>JAJTIW010000025.1:0-600000 GCA_021365295.1 Tricladium varicosporioides
AGCTTACCCTAGATCCTATAAGTCTTCTATAGCCTTATAACTCTCCGAGTAAGGCTTCTTTAAAGGTATAGAAGATCTAAATAGGGATTCTAGTAGTAGAGAACAGCCACCAATCTATAGTTTTTAAGCTAGCCCTTTGGCTCCTTCTTAAGTACTATAGAGAGCGGGCACCTTGGTATAAGGACTAGGCTACGTAACCGCTTTGGTCTCAAAGTGTGAGGAGTACTAGTGACTCTTGTAGCTTCTAGAGGTTAGGATTATTCCCTCTCCTAGACTTAGCCTTAGGGACGCAGGCCTCAGGTTCTCTGAAATAATATATTCAGGGTATACTTCTCTAAAATATACTAATTTATATATATATATATATAAATTAGAAGCTCGCAGTAACGGAGGAGGACCGGAAGGCTTATAAGATTAGATATAATAAAAGATATATCTTATCTTAAATGAATCAAGTATAATATAATAAAGGAAGGTTATTCCGGGCTCATAACCTGTTGGAGGGCACGTGATCGTGACTTTATTAAGTTGATTTATTATAAAAGATTATTTTATTATAAGTCCTTGAAGAAAAAAGTTCTTCTGGGAAAGCTACCCTTTCCCTTTACTTATAGACAAATTATTATTTCGGAAAAAGATATCTCCTTATTATTCCGAACTATTCACATGTTAAGTGCCTTATAGCTGCCTTAATATTATATTATAATTATTAAATAATAATTAACTTTAAAGTTAAAGTATTATTAATCTTGTTTTTGTAGAATAATAATAAAGTAACAAAAATATAAAAAGATCGATCGATCGATCGATCGGCCTAATATTAGCCCGTCTTACAATTTATAATAGGCTAACCGAATATAGACTAGTATAGTCATGTGACTATAATAAGTATCAAAGTACTGATTATATAATATTAACTAATTAACTAGAATAGCTAGTCTGACATTACCTGCAGGTTACCCTGTACCTGCTAGAAGCTATCACATGTCAGCTACCCTGTACTAGTCTTAAATAGTTAATATTTAACAGATATTATAGCAACCCGGGCCAAGGATCCGGCAAGGGCAAGGGTAAAGAAAGGAGAGAAGTTAAATAGATTAATCGTATAAAACTAGATACTACTTATAAGAAGCCTACTCCAGAACAATTACACCAACGAAAAGAAAAAGGAACTTGCTATATATATAGACTACTAGATTATATAGCAAGCTTACATAACAAAAGCAAGAAAAACAAGACAAAGGGAAGGTACAAGAAAGCTAATACCGCTAGCAAAACAATATTATCAATTAGGGAAATCAATAAGGTAGACAAAGTAGTCATCGAACTAGACGAGGACAAAGTCTCGGGCTAAGATTATTAGAATAAACTGGAAGGATTATCCCAATAAGAAAACAACATCAAATCAATCGATAATACGACTAGTAAAGAAGACTTCCAAGAAATAAGCAAGGAGGAGACAAACGACTTAGTCAATCGACCTAAGGTTAAAAAATACTAGCAAGTTACGTCAAAACAAAAAAAATATATAATATAAGTCTACCTTCTCGACAATAGCCGACTATAAGTCGACTATAGAAAAAACTTCAGCGACATAGAAATCGGAGAGGACTATATAGTTAAAAAGAGAGACAGAAACTCTATTATATAACTATAACTAGAGAGTGATATTATCTCTGAGTATAGCTGGGGTGATTATATATATAAAAGAACGAAGTATAGTATAGAAAAAGACCAAAGGCCTTAGGTAGGAGAACGATAAGTAGTTATATAACAAGACAATATCGAAGAATATAATATATAGAACTGAGAGTAAACGAAAGATAGTATTATATACAAGGAAGAAGGATATCCCGTACTTAGTAAGCTAAACTACCTCGAAATATAAAAGATAGTACACAAAGATTCCAAACAGATCGGATAGAGGGAAGTCGATAGTACAAGTACCTATATAACTATACTCTATATGCCCAAAAATAAAATTAACTAAAACTATAATTCCCTAGAGATAGGATAGATATAAAAGTTATTAATAACTTCTAGACTTGACAAGGAAAGAGTCTAATACTATATAGAAAATAAAGCCAACTATAACTTTATTTAATCTAAAGACCAAGGCTAAGGTTTTAAAACTAGATAGCTTTATAAGCTCGTTAGTACTAAAGACAGGAGAAACAATTGGGTTGATATATTAGCAAATACTAGATATATAAAACTGTTTGTTACAGAAGGTACTCAATAGATCACGATCGAGGCACTAATATATAGTCAGAGGCTTAGAATAATGTTAGATTCTGGAGTAATAGGTAATTTTATATCCCCTGGGGCTATGAAAAGAATAAATATATTAGTCAGGAAAAAGGAGCGACCTTTTCAGTTAATAGTTATCGACGGAACCCCCCACTCAGAGAATAATAGTATCGTTGACTAGAAAACAATTTTTGTCAAGATAAAGATCAATAGTTACGTCGAGGAAATCTAGTTTAATATTGTTGTAACAGGGCAACATAAGACAGTACTAGATATACCTTGGATAAAATTATATAACTTATAAATTGATTAAGTAACAGAACAAGTTATACTAGATAGGTATTCCTGCAAGAAGAAATGACTATATAATAGTAAAGAAGCTAGCGCCGCTTCTCACAAGTAGCTAGGACGAGTAACTCAAAGTCTATTACAAATCGATAGTAAAAATATTATTAGTTCAAAGATATCTAAGGAATATAGAGAGTTCGAACAATTATTTAAGAAACTAGATAATATAGTAGTATTGCCAAAATATCAGAAGTAAGATCACGAGATATTACTAAAGGAAGGGACAAAACCTCCCTTTGAGCTACTCAGACGAATAAGCAAAGATGACCTTAAGACGTTAAGGGAATATCTAGATAAGAACCTCGCGAAAAGTTTTATCAGGTTATCCGAGTCGCTAACTAGAGCGCTAGTATTATTTGTAGCAAAAAAGGATAGTAAAGGTAATATGACAGCAAAACAGTTCTACATTGACTATAGAAAGTTAAATACTATAATAATCAAGAACTAATACCCCCTTCCAAGGATCGACGATTTACGAGATTACCTTGAAAAGTTCAAAGTTCTCACCAAACTTGATCTACGAGAAGTATATAACCTCGTAAGGATCAAGAAAGGCAAGGAATGGAAGACAGTGTTCAGGATATGCTATAAGTATTATAAATATTTAGTTATACTATTCGGATTGACTAACGCCTTAGTTATATATTAGATAATAATAAACAATATACTGCACCCTTACTTGGATAGGTTTTATATATATTACTTGAATAATATACTAATATATTCGAAGAATCCGGAAGAACACGAAGGATATATAAAGCAGGTACTATAGGCACTTAAAAAGAAGTCGTTACTTCTTAAATCAGAGAAATACAAATTTAGCGTCGAGAAAACTAAGTTCCTCGGTCACATTGTTTCGACTAACAGGATTGTTATAAATCCACGAAAAGTCCAAGTTATCCTCGATTAAGAACAACCTACGACTATAAGAGAACTCCAGTCGTTCTTGGGATTCGTAAACTACTATAGGAAATTCGTTAGAAACTACTCTGGGATTAGTAAGCCTCTTATAGAGCTAACGAAAAAAGATATATTATATATCTAGACGCCCGAGGCAGAGGAAGTATTCCGAAAGCTCAAGGAGTCATTCACAAGGGAACTAGTAATAACTGTTTTAGACCCCGAAGTCGAAAAAACAATAGAGACTAATACTTCCGACAATACTATTGCGGCAATACTCAGCCAAAAGGGTAAGGATAGGAAATAATACCCAATCGCTTACTATTCAAGAAAACTCTTATCTACAGAATTAAATTACAAAATTTACGACAAAGAACTACTAGCGATAGTAGATATAGCGCGAGAATAGAGAATATATCTACAAGAAGCAAAACACTTAGTTATAGTATTGACAGATTATAAAAACCTAATATATTTTATAATAACAAAAGAGTTAAACCGCCGACAAGTACGTTGGGCGGAGACTCTAGTATAACTAGATCTACGGATCAAGTATATAAAAGGTTCGGAAAATATGAGAGCCGACGCGTTAAGCAGGAAACCTGAGTACAAAAAGGACCTGTAGACAGAATTATTTACTATATTCAAGGAAAAAGATAGTGAGATTGTTTTTAACAAGGTTAAAGCGACAGCTACTATAAGAGTAAAAATAGACTTGTATACTTCGCTAATAAAGACAGTACAACAAAACAACAACTATATGCGGGCAATCGACGGAAAGTATACTAAAGAAGGCTTAATAGCAGGAGTACCTTATAAATACCTGTATAGAATAGACTTCCGGAAAGAATTTCCAGGGAGAACTGTGAGGAATATAGATAGATTGTTACTTCACGAAGGTAAAATCTATATTCCAAGAGAAATATATACCGAATTTGTCAAGATATAGTATAGTCTGCTAGTGTATAGATATCAAAGAGAAAGATATATACTCGACTACCTGAAGAGAATATACTATTTTCCTGAGATATAGAAAGTAGTGAAGAATATAGTCTCGGTGTATAATACTTGTATAAGGAACAAAACCGCGAGGCATGCCCCTTATAGACAAATATAGAGCCTTAATATACTATATTAACTATAGAAATCTATTATATAAGATTTTGTAGTAAAACTACTACTGTTAGAAGAACCGATAACGCAAGTAAAATATAACTTAATCTTAGTTATCACCGATAGATTAACAAAGTATATATATATACTACTATACAAGGAAGCTAGCAATACTACCGAACTAGCTTATATCTTCCTAAGAACGATAGTCGCGAATTATAAAGTATTAGATAAGATTATCTCCGACAGAGACAAGCTATTTATATCAAGATTCTAAACTATACTTATAGAACTATTAAGAATAAAAAAAAAGATATTTACTATGTTTTATCTACAAACAGACGGACAGACAGAACGACTAAATCAGACAATAAAAAGCTACCTTCGATATTATATAAACTATCGACAGAACAATTGAGTAGAACTACTGCCAATAGTATAGTTCTCCTACAATAGCTTACGAACGGAAACTATAAAAGTATCTCCGAATTATACCAACTATAAGTTTAACCTAATAATATATAAAATACTTATAATTGCAGAAAACCTAAACGAAGTAGCCAGGATTCAGGTCGAATAGCTGAAGATACTATACGAAGAAATACACCTCGAATTGCGATTCGTCTCCGAGAGATCAGCAGAATATTATAATAAGAAACATAGTATAGAATCTATACTTAAAGAGGGGAATAGGGTTTATCTACTAAGAAAAAATATACAAACAAAACGTCCGAGCAACAAACTAGACTATAAGAAGTTAGGGCCATTCAGAATTACAAAAGTCAAAGGAAAAGCAAACTATAAATTGGCGCTACTAAAAACAATAAATATATACCTAGTATTTCATATCTCACTTCTTGAGAAAGTACCTCCTAGAGCCCCGAAAGCTCCGAAAACTGAAATCCAACTTGTCAATCCTAATCAGGAATAAGACGTCGAAGAAATCTTGGATTATTAGTATAAACACGAAAAGATTATATACTTGATCAAGTAGGTTGACTACTTACACTCAGAGAACTCTTGGCAACCAAAGTCGAACCTTAGCTGCCCTGAGAAGCTTGTAGCGTTTTACTGCCAGTATCCAAATATACCCAGAGTTCACTAGAGTCAAACAAGGGGTCGAGGCTCTGTGGGCCGTAGTCGGCCGAGGCGGACGATTCGTTGGGAGTAAGCTCTTGCTGACTCCTCATCTCGCGATCCGACGGTTTCCCTTCCCCAGTTTCTTCTTCCTCAGTGGCATCGAGCTTATCAAGATAACGGAGGCCCCTCTCCGCTATCTCGTCTTCACGTTTCCGGAGGAACTTCTCCTGTTTCTACAAACGAAGAATTTTGGCAACAGCCTCCTCCTGCTTCTTCCTGAGGGTCTCTTGTTGCTTCTTGAGAGTCTCCTAGTCTAGCAAAGATAAGACTTTACTACTCCACAAGTCGAATAGAGGAATCTAAACATTACAAGAAACTCTTGCGCGGATATACTTTGTGTAACGAGTACCCCTTTCCTTTCGAACAATATATTGACGATTTTCTTTTATATAACGCGAATATAGTATTATAATAGTTCTGTAATCTTTTATATATTAGGCAAGTATAAGTATCTGTTTTAATTTTTTAGTAAAAGTCTGTTTTATAATAAAGGAAGAAGATAGCTATAGTTATCGTGAGATATTCTAATATAGTTATTTATATATGGGGCTTATACTAGATTATATAGGGGATAGTATTATAATTCTCGTTATTATATGTAACCTAGGCCTGAGGCTCAGTTATTAATATATAATACAGAGAACCTAGAGAGTTGGTATAGGGGATTATATGATTAGGTTATGTAATCAGGGACGAGGGACAAGGCTTAGTACAAAAGACAGTCGTCCTTCGTCTACCTCTTATCCTGTTATCCTGAGAGTAGAAAGTTTTATATAAGTATATATATTTCCTTAGATAAGAGCTTCGTGCTTAACTTACTTTAGTAACTTTAATAAGTACTTTAATAAAGTATCTTTAATAAAACTTGGGAACACTAGATTGACTCCCTCACTTGTATATATTCTTTAATATAAACTTATATTTTACTTCTAAAGTATAGTAGCTTAGACAACTATCAGGACTATGAGGATTGTTATACTAAGCTACTCAAAGTTACTAACGAATAAAGGATCGTCGACAACATAAAAGCTCAATCGACAACTATAGTATTATTATACTAGAATAGTCTAGCTAAGCAAAGTATTTAGATTATAAAAGTAAATATATAAGTAATAATTAAGGAAGCTTAATTGTTAATAGAATTCTAGAATAAAGCTACAAAGGTAGACTTATATATACGAAATTGAACGAATACTAGCCCGAGAATCGATAGCTAGAAAGTTAGTCCAATATAGACATTTATAAAAGAAGTCCCCTCTATTGACTATATACACAAATAAGGAAGCAAATATTACTTCTATATTGATCGCAAGGCTATCCTGTTAAACTAAAGATATGACAAGCTAGTAAACCCTAAAAGGATCGGTATATTTATAAGATACTTAGAGTCAATAACAAAGTACTTCAAGGTCTATTTACTAGAGTATAACTATACTATAGTAGTAAGCCGGCTAGAGATAAACAAGAAGACTAAAGAAAAGATAGTCGACTTGAGACTAAGAGTTAAGGCTAGAGTATAAGGAATCAAAAATACTATACTAGACCAGAAGGCAAGAGGGCGACTAAAGGAGAAAATAGGTAATAGTTTTACTAAAGGGGATTCACGCGAGGATTTACGATCGTAGCCCCTTACTAACCTAGGTCAACAAGAAAATAGCCCTACTAAGGCTAGTATTACTGACCTAGATTAGCAAGGTAGCAAGTTAGCTAATACTATTGACTTAAGTTAGCAAGGTAATAAATTAGTTGGCGAGAGTAACCCCAAGACTATACTAAGAGTAGAGATCCTATACTTTACTTTACCGGAGAATATACTAGCTTTCAATGATAATAGTATCTTAGTCTTACTATAAATTACTTCTAGCCGGCTAACCTCCTTATAACTCCGACAAGTAGAGGAAGTACCTCGATACTTTACGAGATCTGAAACTAAACGGAAGCGATCTAAGTCCGACTTAGCTAAAGATAAGAGACTAGCCAAGATCGCAAAGATTATACTAGTATAACTTCTTGGTATATAGGAAGAGTTAGAGATACTAGACGACTACTTCGGAGACCAAGTAGTAGATTTTGTATTTCTAGCAGAAGTTATTCAAGGTATCTAAATCTCGCGAACTTACAGAGAGGCTATAAATGACTTTGACTATACAAATAAATAGAAAATAGTAGAAGTAGAAGAGATACTCTTACTATATATAAACTAGACAATACAAGAGATAATCCTACCAAGGGGAGCGAACCTTGTATTATACAAGTAAGTCTATACTATAAAGACTCGGGCAGATAGATCAGTCGAGCACTTTAAGGCTCGACTAGTAGCTCGAGAATTTAGTCAAGTATATAAAAAAGACTATACTCAAATATTCGTACTAATAGTTTATATAGATATTTTGAGACTATTCCTTGTAATAGCTATAGTAGAAGACTAGAAAATCTCTTAATTCGATATCAAGAATATATTTATAGAATTATATTTTAAAAAGAAGATCTATTTTATTTCTCTACAAGAAGTCGCGATCAAATCTAGGTATATATAGCAAGTACTTCGTAGCTTGTATAGACTAAAGCAAGCCGCAAGGGACTAGAATATACTTATCAAGGGAGAACTTGTCAAGTAAGGTTTTACGTAAAGCAAGGTAGACTTATATTTATTTACAAACTACGGACGAGGTATATACTTACTCGTGTATATAGATAATATTGTAGCCAGAGCCAAGAAATAGGCAGACATTGATTAGTTCTACAAACGACTGTCAGGGAGATTTAGCGCCAAGAATCTAGGGGAGATTAGTAAGATCCTTGGAGCAAGAATTACTCGCGATAGGTAGAACTATATAATTGAAGTCGACCAAGAGTAATATCTGACAAGTATACTCGACCGCTTTAGAATCACGCAAGAAACCTATATTCCAAAGAGAGTTCTAGCCGTAGACTATAAAGTATTATATTACTCTACGGACGAAGACAAAAGAATTAATATTACTAAATATTAGCAAGGTATTAAAAGCTTAATATATATTATAATATTTATATAACCTGATATTATATTCGTCCTAGGCAAGCTTAGTCAATATATAAGCGAACTAGTAGAGTATTACAAAAAAATACTTAAGAACCTAATATAATATCTGAAGTTAACAATTAAGCAGAGACTATATTATAGACCAAAAGGAGAATACAAGCACTTTGTTATATACTCCGATATTGATTGGGCTTCAGACAAGTCAAACTATAAAAGTATATCAGGAAGTATTATACTATTCTATAATAGGCCAATCTTATAGTCAAGCAAGAAGTAGCAATCTGTCGCTATGTCAAGCTATAAGTCTGAATATATTATACTCTCTATATATACCAAGCAAGGACAATAAATTATATAAGTCTACCGAGATCTCAAGTTATCTAAGTATATTAGAAGTAATTCAAGAACTATACAGATACTAGGAGACAATCAAGGAGTACTAGCACTAGTCGAGAACCCTCATCTCCATGAGAGGTCAAAGTATATCGACATCTGTTATTACTACATTCGAGACCTTGGGGAAAAGGGAGACTTGCGAGTAGACTACGTCCCGACAAGCGAGATAATTACAGACGATATAACAAAGCTACTAAGAAGGATTGCGTTCGACAGGTTTAAGGCACAGCTAGGTCTAGTAAGTAGGCAAGGATGATCTACCCTAAGGGGGAGTATTAAGGAAATATAGTATAGACTATATATTATGTGACTACGCTGCTAAGCGAATTGAGGTTAGCTCCAATTCGTGCACAGACTACTCTAGACAAGTTAAATAGACATTACCTCCTATACTAGATAGGTTGCTACAGTTATACTATAGTCAAGGTCAATATAAGTCGATTCCACCTACCAACTTCCCTGTACCTTCCTCTAAGTTGACTATAGTCAACTTGAAGGAAGTCCTCTTACAAAGGACCGAATTCTTAATAGTCTCGCTAATAAATAATAGAGATATTCGATTTTTAATTATAATTTGATTCAGATCTCGATAGTCTATACAAAGGTATAACCTACCTCCTTTCTTTAATATAAATATAATTGTTAAATATTGACTATTTAAGACTAATACAGGGTAGCTGACATGTGACAGCTTCTAGCAGGTACAGGGTAACCTGCAAGTGATATCAGACTAGCTATTCTAGTTAATTAGTTAATATTATATAATCAGTACTTTGATACTTATTATAGTCACATGACTATACTAGTCTATATTCGGTTAGCCTATTATAAATTGTAAGACGGGCTAATATTAGGCCGATCGATCGATCGATCGATCTTTTTATATTTTTGTTACTTTATTATTATTCTACAAAAACAAGATTAATAATACTTTAACTTTAAAGTTAATTATTATTTAATAATTATAATATAATATTAAGGCAGCTATAAGGCACTTAATATATAAATAATTCGGAATAATAAAAAGTTATATTTTTCCGAAATAATAATTTGTCTATAAGTAAAGGGAAAGGGTAGCTTTTTTAGAAGAACTTTTTTCTTTAAGGACTTATAATAAAATAATCTTTTATAATAAATCAACTTAATAAAGTCACAATTACGTGCCCTCTAACAATAATAAATATATCTATAGGGCTAATAGAGCGACGGATTTAACCCTTTGTCTCGCTAGTTTTCAAATACTCGTATAACACTTCAAGTTCCTTGTCTAATAAAGTATAAATTGACTTATATAATAATTGGGTCCCTGGTTCGAGATTAATATAGTACTTTATTATATAATATTCGGGAAGAATACTAGCTTTAGTTATTGAAAATATATAAGAGAAGTCTTAGAGTTCAGAGGAAAGAGAAATATTCTTTTTTGCCTCTATAACGTCTGTCCCTGCGTCCCGAGACGCCCCCTGTAACGAGACGGATCTAAAGTTTTGGAATTATATTTTTTGTCTTAGCAAGGCTACAAAGTTTTTATTTATATATCACTTTCTATATCTATTTGTCCCTCAGAAGACTACTTAGCAACAAATAAAAGAGTACAGTTGATTATACTGTCGATCGTTTTACTTACGCCACTAATCGCCGCTTTTATTATCCCCCCCTGTTTAATCGCAACGTTTGAGGTCTTTTCGAAGTTCGGAGCACTTAAAGCAAGGTCCTATCACGAAATTTCAAAGGTTCAAATTTTAAAGACAGTCAGAGAGGAAAAGAATATAGTCCGGGAGTTGCGCCGATCCGACGAGAGGGTCAACATATTTTAGTACTTAGTAATATATATTAGCCGAAACATGATTCACTACGTTCACGCCCAGGCTCGCTATATTATATAGCCGCGAATCTCAGGCTTGGTCACGTGTGCGGTGTAGTATCTTTCTCCAACAGTTCATGTGTAGGTACATAGCTACACGCTAGTGTCTGGGCCTGTAAAGTAAAAGAGGGCTCTCTTGTCTCCTTTTACATTATTATCGCGACGATAACATGAACCGAGTTAGTTAGGTATTGGCGCAAGGCGTACCTATATTATATTGTACTCTTGCAGATCATCATTGCATTGTCTCCCACTCTACACTCTATCGTCGTACTCGCGGACGAGCCTCCATAGAAGCAAAAGCCCAATTCTAACTATTAGTCCGCCAGTAACGCTAAGCACGATATACAATTGAATGCGTGGTATACTCGTTACACTGTTGGTTGATCGGTTAGTTAAGGGAGGCACTTCTTTGATCGCCCCCAAAATCAATATTACCTTTATCCAAAGCTTGACGCTATACCAAACTAGTAATACAATCTAACTTCTTTACAATATCCTGTTCTGTCGCTCTCTGCACTCTCAAAGCAACTACTACTTCCTTCTCCCCAGGAAATTCAGTGTGAGAAGCCCAAATAGCAGGGTACGACACAGCTACAAGCGGGATAATTCAATTGATATTCAAGTAATAGTACCCTTCAGTAAACCAAGAAAAACTAATCGATGTCCTTCTTCAAACCCCCTCCCAGCTATTCTTATACCCACGCGGGGCACGACGGACCTCCGCCGGAGGTCCGCCAGAGACCTGTTTAGAATATGTTTCAAGCAACATATATTCCTTTCGCAACTATTCCCTGATTCTATACTCACGTGTGACGCACGTGACACGACTGCTCGTCACATTGCCTCCCCTCCTGGGCTCTTGTCCCCAAGAGCGACTTTAGTCAAGTCTAGACAAATACTATAATTCCCCCGTCGTAGCCCCAGCTTCTCCCAATAGCCTGGCCGAAGAGAGACAGCAATTAAGCGATCCTCCCCCCTTTACTTCAGTAGAACTGTTGCCCTGATTTTGGGGATTTATTCGCCCTATCTTTCCGACGGCTCCACGCATTCTTGCTGCCGGGTACTCCTGTCGTTTGTTTTGGTAATAGTCGTCGTATAATAGTCGCCCTTGCTTTTTGTGATTCACAGCTCCTGTAAATTATATATACCTTCGTATTATTCTTACTAAATCAATTGTTTTTTGCCCCTTCAGCGATTTATAGCCTCCTTAATAATTTACAGCCCTAGACTAATTTACTACCTGTAATCTAGGATCTCTGTTTCCCTGCGTTTATAAGGCTAGCCGCTAGTGTTTATAAAAGAGAGGTTCTCTCCCCTAGTTCTTTCTTTCAAAACACAATATTCCAGCGATTCCTCTATATAGTAATAGTAACTAATATAATATATAATATATAATACTCTTCTTTTTTTTTTTTTTATTAATTTTCAATATGTCTCAGGTTCTAAGCCGCGAGAACATTGCTCCTTGCTCGGCTGGCGCCCGTATTTAGCTATTGCGCCCCTGCTGTCTCCGCTGCTCGAAAAATCTCGCCCGCTATTCTAATCTTCAATGCGTAAAGTTGGGTAACTACTCAATTTGCGAGTACTGCCGATATATAAACAAACTATGTCACACAGTAAGTCTATTCCTGGTCCAAGGCTAGCTTGACTCTGATTTTTCCAAGGTCCCACAGTCCTGCGTGTCGCGGTTGAATCGACTTATACGACTAGTCGATTCTAGTAGTAGAACAGTATCAGGTTCCCCTGGTCGGCAAGTAGTAGTAGCTACTATTATTGCTGCTCAGGTAGTATATACTTCTCGGGTCGAAGCAGTCGTATAGGCTGCTCGAATCTCTTCTACTATCCAGGGAATAGGCCAAGCCATTCTCAGTTCCCTGGCCCAGCTCCAATTCACGACAGAAGGTGTTTTGGACGTCCTCCGATATCAGGTAATCGTTAGCGCTACCCTTTCTTTACGCCTACTAACTTGAAAGGCGAACCTCCCCTCTATTACTCGGGATAATCCCGACGATAAAGATAACAACGATGACGACGATAGTGAGAGTGTCGCGGTTACGCCGAGTCCCAGCCGGGGTCGCGGTGGCGGGATCTAGGGGAATTTTTAAATTGTATATATCTTCTGGATTCTTGCGATACTTTTGGTAGTAGGTTTTGCATTGATTTTCCACAATAGACTCTACCTTTTTTGTCTTTGGCTTGTCGTAGGCGTCCCGACGTGATTCTGATTTATATATTTCTCGACCTCTTATTTAGCATTTGCCAAGTTCTCTAGTAGTTCCCAAGTATCGTCCGCGGGCGAGTAGCCTTTCCAGCGAACTAGATACTCTCTTCCTTGTCTCTTGTCTCTGTGGGCTATAATTGACTCTACTTTATATTCTTCCTTTCCTGTTACTTCTACTGTTTCAGGCTCTAAGACGACTCTAGCCCAGGGATACTATAGCTCCAAGAGCGAGACATAAAATATATCGTGAATGTAATATGAAGGTAGTAATTTCAATTTGTAGGCTTGGCTATAGTTACTGACAACTTCTAAAACTTTAAAGGGGCCTAGATATTAGTCCGCAAGCTTTACGCTAGGTCGTAGCTGGCGAATATTTTTGGCTCGTAATATTACTTGATTATAAATTTTAAATTATACTAGTAGATGGCGTCTGTTATAGTTTCTTTTTTGTGTGTCGACTATATTCTACTACTGCTGCTCTAGCTTTTTTCTAGCTTCTTTGATTTTTTGTATCCTCTCGTGGGCAGCCGGCGCCTCCTCTTCGGGAACGTTGTCTTTAACGTAAAATTCAATTGATGAATAAAATATATACATTGCAAAAAAGGGCGAGGTTCTAATTGTCGAATGAAATAAATTATTATATGTGAATTCTGCAAGTGCCAGCTTCGTGGCCCAGTCGTCTTGCTAATAGGTTATATAATAGTATAGATATTGTTCCAGGGTCTAGTTTAGATTTTCTGTCTGCCTATTAGTCTGCGGGTGAAAGGCGATACTTAGGCGCCTCTTAATTTTCAAGTAGAAACAAAGTATCGACTAGAAGTAACTAGTAAATACTAGACTACAGTCAGATGTTATACCCTTCGGAATCTCAAAATCCTTGACAATATAAACTATAAATAGCTCTGCTAGTTGAGGGGCTGTAATATCCTTAGTTGTAGGGATATATCGTGCTAGCTTCGTATATCTGTCGACGATAACTAAAATCGAGTCGTAGACCTTGCCTTGGAATCTCGATGGAGGTAATCCTGTTATAAAGTCAAGTGTAATTTCCTCTTAGGACCTTGTTGGCAGGGGGAACGAACTCAAGGCGCCGTAGAGAAGTTGTCTCTTTACCTTCGTCCTCTGACAAATAGAGTATGTTTTTATATACTATCGTATATCTCTTCTCATTTCTTTCCAAAAGTATTTCCGCCGGAGCAACTCTAACGTCTTCCCTGCGCCAAAGTGGCCTCCTAAAGGGTCGTCATGATTGACCTGCAATAGTTCTGCTCGTACTACTGAATCATTTGATATATATATAACGCTACGATATTGTAACAATTTATTTGTATCAAGTTCCCAAGTCTTGACATCTCTAGCTTTATTAGGCTTCGAGTACCCGTCGTATTACCTGCTTTGTACAAAAGGGTCACTCTTTTGTAATATAGCTAGCAACTCGACAAGTGTCTCTTTACTTTGAAGGTAAGCTATTTCGGGTTTAGCTACCTATACTACTAAAACTCGTGGCACATACTATTTACAACTAGTTATATTAGCGACAGGCTCAAGCAGGCAGGTCACTTATACTACTCTGTCACTAAAATAATCGATTACTTGCGGCTATAACCTCAGTATCTCGCTGATCGGGGAGTGCCTACCTCCCCTCTCCTGGGCCTTGAATTGCAACGTCGCAGGGACAGTGTAGCGACTAAATACTGCCACTAACAGGGCTAGTTCTCTCTTTGTCGCTCGGAGCTTTATATAAAGGGTAAGTAGTAAGGTTTCCTTAGACTTATCCCCCGTTATATAATCAGGGCGCCTTAATAGTCTATCTATGGGGTTCTTTTTTCCCGCCCGATATTTTAATACAAAGTCGAAGGCCGCTAATTCCTCTATTTATTGTACTTGTCTATTATTAAGCTTTCTTTTAGTTATAAAATACTTCAAGTTATTATAGTCAGACTTAACGATAACTATATAACGGGTATACGCCAAATAATATCTCCACATTCTAAAAGCCAAAACAATAGCTAATAACTTAGTATTATAAGTCTTATATCGAGATTCTATATTAATAAACTTCCTAGAGAAGAAGGCAATAAGATATTAGCGCGTATCTGGCCCCTCGCCAAACAACTAAGATATAATCCCCGCAACTATAAACCTAGAAGTATCAATCTCTACTATCGTTCGTAGCGTTGGGTCGTAGTGCCGAAGGATTGGCACTGTCGTAAAGGCGTCTTTCAATGCCTAAAAGGATACTTTAGTAGATACTGTCTAGTTAAATCTTCTAGTTCCCTTCCCTTTTAGAAGGTCTGTCAACGCTTTTGCTACCCTGGAGTATATTAGAATAAATCTCCTATAGAAGTTTGCAAAGCCTAGAAACACCTAGAGCTCCCAAGTAGTTGTTAGTATTAACCAGTCCTTGATTGTAACAACCCGACTAGCCTCTATCGTGACCCTGTCGGGACTAATCACAAACCCTAGAAATTCTACAGAGGTCGTACTAAATTCGCATTTCGCCAAATTAACAAATAGCTAATACTACTACAACCATTCGAGGACCCTTCGGACTACCTTCGTATACTCAGTAGGATCCTCTAAATAGATTAGAATATCGTCGAGGTAAACTACACAAATAATATCAACTAATCCTATAAGAGTATAATTAATATAAGCCTAAAAGGTAGTAGGGGTATTAGAAAGGCCAAACGGTATTATACAATATTCAAAATATTTGTATCGTGTACAGAAGGCCGTCTTCTACTCGTCGCCTTCCCTGATTCGCAAATAGTAATATACGTCTTTTAGATCGAGCTTAGTAAATAGCTTCGCTCGCCCGAGCCTATCTATTGTTTCGCTAATAAGTAATAGAGACGTTCGATTTTTAATTGTAATCCGATTCAGACCTCGATAGTCTACACAAAGGCGTAAACCACCTCCTTTCTTTAATACGAACATAATAAATACGCCTACAGGGCTAGTAGAGCGACAGATCTAACCCTTCGTCTCGCTAGCTTCCAGATACTCGCGCAACACTTCAAGTTCCTTGTCTAATAAAGTATAAATTGGCCTATATAGTAGTTGGGTCCCTGGTTCGAGATTAATACAGTGCTCTATCGTATAGTATTCGGGAAGAATACTAGCCTTAGTTATTAAGAAAGTATAAGAGAAATCCTGGAGTTCAGAAGGAAGAGAAACTTCCCCTTTTGCTTCTATAGCGGCTACTTGTCGTATCTCCGTCGTAGGGGTAATATAAAGCATATAAATATATAGCTCCGACTAAGCCAATTTTACAAATTTTTTGGCTAGTTACATCTTAAGTCTCGCTGTATTTACTTGATACCTTTACGTCGTTATACCGAAGGATATAATAGGGTCTACCACAGCTAGCTATAGGAAACCTAGAATAAGGCTAATATCGCCTAGTACAAAATCGCAGGAAACTATATCAAGGTCGGCCTCCCGTCGCTCTTTATATATATCAGTTGCAGCAACCCGAATACAATAATTTGCGTAAGAGTGTATTCTCTCGCCACCTGGAGAGACTAATCGAGTCGTTCTCTCCTTTTTACCTGGAATCTCCATTTCCACTACTAGCTTCCTCTATATATAATTCGCCTCAGCGCCTGAATCTACTAAGGCTTTTACCCTACGTCTCTCCTCCCCTACATTTAATACTACTTCAATTACTATTCTCGTTTTTTGGTTTCCTTCGCCCCGAGCGTCTACGAGCGCTACTACTGCGGGGCGCGGTCGTTTCCCGGTTTTCGCGGTTCTAGGCAAGTGTACGACTTATGGCCTGCTTTGTTACAATTGTAACACTTCTGCTCAGGGCATGCGCTAATATAGTAGCCCGTTTTATTACACTTGAAGTATACTACTGATTCCCTGTCTCGCCTTCGTTGAAGAGGTATATCGTTAGGCGTCGTCGCTACCTCGTCGTACCGCCTGCGCTTTGCGTCCTTTAGAGGCGAAGGACTTCTTTCTCTCTCTTTTCTTTTGTTTTTACTGTTGTCTCGCCGTCGTTACTCATTCAGCCTGTCTGCTTGAGCTATTTCGCGATTATTCATGGAAAGGTAATTCTTAATACAGATTGCCTGGGCAATAAGGCGATCTCTATCAATTGGAACGTTTTCTTGGCGATTGATCTTCATATATATCTCCGGTTTCAACTTTGCAAGTAGGTGATCCCTACTATATCTTTCCCCTGTATACCCTAGCTCGTCCTCGATATTATCCAAATAAGAGAGGAATCCTTGTACGCTTTAGCCTGGTCGCTATACAGCCTTTGTATACCTACTAATTGCGTCAAGGTTTCGATTCTCCGGGTCAGAGATCGTATCCTTTATAAATTCAACGAAGTCCTCTTATACTATCATATTGACTCCTATTATCCTTTCCCTCTGTTTTTATATGTCTTATATGATCCCTTCGAAGCAGGATATATAATATATAACCTTTGCTATATCAGTAGTTTACGTCATATCGCCGTCTTCCCTCTACTTTAATTCTGTCTAATAAAAGAAATCCTAGACTTCTTTGATATTCTTTCCCTTGTACGTTGGCAATTCCCTTGTTTTGGGGGCACGGCGATATATAGCCACTAGGTACCTACCTTGTAGAAGAACGACGTCTAGAACAGCTGTCTTCTCGAGTTACCTAATTCGATTCATAGCTTCAGCTAGCTCCGCCCTCGCCCTGGCATCTTGTTCTAGCTCTTAGATACGAAGGTTGGCCGCTATAAGCTTTTCTTCTAAAGTTAAACTAGTCCGACTTGGTTCTGGAGTTCCTGACCCCATACTAACACTATCGGCTTCCCTGCGTCTCTGCGTCTAGTCGCCTGCGGCAAGAGAGCTAGCTCGAGTAGTAGATATTATAGTGATTTTTGCTGAATAGCTCGTGCGAACTGCCTTCCGTGATAGGATCGATTAGGATATAAGAAGCCCAAATAGCAAGGTGCGACATAGCTACAAGCGGGATAATTCAATTGATATTCAAGTAATAGTACCCTTCAGTAAACCAAGAAAAACTAATCGATGTCCTTCTTCAAACCCCCTCCCAGCTATTCTTATACCTACGCGGGGCACGACAGACCTCCGCCAGAGGTCCGCCAGAGACCTGTTTAGAATATGTTTCAAGTAATATATATTCCTTTCGCAACTATTCCCTGATTCTATACTCACGTATAACGTACGTAATACGACTACTCGTCACATTCAGGATACTCCACAGCGTCTATTCTCAGGCACTGCTTAACTATATTACAAAACGAATCGCCACATACAAAGGCTACTTGCTAAAGGCAAGATCGAGACTTTGTAATATTTAATAAAGATTTTGTACCTAACGGCATATCTAGTAGCCAAGGCTATATTTCTCGAAGCACAGATAGCTTGGCTTTTTCTAGATCATCTAAGGAAACTATATCCTCAATTCGCTTCCATAGAACGACTTCAATCATCAAGACATCTAGACTATAGATATTATATAACTTGCGATAGTTGCCGTCCGCTTGACTTGATTGTATATTCGGATAGCGATAGATATCCTTGAGTAAGTCCAATCCTGGCTTCTCTGTCAATTGTTCTATAATACTAGGCCGGGACAGCTCGAAGCCGGACAAGAATAGCTTATAAAGATTTGGTAATTGGGATAAGGAAAAGAATATAATATTGTCTGACTATAGGCCTTTGTATAGCCAGTTTACTATATAGAGGCTATAAACACAGCGAGCTAATACTATATATAATACTAGGCGCCTACTAAGTAATAGATATAGTTATTATTCAAGTAAGTCTCGAAGGGTAGCGATCTTAGATTCTGTACTATAGAACAGTGGCTCTTCAAATACAATACCAAACAGAGTTATATTATTCGTATATAATATCTTGATATACCCTAAATATCGCGCCGCTCTAAAGCCTTCTGGTTTCACCGAGCGGAGGAGATCCGTCAGAAGTCCAATTCGCCACTTTACTTGCTTAGTAACGGCGAATGGACTATTGGCTAGAACGTTTTTCTATTCAATCCAGACTCTCCTGCCCCGGTAAGTAGTCCGTGTCCGGCGCTAAAGAATTCCGGCCTTAGATGTTACTTTAGTAGAGGCAAAGTTGTCTAGTAATAGTAGGCTATCGATGAGCTTGCTATAGTCTGACAGAGTGAGGGCACTGTTGTTTAGATTATTGATTTTGGTGAACTGAATCTTGATGTTTGCAAGGTGTCTAAGATAGCTCTCCTTCTTCCTCTGTATCGCTGTTTGCTCTATAACTGCTTGGGACAATGTATTGTTTTCAAGGTTGAAAGTTCTAGCAGCGGTATTGAGCTTGATTTCTGCTGTTGGAGCTAGTGCCTGAACTAGAGTTGTAAGGTCCCTAATGTCGTTATAAAGCTATAGGATCTCCAAATATACTGTGCTCATTGAGTCTTGCAATCTCTGGAGTTGTGAGCTATTTAACAGGGATACAAGGAATATATTTAGCCTATCTAGTTTCGAAATAAGCTGTTCAAAAATATCTTTGTCTATAGCCGCCCAAACAAGACGTTTTGGCTCTGCCACAATAGTCCGCAAATTCTTGGCTATCTAGGCAATACTCCTTCCCAATCCGCGAACACGCTTTGTAGCCTCTGCTCTCTTGCTTGCCAGATTCTCTCTCTCACGTTGTATATCGTCGCTTATTATAATGCAGAGAAGGCTCGTTAGGCCGATCTCAGGGTACGAGTGGTCGGCCCAATAGACTAGACTATTAGCTACTTCTTTCTTATATTTGCTGTTTGCTACTACAAAACCCTCGAATAATAATTTGATCTCTGCGAGAATAGCTAGTAGCAAGGACCTATTGACTTAGAGTGCGCTACAGACTACTCTATCCTCGTTCAAAAGGCCGGCCTCGAATACAAAATTAAGGAAGCGTTGTCGTTCGATATAAAGGCGCACAAGAAGGTAGCGATAGGTATCGGGTAGGTTGATTGCTTTGTGGTAGAGTTTATACTCTGAAAGATATTAGCTCGTTCTCTGTATCTTCGGGGTTTGCTACCTTTGATATATTTATCTGTAAGTTATATAAGAAGGGATATTACGCCAACTGTGGCGCCAAGAATAGAGAGTGAGTCTATTATTATACAAGAGCTTAGTAGGGCCGCCTTTCTTAGTCGCGATAGCTATCAACTGTTGCAATTACGTACTTATTATACTAGCTTTCTTTGATAAACTATATAGTTGCTAAAGATCGTAGTTTGTAAAGATATAATATAGGTACAACTATTAGAAAGGTTATTACCTATTACAGCAGTAGTAGAGCCAACTAGCTCGAAGGCTATACTTATAGTATTGCTACCACTATTCAAGCCTTATACGAACGAAACGTTCGCTACAATCCGTGATAGCTATAGGCAGGAACCCAATTCTTTTACTATTAGAAGATCTGCTTCAATACTTAACTAATCCGAATAGATTGTTCCTCTAATATAGACTTTAAATCTAGCGAGCTAGACTATAAGCCTTAATTTGTCTCTGTCGAAACCGCTATTCTATCTAAGCCGCAATTACTTCTGTCCTCTAATTTATTTAATACAAGCGTGCTTTAGCTTCGATTGTAAGCCTCTTAACTTTATATTATATTTGTTAAGTATAAATAATTTCTCGGAACAATAGACAAGAGATAATACTTTGGCAGCTACAAGAGAGAGTACTTAATATTGAACACAAATATATACTTAAGAGTAGATATTAGCTAATACTTATACTTCACAACTAGCAAAAGTACAACGAGGTAAAGTAGCTCTTTCGACAATCGGTTTAGTAGTAGGAGAGAGTATTAGATACTAAACACAGAGATATACTTAAGAGCAAATACTGGCTAGTATTTACACTTTATAGACAGCAAAAGTACAACAAGATAAAGTAGCTCTTTCAATAATTAGTTTAGTAGCAAGAGAAAGTACTCGATACTAAATATAGAGATACGCTTGAGAGTAGATACTAGCTAGTACTTATATTTTATAGGTAGCAAAAGTATAATAAGATAGAGTAGTTCCTTCGACAATTAGTTTAGCAGGAGGAGAAAGTACTTAGTATTAAATATGAAGATATACTTAAGAGTAGATATTGACTAGTACTTACACTTCACAGACAGTAAAAGTATAACAAGGCAGAGTAGCTCTTTTAACAATTAGTTTAGTAGCGGGAGAAAGTACTTGGTACTGAATATAAAGATACGCTTGAGAGTAGATATTTGTTAGTACTTATACTTTATAAATAGCAAAAGTATAACAAGGTAGAGTAATTCTTTCGACAATTAGTTTAGTAGCAGGAGAAAGTACTCGGTACTAAATATAAAGATACGTTTGAGAGTAGATTTGGATTAGTATTTATACTTCACGACTAGCAAAAGTATAACAAGGTAGAATAGCTCTTTTGACAATTAGTTCAGTAGCAGAAGAAAGTACTCGGTACTAAATATATAGATATACTTAAGAGTAAATATTGGCTAGTAGCTATACTTTACAGGTAGCAAAAGTATAACAATATAGAGTAGCTCTTTCGACAATTAGTTCAATAGCAAGAGAAAGTACTTAGTACTAAATATATAGATATACTTGAGAGTAAATACTAGCTAGTAGCTATACTTCACAGGTAGCAAAAGTACGACAAGACAGAGTAGCTCTTTCGACAATCAATTTAGTAGCAGGAGAAAGTACTCGGCACTAAATATAGAAATATACTTAAGAGTAGATATTGACTAGTACTTATACTTTACAGATAGCAAAAGTATAACAAGGTAGAGTAGCTCCTTTAACAATTAGTTTAGTAGCAGGAGAAAATACTTAGTACTAAATATAGAGATATACTTAAAAGTAAATATTAGCTAATACTTATACTTCACAGACAGCAAAAGTATAACAAAACAGAGTAGCTCCTTTGACAATTAGTTTAATAGCGAGAGAAAGTATTTAGTACTAAATATAGAGATATACTTAAGAGTAGATACTAGCTAGTACTTACACTTTACAGATAGCAAAAGTATAACAAGGTAGAGTAACTCTTTCGATAATCAGTTCAGTAGCAGGAGAAAGTACTCGATACTAAATATAGAGATATACTTGGAAGCAAATACTAGCTAGTACTTATACTTTACAGGCAACAAGAGTATAACAAAATAGAGTAGCTCTTTCGACAATCGATTTAGTAGTAGGAAAAAGTACTTGATACTAAATATAGAGACACGCTTAAGAGTAGATATTAGCTAGTACTTATACTTTACAGGCAACAAAAGTACAACGAGACAGAGTAACTCCTTCGACAATCAGTTCAACAAAAGAAGAAAGTACTCAGTACTAAACACAAAGATACACTTAAGAGCAGATACTAGCTAGTACTTATACTTCACAGATAGCAAAAGTACGACAAGGCAAAGTAACTTCTTCGACAATTAGTTTAGTAGCGAGAGAAAGTATTTAGTACTAAATATAGAGATATACTTGAGAGCAGATATTGGCTAATACTCACACTTTACAGGTAGCAAAAGTACAACAAGACAGAGTAGCTCCTTCGATAATTAGTTTAGTAGTAAAAGAAAGTACTCGGTACTAAATATAGAGATATACTTGAGAGTAAATACTAGCTAATATTTATACTTTACGACTAGCAAAAGTATAACAAGGTAGAGTAGCTCTTTCAATAATCGGTTTAATAGTAGGAGAAAGTATTTAGTACTAAATATAGAGATATATTTGAGAATAGATACTAGCTAATACTCATACTTTACAGGTAGCAAAAGTATAACAAGGCAGAGTAGCTTCTTCGATAATTAATTCAGTAGCAGGAGAAAGTACTTGATACTAAATATAGAGACATACTTGAGAGTAGATATTAGTTAACAGTTACACTTTACGACTAGCAAAAGTACGACAAGGTAGAGTAACTCTTTCGACAATTAGTTTAGTAGTAGGAGAAAGTACTCAGTACTGAATATAGTAATATACTCAAGAGTAGATACTTGCTAGTAGTTATACTTTATAGCTAGCAAAAGTATGACGAGGTAGAGTAACTCTTTCGACAATTAGTTTAGTAGCAAGAGAAAGTACTTAATATTAAATATAGTAATATACTTAAGAGTAAATACTAGCTAGTAGTTACACTTTATAGCTAGCAAAAGTATAACGAGGTAGAGTAACTCTTTCGACAATTAGTTTAGTAGCAGGAGAAAGTGCTTAATACTAAACATAGAGATACGCTTGAGAGCAGATACTAGCTAGTACTCATACTTCATAGGCAGCAAAAGTACAACAAGGCAGAGTAGCTCTTTTGACAATTAGTTTAGTAGCAAGAGAAAGTACTTAACACTAAATACGAAGATATACTTGAGAGTAGATTTGGATTAATACTTATACTTTACGACTAGCAAAAGTATAACAAGGCAGAGCAGCTCTTTCGACAATTAGTTCAGTAGCAGGAGAAAGTACTCGATACTAAACACGAAGATATACTTGAGAGCAGATTTAGATTAGTACTTACACTTCACGAGTAGTAGAAGTACGACGAGGCAGAGCGGCTATTTCGACAATCAGTTTAGCAACGAGAGACAGTTCTAGGTACCGAACATAAGGGTATACTCGCAAGTAAAAAACTTTTATAGAAAGTAATTCTCGCTCGAGTACTATTAGTTATATCAAGTCTACTTGCGGAAGTCGTTTTAGACTATCTAAGCGACTTTTTTATTGAAGGCACGAAAAGGCAAACGGTATACTCCGAGTTGGAGATTCAGCAAGTGTCGCTTCTATTGAGTCAAGTCAATACTCAATAGAGCAAGGTTCCGCGGATATATATTACTCTCTGGATCATTAGCTGCCTAGACCTTCTTGACGCCTTTATCGACCTAGGCTTCTCTGACTACTAGTTCCCCGTTACTGAGAGGCGCCTCCCGCCCTGTTTATATCTTAGTCGGCGCGTATAGTTTGTAGTAACTCAGAGCTTGGTAATAACCAAATCTCTAGACCTCGAGAAGGGCGATAAGGGATAGCATCGCCATTTCTGTCATAGCAAGTCCCTTCTATTCGAGGAGAAAGGTATTCTTGGTACTAGCGGGTTTGGACAGGTTAATCGGATCCTTAGCTTGATCAGCTTCCGAGAGTATGCACGAAAGCGGGTGCCTCGGAGTGTAATCTTTGGCGAACGTAGAGCAGAAGACGTCCAACGCTTTATAGCTAAGATTGAGGTTATAAAGCGCCTAAAGTACTGTTATATCGCAGAGTTTGTTAGTAGCTATACTAATCTACAGTATATGGGCCTGATCATGTCTTCTATTGCCGAGATAGATCTGTCTATTTACTTTATATATACTGATGTAGCTAGTCACAAAGAGCTACGCACGTTCTTTGGCTACTTAGCAAGGGCGCTCGAGTTTTTGTATAGAGAAAGGATTCGACACAAGGACATTAAACCTAGAAACATCTTAGTATATAAAGGGAATATCCTGTTTACAGATTTTGGACTCACATTTGACTTTCAGGATATAGAAGGCAGTATTACAGTTAGTCGAGTAAACGGGATGACGCCGAAGTATTGTGTGCCTGAAGTGACTAACTAGGAACCTCGGAACATATTGTCGGATATCTGGAGTTTAGGCGTTGTCTTTCTCGAGATAGCTACAGTGCTTAAGGGTAGAGCGGCTAAGTTCATTTACGAATTTCTTTTAGAGTGTAAGTCGCGGAAGACTTATATATACTTGAACCCCGACGGCTTACGCGAATTGCTCGCAAATCTCAAGAAAACAAGCTATTCGACAGATAATTTTGTGTTAATATAGATTCAAGATATACTAATAACATAATTAGATCTGTGTCCAACTATAGTGGCGCTGATAGTATTTATTAATGTGGCAAGGGAGAGCGGCAGTAGAGGTCTTTGCGGAATATATTATATATCGCTAGATAACCTTTTAGACGACTTTGATAAATTGAGTATAAGTTAAATTAATTTAGTAACACACAGAACTATATCTCCCTCCGCTTAGCCTTGTTTATAGTCTTGCTTTTGACCTTGCCCTTCTTCAAGTCTTAATAGATAACCTCTTCTTCTCCTTAGGTACAAGAGAGTATTGCGTAGGCAGGGGCTTCGCTGGTGGTACCTTCGCGAAAGATGATCTCGCCGTCGGATTTGCGTTGCAAGAGGTATATAAGAGACATACTAGAGATTTAGGACTGCGATTTGAAGGTCGAGATGTTGAAGAATTGAGTGTAGAAAGGATATGTAATCGTTGTTCGTCAGCGTCGCCCACGAGGCTATATTGTGGCGAACCTGGCCAGCTACTTGTATAGCGAAGGCAGACAGAACGTGAAGGAAGCTTTAATTTATTGGAAATCTTATATGCTAACTTACTGACTAGATTCTAGGACAACTTGTCGCGGTTATGAAGGCATCTACGGTCGCTGAAAGAGGGACTACTTTTTGCTCTACTCAGCGGGATTTTCCGGTAGAACCTCCCGCGCAGCTACAAATGTTACAGCCACACGTTTGACATTTATAGATTTTGTTACGATTTTACCGAGATTACTATAACTACATTGCCGCTGACCAGGATCCCTGATTACTTGATTAGAGGAGGTATTGGCCCATGAGGCGACGGCTTATAGTAGTATATACTCTGGCCGCCACAATAGTGAGAATAACTTTTTAGTATTATAATAAAACTCGTAAATCTATATCTAATTGTTCTATATACTTGAAAGGTGAAGAAAACTTGATAATAGTATTGCAAGTCGAGGGGTCCTATTATAGCGTAAAAGAAGGCCCTCTATAAACTTAAGAGGGCGGCAACGACGTGATAATAATTTTCGGAATCAATACGTTAGGAGTGTTCGGGGAAAGTATACAATATAATAAAATAAAAATGAAGGGAAATTTTGACACGTTCACAGATTTAAAGTCACTTGAACTTGAAGTATTTATAATTTGTCTCGCTACAGGGTACGTCTCGGCACGCAGGGAGAGACGTTAATAGCTATTTGTCGTACTTCTGTCGTAAAGGCAATATATAGTATATAGATATATAGCTTTGACTAGACCGATTTTGTAAATTCTTTGGCTAGTTATATCTCAAGTTTCGCTATATTTACTTGATATCTTTATATTGTTGTACTAAAGGATATAATAGAGTCTACTATAGCTAACTATAAAAAACCTAGAATAGAGCTAATATTATCTAGTACAAAGTCGCAGGAAACTATATTGATATTAGCTTTTTATTGCTCTCTATATATATTAGTTACGGCAACCCAAATACAATAATTTGTATAAGAGTATATTCTCTTGCTACCTGGAGAGACTAATCGAGTCGTTCCCTCGTTTTTACCTAGAATCTCTAATTCTACTACTAGCTTCCTTTGTATACAATTTACCTTAATACCTGAATCTACTAAGGCTTTTACTTTGTGTCTCTCCTCCTTTACAATTAATATTACTTCAATTGTCATTCTCGTTTTTTGGTTTCTTTCGCCCCGAGTGTCTACGAGTACTACTACTGCAGGGCGCGGTCGTTTCCCGGTTTTCGCGATTCTAAGCAAGTATACGACTTGTAGCCTGCTTTGTTACAATTGTAATACTTCTACTCAGAGCACGCGCTAGTATAGTAGTTTGTTTTATTATACTTGAAGTATACTATTGATTTCCTGTCTTGTCTTCGTTGAAGAGGTATATCGTTAGATATCGTCGCTACCTTGTCGTACTACCTACGCTTTGCGTCCTCTAGAGGCAAAGGACTTCTTTTCCTCTCTTTTCTTTTGTTTTTACTATCGTCTCGCCGTTGTTACTCATTCGGCCTGTCTAATTGAGTAATTTCGCGATTATTCATAGAAAGATAATTTTCAATATATATTGCCTAGACAATAAGGCGATCTCTGTCAATTAGAATATTTCCTTGGCGATTGATCTCTATATATATCTCCGGCTTTAACTTTGCGAATAAGTAATCTCTACTATATCTTTTCCCTGTATACCCTAGCTCGTCCTCGATACTATCCAAATAAGAGAGGAACCCTTGTACACTTTGGCCTAGTCGCTATATAGCCTTTATATATCTACTGATTGCGTCAAGGTTTCGGTTCTCTGGGTCAGAGATTATATTTTTCATAAATTTAACAAAGTCCTCCTATACTATTATATCGACTTCTATTATCCTTTCTCTCCTTTTTTATATGTCCCATGCGATCCCTTTGAAGCAGAATATATAATATATAATCTTTGCTATATCAGTAGTCTACGTTATATCGCCGTCTTCCCTCCACTTTAATTCTGCCTAATAAAAGAAATCCTAAGCTTCTTTGATATTCTTTCCCTTGTACATTGGCAATTCTTTTGTTTTGGGGGCGCGGCGATATATAACTACTAAGTACTCGCCTTGTAAAAAAACGGCGTCTAAGACAGCTATCTTCTCGAGTTGCCTGATTCGATTCATAGCTTTAGCTAGCTCCGCCCTCGCCCTAGTATCTTGTTCTAGCTCTTGGATACAAAGGTTGGCCGCTATAAGCTTTTCTTCTAAAGTTGGACTAGCCTAACTTGGTTCTAGAGTTCCTGAACCCGTACTAATATTGTCGGCTTCCCTTTGTCTCTGCGTCTAGTCGCCTGCGGCAAGAGAGCTAGCTCGAGTAGTAGGTACTATAGTAATTTTTGCTGAATAGCTCGTGCGAACTACCTTCCGTGGTAGATCGATTAGAATATAAAAAGCCCAAATAGCAGGGTGCGACATAGCTACAAGCAGGATAATTCAATTAATATTCAAGTAATAGTACCCTTTAGTCAATCAAGAAAAACTAATCGATATCCTTCTTCAAACCCCCTCCTAGCTATTCTTATACCCACGCGGGGCACGACGGACCTCCGCCGGAGGTCCGCCAGAGACCTGTTTAGAATATATTTCAAGCAATATATATTCCTTTCGCAACTATTCCCTGATTCTATACTCACGTGTGACGTACGTGACACGACTGCTCGTCACAGTACCCCTCCCCTCTCGGGGTTAGCGCACGAACGGGCTATACTTGCCATTGTCAGTGCAATGGCATGATGTACGAAGGCCCCTTCGACCTCACTTGTTTCTGAATCCCGTTGATCTTCTAGCAAATCATTGTTTTGAATCCTCCACCAATCGGGTAGTTTGGAATGTATATCACCTAATCTAAAACATATAATCTTGGTCACCTTTCTTGCTTTGCTATCTCCCTCTAAGAGCTGACGGAACTACGATATGAAGGCCTTGCACGTTAGACTTGTATCCCATTGCTGCTGCTTGGTATCAAACAGAAAACGGGTATTCTCGATGAGCCCGTCGTAATTCCGTACGGCTTGATTAACCCAGTCAATAAGATACGTACAGTGGTATGTCTCAGGGGGGCCCTCGGGTTTGCTTTGGACCAGGTGCCAGTACTCTTGGAACTTGATACGCGGCTTCCTAAGGGCAAGATTCTATTTTAGTAAAGGGTTTGCTCTATAGCTAAGATAATGGTGAGCAAGTCTTACCAAATTGGCTTGGGTACCCCAAACATTGGATTCCTGATGTGGACAAGACTATTATCAATCCGGCGGACTGTAAACTTTTCCGCGGTCAATGATTCGGCAAGTTGCCGTTCAATGTCGATCAGGTCTTCTTTTCTCTATAGCTTGGCCCCTGAGTCATATAAGTCTGCTACACGCTGGCTACTAGATCTCCAGGGCGAACACCCATAGTCGAGCCACGGTTTTTGGATCGGGTCTCGCTTGTCTTGCCTTAAGTCGGACATGTTTATAGGAGAAGATAAGGAGTAACCAGCAAACCCGACAAAATTCTACCCAGAGCTATATTATTAGCAAACCGAAGTACGTATAGGAACAAAGATTACTGTAATCTAAGCTTGATAATACTCAGCCCTTAGTTCCGCTAGAGCACGCTACTATGCAATTAGCCTAGTGTGTGTGACGCTGACGTCTCACGTGCATCTGGGTCAGGTGATTGTTGCGCATGGGACACCTTGGGAACGAGTCTGAGCTCTTGAATATCCGTTGAGTTATCTTGCTATTCCGGCTTCCGACAATGAGGTATTGTGACTATAGGCAGGATTATCTCTTGATTATGAAAAATTTAGTCTTCCCGTTTCGTGATATTCTTGTATATTAAATAGTCACTAAGAGTTGGCTAAGAATCCCCAAAGAAAGGATTTATTGATCAACCTTTGTGTTACGATTTCATTATCACGTGCTACATAGGTGCGTAGCACGTGATGAGGACGAGAAGGATGGTCGTCCTTCGTCTACCCCCCGCCCCATCGTCCCATAGGCAGGAAGGTTCTAACTGTCACGATTACAATATCACGTGCGACCCAGGCCTGAGGCTCGGTACAATGGTACACAGAGAACCTGGAGGAGTCGGCACAGGGAGGTCACGTGCGACGTCACATGACCAAAGGAGATCGACTAGGTCGACAGTCGATCAAGGAGCAGGAAGGTTCTATATAAGTCCAGTTAGTTTCCTTAGATAGGAGCTTCGTGCTCAACTCAAATAAGCATTCTGAATATAAGTTTATTCTCTATACTTTGTGACGGGATCACTTCCAAGTGATCAAACCCTAGTGACCGATAGTACTTCAATATCAATACCAACCCAACGACCTCGTATTCACGTGAGTACCGACGAGAAAGTAGAATCGTTACACTAACTTAGCAGTCTTATAGCTGCTATAGTGCGCAAATTCATGTAAGATCGCCACGCGGATTGGTACCTCGAGTAAAAATGGCTGACTACCTGCACGTTTTAGAATAATTATGTGGGGATTTTATTATATCATCATTCGGCAAGCTTCTATCTGTGCCTAACCATGCGTAACGTCCGCGAGCCAATACTAGCGCCAGCAGGTTAGTGCCAACGTCTAATGTTATACCTTACTCACGCAACTCTTTATAATACAGCATACTCATTTCTAACCGTTTGTAGAACCTCAGTTCCCACAATGCCGGCCCCATCGAGCACTGCACCTAACACAAAACTACCAAGCAACTAATCGTCGACGTCCCGCCGACTTGTCTACTTCCTTAGACTACCTGATAAACAGCGACACCGACGCGGTCAACGCTGACCTGTGTAGCGCCTGCCGGTGGGAATGGCACTACAAGGAACCCGCGTGCCCCAAATACTGGAGCATCTAGTACGAGACAGATGCGCACTGCGCAGACATACAGAATACCCGGGTATGACGTCACGAGTTGGCGAGGAAGTGGAGAGTTAAGACGGATGTAACGATTCTACTTTCTTGTCGGTACTCACGTGAGTACAAGGTCGTTGGGTTGGTATTGATATTGAAGTACTATCGGTCACTGGGGTTTGATCACTTGGAAGTGATCCCGTCACAAAGTATAGAGAATAAACTTATATTCAGAATGCTTATTTGAGTTGAGCACGAAGCTCCTATCTAAGGAAACTAACTAGGTTTATATAGAACCTTCCTGCTCCTGGACCCAGATGGATCACTCTGGTCCTCCTAGATCCGGATCTCGGTGGACCACCCCGATCCTCCCTGGTCCTTGTCACGTGACCGTACACGTGACTCCTTGTGTCGACTGCACCAGGTTCTCTGTGTACCTATAGTACCGAGCCTCAGGCCTGGGCCACACGTGATAATAAAATCGTGACAACGGATTAGGAGATCAAAGAACCCGATTATAGAGGCGAAAGAATCAGGTAAATATACTGAGCTTACGAGTTCGGGCAAGGCAGACGAGTTGAAGCTATAATACAGCACGCGGCCTTGCTAGTCGTTGCAGCTAATGTGCGTGCCATTCAGTTGCATCATTTCTCGGTCATTGTAGGCGGTAGTAGTTGTAGATCGAGAAGGAAGATCGAGGGGGCAGGTCGAGGGGGAGACCAGATGAAGGACTATACAGTAAGATCAAGATTACTGTACTTGTAAACTTGAGCGTGATACGTAGAATAGTCGAGAACACTATGAGCTCCCGTTTGTTACGGTTAGCACAGCTAGCGTCACGTGATCACGTGAGCATCACGTGATGGCGCTAAGTACGGTCCCACTATAAGAACAAGCGCGTCGCGTAGAGATCTCCTTTCTCTTCTTCCTTCTTTAGCTTTGAATAGTCGAATAAGAGACCTTTCTACTCTGCACTGCGTGCCCTGAATTGTGTACTCGTGACACCGTTGATCTTTCGGTAGCGACGAAAGTTGGTGGTCGTCTTGGAAAACCTGATATTCTTATATTGTACTCGAGGGTAGCATGAAGAGTAACGTGTTTCTTGATCTGTCTTCTAAACCCACACGAACCAAATGAAACCATTGTAAATATCGAGTATAATTTGGTCCTGCCTGCTACGAGCCGATTCCGCTATCACCAAACACGAACGCTGCCCATTCGTTGCCCGACGCAATACTATTATGTCCCGGAGCAGGCTTGGACTATTTCAAGCTTTCTTCATCGTTAATTTCCTCAATCGCACATTTTCGGAGCGTCTTCCATTGCTTCTCGCAATTTTTTCAGTTCCCGCTCATAATTTTCCTTTTGTCTCTTAAGATCCTCGTCCACTTGCTGACCAGCCTCTGTTTCGACAAGAGTGAGTCCCTCGATGTTAATCTCCCTCTGAATCTGCAGTGTCAACGGGCGTCGACTACGAAGTGACCGTTCAAGGATAGCCATTGCCGACTGTCGGCTCCCTAAGTGACGCAAGACTGCGCTGCCGCGGCTCTGCATGAAGCCGAAGCCCCAAAAGTCCTCTCTTTCAACCAGGTCCCTTTCGCGTGCGGCTCCAATATCGGGTTCGGTGAAACTCCAGAACGTAGTCACAAGAATGATGTTGGGAAAGCAACGAGGCCCGCAGAGCTTCTGGAGCATGGCAAGGCTTCTGTCTGCCGATCCTCCAATTCTGGCGTCGTCGATACGATGGAGATAAATGATACCATTGAGTTGAATGTTCTCCTGATAGGTAGCTGTGAGCCAGGAAGCAATATGATGCAAAACTTCTGTATCTGATTTATATGTATTATCAAAACCTGGAAACTCAATCAAATGAATTCTCAACCTTTCCTTATATATAAAGCTACAAGACGTAATATTTTCGGTGCCTATCCAATACCTAAATTAGTATCCACCTTTAGATAAAGGGAAAAAGGAGGAAAAGAAGAAAAGAGAAGAATATAAGAATAACATACATAACTTCAGACTATAGTCTATAGATATATTCTGACCTGTAATTAATTTAATAAAAGAACTCTTGCCGGAACCACTAACACCCATCACAGCTATATAAATATCTTCTATTATATCAGGAATTATTATCTCAAGCCTTCGTCTACTAGATTCTAATATCAAGTTAGCTCTAATATTTATACTTTATCTAAAGCTTGCTTTATACCTTCGACCTCGCAGATATATTCTACGTCTATATCTGTTCTCTTTACTACCTCCACAGTACTCAAATTGTAGCTTGGAAGGCCTAGATTTACCCAGAGATGAATTAGCAAAGCTGAGATACAATTTTCGACAAATATTACCTATTGGCTGCAACTTAGTATCCAAAGACTCTCCGATCTCTTTGCGAAGCCGTCGTAGAGCATTCGAATGAGTTTCCCCGTAAATAAGTGACAAAAAAACACCAAATATTCCCAGAAGGCAATATGCCTGGTCCTCTTCCTTTGTGGTTTGCCGTTTCTCAGCCCAAGAGAATCGCTCCTCAATACTAAATTGAGACAGCGGCCGCCCTCGAAGGGCTTCTATAGCGATTCCCGTTATTCTAACAATATGCTGCCCGAGCGAGTGCTTATCGCCTAGTCGAATGTGGTCTCGCGAGTAGAAATCGACAACCTTTGGAGCAAGGAGCTCTTGTAAGGTCCATCCCCGCGTGAACCATCGACTGTTGCAAAAGGCGGACTCCCATTCTACATGGACAAACTTGCCGTCTTGCGAACGTACCGAAACATCGGACAGATACACGTAGCACCGTGCTGCGTTTTGATACCACCGAAACATACAGTTAATAGATTCTGCGAGCTCAACAGCACTAGATTTGTCAATACAGCACGTATCAACCCAGAAGTATTGCAAGCCATCGCGTCTAGCCTGTTCTCCGCAGAACCGGATCTTCTCGTATCCCACCTTGTTCTTCCCAGTGCCATCTATCAAGTCTTTATATGTGACCTCTTCTGTATCCGCCCCCCATGTGTGCGAAAGGATAGCATATTCAGGAATATTGTTGAACTTTGTCAGGCTGAACTTGCCATCGCTGTTGCATTGTAGAAGGTGCATAACTCAGACAGGATCTGAGAGAATCTCTAAACGAAAGAATGTTGGTTAAGAGTTGTCGCAGGGTCGATATGCATATATTTGTTAAGGTAGGAGACAGGTTGGGCTCAGCTGGACGAGAGCCTCGCGGCATAGAGTAGTGCATCATCGCTACGAGCTGCGCCAGACTAGCGGTCGCGGCCAGCCACTGCAGAAAATCATGGCGGCTGCCTGCACTATATCGAGGGAGGCTATGCGTCTCTTTCTACCATTGGGGCACATCTTGTTGTGAGGAAGAACGTATATCAGCATATAGGTACACTGCTAACACAAACCCCATAACTGTTACGGCGCTAGCTCTAGTACGGCTCTGAGACGTGTGGGAGCGAATATGAGTCTGATTATACTAGAACTAATTGGCTATATCTAAGGATATTTTGAATATACCAGAAAAAGAAGAAGAAGAAGAAGAAGAAGAATCCCAAGCTCCTTTTCAAGCTTCACTACCCCTGACGCACAGACTCCAGTCCGAGGTTGGTGTTGATGTGAGGCCTGGAGGCCTCAGGCAAGTGCTTGCTTCAGCACGTGCGTTTCAGGCACGTCTCACTAGTTGTCCTCCATATGTGCCTGAAGACTTTCGTAGTTTATTCTGGACAATAACAAGACAAGAGAAGACAGCAAGAGACTGTACGCTGTTCCCAATAGACTTGATTTACCCTGATTCAGGCCCTCCCAAATCGCGTTGCGTTGATGACCCTTAGTCATCCGATTGGCTGGAGGCCTCAGGCAAGTGCTTGCTCTAGCACGTGCGTTTCAGGCACGTCTCACTAGTTGTCATATATATGTGGCCTGAAGACTTTTCGTAGTTAATTCTGTACAATAACAAGACAAGAGAAGACAGCAGGATACTATACGCTGTTGCTAATATACTTGATTTACCCTGATTCAGGCCCTCCTAAATCGCGTTGCGTTGATGACCCTTAGTCATCCGATTGGCTGGAGTCGTTAATTCCAACAAATTCCAACAGTTGGCCCGTTCCCAAGTTGTCCCGTGTACAACAATCACCTGACCAAGATATACGTGAGATGTCAACGTCACAATAACTTACTGCGGTGATGGAGATAGGGATGGGCACAATTCAGCAGCTCAAGGTAAATCGAAAGCAGGTTCGTAGAAAAACGCCACACGGAAAGTGGCGCGCCTAAGGTATATTGAAGGAGCTTTCCCGTGGTTACTAAGTACTGACTAACCACTCCGTGATCCTGTACATATAAATAGCTATGCTCTAATAGTTCTTCTAGAATCAAGCGTCCTACTTATCAATCTACTACGCTCACTTGAATACCCTAGCAGAAGTTCACTCTGTTGGTACAACTATCCCACTGTCACGATTTCATTTATCACGTGTGGCTCAGGCCTGAGGCTCGGTACTATAGTACAAAGAGAACCTGGAGCAGTCGACACAGTGGTCACGTGCAGAGTCTCGTGATAGGATAGGACCAGGAGCAAGAAGATTCTATATAAGCCTAGTTAGTTTCCTTAGATAAGAGATTCGTACTCAACTTCAATTAGTATTGTCACGGAAAATGGCGCGCCTGAGGCATACTGGAAGAGCTCTCTTATGGTTACTAAGTACTGACTAATCTCTTCGCGATCCTGTGTATATAAATGTGACGAGCAGTCGTGTCACGTGCGTAGCACGTGAGTATAGAATCAGGGAATAGTTGCGAAAGGAATATATGTTGCTTGAAACATATTCTAAACAGGTCTCTGGCGGACCTCCGGCGGAGGTCCGTCGTGCCCCGCGCGGGTATAAGAGTAGCTGGGAGGGGGTTTGAAGAAGGACATCGATTAGTTTTCTTGGTTTACTGAAGGGTACTATTACTCGAATATCAATTGAATTATCCTGCTTATAGCTGCGTCGCACCCTGCTATTTGGGCTTCTCACAATAAATAGCTAGGCTCATATAGTTCTTCTAGAATCAAGCGTCATATTTATCAATCTACTACGCTCACTTGAATGCCTTAGCAGAAGTTCGCTCTGTTGGTACAACTATCCCACGTTACGTGACAAGTATTCTAAATATAAGTTTATTCTCAATATTTAGTAACGGGATCACTTCCAAGTGATCAAAACACTAGTGACCGACCGCACTTCAATATTAATACCAGCCTGACAGACCTTGTACTCACGTGAGTGCCGATAGGAGAGTAGAAATCGTTACACCCACATTACATGGCATATATCATTTCCTTAGATAGGAGCTTCGTGCTAAACTCAAATGAAGACTCACTTTAGTAACTTCAACGAGTACTCTCAGTAAAGCATCTCTGACCAACCATTTCCTTCTATATATTCTTATAATTTAACTGTTGGTACATTGATTGATTGATTATGTCATACTCGGTTCCAGCCGCTGTAGTCAGCAGCTATGCCGGAGTGGTCCAGCTTCGGTGCAGTTGCCGAAGTGCGTCGCTGCACGTGACAGGTGCACTTCACTTCATCACCTTGTGGTGACCAGCAACCTCCTCTGCTAGACGGTCTGGCTCCTATCTATATCTATCTACTAAGGTATAGAAGAGAGTGCTTTGTTTGTTCTTTTTGGAATTAAATCCGGCTCCTTGGCTGCCGCTACTGCTGGCCATCTCGTGTCCCTGTACCTTCAGTCTCCCCCCGTGTTCCACTTCCTCTCTCTGCACTGCACCACATCTCCTAAACTGCCCAAGGAGGTGTGTCTGTTCCATGAATCGTATGGCTTTTGTGGCTAGTTTTGGCTTGTTCAAGATTGTCCTCAAGTCCATCCGTCCTTGGATACCAAACTCCCTCCTTCGTAATTCCTGATAATTTCGGCATCTTATCAATATATGACCCACGGTCTGTCGTCCTTCCCCATATACGCATCCTGGGTCATCGAACTCTGGGACTCTCCTTTTCCACAAATGGTCTCTTAGTCCAATCTTCTCCGTTTGTATCTGAATAAGTATTGCGCTCTGCTACTTCTTTAAGCCGTCGTATAGGCGTAGGACCCTGTGAGTAGGTTTCTAAGTATATTTATAGGTAGTTCTCCCTCTCTGTTCAGATTTTTATTCATGTGCTCACTTGGCCCTTGTCTGCCTCATGATCTACGTTTTTAGAGTCGTTTGCAGGTAATATGTCTTTGTTTGTGTAGCGTTTAGAGTTCCTTGGCTAGCCCTTGGAGTTTGTTTGGCTACCGATTTGGCTACTCTATTTACTGTTTCGTTCCCTTAGATACTAATATGGGCCGGGATCTATCTTATCTCTATTTGCGTTTCTTGGTCTCTTTGTAGTTTGTCTATTAATAATATTATTTCGGCAATAATATAGATATCTAATCTACTAGTTAGTGTCTGAAATATTCTAATAACTACTTGGTTATCCGTGAAGATAACTACCTTGTTTCTCTTATTGCCTTCCTCTATATCGGTGTCTACAATTTAGAGGGCTAGCTTGATGCCCTGTAGCTCGGCCGCATATATAGTCGAGATCTCGCTATTTCCTATATATAACTTCCTTGTAAATCTAGTCAGAGGTAATACTATTACGGCTTTTACTTGATTGTCAATCTTGCTACCGTCTATATAAATAAATATACTGTCTAAAAAGTATCTAAGAAATTCTTTATACTGTTTCTTGGCTATTTCCGAGCTTGGCGCAATCCTTGTATTTAGACCCTACTACTATAGTAATATAATATAGGGAGGGATAATTTCTTGTTCTTTAATTATAGTACCATATTATTAGTAGAGGCGTTTATAAATATATTCTAGAGGGCTTAGATATAATATCTATCTTTTTCTGCTTCTAATACTTCTAAAGAGGCGAAATTTTACTAGGGCAGGTATCTTGTCTGTTGAGATAATTCTACTAACTATCTTAAAGCGTGTCTTCCAAATCTGTTATTTAATAGAAAGTAGGTGAAGTTCTATATTTATAGCCGGATCTAATATTGCTTTATATATATCTCCGATAGCTTTGGTTACTTTAGCTTGAAGTCTTTTAAGAGAGTCAATAGTTTGTCTTATATAACCCTCTCTGTGTTCTTGAGCCACAGACTATATCGAACAGCTATATATTATCTAAGAAATAATAACTACTTGATAAATCTTTCTTAGCTCTATAATACTAGCTCCCTATATAGAGCTAGCTAGACTTATTAGAGTACTAATAGACTTTGAGATTTTTGTTATTATATTTTAAATATAATATTTCCAATTTAGTACTATATCGAGTATAACCCCGAGGTATTTACTGTTTATAGATAAGTAAATTACTGTTTGATCAACTTGTACTTGGCAGTTAACTTTTACCTTATACCTCCTTGTGTAATATGTAAGCTAGAATTTGCTTAATACAAATATTAATATATATCTTTTTGCTTATATATTAGCCTTTTATATAGTTTCTATTAGCCCTTTGTAGGTCTCTTTGGTTGAGCTACCTTATTGCAAGATAACGATATTATTAATATATTCTAATATAATAATATTAGGCTTCTGGTTATAGATTTCTATCAGGTCGATATTATAAAACAGGTATAAGATAAGTAATAATAGTAATCCTTGGGGAATATTAGTAGTAATTTTATATACTTCTGATTTGAATATATTGAGACTAATGACTATGCTCTGATCTATTAGGAAGCTAACTATTTATCTAACGGTCCTCTTATCTATTCTACGTTTCCGGAGATTATATAATAGTCTAATATATAAGACATTGTCAAAGGCTCTAGAGACATCAAGTAGAAGGAGACTTGCTACTTATGGATTAGGTAAGTTTTAGATTTTATATATCTTTTCAACAATAATATATAATATATAGTCTATAGATCTTCCCTTGCGTCCTCTAATATAAGTGTCCGGTAATAGTTAGTTTACTTCTGTTATATAACTAATTCTTTTAGTAATTATTGAGTTTATAAGTTTTCTAATAGTATTAAGCAGGGCTATTAGTTAATACGCTTTGGGTATAATATAGTTATTCTTGCCGGGTTTTCTAAGGACTATAGTAGTTAAATGACAAAAGTATACTATATAATATTCTAGACATAGACTCTAATTGAATATTTTTGTGAGGTGGGGGGCTATTTAGGTAATAACAACATAAAGAGCTCGATTTATAATACTATTGGGTCCTGTAGCTTTTATTGGTAGTATTGAGATAATAGTTTAATATACCTCCTTTTCTATGATATCTAGGAAAGGGATCTAGTCTTGATATTTGGCTCTGTTTATATCCTGAAGGTCTAATTCCAAGGGGGTTAAAAAGAATATAGTTTGAAGAAGGTATATTTTTTCTTGTACTTCTATATACTCGGCGTTTGTTGTAAAGTCCTTCAATACTAATGTCATTGTCGCAGTCGCCTTGTCTTGGTTTCTAGCCTACTTTGCTAGTTTTTATATACTTTCTGGACTCTTCGTAGCTCTTTCGACCTATTCTCGGTGACCTTAAAGTAGTACTCTATAAATTATCCTTCCCTTTTGGTTTCGAGCTATATAATAGGCCTCTTAGCTCTCCTCTATATATACTTGGCTATTCTAATGCTTGAGCCTTTGTACCTTTAGCTATATCTCCTTATATTCAATAATCCAACTAGCTCTTACTCTTGGGGACTATCTTTTTAGTGGCGTAGAATAGTCAATAGCGGCCTAGATAGTAGTTATTACCTCTCTTATATATTTGTCTAGTATATATTTTGTCTTGGGGTATCGAAGTAGTAATAGCTTATATATAAGACTTGTTCGAAATACTTTCTTATTTATATTAGACCAATCGTATATATCTACTTCTAGTCGTTATATTATTCTAAGGTTTAGTAATGTTATAATAGGGAGATAGTCAGAGTTATAGTTTATATTAAAGTCTGTGTTACAAGTAATAACCCTGTCTACTAGGTCTTGTATACTATAACAAAGGTCTATATAGCTTATTGCGTTTTTATTGTTGTATATAATTGTATTAGTTGGCAAGAGACTATTTAATTGAAATTCTTCGAAGAGGTCGATTAGGTCGTTCGATTTTAGATTACTTGTCTGTACTATTAGACTACCCTACGCTTTGTAATATAGATTAAAGTCTTCCAGGATAATCTGTTCCTTTCTATAGTAAGCTAAGAGTACTGTTCTGAGGTGTAGCAAGTAGCTCGTCCGGTAGTCCAATGACCTCGGGGGATTATATATATTATATATTATAATCTTTGATATTATATTTATGTTTGATGTTTGCGTAGTGATTTCTAGTATATATATATTACAAGTAAGCTCTGTAAATCTTTACTTATTTAAGTTAATCCTTTTATTAACAAAGAAGCAGACTCTCGCTAGTAATTCTCTATTATCTTTAGGGAAGTATAGGTAAAAGGAGTGTGAGATTAAATTATAGATAGTTAAAGTAAAGGGATTTCTCTATAGCTCCTGGAAAGCTAGGATATTATAGTCTTAGATCTTAGGGTCGCGGAATAGCGTTGTTATAACTATATCTCTTGATTTTATAATATTGTACTATAGGATCTTTAAGTCATCTTTGCTGTAATTTATAAGTCTTCTACACTCCATTGAGAACTGCGTAGTATATTCGTTATAATTGACTCTAGTACTCTCCTTGACGATATATATAGTCTTTGTAATCTTTGGCTATCTTCAACTATAATTATATCCTCATTCTTATCCTGTATACTATCTATATCACTTCCCAGGTAGATTCTCTTGGAAGCCCTGCCTTTAGTCGGAGACCTGCTTCTGGAGTTTTGCCTATTTGGTAGAAGTAATAATATAAAAAATAATAGTACTATTGAGGAGATATTTTATCTGCCCTTCTAGCTTCCGTTAGCTATTGTTACTAATTCTACTAGTATTATACCAAACACTACCCGATTACTAGGTTACTATTCCTTTGTTAATAAGACAAAGTAATATAGTTGTCGAGTATTATATATTACCTTGACCTTATTCATCTCAATCTTACAGACTAAATAGCAGTTGTTCTAAGCCTTGTATATATCTTTACAGATAAAGCACTTTCTTGTAGCGGACTTATCGACTTTAGTAAGACAATCTTTCGAGTTATATATCTTAGTATAGTAGCTATATACTATATTCGCTTTATACTAGGTTTTTATATAGCTATATTTTTGGCAATTATAGTATTGCTTCAGTCAGTACTATCTGTTATATCACTTATATTAAAACGCCTCGCCTTGCCAAATAAGGCCTTTATTAATAATCTTGTTTGTATCTTCTAGTTTAATAAACTTTACAATAATAGTTAATACTAATTTTGTAATCGCGACTCTTGAGAGCTATCCGATATATTTGATATTAGTATTTAATATAAAGGCTCTATTGTTATAGAGGAGTTTAGCTCTAGTCTTATCAAACTTTGTTATATCTATTAAGCTTGTTTTAATATTATATACAAGAATACTATATATAAAGAACTATATAAACGTACCTCTTTTAATTTAGTTTATTTAGTTATTTGCAAATTGTCTCAATACCTCTGCCTCGATCCTATTCGACGTTTTAATACTAAGGTCTCTACTCTTGAGTTAGTTAGTAAATATTATATAAATCTGTTCAATATATTTGTTTCTACTCTATTCAATTACTCAATTAATATAGTTTTGTAAGTTTCTAGAATTCTTAGTCCAAAGGCTTTTAATAGTAATTAAGTCTGTAATTTTTACTATAATCTCACATTATACTTATATAAATAATAATATCTGAGTAGATATTATAATTAGTTTATTATAAGACACAATATTACTAGTCAACACCGACATATATAATACCTTTGAGAGTAATATAGATTAAATAGCTTTTGCAATATCGTTTATAGTTTTAGTAATCTCGTTCATCTCTTTAGTAATATCGTTTATCTCTTGAATAAGTACGATTATAGTTCTTCTCTCCTCCGCCGCGTTTTTGACATATAGGTTGGTCTCCTGGCTCAATGTGGCGATCTGTTGGTATATATTCATGTTCTCTTGGACTCTCGTTGCTATGGATTGTACTGTTTCTGCTGTCGTTTTCAGGTCTTGTTAGATAGCTACAAGGGCTTGCGTAACTGCAGTAATATCTGGGGTATTCTAAAACTTGGTTATAAAGACGCTTGTGGCTGCGATCATAGTCTTGACCAGTAGCGTTAGCACTAGCTGGTCCACGGCCGAGTCAATACAGACGAGTACTTTCCTGAGGTAATCGTTGAGATATGTAGCGTGCTCGCGGAGATCATTAGGGGATGCTGCCACTTGAGGCCACGATGTCGCCATGATGCCTATGCCGCACTGGGCGATGCGCACAAGCTCTGGCTTCTCAACTGACCAAAAGGAGGGCTGCTAGGTGTAGTTTTCGTTACTCAATTCCAAAAATTTTGTTCTCGCTGTTTGTGGTGTTTTTTAACTGTTGGTACAAATAATTGGTGATAGTCATATTATAGTCACATGATCAACCACATGATGTAACTAGTCCCAATCAGGTTAGCGTGGTGGGAGCTAGAGATGGACAATCAAGATTCAACCAACAAATATAAACTGCACGTCACGTACGATACGTGATTTGCTCTATATTACTAGTGAATCGACATTAACCCTACGTTCCTACACTTCAGGACAGAGTCCGGACACCCGTCAAGACTCGAGGATTGTGAGAAGCCCAAATAGCAGGGTGCGACGCAGCTAAAAGCAGGATAATTCAATTGATATTCAAGTAATAGTACTCTTCCACAAAACCAAGAAACTAATCGATGTCCTTCTTCAAACCCCCTCCCAGCTATTCTTATACCCGCGCGGGGCACGACGGACCTCCGCCGGAGGTCCGCCAGAGATCTGTTTAGAATATGTTTCGAGTAACATATATTCCTTTCGCAACTATTCCCTGATTCTATACCCACGTGCGACGCACGTGACACGCCTGCTCGTCACAAGGATCGTTACACTTTGTTTACAACACAATGCGTGACTATATGAGAAATACAGATTCATCTTTTTTATCTGCAAAGCTAGAGAGAATTACAAATCAAGTATATCAAGTGCAAATCATCCAATCTATAAACCATGTCCGTCTCTTCATCTTATCTATTACTGTGTAGCTACACTCTGACTCATTATATTCATAAAATATTTTCAAATCGCACTACAGATCATGCCGTTAAGAGTACTGCTTCATTTAATCCTCTGCTCTTCATCTTACTTGGCCCAGGGGACATCTCGGTCCAACTTCCGTTTCTCTCCCATATACCTGCTCTTGTATAGTCCCAACTTTGCGACCCTTGCATGTATGCAAATCTGAAATATTCCGGCTCATCTTTCTTCGGATCTCTTCGCCAGACAAACCTCTTGTCACCTGCAAATCCCTCATCAGTATATCCCCGGAATCGTTCCACATCATTGACCAATACTGATATCCCATCAAAGGGTTCAGGTGGAGAGAGCCAGGAGAATGATATTCTCGATACATCCTCACCAAGCTGAATTTTTGGTTGTGATATCCTTGGGAGCGCTGAGTAGTTGGGTGCATCGCCTTGCAGGGCAGCCGGTGTCTGCAGGACAGAATCAAAACCCCAGCGTGCAATGCCATTTATGAACAGGCCAACGAGGATACCTTGATATACAAGTGCAGGCCTCGTTTGCATACTTGTACCAGGAAGCAGTAGCAATGCCAGAATATAGTGGTGAATGCGAAGGCTGAGCCCAGGAATGATAAGAGACAATAGAATTGCACTAATGAAGATTCCATATATTCCAAGGTAGCAAACCAAACGCCCTTCTCGTTGGAAGAAGAACACTTGTTTAATAACAATCAATGCCAGAAAGATAACAATAAGGGCAAGGGCAAGTTTTGCCCCAGGCTGCTGCTTGATGTCGTGGGCATTCAAACGTTGGATCGGAATCCATTCAAAAGTATAGTTCGAAAGCGCTCCAACCCAACACCCTCCGAGCCAGAATATGGTTTTTTCAACCTGCGCAGTAAGACCAGCCAGAGCTCGGCGGACACCCATGTACTGGTACATGACGAAAGCGCAGAACGCGGCTGGAAGGAACTTCCCGAGAATGTTTGAGATGAGCCCGGCCATTGATGAATGACCTGGAGGATCCGAGGCTAGTCCAACATGCGTGAATAGCCCCGTAAAAATACTGAAGAAGAAAAGAGCAGGGGATGTTGTAAAAAGTGATAGCAAAATGGTGTACGTGAGAGAAACAAAGAGCAAGGACCAGCGTGCATCTTTGGCCTCGCAAGAAGTGGCCGTATGGAACGAGAAAGAGCTTGGAAAGGTTGCATCAAAGCCAACACTCTCAATTCCATGTCTCTTTGTGCTTGGGTAATTACTGTGCTCCCCCACAAGTGTAACAACCCCACAGCCTCCCTTCGCATTATCGATTATGCCAGCATGAATCGCAGCACCACAGATGAAAGAATCGCCACGATAGATCGGCGGACTGTCTTGAGAAGGTCCGCCAATCACGAAAGGTTTGTAGATGATCTCCTGTGCTCCGACAGCTCGAGGGTTTAATACCATTACACTAGCGCAATTCGCAGGGCATCTGAAGGCGAATCCACTCCCATTGAATGGTCTGCATTCATTGCCGTTCAGCCCACACCTGTTCCCAGGAACCCAGTATGTATTTCCACATCCAATGTTTCCTGGTGCCCCCCAGCCTTCAATCTCTGTCGCAAATGTACTTTCCCGAAGGACCAACGCGAAGGTTAAGAGCCAGTAGAAATAGTATAAAATCAGAAGGGCAATCCTATGACGTCTCTTTGGTATATATCGATCCAGCCACCGAATTGGCAACTCCTGTATTATTGGCAGAAACGGTGTGATTGTATAAGGCTGCGGAGGGTCTGGCCCTTGCGCCCATCTCACAGCAAACCTGCAGAACCTTCGTACAGGTACCGGCACCCATTTTACATATTTGTATGAAGATTGATCTTGCAGGAAGCGTGGTGTTGGAGGGGAACTGTCATCAGAGAAGCCATCCATCAGCAACAGGTTGGTCTGCGTGGACTCGTCAATTGGATCGTCGGGATGCTCCATATCGGCTGCCCTGTATCGTCTTCGCTCCTCGTCGTTGTTTCTTGTCAGGAAGACCCGGCCTTGCTAGCAATGTACTAGATGCATCGGCAACAGGCCAAGCTATTCACCAGGAGAGTCGAGTATAATGAATGCTTGCGCAAAGTTATTCTTTAAATTAGTGAGGGGTGATAATAGCTGCGCATCTTCCGGGACGGCGCAAAATGGCAAGAAGTAAGTTTACAAGTAGTGTTGTGCAAGTTGATGTTGGACGGAGAAGATGCGGCGCAGCGATTAGTAACGCCAATCACGCCAAGTTTCACACTAAACTACTGTCTTGTCCCCAAGGATAACCAGGGCTTTGAGAACGGCACCGTAGGTAATGCGACAACCTGTATCACAGCCCGAAAATAGACTAATTGATCAAGGAACTCGTGACTTTAGGTAATATTAATCGAGTCGTAAAATTGAAAGCATAGCTTGTCCCGGATATGGTATAACAAAATATGCGGATTCCTCATTACAATTCACCTCGGGCTTCTTGTGTGTCCCATCACACGAACCACTACCGATTGATCCGTGAGCACGATTCATCTATCTCATTCACATAATACATTTGATTTGGTGAGGCGCAGGAGTTTGGGGGAAGGAGCATAAGTCTATGTAGGGATAGCAAACAGACCCTCTACGAGGAGTTCACCACACCTGACCTAGACGCTAATTACCACAACACGTGATACACGTGCCCGTTACACCCATCCATCATCATTACATTAGGAAAGGACATAATATCGTAAGAAAAGGCTATAAAGCACGTTACGTTAGATAATGTAATAGGTAGATCGCCAGGTTCGAAAACTAGATTTAAAGTCAAACAGAACATCATTTATCAAAACGTATTCATTGGAAGAGCCTTCAGACTCTGAAGATGCGTAAGGATTTAGGCAAAGAATCCTGACGGTGGGGAGTTTACCAAATAATACTACGATTAATTTACTGGCGAAGAGACTGCGATATACTAGCGAGTTTGGCGATATTCGATTGCCTAGGTAAACATGGGTTTTAGCTGGTCGTGGCAGAAGGCTTCTACTAGTCAACAACTAGTCAGGAACCGGTCATCAACTATTTCGACAAATCATTGGAAGACAGATGGAAGTATATTATCTAGAAAAGACTAGTCTCTAACTTGTAGTTCTACTCAAGAGGAGATTAACGACGGCGTCAAATATTAATTAACGGGAGTGCAAGAGTTAAAAAAAAAAAGCGATGTTAAGTTTAAATCAGATTATTTTACTCTTTTTGAACGATGTATAGAAGTCCTTGCGCGCCGTGCCGGCACTAGTTGACGGCTAGTTGTCTTTTTGCTCCTGCTTACATGGGGAGTAGGTAACTGGACACTACCAAGAATAGAGGATCCTGTCGAAGGTTCTACTGTCTGACTAGTTGATAGCCCGTCAAGGGGAAGGGACGAAGGATCTGGATTCGGCACCGGGTTACTATCTACTATCGGTTGTTCGCTAGTCGCCACCTGGTCAGGAAGAGAAAAAGGGCTCGAATTCGACACTGCACTTTCGGTAGGAACTAGTTCACTAGTTGGAAATTGCCCAGAGACCGTGGCATTTGATGTCGCTTCTTGAAGACGCCTCTGATAAAGAACCCTAAATTACTATTAGTTGTAAATAAAGAATAAATATTCTTGTGATTATATACTTGGTATCAACTAGCGCATTTTGTAAAACAAGATATTGGCGACCACCTTTACCAGCACCTTGAATTGTAAACTGCGAACCTTTCGCAATGTGACACTTCGCATGCTTACGAAGATTCGTTGCAGTAACCCAACGCCTAAAAATTCGAGTCATTAACTGGACCTAAACCGATTACCGACTAGTCACGACCAAAGGAACACATACTTCAAATCTTTTGCAGCCCCAGGACACCACTGACAATACTGCTCACATGAGTAAATCATGTGATTCTTATCTAATGGAAGAGAAGGCCAAATATGAGGCAAATGACCTTGGTGACGACAAGATAGAGCCATGTCAAATTCTGTAGAAGATGTGGGGGATGATAAAAGATAAAAGAGAGGTCAGATGGGAAAGCCGAACGCGACGCAAAATGAGGGCTTATGCGCTTAGCCTAGTTAGGGTTGATCCAAGCTCAGACCAGTTTTTTACAGCGCACTAGTCACACTCCAAGGCCAGAAATTACCAAGGATAAAACCAAAATACCCAAATATCAAATCACTAAACAATTGGTTTCCTCTTCGCTTTCTCTTCTCTTCGTAAACATATCACCTTCATGTAAATACGACTATGTCCTAGTAGCATCTTATACAAAAGCATTCCCTGCGACGTTCCTGCCTGCATCCTACCGCAAACCAATGATAATAGGATTGTTAGTATGGCTGGTGCTAGGACGAGCTAGCGACCAGTTGCTAGAAGTAGCCTTTTCTCGTTAAAACCGGTTAATAACTGGTTAGCAGACTAAGGCCAGTTAGAGATTAATTAGTGACGAATTAAAAACTGCTTACGAATCAGACTCGATCTTATCTGTTGGTTTACATGCTTGCTCATTGGTCCAAACTTAAAGTGGGTAGAGCCTGTAATAGGCTAGGAGCCTGTTAGTATACGGTTAGCTTCTGTATTAATGACTGGTCTCTACCCTATACCATAGGTGAGCCCCCAATCGTAAGCTCTTCTGTCGGATAAAGGAGCCTCGTGATATCGCACCTAGCCTATCTTAGTTGTTATTCCAAGAATCCCCGGATCGATCATCCTCAGAGCATGTCAAAATTGTGGCACAAGGATTCTTGACTCGAGTTCCAGCAACTTTTATGCCCTTGGTTTGAATAGTTTGGGGTTCCTACGGAGTTGTCATGACGAAATGTATCGGTCCTCTGGAAGAGCTCTCCATAAGTAGCTAGTAATGCCGAAGGAATTAATAGATCGGAAGGGTGAAACCACTCGCTTAGGCATGCTTCATTATCAAGGTAATATACTTCAACATACATATAATGATGAGATAAGGCATGCTCTCGTCTAGCATGAACTCCCAGCAACTCAATAAATGGCCATTACACATATTCAGTTCCCATCTATCCCATACTCGCACAAGAAGACAGTAACATTAAATACCGTCCACAACCCACACTTAGTGTAGGAAATGCTCCTTTCCTTCCGCCATTGCGCACACAGTCAAAACAGCAACCATCTCGTCAACCTCGGTTCCATCCATTACCAGTAACCCTTCCCGCTCATGCGCGCTGCGTTGAGCATATCTTGCAACCTCCCTCTTTACTTTGCCCACGGTCTCATTCTCGACAACCTACAGGGCATCAGTCATATTATCAAGTATGAAGAAGGCATAGAGTAGCTCACCTTAAACAAGCCCCTGACCCACATTCCCCCTACTTCCTCACTTTGCCATACGTACTCAACTCCTTCCTTAACAAACACCTCCGCCTTTCTCGCATGTCCACCCACCTTCCTAATCTCCATACTCTCCTTTCCATCCCCCGCATGAGGAAATTTGACTGTTGTCCTCCCTCCAAAACTCATAACCGGATGTTTCCATCCAGCAATTTCAGTTCCTTCAACATCCAATATTGCCAGATGCGTTCCAAGCATGTTCTGTTTTTCAAGGGTGTAGCGAACCTGTGGAGGAGGTGAGAGAATCGAGGCCTTGTGCGCAGAGAGAAGATTTTCATCAGTGATGCCAGAGGCGGTGGTCCAAAGAGTGGACATGCGGGGTGTAAGATCTTGGATCTGAGAGGGTTGATGGGTTTTGAGAGGAGGCGGGAAGTGGATGGCTAGTGCGCGGGTGGGGACCAAAGGATGTGAAAGATCGACTGGAATTTCCATGATACTACCAGGAGGTGGAACAGGTGGTTGGGCCATTTCTGTAGTAAGTGACTGTTTGATGGTTGATGATCGGTTATAACTGCTCGGGTAAATTCAATGCCTACTTTCCAGCCAAGTCTGAGTTTAGAATGTTGATATGTAGTTGACAGTGAGATGATAGAATATATGTGGGTTTAAATACAGGCGAAAATCAGGTATGCTCGTCATGAGGTGTATGAATTTGCGTGCATCAGACGATGGATGGAAGTGGTCTGATTACTAACACGTGAAGAATTACCGGAAGGGGAAGAAGTAGCAAATAGGGTCGTCGAGTTGAAAACACTTGCCTGACTATGCATGATTGGCGCTTTTGCGGGCGATTGACTTGTTAGAATATATCCAATGGGTGTTGACCAAGGCGATTCCCAGAATAGGAACATCATCCCTGCTATGTCTATACCTGAATCTAGTTGGTGGTATTGATATGGGTGATGTAGTGCGCAGAATCGTTTAAGAAAGGGATTGAGGCTATATATCATAGAATCCAATTACAATTGGACCTAGTCTTGGGTCTTTGTCGAGTATAAAGTGTATTGCATTCGTACATTGCCCATGGGCTGCTTTCGTCAACAATCTTATGGATCAATTCATCCTTGCCACCCAACCAATATATCTGCCTTCCATCTACAGTAAAAGAGCCAGAAACAATGCACTAACTGTGCTGAGTCCTACCACCGTCCAGCCAGTCTTGATAATTGTTTCATTCTTGAATGTCCGTCCCATATCCCACACCAAATGTCGAATTCCGTTCATCGAGTGAAATGTGAAAGGGAAAGCAACTAGAAGTTTCGTTGCAACCTTTGCAGCAACAGGCCTGTATTATATCCATTCGTTAGCTGCGATTCTTATGGGGTCCCTGCTCTAGAAGTCTTGAACCACAGAAAGGGTCGTCCGTACCATGCACCAAACGCTGCAGCCATGCTGGCACTACTCATGTTTAATCCTAGCAGCGGAGCAACAAGATATAATGAGCCAAAAATGTAGAATCCACCAGATAGGACAGAGCCTGTAATTCTCGTCAAACTTGAGAGGATCCATGTGATTTGAGGCTTGTAGATGGTGAGATGTGGTGAGGTAGGGCGATTCTTTCGCTGCGCTACAAGGATCTCATAGCTATCTTTCGGGGTCATGTTCTGCGTGGCCACGGGTCTACCATTTCATCAGTTTCGTAGACTGGAGGATGCCGGATTGCAATTGGGATTGGAGGCATACCGATACTGAATGGATGATCCTTTGACTGCCATTGGCGCTGTGAAGTTTCTCGAGACCATCTGCGAGACGAGCGTAGGCCTGCTGGCTACGACTGTGTACGGTCAATATTAGCATGGCTCGTTGAAGAAGTTGGACCTTCTTGGTTGGTGGGACGTCAGAAAGATGGGAAGGACACCTACGCCTGCGCAGCGTCTGCTGGGTTGCTCTTTGTGCCAACATGATGAATAAATCAATTGCTTTTCAGCAACGAGGTGGAGGAAGATACAATGGCAATGGAGATGGACTTTGTCGCTGAACAATGCTGTCGTCTTTGATACGGGACCGACCGGCGGCTCAGTCTTCCTCGGCAATAGCTTTCGGCTATGGAACCAATTGCGCAACGGTTAAAGCTAATCGTCGATCACGTGATGTTGACCATTGATCTTGAAATTTTCATTTTTCACGTCTTTCGCTCCTTCTCATCTAAGAGCATCAAAACACCACGCGCTAGATCTATAAAGTGGCAGCAATTGGTGAAGTGACTCGCCTTTGGCGTCTTGTCATTGGTATTAGTTACGCGCGATGCTCGCAGAAAGATGCGATCTGTCGTTAATCTCGACCTCGAGGATGTCAATCTCGGGGTCGTTTCATTTTATGATCTACAATTTTTCGCGATTCGATGCAATGCGATGATGGGCCATGTAGCATAATGACAAATGTCATTTTCTGATCTTGTCAGAAGTACAAGATGTGCTGTTGACTTGAAGAACTTTCGATTGGTCTTTAATTCATTTAGGGATGATTTTCAACAGCACAATTCTCTCTTGCCAATCACATGTGGTTGCGCCCTTGTCTGCTCAGGCCGTCCCATCGTACAGATTTCACTACTCGAGCTTCAAATTCGCATTTGATATTTTCTTAATTATAACGGTTCAAGAAGGGTGGATGTCAGATTACTCCTATCAATCCACCAATTATCTAAGCCAAGATCATATATTTCCAACTCCAACGACTGTAACGACTACCTACACCAAGAAAGGCTTTATGTGATGGCAGTATACCCTTTTATTCAGACTTCCTCAACTTGCATGACGGCTTCCTTCTCCACAGAGCCCGATTCCAGTCCAGCGCGAAGAGCCTCCTCCTCTTGCTCCAGTTCTGCCCAGACAATACGGTGTGCTTGTGATGCTTTGAGTTTGCGATCGAATAAACGATCAACAGCTTCAAGAGGGATGTTCTTTGTCTCGGGGATCAGGAAGTACACAAATGCAGCACCGAGAAACATGAGTGATGCGAAGAAGAAGTAGACACCGTAACCCATGGTCTGGAACATCTGAGGAGTGAAGCGTGCCACAAGGAAGTTCCAGAACCAGTTGTTGGCCGCGGCGAAAGCCTGAGCGAGTGTTCGGACATTTTGATCAAACATTTCACTATTCAAAACCCATGGTGTAGGATTCCAGGTTGGAGAATAGAAGGCGGTCCACAGGTAAAAGAAGAAGACGGCAGAGATACCTCCAGAAGAGAGCTGCCCCCCTGCAGTGGCGTGCTTTGCGGGATTTGCGACAGCAATATACCCTCCTACATACCACAAACAAGCACCACCACCGATCGCACCAATCATCAACAACTTTCGTCGGCCGTACTGGTCAATGAGGAAGATGAGGTAGACCATGGTGAAGACAGTCTTCACGACACCAAAAAGACCGGTGGTGAAAAGAGATGTGTTGGTTCCAGTGATACCGATACTTTTGAAAACTGTTGGCGAGTAGTAGTTGATGGCGTTGATACCCGAAGTGTTCTGCCAGAAGAAGAGGGAACCACCAAGGAAGAATCTCCACTGGATTGACCGGCTGCTTGCGAGAAGCTTGAATGGTTGCCAGAACCCAAGACCACCAGCAGCCATTTGACGCTCAATATTCTCGTCAATTGCGTAGAGTTCCTCCTTGATATACAGATCGTCTTCGGGAAGATTACGGATGAAGCAAAGGTTCTTGATTGCCTGAGGTCTCTTTCCCTTGGTCATCAACCAACGAGGAGATTCCTTGACCAATAGACAGCCGACCAACAAAAGTCCAGAGGGAATAAGTTGCACAGCGAATGGAATGAGCCATCCATTTGGGTTTTTGGGCATGTTAATATTGATTCCATACTATTCAAAGTCAACCTCATATATCTATCTCTCGGGGTATTGCAAACTCACGTTGATCCAGAAACCTACGAGTCCACCAACTTGCCAACCCATTTCAAACATGGCTACCAGTCGCCCACGAATAGCAGGTGGAGCAATCTCGGAAATGTAAATGGGCGCCAAGTTACTACAGCCGCCGACACCAATACCAGCCAGGACGCGTCCAGCATATATAGGTCCTAGTCCCCGAGCACCATTTGCGGCCAACATCAACCCAGAGCCAAGAACGAAGATTGCACTGAACACAGCAAGACCGCGGATGCGACCAAGGCTGTATGCCGCAGCGTATGCAAATAGAGCTCCAAAAAACGCGCCTGCTTGATAGCAGGAGACAATGTTCGCGCTGAGGAGGTTGACTTGGGACGTAGATAATTTACCAAAACTGAATTCGTTCTTGAACGATGGCAGGGCGATAGTAGTTCCAATAAAGGCCGAATCGTATCCTATCATCACGGCCGCTGAACCAATGACAGCTGAATAGAGATACACCCGCCAGTTGTAGACATTGGATGGTGTTGGCCGATCCTCGACCTTGGTGAAGAGACCCATCTTGGGAATGCGGGGTAAAGTTGTCGAACTGAGGAGAGGATATCGGTAGCTGTGCAGCTCCTAGAGCAATGTTGAGGTGAGATGGAATGAGATGAAACTCTGGAGGAATCTGGGGAACGAGCTGGGGTAGATATCTAATTTTTTCAATATTGGTTTTCCCAGCTATTGCCAATCCCCAGTCTAGACGTGAAGTTTCTTCCCCACAGTGGGGGGCAAAATGTTCATCCGTGAGATGGGTTGCCCGTCCACCTGGTGAGCCTCAAGCGGATATCATTCGTTCCCCAGATCGGCGCTCAAGACAGCTTGGGGCAGCATCCGGGGGGCGGGTATCAGTCTGACTCGCGGTTGGCTGACGGCGTCCAGAAGCCATCTGGAAAGGGCTCTGGCCCCCGCCAGAGATGTACCATTCTTCGTCTCCACACAGCTGGACGATTGGGTGTTTCTGGAGCACTGTCAGGGCATTTGCATCCGGCCTGGCTTAGTGCACGCCTCCAAGCAGCCACGGGCATGATGTTTTAACCGGCGTCGGAAACATGTCGGGGTGAAGGTTTTTCACGACAGCTTAGGAGCATCGAGCCTCAGAAGCTCTCGCAGCTGAGTTCATGAGGTGGAGCTCCTCTCCGCCGGAGCTGGCGATGGGATGTTGTTCTGGAAGAAAGCCGACAGGAGGTTTGGACCAAAGACCCGATAATTCACGTGCCTAGCTCTTCCCCACATTCACGCTTTTCATGGTCTTGTCCCTTATGGCCTAGTCACGGGAGGAAAATACTCAAAGCCTCGACCAAGCACATCAACACCATTCTTCTCCTTATTTCTTATCCGTCTTGGTCCTGAATACGCAATAAATGAATCTCTGGGCAAGTGATGCAGAGGAGATTTCATCTCGGCGAGATTGATGTCACCGGAAGAGCAAAGTCAGAGGGCTTATCTCCAATTTGCGCACCTGATCATCGAGAGGCAGAGACATTTGACTCATCAGTCTTCTCCTGCTCACGTCTTTTCATTGCGCTGGAGTGGCCAATCCCTCTTGCGTGTCAAAGGTGGAAAATCTTCACCGCCGATACTTGAGAGACAGGGGCGCATGCGCGGGGTTGATGAGGAGCTTGCTCCACTCTCTGGCCCAATTCATGGCTATGTGCTTGGATTGTACAATGTATATGAACATCTCTGCTACGAACAGGAACTCTTTTGTAGCCTCATGTCGGAACATTTCTATTCTTGCTGCACTTCGCAATATCTTTTGCGTCACGGAAGGTCATGTCCCGTTGAACCCATAGTGGTGGATCATTATTCCTTGTCAATCTGGTAGGTATTCAGGTACCACTCAATTACTTCCCTACAACATCATCATTTTCTCCTCTTTGGCTCCCTGCAATATATCGTCACTCCAGGCAAAACATAACGATCGTCAGAGTCTATTCGTTTTATCCGGAAAAGATGGAGACGGGGGATTGTTTAAAAGCGCTGCAGTTCCCAAATCTTGTGGGAGCATCATGCACAGGTGGACTTGCGAGCAGATTCCAAATTGAAGTACTTTGAATGCGTCTTCCTGTCGCCGTCATGGCTTCTTCAATGGGCTCAGTTTGGGGGATGCTGTTGCTTCTATCTGCCACTCTTGCCATGCAGACTAACACTTCTGGTCCTTTGCCTACTTTCGCGCAACCAAAAGGGTATTCGACTAAAGTTTACAATGTCTCCGCAGCTACAAGCACCTTGAGCTATGATTACACAAATGAAGAGTTGGCAATGCTCTGGAATCAAGTGGGAAAGATCGCAGTAGGACCTGTTACCACAACCGTCTCTCCAACCCCAGAACCGTCTGCGTATCCTCGACCAGGGGCATTCCATGCGCAAGTAAGTTTCCTGCTGTAATGCTCGCAAAATAATTTACGAACACAACTAGTCCCCGATAACTGATACTTCAATCAACTCGGCGACCTTACCAGATGATTTCATGTGGGGTCTGGCTTCAAGCGCCTACCAAGTTGAAGGCGCAGCCAAAGACGAGGGTAAAGGGCCATCCATATGGGATCTTATTGCCCATCGAAATTACGGAGCCGTTTCAGACAACTCTACAGGCGATATTGTGGCCAGCCACTATTGGCTTTACAAGCAGGATTTTGCGCGACTCGCAAAACTAGGAGTGCCATACTTCTCACCGTCATTCTCGTGGCCGAGGTTCTTTCCATTTGGGGATGGCCCAGTCAACATGCAAGCTGTAGCACATTATGATGACGTGATTGCAAGTATGGTCGCAAATGGAATCAAGCCGGCTGTGACATTGTTTCATTGGGGTATGCCGTCTCTTAATCTAAAAAAAACTTCTGGTAACTGATGAGCTTAGACACACCATTGGCACTTTTCAATTCCTACGGTGCTTGGACTGATCCGCGAATTGTCGACGACTTTTTCAATTATGCCAAGTTTGTTATTAGCCGATATGATGCCTATGTACCAATTTGGTTCACATTCAACGAACGTACGGGACCTCTTTCCCTGTCCTCGTGCTATTCCTAATATTTTCATATAGCTCAGTACTGCAATTGGCAGTATATGTATTATCCAGCGGGCAACGTGAAAGGCAACTATCCTGCCTATCATAATATTACTGGTGGTCTCAAAGCACGAATCGCATGCAGTCACTACACAATTCTTGCCCATGCCAAAGTAGCAAAGTGGTATCACGATGAATTCAAAGGCAAAGGTCGCATCACATTCAAGAATTCTGGAAACTACTATGAGGCAAAGAACACATCCTCAGCAGCGGATGTCGACGCTGTAGCCAGAAACTTCGAATTTGTTCTTGGCTGGTTTGGTGGATGCTGGCGAGATGGAGACTACTCAGCCATGCTTAAGTCCACTCTCGGATCCATGCTCCCAACGTTCACAGCCGAAGAAAAGACTTTGATCAAGGGTTCTTGTGATTTCTTCGCCATCGACGCATACACAGGTTACCTCGCGTCAGGAATCAAAGGTGGTTCCGCAGCTTGTGCGTCGAACTCCTCTCACCCCTCCTTCCCTGAATGTGCGAGTAGTTCCTCCCTCGCGGCGGATGGCTTTGCTCTTGGGCCCTCCGCTGACAATGAAATGTCATGGCTGTACTCGACCCCTATCGGAATCCGACGCTTCCTAAACAAAATCCCAAAGCTCTTCCCTACCATTTCAGATATTGTAGTGTCCGAATTCGGTTTCGCAGAACCATTTGAAGGGAAGCAAACTTCTCTAGCAAATATCCTCTGGGACTTGAGAAGATCAGATTACTACCAGGGATTCTTGGATAATATTCTGCTAGCAAGGAATGTTGACGGCGTGAACATTACAGGTGCCTTTGGCTGGGCCATTTATGATAACTTCGAATGGTTCTCGGGGAGCAGCGTCAAGTTTGGTCTTCAATATTTGAATCAAACAAGCCTGGAAAGAGTGCCAAAAGCAAGCATGTTCCAATTTTTGGACTGGTTCAAGGCGAAGGGTGGTGCTAGGATCAAGGGTGCCGGAAATGCCACAGTTCCGTTGATGTAGTCTGAAGTGCTGTCGAATAGGCCGGGGTATTAATAGTAATTAATAATAATATCAAGAATGCCGAAACTCTTGATAAATTGTTAACCAGCATTATATAGATCCGAGCTACCACTTCTATGTTGCTGGCTAAGCTCGTACTTCTTTTCTCGCTATTGATCATTTTCAATTCCCTTCCATATGCTCACTCAGAGCACAGACCATCAGCCATTTACGGCCCTGGTACGTTTAGTAATCAACTTTATTAACGCTAGTCCTATCATAGCTAGCTGGTTTTCTACCCATTTTCTGGTCTCAGATTTCTGGCTGAGAATACAGACATCATAAAGTGCCATGTAATCGCCCCTGTCGCAGTGTTGCTTCACTTCAAAGTCCAGTTTATTATTCTGCCTTTTGCTTTCCGATAAGGATACGCCATCAAAGACATCAACAAATGATGGTTCAATTGCGTACGAGTGTCGCATGGTATAGAAGGCTAGCAGATGGTTAGCAATTAGTTGTGCGCTCGCAGCAATACATGGCAATGCTCTCGAGCTCAGTCAATGTAAGACCAAGCTCCTCCCACAATCCAATAAGCAAGTTCATATATGTACCTATTAGTGACTCAATATCTACTAAAAATCCTTTCTCTCAGGTCTTTCAAACCTATTTAAATAATGCGATTTCTAGAAGGTCACAATAATGGCGAGTTCAGCCTAACCGAAGATCTGAGTGATAATATTCCCCAATATGCTATACTTTCGCACAGATGGGAAGCGGAGGAGGTTACCTTTCAAGACATGATGGATGGTACAGGCAAGAACAAGGCTGGTTACAGAAAGATCCAGTTCTGCGGAGAACAGGCTGATCGAGATCGTATACAATACTTCTGGGTTGATACATGTTGTATCGACAAAACAAACAATACTGAGCTTGCAGAGGCTATCAACTCAATGTTTCGCTGGTACCGCAATGCTACTAAATGCTACGTCTATCTATCAGATGTTCCGGGATCTGCCTTTAACACTGACAGTAACTCATACCTACTGCCCTGGGAACCGGCTTTTCGAGAAAGCAAGTGGTTTACACGGGGATGGACCCTTCAAGAGCTCCTCGCACCAATTTCAGTCGAATTCTTCTCCCGATACAACGAGCGACTAGGAGATAAGAGAACCCTAAAGCGACTAATTCACGAAATAACAGGGATTCCAATTTCAGCATTTGAAGAAGCTCCTCTATCTCAATTCTCTGTCGATGAGCGATTATCATGGGCAGAAAATCGACAGACCACGCGCGCAGAAGACAAGGTGTACTCACTATTAGGCATGTTTAGCGTTTATTTGCCACTTATCTATGGCGAAGGCAGAGAGCACGCGTTTAAACGACTGAGAAAAGAGATCCAGAATTCTCTAATAGGTAAATATATAATTACTTACTTTATTATTAGCTATATACTAATTAAATTTCGTAAGAAAACGAGCAGTATTTGTCTAACCCCCAGAACCGAAGCTGTATACAGGACTTACGGACCACCGACCCCCGTGAGGACAAGAAGCGGATTGAGGATACGAAAGGAGGCCTGCTTCGAGACTCGTACCAGTGGATCTTCGATCATACTGACTTTAATAAGTGGCGTAATAGCGAACAGGATCGAGTGCTATGGATTAAAGGCGATCCTGGCAAAGGCAAGACGATGCTGGTCTGTGGTATCATCGACGAGATCAGTGTCTTAACGAGGCTTAGAGACAAGAGCGCAACCAGGCTACTCTCGTTTTTTTTCTGCCAGGCCACTGACTCTCGCATTAACAACGCGACAGCTGTGCTCCGGGGCCTCATTTACCTGCTCATTGACCAGCAGCCATCACTCCTCTCGTATGTGCGGAAAAGGTACGATCACGCTGGTAAAGCTCTCTTTGAGGATGCAAACGCATGGGTTGCATTATCTGAGATCTTTACAAGCATTCTACAAGACCCCGGTTTGAACAGCGCCTACTTGATCATCGATGCACTTGATGAATGCATAGTAGGCTTGCCCAAAGTATTAAACTTTATCGTCCAGAAGTCATCTACTTCCCCCCGTATCAAGTGGATCATTTCTAGCCGCAACTGGCCGGATATCGAAGAACAACTAGAGATAGGCGGGCATAAGGTGAGACTATGCCTCGAGCTGAACCCTAAGTCCATTTCCGCAGCTGTTAGTACTTATATCAAGCACAAGACACATCAGCTGGCAGATCAAAAGAACTACGACGATAGAACCCGCGAAGCCGTGCGGCAGCATCTAGTCTTAAATGCGGATAATACCTTCCTCTGGGTAGCTTTAGTTTGTGAAAACTTAAAGAATGTACCACGATGGAAGACCCTTGCGAAATTGAACGAATTTCCACCTGGGCTTGATTCCCTTTATCGGCGAATGATGAGTCAAATCTATAACTCAGATGATGTGGATCTCTGCAAGCAGATTCTTGCTGTCACATCCATAGTATATCGACCTATCACTTTAACAGAAATCTCCTCCTTCGTCAAGATGCTCGAAGATATAACCGATGATCATGAGTCGCTAGCGGTAATTATAGGACTATGTGGCTCATTTTTGACACTTCGAGAAAGGACTATCTACTTTGTCCATCAGTCAGCAAAAGAATTTCTACTTGAAGAGGCATCTACTGTCATCTTTCCTTCTAACATAAATGATATACACTATAGAATATTCTCGAGATCGCTTCAAGTTATGTCCAAGACACTGAAACGTGACGTCTATAATCTAAGGGCCCCTGGAATCTCTATCGATCAATTCGAACCACCGGAGCCAGATCCACTAGCCGCAGTACGATATTCCTGTCTATATTGGGTTGACCATCTACTCGAGTGTAATACTGAGGACACGGCCAATGACATCGAGGACGGTGGCTCGGTTTACAAATTTTTATGCCAGAGTTATCTCTACTGGCTCGAGGCACTTAGCCTAATGAAAAGCCTTCCAGATGGTATCGTTATGATTATGAAGCTCGAGAATCTTCAAGTAAGTTTCTCTCCGTTATTTGACTATATTATTAGAAAAACGTATTAAGTAAACAAGGCCAATAAAAGTCCCAATTTAAATGCCTTTATACACGATGCGAGGCGGTTTGCCATATACAACCGATCAGTCATTGAACAGGCCCCCCTTCAATCATATTGTTCAGCGCTTATCTTTAGCCCGGAGAAGAGTATTGTCAGAGCAGCATTTAAGAAGTGTATCCCCACTTGGATCCAAAGAATGCCTAGAGTGCAAGCGAATTGGAGTGCGGCACTCCAGACACTCGAAGGCCACTCGGACCAGGTCCGCTCCGTCGCCTTCTCACCCGACGGTAAGCAGGTCGTCTCGGGCTCTGACGATAAGACGGTGCGGCTCTGGGACGCTACAACAGGAGCAGCACTCCAGATGCTCGAAGGCCACTCGGGTGGGGTCCGTTCTGTCGCCTTCTCACCCAATGGTAAGCAGGTTGTCTCGGGCTCTTGTGATAATACTGTACGGCTCTGGGATGCTACAACTGGAACGGTGCTCAAGACACTCAAAGGTCACTCAGACTGGGTCAATTCTGTCGTCTTTTCGCCCGACGGCAAGCAGGTTGCCTCGGGCTCTGGCGATCAGACGGTACGGCTCTGGGACGCTACAACAGGATCGGCACAAATGCTCGAGGGACACTTGGACGCGGTGTGTTCTGTTGCCTTCTCATCCGACGGTAAGCAGGTCGTTTCGGGCTCTGACGATAAGACGATACGGCTCTGGGACGCTTCAACAGGAGTAGCACTCCAGACGTTCGAGAGCCACTCTGGAGGGGTCTATTCTGTCGCCTTCTCGCCCGACGGTAAGCAGGTCGTCTCGGGCTCTGTTGATGAGAGGTTACAGCTCTGGGACACTACAACAGGAGCGGCGCTCCAGACGCTCGTGGCGAACTGGGGGGGGGTCTATTCTGTCGCCTTCTCACCCGACGGTAAGCAGGTCGTCTCGGGCTCTGGTAATAAGACGGTACGGCTCTGGGACGCAACAACAGGAGCGGCACTCCAGATGCTCGAAGGCCACTCAGACAGGGTTCGTTCTGCCGCCTTCTCACCCGACGGTAAGCAGGTCGTCTCGGGCTCTAGTGATAAGACGGTACGGCTCTGGGATGCTACAACTGGAGCAACACTCCAGATGCTCGAAGGCCATGTAGGCTTGGTCCGTTCAGTCGCCTTCTCGCCCGACGGTAAGCAGGTCGCCTCGGGCTCTGGCGATGAGACGGTACGGCTCTGGGACGCTACAACGGGAATGACACTCCAAACGCTCGAAGACAACTGGGGGGGAGTCAATTCTGTCACCTTCTCACCTGACGGTAAGCAGGTCGTCTCGGGCTCTGTCGATAAGACGGTACGGCTCTGGGATGCTACAACAGGAGCACTCCGGGCACATTACGGCCACTCGGGCCGGATCATTTCCGTCGCCTTCTCACCTGACGGCAAGCAAATTGCCTCGGGCTCCGGCGATGGGACGGTACGGCTCTGGGATGCTACATCTGGAGCGGCACTCCAGACGCTCGAAGGCCACTCAGACTGGGTCCGTTCTGTCGCGTTTTCACCCGACAGCAAGCAGATTGTTTCAGGCTCTAATGATAAGACAATACGGCTCTGGGACGCTACAACGGGAGTAGCACTCCAGACGCTCGAGGGCCACTCAGACAGGGTCCGTTCTGTCGCCTTCTCGCCCGACGGCAAGCACGTCATCTCGGGCTCCGTCGATAAGACGGTACGGCTCTGGGACACTACATCTGGAGCAGCACTCCAGATGCTCGAGGGCCGCTCGGGTGAGGTCAGTTCTGTCGCCTACTCACCTGATGGCAGGCTTACGATTGGTTTATTTGTATCGAATGAATGGGTACGAGAAGCACACGAGAATATCCTTTGGCTCCCTCCTGATTACCGATCTACGTGTGAAGCTATCTGGCATGAAAGTATTGTTTTAGGACATTCGTCAGGGAGACTTTCATTTCTTCAGTTTAAACAAGGGCCCAAGCTTGTACTCTTAAACTAGCGAATAATCAACGTTGTATTGGCGTCTTAATATGATATCTCCTTTCTTTTTATTATTATTGTTGAATATAGGTAACAAGGATAGACAAGGACAGTATTGAAGCAAGTTGTTGCCTTCTATAAGTTATGACAATAGGCAACAATAGGTAGCACAGGCAACCTTACGACTCCAGTCCTATATATATAGCACTTCTCTCCGTAGAAATAATCATCATCTCTGAAAACCTCCGACGTTTATTTTATAGAGGGTTATATAGTAACTGGCAACTGCCACTCTACGTGTAGTAGTGGTACTATATAGTGAGATGGATAGCGACATTTAGAAATCTCGGCCACGCTTAGTCACGGGGTCAGTGCCAAAACAGCTGAGATAGGTTATAGTTATACCTACAATTTATTTTTGGACGCTAAGGGCGAGGCCGATATACAATGGAAGATTTGTATTATACTTCCTTGGTTTTTATAACATTGCCAGCAACACTGAAATGGTGATCAATGCAACTGGCCCTAATAATTAAGACCTATCTCTGTTGGCTTGTCGCTACTTTGTAGCTGATTCAGTGGTGTTATTATATTTCTTGTGCTTGTTGAACCTATCTAACCCTAGCGTTGAAGGCCAGGCTCAGATCTGTAAGTCATGGGCAAATCCCTATTGTTTGAAACCAGGTGTCTAGCTGTTGGTAGACATTCCCAAAGCCTAGGGCCATATTAAGGCCTTACTGATGTAGTCCTGATCCTTTTATTTTCTTTCAAAACTCTTCAAGTTAGATCCCGGACTTTGGAATACTACTGTACGGATCCTCTGAGAGTTCCAACATATTCCTGAAACGATGTTCGAGCTTGCCTTTGCAGCGGGAAAGAAGACTCAATGAATTCGCAATTTGTTTGGAGATGGATGAGAACTAATGTTGCTGCATTGAGGTATATACTTGGACCTTTAACGCTGCTCTATCTATATCATGCAGTTGGTTTAGTTACTGACATTTGGAGGCTTTAGTTTTGCCTACATGACCAGAACCCAACCATTACCAGCCTGCCCCTCGATTATTTAAGTGGGGTGTGCTAGTGGGTGTAAGGCCAAAACGCTTCAAAGTATAAACGTTCCATAATCATGACATAGGGACTGGGATTTGTTGGCTTTGGTTACGATCATTGTATATCCGTTTGAAGATCGATCATATTTTGTCTTTGAGTGTGGTAAATCCTAATTTGCTCCCTTTGGCACCTATATACCAAATCCTAGTTGCAACTCATCTCCGTTTTCAAACTTCTACGGCCACACTACATCTATCTTCACTGTCTTCTCTCCAATCCCCCTCCTCTTCGCTTCTTCCAAAATTCCCACTGTCGCGGTGGCCCCAACTCTACTCACACCTAAAGCCCTTACCCTCAGAAGATCATCTAAAGTTCTCACTCCACCTGCAGCTTTAATTTGGATGTTTGATCCCGCGTATTCCCGCATAAGCTCAAGATGGGGAAGCGTTGCACCACTGTAGTTATAGTCTCCGGAGGGAAGTTTGTTGAATCCGTATCCTGTAGATGTTTTGATGAAAGCTACACCTATCTCTGTGCAGATCTTACAGAGAGTGATGATTTCTTCATTTGTGAGATCTGTTTGCTACATTAAATGGCTGGGTTGAGGTGGAGTAGTGATTGGGATTGAGAGAAGAAGAGGGCTAGTGCGCAAGGAGGTAGTACGCACAATCATTTTCGAATATGACCTTCAAGATCGCACCACGTTCTACAACTACAGCATTGACTCTCTGAATATCATTCTTTACATATTCCCATTTCCCACTCTTCACACTATAGTAAATAGGTTAGCATTTATACAAGCATTCTACAGGCCAGGTTTCTCTTCCCCCCCTTTCAATGTTTATTGCGGTCGTGGTCAAGAAAATGTCTGGAATATCCAAACTCACCGTCCAATATTAACAACCATATCAATCTCTTTCCCACCTTCTTCTACTGCCCTCTTTGCCTCGAAGACCTTGACCTCGGATGTCGAGTTCCCATGAGGAAAACCGATTACAGGACAAACTAACACATCAGTACCTTCGAGTTGCTTTTTGGCGAAGAGAATATGATATGGCTTGACACAAGCTACTATTATCAGCAATAATAGAGAGGGAAAAATACATGCAGAGGAGGTAGGAAAGAACGAAGTACCCGTAGCTACGTCATATTTCTTGCATATGTCTAGGCCAGTGGAAACTTCTTCGTCACTCATCGTTGGATGCAACAAGCTGTGATCAATCATTTTTGCTAGATCTCGAAGTGAAACCTCAAGAGAAGTTGGTCTCGTCATGCTGGTACTTTCGCGATAGTGAATTTGAAGGCTTTTGGGGTTAGAGAAGATGAAATACGAATTGAAACAGAGGTTAGAGTATGAGTAATAAATATATTGGGGCGAACAAATTCTGCTCAATGTTTATATACTGTGCTTGATAGCGCTCAGTGGTATGTTTGTGGGGAAGGGGGAGAGTCGCACCGAAAATGGGTGGCCGCTAAATAATACGGGATGCGAGCCACTGGCGAGTTTACTCTTTTGAGTAAAGAACCTGCAGATGGCGGCGTTTGGTCTTGGCACTATGTGAGTGGTGGACAGTGGGGAGACATTGGAGCAACTACAATTGTAGGTAGAGAAGTAAATTTCAGCATTCATAACTACCTGGTGTGCATGCATGGAATGATGGACGAGAGCCTAGTGTCAAGTTTACTAGTAAGTGAGTTCATTATTATATGATGGTAGGTATCTATAGAGATGAGATGTGAGGAGGGGTTTACTATCAGCCATGGAAGATAAAGGGATCGACGAGGGATTGTAGCGTTCACAGAAGATACAGAGGGTCTATTACCTCAGATGTGCTTCTGCCCAACAGGGCTGTTGAGTGATGGTCTTAGGTGATGAGGTTGGTTGTGATTGAACTCACGAGGCGGCGACTCGGACCTAAATGATCTAGGGGCTTCAGAGATTATAGGTAGTGGAGAAGGGAGGAGCGAAGGAGGTGAACACTTACTGCGAGTGGATCGAACTGTGTATATCGGCACATATGACGGATCTCGAGGGGTGTTTGTCAAGAGTTGACCGTCGGGAGAGGCGCGTCGTATCGGATTTTTGTTATTCCTTGTAGATTAAAGGGCGATCTTGTAAGTATCTTGCTGATTATTCTTAACTCTTGGTCGTATTTTCTGGCTCGTTACGACTAGATTTGACCGCATGTATCAAGATAAGCCTCCCACGTTCTTTTGCTACTCGGGACGATTGTTCATCCAGGCGCTGGACTTCAAGTGGTGCAAAGAGTAGACGATTCAAGATTACGCCTGAGGAGAGTACATATCGGACTTCCTCGCCGCCCTAGACCTGAAAAATCAGAACATTTGAGACGCCGTGAATGCAGAGTGGTGTGAGACTGCTCATTACTCTCCTACGAGAGTGTCCAGGAACAGCCTTCCCTGGGTTCCAGGTGGAATCCACACGCTGGTTGTTCAGCGACACCTACCTTATGTGGGTTTCACTCGTAGACCTAGCAAATGCATGGCTTTTGTTCCTCACTTCGTGCCTCACCACAGAGAGACCACATACATTCCATCTAAACTCGCATAGTAGAGGATGCTGTGATTGACAGAAGTAAACGTACCGAGGTGATATAAGTGTACCGCCTTCTCAAAATGCTCTATATGAACGCACATAGTAGAGGATGTTGTGATTGAAGAGATGAATATACAGAGATAAGTGTACGTCTTCCCAAAGTGCGCTATATGAACTCACACGATAGAGGATGCTGTGATTGATGGAGGTAAACGTACAGAGGTGATATGAGAGTACTGCCTTCTCAAAATGCTCTGTATGAACTTACACGGGAGAGTATTCCGTGTTTGACAGAGGCGAATGTACTATCTTCTCTCAGTGTTCTATATGAACTCACATGGTAGAGTATTTTATGATTGGTACAAGTAACTGTCCATCTTGAAATGCTTTATATGAGCTCCGATAGTAGATAGAGTATCCCTGGTTGAGAGAGGTGATAGTATCAGGTAGAATATTCTGTGAGTGACGGAGTTGAGAGTACTATCTTCTCTAAGTGCTCTCACGTGGTAGAGTATTCTGTGAATGACGGAGGTGAGTGCACCATCTTCTCTAAATGCTCTCACATGGTAGAGTATTCTATGATTGATCGAGGTGACTGTCCCATCTCAGGGTGCTCTGGGAAAGAGGAAACCTTGGAGGGTCAATTGAAATGTGAAGCCAGGGAGAAACATGATCTGACATGTTGGAGCCATTCTGACCACCTCAGACATAATAGAAAGCCTCTCCGATGAAGTTTCTTGTGTGCATCTCAGCTTTCTCTTGCATCGAGGCAGTGCTCAAATCATTGCTCAACGGATGCCAAGACCTGCTGCCTCCACAAACCGACCTCTCACATTGACAGTATTAGAGTAATGCTCACGCACAACAACGCAATCTGGAGCTCGCAACAGCACAGGCCATCGAAAGAATCGCAGCTCTTCAGAGACTCGTATTCAGGGTTTCCGCTGCGCAGCCAACTATTCAGCTTGTTGAAGATGATGATGCGTGAATTCGATGTTGTTTTGTGCATGGTGAAATGTCAACCCCTCAGACAGCACGTTGTCTCACGCCACCCTCCCCATTCGAGATTCTTACTAATGAGACCAGGGAGACATGCTCTGCCCCTGGGCCACTCGACCATCTTGCTGCCTCGGAGGGAAATATTCAGCATCATCATACACTAGGACACACGCCTTTGGTGGAGGCTGTGGTGAGATGGAGAAGTAAAGAATCGGAGACGGCAGAGACACCACACGGAAGACAACCAACATGCGGATGAAGGGGGAGGAGGACAAGATCTGTGGAACGAGGGTGATAGAGATACCCAATATAAGCAGGGCACAGGCAGATATATATCAAAGGACAGGAGGTCGCCGGTGTTCCACCATCAATCTCATTCCCAGCCGCGATCCGAACAGATTTTTCGACCACCCGCGTGGGGTGCCTCCCTATATTTATCAGCTGAAGCTTGGCCTGCGTCGATACAACTCCACCTCCACGATAACGAAGCGAAAGAAGGCCGTAGAAGACGCGAAGAAGCCCTTCCCCAGTCTCGGACGCTCGGCAGCTCCCATTCCTAGTGAATCCTCGCATCCGAGATCCTATCCATATCTCTGAACGGATCAAATCGATATACACCACATCTTCGAAGATCAATCTTCTCACCCCCCCCGAATGCCTTCGTGCTCGCTTTTGCGATGCCACCCCGTATCCGGACTGTCGAAGGATCTTGTTGGTCCTGTAAAGAACGTCGGGTGATCTGCGATCTCACCTTGCCAACTTGTTTGAAATGCGCAAAGACTGGACGCCAGTGTGACTATGGTGCTGTCCGCCTGAAATGGACTGACTGCGTTGCATCCCGAGGGCGTTTTGCCGGCAAGAAAATCCCTCTCTACCATCCACCGACGTTACAGAAGAATACCGATCACCATCTCATGTACTTTGAAAACGAGCTCCTCCCCCGATTCAACCTGACGAACACGGTGCCCACGATTGATCTGAAGATTCTCGAGAAAGACCCGGTCCTCTTACAGAGTGTGGTCGCGGTTGCATATGCTCATGCCGCCTACCGGAGCGAGGATGGAAAGGCTTTGAGTTTACAGAAGATACAAACGCGGAATCGTGCGTTGAAGGCATTCCGAGAACAATTGATGGGGGTACAGTCAGATCAATTAAGTGGAAGTTTATTCATCGCAAATGTGCTACTGTGTATCCTGGATGGGATAATCGAACCTATTACTGAGAGCTCGGCGACACATCACCATCTGGTGGGAGGAAAGGCGATTTTAAAACAATGGGCGGGGGTACGAGGGGTGTTCAAACTAAAATACGAACTGCCAGTCCTCATGCTTTCGATCTTCACGACGATGGATCTCACACATTCCTTGCTGATTGGCGACAAACCATACTTTGAAGCGTCTGCGTGGGCAGAATTTGGAGAATGCGAGCCGTGGTGGGGAAACGTCAAGTCCGACGATGATTTTCTAGAGACCATGGCCATCCTCTCGCAGCTCTCTGCCCTCGGTGCCGGGGTGCGACATGAGAATAACACGGTGGATATAGGCACGCTGCTCTCTATACAGATGGCCCTGGAGCAGCAGGCAAATCGCCAACTGGAGACCATCAAGAATTCAACCACAGCTGCGTGGACAGCTTTCTGCTCAGTGTATCGGCATTCTGCGTCTGTGTATTTATACCGAGCTCTCAGCGGCCTTGAAGTCGACCATCCTTTGGTGCAGCAGGTTGTCGCAAGCTGTATTGAGGTTATTGGGGGGACGGAGCTCACTGATAAGCTCCATCACTGCATTCTGTTTCCACTCCTGGTTGTCGCGTCCCATTGTGTGGTCAAGGAGCAACGAGGGGCCATCCGGAAAAGCCTGGAAACGTCCTCGGTCTATTTGTCGTTCGAGAGCTTGAGATCTCTGGAAAAGTTCCTTGAACAGCGATGGTTGAAGCTGGATAACTCTCCTGCCACAACACAAATGAGCTGGTGGGAATACTTCGACGAGATTGCCAATGTATCATGTCTATTCTGAAGGGGCGGGGTCAGGGTGTCTTTAACCTCTCAGATGGGACGTTGCGACTTGAAGCCAAGTGGTACGCCTGTTCGTCGTATTCTTGCAAGGCAAGCTCCGTTTGTTTCGCATCCGCGTCAGCTTCAGATCTCGATCCTCTAATTCCGCTGATACTCCTGTCTGATGGCATGCCGATTTCTGGATCTCGATAGTTCGACCCGGACCCTGGAGGTGACGGCCCTCGCAATGCTTGCGTAATTGCAGCATCTGGGAGACAATTCCGAGGTTCAACCTCGTGCCTCGGTCGAAAAGCCAGCTCCATTCGCAACTGCAGCTTCGATCCGTCAAGGTTTGACGTTTCTTGCAAGTCGCAAATCTCGCACTGAACTCCTATCTATGGCCATTTCGACCAAATTTCCGCTAGTTATATATATGACGAGGGAGCGTCTGACCATGGCTGCATATATGCCTCGATGGAGCAGTAAATGTGGCCATGGATCTAGCTCTGGGATTGGATCATCGTGACTTCTCGTTCAATTTATTACGCCGCACATGCAGCTGGGTTGTTTATCCCCGGATTTTGGATGATGGCTGCTCGCCGAGCCGCAGCTCTGCCAAATACCGCACCTGGTCTTATCTGTCGCCTGTTTAGGTATGCTGATCCGTCACACCAACAATGACCCCACACGTGCGTTCAACGATAAGAGTGTCACGGGCAAGGCCTCGAATAATAGATTGTGCTGCGTACTGGAAGATGAGTAACCCTGTTCACAACGCTTCCTGCGACATGCACTTGCAGAGCATGCGACTAATTCTATCTTGACGACTTCGCCTTCCACGGAGCTCCTCACCACCTATCCTCAACTCTCACCCTCGTTCTGAAGCTTTGTATACTGCTCAACCGCTTCGCTTCTTGCAATTGCAAATTGAGTGAGGTCGAGTTGATCAACAATGCCAGCGTCTGCTGTTCTCAAGGGATGGGAAGCATGTGACCTGACCGATACAGCTTTCGTTTTGGTCTGTACGGTCTTTTGCTGGCCTATTATTCCTGCTGTTGGACTTGCTTATAGCGGATACTCTCATCGTCGAAATGGCATGGCCTCGTTCATGCCGTCATTGCTCGTCATTGGGTGCTGCTCAATCCAATGGTTCTTTATTGGATATTCACTGGCTTATGGAGAAGGCTCTGGGGTTATAGGAGACCTGAAGCATTTCATGCATAGAGGAGTGTTATCGGACCCGATAGGGACGATTCCTGCCATTCTCTTCAGCGAATTTCAACTAATTTTTTGTGCGACTGTCTGCGCAATTGCGGTCGGAGGCGCTTGTGAACGCGGCAGGGTAGTAGCGATCATTCCTTTTATATTCGTGAGTCCCGTGATCCAAACCCAGTTTACATATAAGCTAATACATCATAGCTTTGGGCAACTTTCATCTACTGTCCTTTGGCGCATATGGTTTGGTCAGAGACTGGATTCTTGGGAAATCTCGGGGTATTAGACTTCGCGGGGGGGACACCAGTCCACATTTGCAGTGGGGCAACAGCGACCGCGATCTCCATCTACCTCTCGTACCCAAAGTTCCGTTCAAAGAAGTCATCTATCCGCACTCCATCTCACCTCAAACTTCATACCCCGGGAAATTCGATGTCCCAATTGATTGCTTTGGTCATTATCTGGAACTCGTGGCTTGCGTTCGATGCTGGAACGACGTTGAGTTTGAATTTCAAATCGATCATGGCCCTGTGTGTTACCAACCTTTGCGCATCAGGTGGAGCCATGACTTGGGCTGGCATGACTTATTTTGAGACTGGCAAATGGTCGCTGGACTCGACATTCATGGGCGCAATTGCAGGCTTGGTTATGATTACCCCTGCGGCCGGGTTCATTGACATGACCACCTCCTTTCTATTTGGTGTAGCTGGTGCAGTCATTTGCCGGCAAGCACTGAGGATAAAATCGGCCCGAATCGCGGCACGCCTTCGATGGGTTGACAACGGCGACACTTTCGCAACTCATTGTGTAGGAGGGGTCGTTGGCACTCTTGCAACGGGTTTGTTCGCTCGGAAAGAGGTTGCTGCATATGATGGCGCAACTGTGATCGATGGCGGAGTTTTCTTTGATGGCAATATCAAGCAACTAGGAATTCAACTTCTGGAAGCAACCATCGGATTTACCTGGTCATTTATAGGCTCTTATATAATTATAGCTCTTATTGACTGTATTCCTGGTCTGGAAGTACTAGCCAAAGACGAGTAAGTCTTGTATCCGTTATAGCTATAAAAAAACACCTTTGCTAACTTCTATTTTTAGGGATATCGTTTCGGGGATGGATGTTGCAGAAATGGAAGAGTCGTTCGATGTAGAATTAGATGATAACTATCATCCTTTTAAAGATAGCGACATCATGCTGGAATAGCTAATGCTTATCAAAATCGAGACTTCTCGGGTATTCAACCACAGAGCAATTTCAAACGAGTATCTCTTGCACTAGATTCAAAAATCAAACTTAAAAAACTTTCTCACATCTATGTCATCTTTCTTCATAAATTTCTATATCACCTAGCATATAGAAATCCGCCACCGAACCTCCACGAAACCGCTCGAATCTTCAATCCCTGATTCTCAACCTATTAAACTTTGCCCGATTCCACGTGATTAGATCCCAATTCCTACTCTACGCTAAGCTCTATCAGGCAGTTCGAGGGACCACTTGTCGTGTAACCAATCACCCCACGGGTCGCCCCGCACGTCCCTCTGTTACGATAGAGCCAATCCCATTACAGGAAATTTCTCCAGACATGAACTCCAACATCGCTTTTCTGTATCAAAGTTCGGTGATCGGGATGTCTTATCTTCTTTGAATGGCCTCGCCGTCTGCAATCTTGCACGTTATCTGGTCGTTGGAGCAAATCATGATTACGGTCCCCAGTCATGAAGTAAAATGGTGTAAGACATTCGGGACCGGGCTGTGGAACGGGTAGGGGTTGTATGGGAGTGAGGGGGAAATTGAACCAGGTACAGGACCGAGTATTGGGGTGTGATAAGAATCGTACCTTCTGGCTTTGTTGGAACATATATCTGGCGCGGATTTCTATTGTTATATGTGGTGAACTTGTAGAGGGCTGCACTCACGCTTGAACAAGGTATATTTGCACCCGTTATCCCTTTTTATTGGACTATCATTGCGGTACGATCACAGCTGACCTCGAACCACAGAACGAAATACCTCGGACCTAGGACCCCCCTCAAAAGCAGAGCGTAAAGTTTAAATAAAAGGAAATAGGCTTTCTTTTTAGTCTTGAAGAACGCAACTTTATCTTCATCCAAGCGTCTACACTGGAACACGTCACGTTCGTAGCAGTGTAGCCTTTCAGCTAGGAAGTCGCCTCTTTGGATCAATCTGACACCACGCGGCTCAACCATCCACAATCACAATGTCAGCATCCTCTTCGCCACCTATTCTCGCTGATGAGAAAGGCCTTTCTACTCTGCCTCATCAACTTACAAACGCGGAAGGCGAAATTCACGATCTCGACTCCCTCACCGCACTTGGGTACACTCCTGAACTCCGTCGCAATCGTTCCCTTTTCACCTTGCTCTTCCAAACTCTTGCTATTGCTGCGATCCCTTATGGCGAAGGCGGGCCGCTTATTTCTGCGATCTACGGTGGTGGTCAACTCTCGATCTTTGTTGGTTGGCTTGTGGTCCTCGTGCTTGATGAATGTGTGGCTGTCAGTCTAGGAGAGTTGGCTAGCCGGTATCCGACCAGTGCTGGGCCATACTATTGGAGTTTTCAACTTGCTGGAGAGAAGACGAGAACAGTGCTCAGTTTCATTACGGGTGTAGTTTGGTTGGTAGGAAATTGGACAATCACACTGAGGTTTGTGGATTTTCAGTTTCTAGTGAAGATATTTGTAATTTTCCCGGGGCCGGGGGGACCACGGCTGGGATGGATCACCCTATGACGAATGTTGAACTTCGTTGAAAACGATATCTTGGGCAAGGTTCAATACAGAGTGTCACAGCGGTTCCTTTCAGGTGCCTTGGATCCAAGCACAACCTCACGGTAACCAAGTAGTGAGGAGAGAACATTGATTTGGAACCCGCCAATATTTGGGTTTGAAAGCTATAGCACGAGTCCAAGGCAATCGTAATCGTGTTTCGGAAGGATGGCCTGGAACTCTGGAGACCGAAGTCCTGACGGGATATGGTTCATTTCGCAATAAATTCGCTTGATATTTAGAATAGGTGCTAACCTTCTTTCTAGTGTAAACTTTGGGTTCGCATCCCTCATTTCAGCTACGGTTGCTATCTACCACCCCGACTTTGCCGCAAATAGCTGGCAACTTCTTCTGATCTTCTATGCCATCTGTCTCCTTACATTCGTCATATGTGCGTTCGGAAACCGTTTCTTGCCTATGGTGGATACCATTTGTGCAGCATGGACCGCAGGGAGTATCCTCATCATCCTGATCGCCTTGTCTGTGAAGGCAGATGTTGGACGACATAGTGCAGCCTTCACTCTCGGAAACTACGATACCAGTTTTGCCGGCTGGGGGGGATTCACCTTTTTCATTGGCCTTCTACCAGCAGCCTACACCTTCTCGGCAATCGGCATGATCTCTTCTATGGCGGAAGAGGTTGCCGATCCTGCTGTCAAAGTTCCGAAAGCAATGTCACTCTGTGTTCCAGTTGGGGGGATTGCGGGCTTATTCTTCATTATCCCAATCTGCGCAACCATGCCACCATTAGCAGATGTTCTCGCAGCACCCTCCTACCAAGCCATCCCGTATATCTTCCACGTTGTAATGGGTACACCAGGCGGCGGTCTCGGTCTGACCTTCCTCGTACTTGCAATCACCATGTTCTGCTCTATCAGTATCACTGTCGCTGCATCTCGCTGCACCTGGGCCTTCGCACGCGACGATGCGATCCCTGGTGCCAAGTTTTTCTCTACAGTCAATAAGTCACTCGGGGTTCCTGTCAATGCTCTTGTCCTCGTCACCATTGTTCAAATGCTCCTTGGTCTCATCAACCTCGGCAGCACTAGCGCCTTCACCGCGTTCGTCTCGGTGGGAGTGATTGCTCTCGCCGTATCTTACGCCATTCCCATCGCTATTTCATTATTGTGGAATCGGAGGACAGAAGTCAATAAGGCCAAATGGAACGCGGGGGGGTTAGTCGGAACGGTTCTCAACGTAGTCAGCTTGTCTTGGATTGCATTTGAAGTCGTGCTTTTCTCAATGCCGACTGCATTGCCTGTCACTGCTATTAGCATGAATTATGCAAGCGTGGTCTTCACAGGCTTTCTGGCTATTGGGGCAGTGTGGTACTTTGTGTATGCTCGAAGTGGTGAGTCTTTTACGCTTTATGTCAACATTCTTTTACTGACGGGCATCATAGTATATAAAGGCCCACCCGCGTCGGATGGTCTATAAAGATTCCTTTTGTTCCCTCAGCACTAAGATACCCATTTGCGCCGACGCTCGTAAACATCATTGGACGAGCCCCTCTATTGAGACCTCATGTGACGATCAAGCATCAGCAGAGTGATGGGTATAAAAATTGTGTTTCTCCACTTTAATTGCTATAATAGCCTGGTAGATGAAACAAGTTCTATGACTCAAAATACACTCGTAAGATGTTCGCAACTTCTTGGTCATCCTTTGTGGGACTCGGGGGGGGGGGGGGAATAATTCTCTCCACGTCCAACTCGGAACTTCTTCCACGAAAGCTGCGGTTCGAAATCATGACATGCAGATGCCAAAAGCTTGCTTCTTAGATGTATCCAATGACAGTTCTACATTTATCCAAGTAGAAAATCAAGCTCATTGCCCTGTCGTCTTATCTCAAGTTTGCAGTCCAAGTGGGCGGAATTCCAGCGCATAGTGCTGACACCCAACATGCACCTTAAATTCCTTCCTAATCAAGCATAGCACCAATGGATATCTGAGCAATTAGGTTTTTTCAGTACCTGATAACTACCCCGCGCCCCACTACTTGACTAGGCTTGCACGGGTCTTGGCTCTTTCAAGCAGTTCGATGATAATTGACAGGGGAGCTTCCTAGGAATGGCATCAAAAACTGATTGTTTTTATCTGTTGGCCTGTAAATATCCATGCACCCTATGCTGAAACTCTGTGATTTCTCCACTATGAATAATGATAGAGCTACGAGATAATGAAGTGAGTTCTACAAAAGACAAAGTTGCCCCCTGGGCGCTACTTCTTTGTGCCTATAGCCTACTTGCAAAGCCTACCCAAACTTCGATTTCGTCAAAATGAAGTGTTCATCACTTATTGTGATAATTGCTGCTTTCACAGGGATTTGTGGAGCAGTTCCAACCCCATCGACATATGCACTTCATGAGAGGCGGACAGGGCTTCCAAGACGATGGATTCGCGGAGAACGAGTTGAGAGCTCTGCTATGCTACCAATTCGAATTGGTTTAATGCAAACAAATCTAGAATACGGGGTAGTTCATCTCATGGATGTGTAAGTGTTCCCTCCAGAGCATCCTTCAAAAGCTATTCCTCGTAAGATTTAATTTCATCCGTGTTCAGCTCTGATAATGTATCCTAACAAGAAGAATTCCAGATCTCACCCAGATTCTCCCAATTTCGGGAAGCATTGGACAGAAGAGCAGGTTCACCAAACTTTTGCTCCTTCTGCAATTGCTGTTCAAACAGTTCGGGAGTGGTTAGTTGAATCGGGGATAAAAAATAGCACAATTATACATTCTGACAATAAGGGCTGGTTTGCATTGAATATTCCGGCTGGGCAAGCCGAGGCTCTTTTCCAAACAGAGTACTATGAACATTTGCATACTAGTTCGGGGCATGTAAAGGTTGGAAGTGATGAGTATGGCATCCTTTAATGTGTTCGAGGATGTATGCTGATTTTGTGTCCCAAGGTATTATATCCCGGAACACATTCAGGATCATGTTGACTATATCTCACCTGGTATCAAGCTATCTCCTGTGCTAAAGAAACGAAAGGTCGAAAAGCGATGGAGCAAACACCACGAGCCCGGGCCATTCAAGAAAATTCCACCCAAGAGTCCTTTCCCTTGGTTTCCACCGGCTGGTGCTGGACAATTGCCAGCCGAGCTTCAAGACTGTGGGCGCAATATCACCCCCGCTTGCTTAAAAGCACTTTACGCCATTCCGAGTGCGCCAACTATTGTTAACAATGTGAATGCCTTGGGAATTTATGAGAGTGGTGATATTTATTCACAGGAGGATTTGAACTCATTCTTCGCGCAGTATGCTCCGAATGTTCCACAAGGAACGCATCCAGTACTAGATTCCATTGATGGTGGGGAGGCTCCTGTCTCTCCCGGAAGTGAATTCAACACTGGGGAATCAGACATCGACTTTGATATTGCATTTTCTTTGATTTATGTAAGTCTCTTGCTATGGAATCTAATTGAGAATGATAGTTTAACTTGTTAAAAGCCGCAAACAGTCATACTGTACCAAGTTGACGATAATATCGAGGCTTTCGAGGATGGCGGGTTTAACACATTCCTCGATGCACTTGATGGCTCATACTGCAACTACACTGCCTATGGAATTACAGGAAATACTCCAGGCGTTGACCCAGGATATCCTGATCCAGCCGATGGCGGCTACAAAGGAACTCTCCAATGTGGAACCTACAAGCCGACTCGAGTAATCAGTGTCTCATACGGAGTCTCGGAGATTGACGCTCCTCTCAACTACACCAAGCGCCAATGTAACGAGATCCTCAAGCTTGGTCTCCAGGGGCATACGTTTGTCTGGGCATCTGGCGACTACGGCGTGGCTTCATTCCCGGGAGACGACTCAGACTCTGGTTGCCTAGGAGCAGATCAGACTGTATACAACCCTAGTTTTCCAACATGCCCTTATGTGCTAAATGTGGGAGCCACTAGACTCTATGCTAACCAGACAGTTCGTGATCCTGAATCAGCGTTGCAAGCAAATCTAGGTGCTGGTGCAGAGCTCTTCGCAAGTGCCGGAGGATTTGCGAATTACTTCCCTATCCCCGACTATCAGAAGACTGCGGTGGCAAATTACTTCAAATACCACGACCCGGGATTGCCGTATTACATAGCAGACGCAACTGCATCGAACATTGGTGCGAATGGTGGGATCTATAATCGAGCCGGTCGAGGATTTCCAGACGTTTCGGCAAATGGGGCGAATTTCAGAGCATACAACAACCAAACCAATTACCACTTCTACGGCACAAGTCTGGCGGCACCGATTTGGGGAAGTATCTTGACCTTGATCAATGAGGCTAGGACAGCCATTGGGAAGGGACCAGTTGGGTTTGTAAATCCAACTTTGTACGCAAACACGTGGATATTTAATGATATTAAGAATGGGAGTAATCCGGGTTGTGGCAGTAAGGGGTTTGCAGCAGTTGATGGCTGGGACCCAGTTACCGGCCTCGGAACACCACAATATCCAAAGTTATTAGCATTATACTTAGGGTTGCCATAATATTCAGGGACAATGATGTTGTCATGCGCAATATGCTAGCATATTGATAATCACCTTTGAGGTGTTTCGTTTTGAATACACATATGTGCGGCACAGAACTCATGAATGGTGAGAACACTTCCCAAACACCGGTGGGTCACTGAGGAGAAGTATTGCTGCAAAGGCGCTGTGGCTCTGATATCCTTTCGACCTCACGGCAACACGATTTAGAACACGAGCACTATATTTAGCAGAGCTCTATTTGCCAACATCAGCCACGCTATATACTTCAGAAGTATTGTGCCAAAGCTTGATTTCCTTCTCCGGGTCCTTGTATAGCAGAAGCTTAAAATAAAGAGACTGGCTGCTATAATTCAAGCGCACTATCGGGAGACAATCAATCATTACTAATCGAAGCTATATTCTGTTCACACACCTCCCAGGGCCACCTCTCCTTTACAGCGACGGTCTAGGCCAGTTAGGAGAAGCCAGGATTCTTTCTTGGCCACTTTGCCACGCTCAGTAATAGTATGAGCCACGTTAAGGAGGTGGGCATTGACATGGTCAAGTACCTACACCAAAATATATTCCAGTTATCTTGTTTAAGCCGGCTTATATCCTCCCGGCTCTCAACTAGTGTGAGGACTAAAAGGGCTCTCCCAAAGGCAAGCAATATACATGACGGCGCGGCGAATCCCCGAGGCCAATATAACAAAGTTGTTGACGCTAGGCCTACTACATTACTGGGATCCGAATCGTCAAGCAGTAGCGGTAGCAGCCATTTAAGTAACAGCAACGCAGACCTTAGCAGCGAAAATGATGAAGATTTAAGCACGGCTAACCAGGAGCGTTTTGGTGCGAGCAAGCAGAACCAATGGCTAGGCCTAGACCGGCAGCGCCTACTAGCATACAAGAAACAGGCGGATCTTGGGAGTAGTTATTTGGCAAGTTTCCGGGTAGGACTCAGCCCGCGATATGTACGCGTTGAAATATGGTCTGGTCCAGGCGCGACTAGGCCTACTCGCCCCAATGAATAGGCAGTATCTCAAGCTCTATATTTATATTTTAGTGTCTGTCAGGGCAAATATCTGAAGGGGACATTATCCCTCCTCTCTCTCTCTATTCCTCTCTCCTCTCTCTATATTATCCTTTTTATTAAGGCAATAAATACTATGCTTAAGCTTTATTAATACATAATCAACAAGTATTTAGCTTATAGTATTCGCACTCGAAAATATACCAATGCAAACCACTATGACGTATAGAGCAAACCCACTCAATGAATGTCAATTCAGACTTGAGGAGATTAAACGATAGTTACAGGAGCCTGGGATGGCCATAATAAGAGTGTGTTGTAGTAGATATGTATGTATGTTTGTTTGCATAGGTGAGGCAAGTTGGTTTGAATTAGAATAATAAATACAAGAGTTGTGTAGGAGTTACACCTACTTTATATAATTTTTTAATGCCCCGTAATGCTGTCCCGAAGCCCATATTTAATCATCTTTCATTCGGAAGATAAATGTCGATTCATCAGTAATATAGAGCAAATCACGTATCGTACGTGACGTGCTGTTTATATTTGTTGGTTGAATCGTTGTTGTTTTGTGTTGTAAATGGAGCAGGAGCTTGAATAACCCTCCATGGCTCCCGCCACACTAACCTAATCAGGACTAGTTATATCATGTAATAAGTCATGTGACTATAGCTAATTATTTGTACCAACAGTATGTTATCCATATTGCAAAAGAATTACAGAGTCTATTGAACTAATTTGTCATATTTGAAAAGTTCTCATTTATTGATAGTTCGTACCTCTCTTTATTAATTTTTTTCTATTTAAAAAACGTATCCAGTATAACCCCCGAATGCTATATTGTTCCATTTCTCGATACACAGCGAATTTTCCAAGCAAAATGCCACTAACCCATATTTACCTGATTTGTGGTGCGTTCCAAAACTCTTTTCACACAATTTAACGTTTTCCTATCTCCAAAATACTACAGCCCCGTATTCTCTCGATCTAGTAATGGCCTCTCGGCTACTCTTCTATTTTCTACATGACTCTCATCATCAATGGCACTATCATCTTCATCAGCATCTCTCTCCCGATAATGGAAGAACTGAGCAAAGATTCCAAGATCTAAACAGAGCGTGCCCAAACTTCCTGCTAGCCAGCTCGCGTTTACAGCGATATACCTCCAGTACTCCCTCGCAGCCACTCCGTTTCTACATCCATGCTTTTTTCTAACACATGGCGACTCGTAAGCAAAGATTGACAGAACGTATGTTAGATTGCCAATGCAAGCAAAGAGGAAAAAGAGGACCGAAACACCAGAGGTAGATTTGCGGCGGAAGTTCAGGATAAGTTGTGGGATTCGAGAGCCGAGGTAGAGAACGGCGCAGATGTAGCCGAAGATTTGTCCCCAAAGAGAAAAGGAGAGATGTTCTTCACCCTTCGTAGGTTTCTGTGTATGAGGCGAGGATGCTGAGCGTTCGGAAATATACCAACCAAACACCCCAGCAGCGCAAACAAGGAGAATAGCAAAGAGGTTGAAGAGCGTGGCTTGGAGGACCGTGGTGGGTTTCTGATCCTTGATCGCTGACGCATCAGCATTGGGTTTTCGTGGTTCGACCAAGGGCACAACAGGGTTGAGATGCACTGAGGTTTCGGAGAAGAAGCTAGGGCGACGTTCACGTTCGGAGCGTTCGGAGAAAGGGTTGTATGATGGATTTGCTGGCTGAGATAAAAGACCGGTCCTTTCGTCGGCCTCACCCAAAGAGGGTTGTGTAGTAGTTGGCTTCGGAGGCGGAATAACCTCATCGTGCCAGGTAAATCCGCGGTAGTAAAAACATTGAAGGAGGAGAACAATGTCTGCTAGCGTATAGTACACGGCCAAGATGAGCTGTTATGAGTCAGGATTGAAATGCGTTCCCCAAGGGAGTAAGGCTCTTGAGGATTCGAAAGTAAATAGTGAAAGTAATAAGTACCATGGTGGGCAAAACGCCCTGCAGAATTGCTCCAAGAATATTGAAGACATCCCCTAGTAACCAAACAATAATAAATTGCAAAGAGAGGCCATCTGCTGAGCCACGTCGAAATTGCTCAATGATTTGAGGACTGAAAACCACTACCCAACAAGCAATTGAGATTGACCTATGATAAAATTAGAAAATGGTTGGCCTAAAACCTGAATATCTTGGGACAAAGTATGAAATACGAGAATTTAAGGACAGTTCAGTTAGATCGTCAAAGAAGTGATCTTTTAAAAAGACCTCATCAACATACCCACAAATACCACTGATTGCTGTGATATCCAAATTCAATTGCTGTGTTGGTGGAACCATTCTGAGACTTTTCTTTGTTCAATTCCCCAATGCTGTGGCGCCCGTAACACTGCTTTTTCCACAGATTTGTTTTTACCAAAATCCCTCCAATGACGTAGTCGAAGTTCCAGGACGTTGTCTCGTCCCCCGTTTCTCTGTCTTTGATCGCATCAATTGTTTAGACAGCTAGTACTCTAAGACATGCAATAAATAAGAAGAAAATAGAGAATGGAAAATGGTGGCGAGATGAAGAGCAAATTCTGAGAAGTCCTTGTCGTGGAATTGAATGTGGAGTGAGAATTTTGTTGATGTCAGGTGGCGCCGCGGAAAGGGATGAAAGCCGGTCCGGTTAGTGGCTCGTTCATGACTCAAATGCCGCCTCTTTCTGGGGAAATCACTCCACACTTTTCACAATTTTCTGCATTGCTCGCCTGTCCAGTGTCAGCGTGGATAATGGTACTGTATTGTAAGGCGGGGGGAGGGGAGGGGGGTTGTGGGTTCATATAGTGCCATTGTAAACATGGAATTTCGCGTCTTAGCTAGCATTAAGCAACTTTGGTGACCACAAAATATTCAATGCTATTGTGCGCCTTGCTTCTTCTAGAGTGGTTATATACATAGTAAAAAAGAATCGATCTCCTATAGTACTCTGGTGCTACACCTCAATTAGATGATTTTATGATCGGTGTCGGGAAGTCGTAGTGCATACATAAAGTTTATCACCACGGGGGTTCGTTATCCAACAGAAAAAATAGTACTATGTAACCAGATTTTCATTGTCATTATCATCATCACTCCTTGTCGTCATAATTCCAACGACACCCAAGATACATCGGCAGAATCGCGCAACCAATATCCAGACCCAAACAAAATATGCACAGTCTATGACCATATCCGATCTAAATTTAGACATTATGCTTAACATACTTGATACAGCATTTACCGACACAATTATACAACGGCCAAGTGCTTTGCAGCTTTTATCTAGTCATCATGAGTGCTTCCTCAGTCGTGGTTTCTGTTAGCTGCGATCCTCCATCCGAAGATGTCACCTCTTCATTCGTCGAGGTTGTCGTCCATTTGACCAAGTGCTCCTTTTGTTCTGCTAGCGGTGGTGTGAGAGTTTTCTCCCACTCCTTCATCATGGTTGACATCGTGCGCTTAAGATTTGTAGGCGTCAGATTATCTAGAGCTGGCCATTGAAGCGGTTCTCGTGTGGAAGGGGTGTCCGCGCCACCAGAAGATTCCCCAGCGATCCTAAAAAGGTTGTTAATAATGGATCAATGGAGGAATAAGAGATTTCATACTTGACATTTCGGTCGTCGATACTAGCGTTTGAGGGAGTTGCAGGGTCAGTAGACATTGTCGAGCTTCCACTCCATCGTGGGCTTTTAGGAGTCGGCGAATCCCAGTTTAACCAATCATTATCTAGGTCGTCCAACGCAGGTGCGGCTAAAGATATAGGTCTCGACGTCTTTTTGGCTGCTACCGGCGTCTTTGCTGCAGGACGAGTGGTACTAGTGTCTGACTCTGACCACAGTGTACTAGCGGCATCAAGTAAAGCAGGCCCGGTTAGGGTTTCCCATGTACGTGGAGAAGTTATCCTGGGGGAAACACTTCTTTTAATCTTGTCGCCTCGTAAGCTGCCTTTGCTTCCCTTCTTTACTGGTCCTTTACACGAAGCGGTCCTCTGGAGGTTGCCATTCACAGCCTCATCGCCTACAGTGGCCTGGCGAAGATCTTCCAAGAATGTCCACATCCCGGCCTTGAGATCCTCCGCAATTTGCTTTGCGCCGTGAGTAACGCCGCCTTGATAGGAAAGGGGTCTTGCTCGAATAGTCGACACCCTGCTTATCCCTTGAGTTGTATCCGGCATGGTACCGCTCCGTGTGATGCCTTCCTGTCTCTCGCTGCTGTGTTCCCTAACAGGCGGGAAGGGACGAGGACAATTTGACCGTTCAGGAGATAATAGTGAGAGGGTCCGCGTATGACCTCCTGTGATTATCTTCCTTCTCGACTCCTTAGGGATATTAATATTACTGAGAAGTGCCTTTCTCCTATCCAGTTCAGCACTTTGGCGTGCGGATGTTGTGTCACCGTCAGTCGGGCTACTGTCTGTAGATACTAGTGGAACAGGCCGCATCGGTTCAATATTTCGTATTTCGGCTTTCTTCTTATGTGCTTCGTGAAAAGCCCATTCCTTCTTTAATCGCTTCAAATCTGCTTCCGCTTTATGTAGCTCCTCCTTCAATTCAAGCACTCTCCTTTCCTGCCCAGCCAGAGCAACGAGAAATCCATTAGGGTCATTCGGTGATGGGGTTGGAACTATTTCTGCAGGTGTGGGAGGGAATGATGTCGTATTTGAAGATGTGGGAGTTCCCTTTGCAGATTCGCTATTCAGGTTTGTAGCGACAGGAAAGCTCAAGGATAACCTGTTAGGTCGCCGTGAAGTATATGATAAGGCTCTCGAATGATGTGATATTGGTCTTGGAGGAGGGAACATGGCAAACTGCGCTCTGTTGGGTGAATTGCCGACATGGGGGCTCGGTGGTGCTGCGGGTTGGGGCGCCCCTGAGGAGAGTATAGACTCGACCGAAGCCGGATCGATCGATGAGGATGAGAGTCTACGATGGCTTTCCATTGTGCATATCGTGTTCCGTGTGAACTGCGAGGCTTCGTGTGGCAAGAATGGGAAGATGGTGGTTCTTTGTGTGATCATAAAGTCGTGTCGATGCCAAATGTCGGAGACAGAAGATTGCGAGATTGCTTTGCCGCTTATCCTTTGTTGACAAAACAAGTGAACCCCCGGTGTCGAATGCGAAATGTGAAATGTCTCTGTCTGGCGTTGAAGAACGAGTAATTATATGGTCATGATAGTCGTGAAGCGCGATAGACAAAACGAATGGATTATTTGGGAGCCATGATGGTCACGCACTTGGGCGTTGCAGGAGTGAAGAATAAATTCAGGAGTTGAGAGATGATGGTTGTTAGGTGTGCCGGCAGCTGATGAACGTGGGTGACGCCTCACATCCTGGTAATAATTTCCTTGTTGGCCCATGTCAGGCCTCTTTGGGGAACGTTCGGAGATGACAAGCTAAGGGTTACCCCTGCGTGTGGTCACGAGACCAGGCGACAATCTCGTGTCTCTAACTGTTAGTCACGCGTCACTTTTTATAACGACGACACACCGCCCATTATTCGCATTTGCATACTTAAATACCATTCCTTTGCCTGCTTGCTAATTTTCCTCCTTTGCTATGCATTATCGGTGTTCATCACTGGAGTTATGCCCTTTCAGTTTGTGTACCTGTGTGACCTCCTCTGCGATCTGGAGGCGCCTTATATTCGAGATGTGCCTATGCTTCCGAAACCGCTGAGAGAGTATAAATCAAACACGGTCAGATTAGTAAGTTAATATATTCTAGAATGTCTCATGGTTTTCTCCCAGCTCATTCCGAGACTTCCTTCAAAGAGCTATTCACTGACTCCCCCATTATCTAGTGGTTACAGAAGCATCGAGATCGACTCAATGACCTCTCCACGAATGACCTTGCGGTCATTTCGATGTTCCAGCCGGAGAAATGGGTAGATCGAGATTTTGGAATAGATATTGAAAGTATGGAACGAATGCTAGCAAGAGTTTTCGGACTCAGTAGGAGCCAGGTTATTGAACTTCGAAGACACAAAACGGAGCCACACAATGGAGACCTTGGAGCTTTTGTGGAGCGAGTGGCTGTGAGTATGGAAAGGGTAAGTGGGATTTCATACTTCAGTTTAATTGTATGAGTGCGAGTCGCTCGGGTCAACGTCTTTGATTCCCCATTTGATGGGCCCATTGTACTTTGTGAGAGACATGCTGTATGCTCCTATATATAAGAAGACTTGCGTGACACTAATATATAATCAGTATGTTCTGACAGCGCTTAGATCGTCCTCGATGTTGACGCATTTTCAGTCACAGTTGAGGAGATTGATCAAGCATTTCTTCTCGCTGCCTCGCAAAATCCTGGATCTTCAAGAGAAATCCAAGCACTTGCAGCAGCTCATCCTAAATTTGACATGATAGACGAACTCGCGAGAATCTTCAACCGTCTACATCCACGAGAGGTCAAATGGCTTACACGACTCATCCTTAAGACAACTAAACCAGCAGAGTTTCCAACAGACCTCAGCATTGCTTCTAATCAGTCTCACTTTCCGAACATCGTTAAGCTCAATGCTGAGTTTCCGACCTCATCTCCGGGAGTATTGCGGTTGGGGGGAACTGGTGTATGGAACAGCACATCTGCGATCCATGGATTCCCAACCTTAAAAACAACAACGTCGAGGATCTCACTGGAACTACCAACCCAAGAATACAGGCCCAAGCAGAGAATTACGAAGGATATGAGGTCTTTGAGATTTGACATAACAAAGCCAGACACTTTTAAGAGAAAGTTAAAGAATGTTGTTAGGGTGGGCCAAACCCCAATCCACCACCGTTCAGAAGAATTTCCCCGGCGACCATCCAAGCGAAGACGCATGTCACGAGATAGCTCTCCAGGACCTTTGGTTTTTCAACGAGGAGTTTTAAATCCAATCAGGAAAACAGACATATCAAACAATCTCTCTCAGAGATCATCGTCATTTAGCAAATCGTTAAATGAGGCAAGCAGCTCTCAGATTGTACAACGTAAGTCTTTTGATCACCAAGCAAGCTTATACGTACCGACCTTCACAATGGGAAATTCACCCTCTGATCGAGCGCAAATGGTCATCCATCGTATTTCCACAAGTCCTGCAGTCGATCCTTCACCATCAAATTCTCCGGCAGAAGTTCCAAAAAATAATCGTCTAAGTGGACAACAAGCAATGGACTCCCCAAAAAATCATCCCACGAATCCTCAATTATCTAAAAGTATGTTAGCAACAGTGAGCCCTCCTAGATGGTTTGCTAGATCACGGCCATCATTAGCATCGCACATCTCATCGAAGGAATTAACGCCAGCCATCGTTTCACCTCGTCATACCCCAACACCGACACTACCTAGTCCTGCCATATGCCGTGGCACAGGGGCCTGCGCTTCCTTAATAGGTACACCGTGTCTTCTAGACAACTATATCTTCATCCTCGGCCCGCATATCCCGAATCTCAACCACCTTCTCACCACCCTCCTCCCGTCCCACGCTTCTCTCTTTCTCTCCTCCCCAACCCAGATCTCACACCCGCTACTACCCCATCGCTCCCCCGTCACCAAAAGGAAATACCGCAAGCTAATCCTAATTGAAACCCACCCAAACTTCGTCGTACCAACCTGTGATTTCCTGCGAAGCGTTGGAGGCATGGACCTACAGGTCAAAGGCAAGAACGGAGAAATGAAAAAAGAATGGATTTGTGCCTTTGACTGGCGGTTGGTGGAATCAGCCGGGAAGGCCGAGTACAAGGGAAAATTGGGCGATGATGGGGAGGGGGGGAGGGGATACTGGCAGGGGGGTAGATGGAGGAAGTATTATATGTGTTGTGTCTGATATTTTTTGTACATTCTTGCGGGGGTCTTTTTAAGGGTCTGTTCCTAGGAACTTTTAGGATGAGCATCACATAGATGGGATATTCCAGCCTACAGGGCATTGGGATATGAATGCATATGTTAAAATAGAGTTTTCTGCGCAGTTTAGGAAAAGTAGTTACTTTCCATCGGCAGTGTTCACGGAGCATTGGTGCATTTTGCCTTCGATTCAGGAATTTCTACTCATAAATATATCAATACCTCGAGTGTCACTTGAACAATGTCGTATATGTGACGTGGTTAGTAGCAATTTTGCATGGATTAAGAACGCATAAAGTCTATACGGTTGAAGATCCCAGTGGCTAGGGGTATCCATGCTCTGCTTTTCATCTTATCTTTGGAGGTGTAGATTTCAGATATCCAGCACATCTAGATAATTTCTAGTAGAATTATACAAATCACAGGCTGTGGATTCCCATGCTCAGGACTGCTTGGATCTTAACACTAATTTCTAGAGTTCCTTTCCACCATGTAAAAATACATTAGAATTGCGAACTCCTCCCGATGCTGAAACCCCCGCTCTGAGATGCAAGTAATTGTTATACAATATCCAATGCGCCATATAACCTTACTCCTGGCTTCCTTGCCTACTGAAATGCATGTTCCTAGGCGCCCTTCAATCCTACCTCATGGCGTTCTCCCACGCACAATTTATTCGCTGACTTTCCCATCTCTACCTTTTCAGCATGTACGACAGACTCGGCAGCCCTTTAATTACACTCTGAACGATCCTATCTTGTTCTATTTCTTCCCTGGATTTCCCGCTCACTGGTGTTGCTGCAACTGATGAAGTAGCACGAGAACGGGTACTAGCAAATGAGACAGTCTTCGTTGGGATTGTTCCGATGGCGGACGCTGGGTTTAACTTAGGAGGCGCCGGCATAGGATTCTTGGTGGGGGCATTGCGATGAATAGTTTTACTGACAGGTGCTGGCAGCGGTTCCGTATCAAAAAAGGAAAAGTCCGCAGAGGCCCACGGATCTGCGCTTGTGGATGGCGTGGGAGGAGCTACAGGTGCGGGAACTTGTTGATTTAGAGTTGACAAAGGGCCGTCGAATGCATTGCTGGATGATATTATTCCTCCAAACATCGAATGGTTGGCATTTTGTGGACTCTGGCTCTCAGGCGTCAGAATCCGATCAAATGAAACTGTTTTTTGATGATCTCGGGTGGACTGGAGCGAGGACCTAGATGTCTCCGTTGGTTGTGCAACAGAAGTCATTGTGCCTCCAAAACTTTGGGATTTCTTGTGACGCAATCCCTTTGACTTGGGCATGGCTGGTGAGGATAAACTGGGAGGAGCTGCAATCACAGGAGAAGCCACCATTTCACCCCACTCATCGTCCTCAATCGAGATCTGTCCTTGAAGAGGAGCAAGAGGCATATTCGGAATTATTTTTGGTAGAGAAGGTTTGGTGGTTGGTGTTGTATTTGAGGGTGTAACAATTGGTTGCGACGCGGGATCCGCTGGGGGATGCTTCAAAATATTACTTGATGACTGTTGACTCGAGGAATGTCTTTGCCTTTGAGGAAGACCCGCAATGGGTGAAGAAGTATTTGAAGTTAAGCCGGAAGTTCTCGTCGTATTTGGTGGCTGAGCTGAAGGGCTCTTAGGTTCGGGTATAGTGGTCCATCCAAAGCTCGCCACAGGTGACTGTGCTGACTTAGATTCCTCTATAATCTTCGCCGACTTCACTGAGCTTCTCCTCTGCGTGGTTGACGATCGCCCTTTGGATGCGGAGCGCTCTCTTGTAAGACCTTTTGGCCACTCTCTTGGTACTTCAGCCACCTGCTGAGCAGGAGCGGGTTCTGGTTTTTTGGGTACAGACTTTGTCGCAAACGCAGCAGATATTGAAGCAGGTTTCGATTTTGCATCATTCCATCCAAAAATTGAACCAGCTTTACTACCACCACCAAGGACAACCCGACCGCTGATGCGATCCTCTTCTATCCAGCGAGCGACAATTTTCAGAGTATCTGTCCGTACTACAGATTTTGCCCAATTAACTCGAACATAGTTCTCATCGTCCCCAGTATTATGCTTTCGCATTGGGCCATACCTCGAGACTCTATACCACGTTTTGCGTTGCTCTGTAGAGGTGAAAGAGTCATGTGGAACGGTATCAGGTATGAAAACCTTCTCTGCAGGGATTTCATCCTCGGCCTCTAAATAAATCTTGTCCAACAATGACAGGTTAGGAATAAATTCAAGTAATCCATCAAATTTTTCTTGGGCTTTCGGAAGAAAAGATTCTGGTTCTACATTCCTCGATTCGGGAGCCCTGGTTTTGGGTATTGTAAGCTCATGCGAGGTTTGCCCCATAGGTTCTTCATCAGATTGCCCCTCCTCAAAGTCTCCAAAATCGTCCATCTCGTCAACAGGTTCTTCAGCTAGTGCAACTCTCCCACCAGCAGCACTAGAGCGTCCACTAACCAATCCAAGGCCCTCCTCAGGTTTGGCTAGGGTGTCAAAATGCTCAACTAACTCCTTCACTTTAGACACCTTTCTTTGTGCCTTTGGACGGTTGGATTCCTCTTCCATTCCTTCCATGGAGGTCCTAGGTGACTCCGGGAAAGCTTCATTATGGTGGCTATGTTCAGAGTGCGAGGATGAGGATCTCGAGGAGACTGGTTCTGCTGCTCGAGTTGGCAGAGCACTTTCCAGTACCGGTGTTTCCTTCCCGGCTTCTGTATTCTTCTCTTCGCTAGTTCCCCCATCATGCCGGATGTCGATTGCTGGCCAGTCCTCCACAGCAGGCCGGCCTGGACCGGCTGTGTATACTGTTGACGCCTCTCCTACTTCATCTTTTTCAGTACCGCGGGCCTCTGCGTATGGCTCTTCAAAATGTTCACGGTCTTCCTGGTCTACGACTTTATGCATATCCTCACCGTCCGCAACCTCACCGTCCGCAATGCGCTCGTTTGTGATGTGATCAGATGGTTCTTCCGGCTCTTCCGTAGCATATGCCCACGGATCTGGTGAAGGTTGTCGCACAATGTCCACATCTTTGGGTAGCAGACTCGGGGCCAATTTCGATGTGGAATCATCCTCCTTCGTAGGTGATTGACTCCATGCTGTCATAAATTCGTTCGTAACCTCCTTCAAGGGCTTCTCGTTGACCGGTATGTTCCAATCATCATTTGTGCGGTCCGTTCCAATTCCTGTCTGCGTAGGCACCGCTGCCCATCCGCCAAACTCATCGTCTTCCTCATTATTCCAGGGCGAATTGGTATGCTGCTGTAATGCTGCGCTGGTTGTCTGGATAGGAGTTGTTGGTCGAGGAGCAGCATTACAGGCTGCCTTCGGAATACTTGGTTCTGTAGGTTGTATCTCGTCGGCCCACGGCGAGCTCCAAGGGTCTTCCATATCCGTAGAAATCAGAAGAGCCCTTCATATTGATATTGTGAATAACGGCGTATGCAGCGTCTCATGCTGAGGCGCGATGCTGCTGCCAATGCGGAGGTACAGGTGTACTACAGGTGGTGAAGTTTGATGTTCCAACAGAATGCTGGGTCCGGGTGTGCTAGTGTGTTTCTGTGGTAAGCCAACCAGGAACATGGGGGCCGAATGTAGAACAAGGCGTCATTCTAGGTCGGCACGCTTTTGCTTGATAATCGATAAGACTTTCTTCTGCCAAACGTCCACTTCCGCGAAAACCATGCCTGACTTCACGACTCCACGGCCTGCAATCTCAAGTATCAAAAATGTCACTCGATAAAGTTAAACATGTTGTTCTGGTATTTAGATATTCAGAATCGCATATATTCCGCTCTAACATTTACAGGTCCTCTCTGGCAAAGGCGGGGTGGGAAAATCTTCAATCACAACCCAACTAGCCCTTTCCCTCTCTCTCGCCGGCCATTCAGTAGGCATCCTCGATATCGATCTCACCGGTCCATCAATCCCGCGATTATTCGGTATCGAATCTGCGAAAGTTACACAAGCACCTGGAGGATGGATACCTGTACCTGTTCATGCTGCTAATCCTGCTGCCGGCATCGGTTCGCTCTCTTGCATGAGCTTGGGGTTCCTATTACGAGAAAGAGGTGATGCGGTAGTGTGGAGAGGCCCAAAGAAAACGGCGATGGTGCGGCAATTTCTATCGGACGTTCTCTGGGGAGAAATCGAATACCTCCTCATCGATACCCCACCTGGAACGTCAGACGAACATATTTCACTCGCTGAAACACTTTTGAAGAACGCTCTTCCGGGGCAGGTAGCAGGAGCTGTTGTCGTCACAACGCCACAAGCAGTAGCAACTGCAGATGTTAAGAAGGAATTGAACTTCTGTGTCAAAACGGGCATAAACGTCATTGGGGTAGTAGAGAATATGAGTGGATTCATATGTCCGAACTGCTCAGAATGTACAAACCTTTTCAGTAGCGGTGGAGGCCAGGTTATGGCACAGGAATTCAAAGTCAACTTCCTCGGGAGTGTACCCATTGACCCCCAATTCGTCATGTTGGTGGAAACTGGAAGAACTCCGGTCTATCCAGCTGGAACAGAAGTCAATGGAGAAAAGTTTGAGACCACCCCAACTCGTACATCGACATCTGAAGGGAAAGAATCAAGTCACTTGGTTGAAAAGTACAGGGACTGCTCACTCTCTCTCGTCTTCAGGAAGATTACAGATGATGTTGTGACTATCGTTGAGAATGAGCCATGAAGCAATAGTGGTGGTTTACTGATCTAGAAGGACTGGATCTCAAAAGGATGCATAGCGACGGCGTTGAAGATATGGCAGGTCACGAGCTACCCCAGGTATGAATAAGGTTTAATTGGCGATGTACGGAATAAGGAGGTCCTTTGAGAAAGGTACGATCCCGCTAGCCAAAGCTGCTGAATTACGTTATGGCGTATGAAGTTCCAAATGTTTGATTAGTCGACGGCTTCCCAGCGGCAAGTGTTGCTTGATCAGGTTTAATGTTGGAACTGCTTGCCAAGTTCTAGGCCAAGAGGTTTTCAAAGTAACATTTGCCCTTGGCTACTTGGCGAATCGCCATCTTCTACACGTATTTGTTGAATCTCGTGTCACCTCCTAATATCTACACCTCTCATTTCTTATGGATAAAAAGCTCATAAAAACCTCAAATATATTATCATGCTTATTGCCTGTTTTATTTGAGCCCCTCAACTTATCTTGCACTCTACTTGACCATTACCTCGTGCTGGTTCTACGCGGCTGTCAGCGGAGCACAATCTCCAAGAATTTTCCAAGAATTTTCCAAGCGCCAACCGTCAAATTCCAAGCAAGTCCCAACGGAGGACCCGTTCACACATAGCTTATCTCCTGCCTTTCTTGGGTCCCAAGACATCAACGCCCAGATATTCCAACGTTTATATCCAAAATCATTGGATATTTGTTATCTCTCGCGCAAGTGGCAACCACACTGTCAGATTTACTACCCCGCCCAAGAACATTCGACGACTGTTCGGTGCATATCCCAAGGAAAATCGTCGTGATAAGATATTGCTGCACACGAATCGAAGCTTCTGAGTCGCTCTTATGGGAAGTATCTCGGCCCCTTCTGCCTTCGGATCTGTCCAGATCCAGGGCTCCTCGGTCCAGTATCTCAAATTTGGGAAAGATGTTGGATGTCTCTTGGCTTGAGAGGCAAAGTATAAGATCAAGGTATATTCCAACCATGTTTAAACTTCCCAGGTAGTGGCTTCTTTCCTTATCACACTTTCACTTGTACGCAGTTGCGTTTGTTATCATGGCTTCTCCAACAGAGAAGGAGGTTGGCATCGTCAAAGACAGTAGTGACACTCCTGTATACGAGACAAGCACCAGCTACAACTATGACGAGAAGGCAGAGGCGGGCTTCTGGACCCGCATGGGTGTTACCGGGGAGTCCTTCAAGAAGCGGACAAACCGAGATGCTGAGAACATGCTGAATCACACTCTGAAGCCACGCCATCTGCATATGATTGCTATTGGAGGTTCGATTGGTGCTGGTTTCTTCGTCGGCTCTGGAAGTGCTCTGAATCGGGGTGTATGTTCCAATTGTCTTGAAACCGCCGCGGTTCTTATTGACGAATGTAGCTAACGCCATAAAGGGACCTGCCACACTTCTCGTTGATTTCGCAATCATGGGTGTTATGATCTTTAACGTCGGTGAGTCTCTGCCGGGTCTAGCAGCGGCGTAACACATAAGCTAATTAGCTCTAGTCTATGCTCTCGGGGAACTCGCTGTCATGTATCCCGTATCTGGAGGTTTCTATACCTATTCTACTCGCTTCATCGACCCTTCCTGGGGTTTTGCCATGGGTTGGAGTGAGTCCTATTTCCTCCTTTGATAGCACCCCATTACTTACAGAATCCTAGACTACGTCTTCCAATGGGCCATTGTTCTTCCTCTCGAACTCGTAGTCGCAGGTTTCACAGTTTCCTACTGGAACGAAGAAGTGAATGTTGGTGTATGGATCACAATCTTCCTCCTCGCCATTGTCTTCATAAACGTCTTCGGTGTCCTTGGTTTCGCGGAGGAAGAATTCTGGTCTTCGGTTCTGAAGCTCGCTGCCGTCGTTATCTTCATGATTGTTGGTCTCATTCTTGGTATTTCTCCCTCTAATTTCGATCCCTCCTTTCTAACAAGCCATAGTCCTCGGTGGTGGACCAAGCAGTGGAATCTATAGTGAATACTGGGGAGCCAGGCTCTGGTACGACCCTGGTGCTTTCAAAAACGGCTTCAAAGGTGTTTGCTCCGTCTTCGTCACTGCAGCCTTTGCCTTTTCTGGCACCGAACTAGTCGGTCTCGCAGCCGCTGAATCTGAGAACCCAGCCAAAGCCCTCCCAGGTGCTATCAAGCAGGTCTTCTGGCGTATCACTCTTTTCTATATCGTTGGGCTTCTATTTGTTGGTCTGCTCGTCTCTTCAACTGATAAGCGCCTCCTTGGGGCTAACCCATTCATCAACGTCGCTGCATCGCCTTTTGTCATCGCCGCTAAGGATGCTGGGTTGATTGGCTATGACTCTTTCATGAACTTCATCATTCTCATCTCTGTTATCTCCATCGGCAACTCTGGTGTCTATGGCGGCTCTCGAACCCTCACTGCGCTCGCAGAGCAAGGCTACGCTCCCAAGTTTTTCGCTTACATTGACCGAGCCGGTCGTCCTCTCTGGTCCACCATCGCTATTCTTGCTTGCGGACTCCTCGCATATGTCAACCTTGCCTCAGCCGGTCCAGTTGTTTTTGATTGGCTGCTGGCGCTGAGTGGTTTGGCTGCTCTCTTTACTTGGGGGAGTATCTGCCTCGCACATATCAGGTTCCGAAGTGCTTGGAAGCATCAGGGGCATACTCTAGATGAGATCCCATTCAAGGCTGTCTTTGGCGTCTACGGTTCATGGGCCGGACTTATCCTCATCGTCCTTGTCCTCATGGCTCAGGTTTGTCCCTCACCTGTACTTATTCTCACGAACCATAAAGCTAACAAAGCAACACAGTTCTACACCGCCCTCTTCCCACTCGGTAATGAAGGCAAGATTGGCACTGCTGAAGATTTCTTCAAATCATACCTCGCTCTTCCCGTCGTTCTGCTCTTCTGGGTTTGCGGCTACTTCTGGAAAGGCAAGGCGTGGTTGAGGACTAGGGATATCGATGTTGACTCTGGACGGCGACCAGTCAACTGGGAATTGATTAATGCGACGAAGGCGGAGATTGCGGCGTATCCTGCTTGGAAGAGGGTTTACTACTTTTTGTTCTAGTATTCGGGGCTGAATTCAGTGGTGGGAAGTGGTGGGAGAGGTATTCCTCAATGCATGTAGCTGATTGGGGGTAGATAGGGAAGTGTAGGATAGGGAATATATAACTCTCGATGTGGCAGGCTCGTACCAATGTTGCTGGAATTCCACTGCCTACACATATTAAGGGAGGCCAAACTCAACTAGTATGATGCCGATTGTGAATCTCGAATATGGATTCAATTATTTCAGTTGAGCAAGTTGCTAGGATTATAATGCTCGCATCTTCTATACCTTGAGGTTTATTGTGAAAGGGGGTGGAAGTACTCTCATTATCGACACGATCCATATGAGTACAAAAGGAAACTCTTTTCTCTCCACCAGAATCTATTGCGTAGTGCTTGTCAGTCATCTATAATCTTTCAGATTAACGATGTTCATGCTAACAAGAACATTTGCTAGTACACGTCCTCAAAAGCACCATCCTCTAAAATTCGACAAGTCTCTTTGGTTTTGATCAGCGTGCAAGAACTTTGTTCATTTTCCGTATTTGATTATAGATGTGCTGAGAAGATCGCCCTTTGATAAGAAGGTAAACAAATAGTAAGAACGCAAAATTCAAGTTCACATTCCTCAATCAATTATTTTTACAATCGATTATTTTTACAATCGATTATTTTTACAATCGATTATTTTTACAATCGATTATTTTTACAATCGATTATTTTTACAATCGATTATTTTTACAATCGATTATTTTTACAATCGATTATTTTTACAATCGATTATTTTTACAATCGATTATATATCCATGAGCTCACTACTACCCGTCCATATCTAAGACTCAGGTACAAGCTACAAATGCTTGCCAGTGCCTACGCACACTTTCGGCCCCGCACAATTATGTTGTCGGCTATCGATCTCCGAATATGCTCCGCTTGCCATACGAAATTGTCTTTGGAATTAGCACCTGCAAGTTTTCCGCTTGAACAAGTGAGTGGCTAGAGCTTGAGTAGAAGAGGTGTTGCAGAGCTCTAAAGGGCATTTCTACAGTCGTTTAGGAAAACTGCGGGCATCATTCTTGTTTATCCTCTTATCCCCGAGGCAGTCTGTTTGCTACCTAGGTTAGTATTTGTTATTTACTTTCGGGTTTAAACCAGGATCCAGAATCGCTAGGTATTAACTGTCTGTACCTAAAGCTAGACTTCTCGCTGCCTATAGATAAAATTATTAGGAAGAGCAGGTGGCATGTATTTTAGAACCCGCGGAGTTTTTAGATTTGTCAAATCTCCAAGATTTAGATCAGGCCCAAATATATCGTCTGCGCAAAGGGGCCCATGTTCTCCTTCGAATATACGAGACTTAAGACTTTTCCGGCAACAGAAGTACTATGGTTGAGAAAGTGAATATTCACAGATCACCACTCAAGGTTCTAGTCGATACTCCTCCGGTCTTTGGCGCTGGAGTTTGGAGAGGATATATCTGTTGAAGAGCCATTCCATTACCACGCTTAGGAACAGTTGGCATGGGTTGCCTGAGGATTTCTTCGCAAGTTGGGAGCTTATTTAAACGAGGCAAAGGTAACTGTTAAACTATTTTGATAGAAGGCAACTTTTGTCGATTTCTTAGATCACAGCGTCAACCGAGTATCAAGATTTCAAAGGGACCCTACCCCACATACTAAAGGCCATCCTTTACTGTACCCCTAAGACACAATGAATTGTTTAGCTGAACTCCCGCTCCCACCGGCTATGCAAAGCATTGAAAGAACTCCAAGCCCGAGTCAGGATTTCAAGCCGAAACTAAATATAGAGACGAAGCGGCTCAAGAATGATCTTGTGTTCACTAGAAGCTGAACTCCTCCTACCGCCACTGAGCCTACATGGTTTCGGGCGGGAAAGACTCCTTACTTTGACCCGGGCCAATTCAAAATCGAAAATGGTAGGCTTCTCCTTTTTGCTTCCCTCGCTTGTATGTTCCATATCGCTAACCGTTCTGCCCCCTAGCTCCTCGTTCGCCATCTTACTCTCTCTCTCACCTACCCCATCCCCCTAGCCTTGAGAGGAGTCACTAGAAGACCATGGTGGCTTTGCAGAAGAAATGTTCCTGGGAAATGGATTCATGCCGCTGAGAATAAGCTTGCGAAATGAGATGCAATGGAGGCGACGAATCTAATGAGGCATGCTGTAGATTTATTTAACAGAAATAAACTTGGCTAGTTTGGAGTCTCCAGAGCAATTGTTAAATTTCAATGTATTTTTAACCCGGAGTAATCGTAACTGCATGCATCATTTCAAAGAATTATACCACTTCCAATTTTTGCGTTCTGCAAAATATTCACACCTTGTAAAATCTCACATCTACTTTCATCAAGCACCTCCATTAGCAACTCGCCAATCATTGATTATCAACTAAAAGTACCATGGCATCGTTTTATTCCATATAATTTACCCGCGCAAATTTTCAAAATAGCTTCCCATCTTTTAACCGCCTCTGCGCTCACCTTAACAACTCTCCACCAATACTTGACTCTTTCAACATTATGGGAAGTAACGAAGTTGACTTGTGAATAATCACGCCAAATCTCACAAATGCATCAAATAGATCTCTACGCAGCTTCTAATATGCAAGGTCAAAGATTGACTCAGCCCCTCAAGATGCAGTGCTTCGGAGGGTACATGAAGGAGATGCAAGACTTTACAATCGGACTCATAAATCCGAATAATGCTGTCCAAACCTCTACCGCTACTAATTACAGACGATATCGAGCTAGTTCCGCACTTTACCTGATATGTGATAGATGGGAGTTTGGCACTTCTCCCCTCAATCTTGGGAACCTTAAAAGTAAACAATGCAGCTTAGCGAGCAAGCCCCTGGATTTCCTAGCTTGGATTGCATTCTTGAACATCAGTGCTGAGACATCATCGTTTGCTCAATGACAGAGAAATATAATGATATGATATTGTGCAAGGCGATCCTATCCGCTAGCCAGAAACTTCTTCAGCTCCACGCTTTTCGCATGGTGAGATGTGAATCATCTAAATTTCAGAGACAATCTCATTATAGAGTGCACCAAAAGATTTGTCTTCATAGGTTATCAAACAAGAATTGCCGATTCCCAAGTTGAGCTGTACACTTGACCATATCTCGCAAGGAAACAATTTAGTTCCCACCACTCCCACGGCAGTGAAAAGCAAGCTCCACATTACGATGATGAAGGCACTTGACTCTCGGAATACCCCCCACCCCCCCCCCGTTATGAATAACATTACCACATTCACATTCATCCATCTGATTCTGACACAAAGCCTACACCTTGATTGGGACGGCAACTCGTGTCAAGTACGTGGATTGGGACCTCCATCTTAATATCCATCAAATGGCCAGCGAGGGAACGAAGTCTGAACCATCTGCGTTGGTTGAAACTGTCTTCGATTTCTCGAGCCATACAGCCATGAAAATTTCACACCGTGGATCATTTCATATTTCTCGACGAGGATAAAAGGTCTGAGGGCAGTGTCGACACTAATTTGCCGGCGTGTGGAGATCGCGCAATGGGGCGTGATGCTGGCCAGAATTTCATCTACCTCCAGATCATCATTGGGAAGGACGGCTTCTGCATAACCAGTTGCAAACCCTAAGACTTTCCAGAAACCACCATCACTAAACATTTCTTCAACGACCGGAGATGTGAGCTTAAGAACATGGGAGGACGCAAGTATTTTGAACCCGCTGTGCGGAGTTGGCGGAGCAGAGATACTATCATCGGTCCGTAAATCGTTCTTAATATCTTTAAAGGTTTCATTGCTAGTTTTATTGAACGTATCGTGGATAGTCTCTACATTAGCCCTGCTAGACTCTTTGGAGTGATTCCACATGAGTCAAATACTCCGAAAATACTCTGCAAGTATTCATTTGAACAGTATAGACCTGAGATGGGAGACCATTGAGTGAAAAAACGCATCATAAGAATTTTATTATTCTTTATTTAAGAGGCTCAGACTTGAAAAGTTTTGATGCTGAACGAACAATCATTTGTGAAAACCTGCATTTACTCTAGTCACAAGACCTCAGGACACTGTGAAAGGAGGTGCTCGTGGTGGTGACGGGGCTTCTATCCTGTCGCCCAGGAAGCCACGGGGCATAATTTCAGAGACCGTATGATGACCTTCGTTTATCCTCAACCATCGCGCAGCTACTGTCTTGACAAGATGAGGGGCCAGAGCTGTCGACCCTAGTGTGAAGGCACCTTGCACAGAAGACAATTGGAGGTAATACTTAGGACCAAAGGAGTGAACACAGTGTGTCAAACAAAGATGATATACTAATCAATTAATCATCTATGACAGTAGCCTCGCCCAGCCAGGTATACAACGATGAACAGTAAAGCACAAAATCAGCCGCACGCAAACCCAAATACAGTGAGCCACCCCAACTTTTGACGCCATAGAAATTCAAGCTAGCCCCCAGGAACTCCAGGTATATAGATTAATTATACTAGCACTCGTTCTCATCCTTCGCACTCCCCGACTCCCACAGTTGGAAACCCTCTTCTGCTTTCTCAATGGGCTCGAGCAGAACGGCCTTTGGTGCCATCGTGAAATCATCTTTTCGCATGAGAGATTCGATATCGATCTCTGGCCCTTTACCTTTGACTTCTGCAACGAAGTCGAAGGTCATTGGGATGTGATCTTGTTCTTGCTCCTCGTGCTCGGTCTCTTCACCTTCAGCGATGTCAGATGGGATTAAGAAAACACTTTCGCCATCACAACCCTCCGCATAGAAATCTTCCGCGGCTAGGTCACCAAGTGGAGATCTGTCAACATCAATCGCACCTTCTTCGATCTCTCTTCTTGATCGACGTGCCTTGATCCTAGCTTTGATATCGAGCATAGAACTCTCAGCCATATCAGCCGACGACGAGGTCAAGAGAGTACGCGTCTGGGAGATATCATCAGGAGGTGGGACGTTCTCCTTGCCTCGCTCATCACGCATGCGTTGCGCTGATTCTTCATCCGAGGAGATGTCTAAGGTACACGTTGAGTGTTCCATCAGGTTTGTAGCTAATTCTTCGGCGGTATCCTCGTGGATGTCAAAGAACCACGAGTCCTTAGCTTCGGGTGTATACAAGACAGGTATGGGTAGAGCTGATGGCTCTTGGGGTGCTGGAGCTGGAGCTGGAGCAGCCTGACGTTGACGAGCACCGTATGAAGGGATGGTGCCCGACAGCGCAGCATCAATGCTGAACCCGAGACCGGAAGCAGCAGATGGGGTGGAGAACTTGAGAGGATCAACACGTGTAAATGGGGAGCCAGTCTTGCGGCGGTTCAGTATACCAATCCGCTTGCGTGTGGGGGAACGGCCCGCTGGTGTAGAGAGCGTTTTCGAGGAAATCGAGGTATTGATTTTGGGAGCTGGAGAGCGAGCAGGCAGGATTGGTCGACGTGGAGAGGTCGTTGTGGATGCAGAAGGTTTGATACAGGAGAAGTCGTTAGGAGAAGGAGGGGCTCTGGTCAAGAAGAAATTGATAGGTTTGCAAAGGGTGTCTTTGCTGGATCCATCTGGAGCCTTGGATCGTTTGGGTGATAAGAAGATGACAGGATCGATATTCTCGGTGTTGTCGTCTTCGAAGGTTTGAGCTTTACGTTTGGTAGGAGAGGAGAGGGTACTTGACAATGCTGTACCAGTTGTAAGTGTCATGTCGACGTGGAATTGAACGAGTGGAAGGGGGGGATTGAGCATACCATTCTGACGATTTTTCAGACTGGTTAAGTTCTGAAGACGAGAGCTGTTCAATGGTGCAAAGGGCTGCCGAGTAGCTGCCATGGGCATATGAGTCGCCATTGCTGTTGTTGATGATCTTGTTGTAACTTGTTTCCACGAAGCTCGACAGTTCGATAGTTCGACAGTTCGACAGCTCAACAGCTTGACAACTCAACAGCTCAACAGCTCAACCCAAGTATAACTCTTGTCCTTCGTCGATGCTCTGGATACTCTCCAACACTTCAAGACTAAACAGACAGATCACTTCAGGAGGATGAGGCTCGAGAGGAATCGCGTAGTCAATGTTTGTTGTGAATGAAGTCTCGTCTGGTCCTGCCCTTAGAAAAATACACAATTAGAAAGCTTTTGGGGGAGTTGCAGGATATATCACCCACCCTTTTTCCCTCGAGGACCTCAGCTGGTCTGATGGTCTGCGGATCAATTGGCTGAGCCCACCTGTGAATATTGCACATCCGGTTTCGTTTCTGGTTACTCCTTGTCCTCGTTTGCAGGACTGAGACTGCAGTAGCGTTGCGCGCTCCTCGACACTCTTTTCACGCGTTCTCCACGCGTTTTTCGCCAATCGGGATCCCCATCTCATGGTGCGTAATTTTGCCGGAGGGCACACGGGCGCTCGTGCCCTGTGGTGCCTACTTCATGCCATATAAACCCACCATTTTCACTGGTAGAAGAGGGCGGCTGGCCATGCAGGGGCACATTGGCCCATCTCCTCTGAGAAAGTGGCAACGCGCTCTCCAACGCGACTATAAAACCTACTCGCGTCCCCATCGCGAGTCGAGGCGTCCTAGACGTGAACTGGTATAAGATCTGCACTATTGCGCCTCTCCTCTCTTTGCATAACGGGCAACATGAACGATGAGTTGTCTTTCACCAGTTCGTTCGATCAAGATTCAAGGATGAAGCTTCATAGAGAGGGTTATATCAGAAGCTCATACTCGAGAAGAATGCGTTTCGATTGATGCACGAGAATCCCATCCATTCATCACGAAATCCCATCCCACTTCTGAACTCCGAGGTCAACGCGATTTTTCTCAAGGGTTTTCGCGATGCCGAGCAATCACGAGAAAGTTATCTCAAGCATCCGTTGCCTTACGGCACCGAATCCTCATCTCCGAGATCTCACTCTGCTGAGAAATGTCTGTTCTCATACGACCTCAATGTTCGAGCAAGAGGCTCTCATCTTAGAGTTTCACAGCCGCATAATTTATTTCTCCGGGCGCAAATGCGCGTCTAGGACTTGTCGACTGTGTATGCAGGTTGGAGAGTAGGTTTGGTTACGGATGATGGTTGGTTTCTTGAAGCGCTCGATTGAGGTTTCTTCTTTTCTTTCAGTGTTCTCTTGTTCATCTTTCTTCTCTTGCTACACCCAAGTGTTATTCGGACTTGCACAAATTCTACACGGCACTTTGCGTCATTTGCACTTTTCATTTTCTCACAATTGCAACTACTTGATAAATCAATCACTCTCTTCCTAAGGCTCTCGACGTACAAGATCAATATTAAACTAGCCCTATCGCGATCTCCCATCCCTCATCCAGACCTCATCCACGACCTCGCTTGTCATTTTTTAACCCTTCAATTCCTAGTGGACGTGTCCATGCGACCTCCAGACAACTCATCACACAACCACACTTCATGCATAACCATCTATTCGCTCTCTATCTGCGGCTGCCCAACTATCAACCGCTCAGATATCCATTGGCATCATGCTACTATATCTTGAGGCTATGCTGCATATCTGCTGTACTATCATAAATCTTGAATCGCCGCTCTCCTACTCGAGCATCAGACGTTGCAGTTGTGGTCTTTCCCCCGCGGGCTGGAAGCGTGTAAAAGCAATTGCACGAATCACTTCTAGGTGGATGGGCGCACCGAGCAATGGGCGTCACAGTCGTGGTCTCTTATATGCAGACTCGCTGACTATAAGACCAAAAGCACTGTGCTCTTCTCTGCTGGTTGGGTTCTCAGCCGGCTCATCGAGCATTGAAAGTCACAGCCGTGGCCTTTCTTCTGCGAGCAGGTATAAGATAAGACTCAAACGGGTCGTGATCTACGATTGTTTGAACACGTTCCAAGAAGGATGCAATGCCACACCTGACTTCGAGCCGCGTCTTCATCCTGCATCGCTCACACGTTCACATCATGGGAGGTATGAGCTGTCAGAAATTTCCTGTTGCCCTGAATGAAAATACACTTGGCTAGTCCCCCGGTCACGTCGCCTCCAACTGCCCATCCAGCTGGGCCAGTGGCAGGCTCGCTGGCTGCATCGCCGATGACTTCACCTAGAAACCAGCCAATGGTTAAGTTCTTCTTCGTGGGCTTGGAATCCCAACGCGTACGAGGGGGGCCGAATTCGAGACCACTGTGACGCCATGAGAGAAGTGGGAGGAAATTGCTCTCGGAGATAAACTTCCGTAGTTTCGAGATCCATGAATAAATTCAGAACTTAACTAGCAATAATCCATCCATCATTCCTTCAGATACCTACCATATCTCTCTGCAAGGTGTGCTGGTAAAGAAAAAGATTCTGAAGTATTCTTGGTCAGTTATTCTGGTCACTCCTGCTGGCCTCATACTCCTGCTGGCCTCATGGCCTGTCTATAAATGGCAAACTGCAGGCACACTGAAGGGCACAATGGCTGGCTGGAGAAGCAGCCGACCCCTCCATCACACCGCCTAGGACATAGAAGGTCAGACTGGAGGTCACTGGGATGCCATGCATGTCGGTGTCTCAAAAAGTAAGAGTTCACAATCTTGAGCATAAGCATAAAATTTCCTATAAAGCGAAAGCGAGTTGATATAAGTATACTTGAAAAGATTGCAGACCAGTATGAAGATATCCATTTGCCGTGATTTCTCATCATATGATCCCATCAGTATGTATCGAGGTAAGGACTGCGCGCTGTTAGCAGCATGTCAAACCAACTCAAAAGCAAAGTAACACGCAATCCAGCGAAGGAACTGAGCAAGTAAATCCCAATAAGAAATTTCTGTCCCCTGCAAACGAGTGTCCTGCCATGAAGTTCTCTCTCGCCAATCATTCCCATCAGTCAATTTCACCCAATCGAGGCGCGCTGCCCTTCCAATCATCACGCTCATAGTACCGGAACACCAGATCATACCCATCGAAGTCGTGGACGATTCGGTCAACGCGTCTATAACCCTTGATTTTCTCCATCTTCACACTCCGAACCTTTCCGTGGTCGACAGTCGAGTCGCCAAGGAGACCCAAATCGCGACCCTCGAGAGAGTTGACCTTGGCTTCGAAAAGCGTGACACTGAAACGACCTGGCTTGAAGATGTTCACGACATGCTCGATGACCTCGACAGTCTCGCGTCCGCTCTGGCGACCTGGCACATTGGTCTCGAATGAGGCGTATGAACACTGCGGCTCAGGCGTAACATGAACCGTGAAGTAATGGGTTGCCGTGCCTGCCTGATCAGGAGCAGGAATAACTCCATTGGCAGAGAATCCGCATGGTGTGAAGAGATAGGCATCAACGCGTGCATCAGGGTACTTGGTAGTAGGATAGACATCCGATAGACCGCAAGCCTCGGAGACTACAGTACCCAGAGCGTGACCTTCAGTGCTTAGCTCTTCAGGGTACCCAACGTCGTCATCTGGAGTAATAATGCCATTATCAGAAGAGGTGTTGCTGAAAACATCGAAAGTGTCATCAGTGCTACCAGATGTGGTACCACTCACAGACGAGCTCGACACCTCACTAAGGTCTCCCAGGCTCTTCACAGCGTCCTTACGAGCTTCTGTAGCCCGGGCAGCATACTTGCCCTCCGCGACCGCACTCGCGTGTTCAAGATAGAACTGTTTAGCATTATCAGGCTCCAGATCCGTCATAAGGATTTCAAGTGTCTCGTCATCGTTGCCGAGAGCAGATTGTCCAACGGCATAAGCCGAGCTTGCAGGGATTTTCAGAAGCTTGGTTGGTGTTGCAATACGCTCAGTATCTGGAGTACGTGGTGGTGTGAGTGAAGAATTGGGCGAAGTCAGGTAGAGATACCAATGGTCACCGTTCATTCTGCCCACCATATAGGCGGATCCACCCGTAAACATGTCATCAAGGAACTTCACCTCGTGCTTCCAGCTACGATGAGGTCCATGTTGTTTATCTGGAAACAAAAAGTTCTTGCGACTGTAGAACACTCGCCACGGAGTAGCCGCAGTTGTGATTTTGTCGACAGATTCGGTGTTATGGTATGGGAACCCAGCATCGGCAGCAGCAATTCTCAACATACGGCGAAGCCCTAGCAGAAGGGTTGTGGTGCCGCAGGTCTTCAAAATGAGCTTGTGTGGAAAAACAAACATGCTAGACTCCGAAAGGAGATAGGCATCGATGTGATCGGACTCTACGACCGAGAGGACCTTGCAATTGACCAAATCCAACATATCCTTCCATGTTTCTGCAGGTACTGCCTTCAAACCATTCTTCTTTACTCCCGGGGGAAGGGAGTGCTCGTCTGGGGCGAACCAGACTTCGAGTAATTTCTCGGGGCCTATATAGTGTTAGCACTAGGTCTTACCACACGGAGTGGCAGCCCTCACCTTCAAATGCATTGCTGCTATCAAGATCAATAGTAGCTTCACGATTGATCGTAAGATGTGGTGTACCTTCAGAAGGCGAAAAGGTATATTCGGAAGGAATTTCGAGGTTGACCATAACTACTCAAATGCTCAGATAGCAATTTATTTCCAGTAACGTCTCTAAGGATGGTTAAGATAGGATATATCCTTAATGGCAAGTACCGTGAAGCACTATCTGCCACCCAGACGAACCTTGCGGTGCCCGCCTGAGAAGAGAAGGCCCACAGAACCGTGGGAAATATGATGTGCTGGCGGAGCCAGCTAAATGGGCGGCTTATAAACGTCTCGTAGGGGACGTTATGGAGGTCGGGTGCACAAGGGGATGAAGAAGTCCTTTGCGGAAGGAATATTGACTCTTGTTGTTGTCCTCGCTCTGTAGATGCCGATACCGTATGTAGATATCGGGTCTAGCAGACGAGGGGTATCTGCAAATTTGAATTTCGAAAAGTTTTATTATGGGGGCGTGGCTGGTGCTATCGAGGCCTAGACAGAGGAAGGTTAGCATATTTATAGAGAAAAATGAGATCCCCTGATTTATGCCAGAAGTGGTATGAGGAAAGTTTGTCAATTGACACAATGGCCACCGCTATCAGTGATATTCACCATCTTCTGATGACCATCCAACTGGAGCGTCAAAGAAAGCATGGAGAGTTGGCTATCTTGTCAAAGAGAGTATAAGAAGAAGAAGAACTGACTTTGCTGGCTTTGACAAGAATCGTAGAAGATCTTTGGTGCTCATAGAGGAAAAGAAGAGAATTCGTAAAAAGCAGTCCCACAGCCTAGTGTCTGAGACACTGCGTGAATAATGGCGGGGTGGATTGAGCTCAGAGTGTGGGATTCATTGAGGCGAGGGAGTTTATTGGAAATTTCCTCGGAGGATGTGCTTGATTGTTGGGCGCAGAGTGAGGGCGTATGTTCGTATTCCTGTGATGTTGTTGTGTTGAGGTTGTCGTTATTATTCTCGAAAAAATCTTTATCGTGTGCTTGAGAAACCTGGTGGGCTGGATGACGACGATGGTCAGTGCCCATCAATGAGAAGGGGCGAAAAGACGATTCCAAGCACTTACCACGAGTGTTATTCAGGGAACACGGCTCTAGAAGAAACCTAGAAGCAATCCTTTTCCACCTGAACCCGAAAGCCGTTCGATTTTCTGGTGGTGGCAATTTTGAAGCTGATCGAGGGGTAGCGATGCGCGAATTTTGGGATATTTTCGGTTGAGCGCTGTTGCATCTCGCTATTTTGGCGCCGAAGCTCCCCTGTCTTAACCTCCTGTGGGAAACCTCTAAACGAGCCGCAACCACAACAATATAACATATATCTTCTTTATTTATTTATTCACCCTCTCTACGTTCACTCGTGTTCGGGTCATCTTTGATTCTTTGTGTAATTTCAAAGAAAGTGCAAGGTTAGTCTTTACATAGGAATCAAAGCAGGTCTCACAGAGATAGCTCCAATGCTTAAAGCATCACTTTTCGCCATCTCCTTAAGTAAGGTGTTTTCAGCTCTACCGTCTTCGAGTTAAAGAGAGCAAAATGTACGTTAACCTCTGCTGATATGATTTGAAACCTGATTTTTGTTTGTATTTCTTGGGTATTGTTATTAGTCTATGCCAGACATAGTGCTAACTAACAATAAAAGTATTGAGTCAACTTTTTACTTCCACAAGCACAGTTAAAATAATATCCGAGTTACTAGTTGCTAACCCATGAGCGCCATTAATGTCCTGACTACTCCCTATTATAATTTTGCCATTTTAAGCAATGGTCCAACTTCACATTATTCGGGTGAAGGATGCTTATCCCGTCTTATTGTCACGACCAGCTAAAACCCACGTTTACCTAGGCAATCGAGTATCACTGGGTTCTTCAATATAACGTAGGCCTTTCGCCAGTGAAATAATAGTATTATCATTCGATAAACTAATCGCTAAGGAAGGAAAGAAAGAGCTTGAATTTGGGTGGGGTGGTGATAACCCCTCCACCATGATAGAATATACAGCGTGACACAGGTTACTCCTATGCTAAACCCTTACATTGCCCCCTCCCTTCCTGCAGCTGGACTCCAGCTGGCCCTCCGCCGGCTGGCCGCCAGCGATATCCACAAATATAACTTCCATAGAAATGGGAGAATTCAATAATTCTAAATTCACCTTTGGCTCTTCGATTCCCATATGTAAAGGGTGCCTTATCGAATTCAGGCCACAATAACTAGGGCTAAGCCTCAATATGAGGTTATAATTTTTTCGCTTCGCCAGTTGTTTGTTGATTCCTTCAACCTCCAGCCTCCAACAGCCACAACAACAGCCTATAATATCAAAGAATATCCCTCCAACACAATAGGTATAGTCTAGAATCCTTTGTCTTTAGCTAGCTATCTTCTAGCCTTTTTCGGATGTCGACGATTTTCTGTGCTCGTTCTTTCGCAGCTAATATTTCCCCTCTTAGGGAATCGTCTTCGATTCCTTGGCGCGTCGCCAGCGATATGCCGTATCGCGCTTCGTTTGGAGAACATCTAATGGTATCTGTTACGGCGCTAGCTCTAGTACTGCTCTGAGACGTGTGGGAGCGAATATGAGTCTGATTATACTAGAACTAATAGGCTATATCTAAGGATATTTTGAATATACCAAAAGAAAAGAAGAAGAAGAATCCCAAGCTCCTTTTCAAGCTTCACTACCCCTGACGCACAGACTCCAGTCCGAGGTTGGCCCGTTCCTAACTTGTCTCGTGCACGACAATCACCTGACCAAGATATACGTGAAGTATCAACGTCACATTACCCCCCTTCTTCCAGGAGAACCTGACCCCAGGTTCTGAATTGAATCTGATTCTGGGGGCGTAGCCTATCGCGAGGTTATTAACCAACCACCGAATTTTTGTATACTGTTTCGGTACAGGGTCGGAGGAGACTCGTGATAGTTACGGTATTAGTTGATATATTCAATGATGAATATTGTCAGTATTGTCAACAGTGAATCGTAACTTTGCTATTGTTCTGGCCACAATAGGAAACTGTCCCAAAGGAAGAGGTTGATAGGGTAGTAGATAAAACTCAGGATCTGCCTCGAGTTTGGTTCTTTCTTTCTTTCTTTTTCTTCAGACCACTGCTATAGCTATAATAATAATAAAATTTTCTATTATTACTATTATTATAATCAAGTATATACTAGACCTGATTCTGAGACAAGACAATACTGACTCTAGGCTAGAAAAATACTAGTCTTAACTGCTCCTAGCGCGCTTGCAGAGGCCTTTCGGGTCTACTGCATTCGCTGTGCCCGGCGGATGATCGTTCACAACGATTATTAGTACGATTTCGGTTCCGCTACTTCGTCCAAATATAGCTATTATATACGCCAGAAGGGCGTGTATACTCCTGTAAGTGTCCTGAATCTAATCCGACATAGATCTAACACTAATTAATAAAGCTTCCGTAGTTCGTTAGCGACGAGTTCTAGGAGCTAGACACTGCTATTGGAGCCGACGACAGAGCTACCATAGAGGCGGCTATTATAGAGTTGGACTGTGTCCTTTGCCTGGCCTCCTCTAGTATGCCCAGAGATACTTCTAGACTATTGCTCGGCCTGTTGGAGGAGACGCGTGCCCTTCGGGTATCGTTGGAGGAGGGTTTGGCGGCAGAGAAGGTGAGTCGGGAGGTAAGTCTGAACTAGACTAGTCTTGATATCAAGCTGACAATATATAGAAGTTGTCGGCGGCGTTTGTAACTTTGGGGGAGGCTGTCTTGGCGCTGGCGCCCAAGCAGAAGAGGAAGTGCCGTGTAAAGGATTCGGTCGAGGGTACGCCCTCTAAGCGCTCTTGTAGTAGCTTGGTCGGATCCGACTCGGTCGTCGACCCCTACAGTAACAGAATAGAGGAGGCAGCGGGGGAGAGGTACGGAGACGCTAGTATAGGCGCCAAGGAGGAAGCTATTTTGTAGAGGGGGTTTCGGCCTTGTTCCGGAAAGGAGGTAGTATAGCCTATTAGTACCCTGAGTTAGAAGGGATTTTATAACTTTATAATAATTGATAGTCCTGGTTGATTATTTTCTTGTCCGAAACTAGCCCGACTTCCTTCTGTATCTTCATGTACTTACTAGCTACTCGGTCGTCTGCTAAGTGGTCGTATTCCTCTAATCCTTCTTCCTATACTTGAATCTATTCTTGTAGCTATAGTGGAGGACCTAGCTTGTTTGGGTAGTCTTGGTAGTAGTCCCTTAGCTTGTGCGGAGCTCCTAAGAAATTCGAGGCTAGGTATTATACTAGGTCCGGATTGTAGCTGACCTATATTATATAGTAATAGAGTTTCCCTCGTACTAGTTTAGAAGCCAGAATCTTGTCTACTTCCTATTCTTCTTTTCTAGCAATAGCTTTACTCGGGGACTGAGCTAACTCTTGACCTAATAGTAAGTTATCTAGATACTTCTTTAGAACGTCCGGCGAGAAGATATCGTAAATCTTGGAGCCATCTAATAGTTATAGTCGATATCTATAACCGATCCGTTCTAGTACTATAAACAGTCCGTCAAACTTGTTTCTTAGTTTGCGATTTAGCTAGTAGTTCTTCAGGTTATATATAAAGAGATATACTCGATTATTTGGTTACTAGTCGACCTTATATCAGTACTTGTTTACCTGTTATATTATTCTCTCCTGGGTCTTTTTGATATTTTCTTCAGTTACTTGCTATACACTATATATCCGACTCACTAACGAAATAGTATCGTCGATATTGAGTCTTTCTACTAAAGTAGCTAGCTTAAGCGATTTCTAGTCTCAGTTATTTCTCGGTTCTACTCCATACTTGAGCTAATACAGAGCTATTCCAATAGTAGAGTATAACAGCGTCATTTGGGCCCTGTCTATAATAGATATCAACTTGCTCCAATTATCCTAAAAGTAAATAACGAATAGCCTCAGTCTCTGATCAATATATTGATTTATAATCTCTGTTTGATTATCTATTTTCTTGTAGTAGGCTATAGAGAGTTTGACCTTGACACCAATAATATAACAGAATTCTTGCTAGAATAAAGAAACAAACTATAGACCACAGTCAGAAATAATTGTTTCCGGGGTATATCCAAATTAGTATATTTACTAGATATATAGCTGAGCCATCCCGCGAGCGTCGATTGTCTTGTAATATAATATTAACACCGAATCCTTCCCGAGTCTGTCAATAAACACAAGGATCATATTATAACTATATTTGTCTTCATTGAACTCCTTGAAATCTATATAGATATACTGTTATAGATAGGCAGGTACAAGTAAAGGATAAAGTAGACCTTGCTGTTTAGTCTAGCATAAGTAAGCGTAACCACAGAAGATACAGTTGTCAACAAACCGTTTCACATCCGATTCCATTCCGACCCAGTAATATTACTTGGCTAGTAACTAATAAGTCTTCTTGGCACCAGGATATACTATCGACAGTTAAGTATAAACCTCTTGAATCAGGCATATACAAAGTACCGTTTCACGTCTAACACATATCTGGCCTTTATAAAGAAGTAAATCATCTTCTACTAAATAATCAGTAGACATCTTGTTTCGTAAGTCTTCAAATAACGACCTATTATCTTCGTAGAGTAAATCCCGTAACTAATCTGAATCTAACGCAACCTTGGCATAAACGTCAGTATCAATAGACATTAAATCAATAGTCTAGTTAGATTGATTGACTACAAAGGTTAAAGCTAGTTCGGAGTTAATTCGGGGGTAAAGCCAATATAGTCCTAGTAAGACTCGGAATCGACTGTCAAGCTTGACTTGTTCTTATACTACTAGATCTTGCTCTCGTCGTGTGAGAATATCAGCCTTCTGATTACTTTTGCCTGTCGTATAAATAATTTAGAAATTAAAATCAGACAAAAATTCCATCTAGCGTACTTGCTTGACTATAAGTACCTTAATAGTCATAAAATATTCAAGTGACCTATAATCCGAGTATACATCAACTCTAGTCTATATCGACATCAATTCAGGTCGCCATTGTCGGAACGACTCAACAATTACATATAGCTCCTTGTCATAAATCTCCTAGTTCAGTTCGTGTCCGTTTAGGACATAAGAGTAAAATCCAATAGAGTACCACTTTTCGTCATTATATAGCTAAGAGAGTACTTTAGCAATCACACCGTCAGACAAATCGGTTTCTAGCTTCGTAGCTAATTCAGGATCGAAGTAGTAAATACACTGAATTGTTAGAAGTTGGCACTTAAGCTCGTCGAAGGCTTCCTGGCATTCCGACGTCCAGTTGAAAGATTCCGAAGGACGTCCGAGTATACTCAAAGGCTTGGCTATTATACCGAAGTTCCATATAAATTGTCGGTAGAAGCTACAAAATCCAAGAAATAACTTGATACTAGTAATCGTAGTAGGGCGAGCCCAATTGTGTAGGCATTCTACCTTGTCTAGGTCGACCTCGATTCCGCTAGTTGTAAGAATATAACCTAGATATTTGGTTCTTTCTATACTAAACTCACTTTTCTTGATATTAGCCTATAGTCCGGCTTCGCGTAGGCGTCGGAGCACTTTCTAAACTTGCTCTTTATACTCTCGGGGATCTTTAGAATAAATAAGAATGTCGTTCAGGTAGGCTATACAGAAATTATCTAAATAATCTATCAAGACGTCATTTATATAACACTAGTACGTGGAAGGGCCGTTGTAGAGTCCAAACAATAATACTTTGTATTTGTATGTCCTGTATCGGGTTCTGAACGTTATATAGTCTTCTGACTCAGGGTCCATTCGGATTCTATAGAAAGCTTGTCGAATATTTAGCTTAGTAAATATCTTAGCCTTAGAGACTCTAGCCAGAAGTTCGTCAATATATAGTAACAGGTATACATCCTTCCTGGTTATAATATTAAGCTTACAGTAGTCGACATAGAAATATAGGCCACTATCGGGCTTCTTTACGAAGAGTACAAATAAGGCGAAAGGGTAATTGCTAGTAGTTATAAAATCGCGATTGAGATTGTCTAGCAAGTATTGCTTTATAGTATATAACTTATCCATAGACTGTCTATATAAAGGTATATAACCGTAAGTCAGCTCTTTTTCCAACTAAATCTTGTAGTCATATAGCCTGTGGGGTAAAAGTCGATTCGACTCTGACTTCGAGAAGATATCCTTAAATATAGTATGATACTTGAATAGCTTTTGACATATAAACTTTAGCGTCTCGTTATCCTCTCGAATTATATCCGGTTCGCGATCTTCTAAGAGCCGATTGATCTTATATAGACTTGTCTGAAAGAACTCAGTATTTGCTTTTTTTATTATATAATATAGGGTATTCGCGCCGATCTCGCAAATGTCAATACAAGGTTTTAGGGCTAGTTCGGAGCAGTTCCGTGCTCTCTTTGGTCTCGTAGTAGGTTCTGACTTAGGATTCTCTATTAACGATAGTTCTTGAGTTATCCTGGCGATCCTTTGCTTTATATCTCTAACCTAGCTTCTACTAGACTTGGCTTTTGTAGTAGAATAGGAGTCTTGTTAATATAGTACCTGTATCGATATCAATCTGGGCTTCTTCCAGGTACAGAAAGAATATATTAGCTTCGACCAATATATTGTATTTACTCCGGCACATCTCCGACGTTTATTCTTCTCGATTACGTAATCTCTCTAATCGACATTAGCTTGAATATACAATTTGTATTTATCGCGAAAGCTGTACTTATAAGGAATCAAGATATTCTTCGACTAGACCTAGAAGTAGGGGTATTCCGAAGGCTATCTGAATCGGTTCCGAGTAGGGTCCAGAAGTAGCTTGAACTGTCTTATGAACTTAACTCTAATAATATAGTTATACTTTCCAAGATCAAGGACTATAAATGGCGCGTTATATATACAACGTCTGTCTATAGTCAGATATAGATATAGATATTAAGTTATTTATATCGTACACTTGCTATTATAACTAGTTACTTCAAGAGGATACAGAAGTATCTGATAAAATATATCGAGTACTTTTACAAGCTAGCCAACTAGGTTCCGGCTCAGAAACAGGTAATTATATACTCTAGTATCTACAAGTGATTATAGTGAAATACTAATTCCATTTATAGTTAGAGTACAGGAAACTAGGAAATAAGTGCCACCTAGTAGACGGAATAAATTCAACTTGGACAGATTATATTTACAGAGACCTAGAAAGGAGTCTTTGCCTAGGCCTGTCCGTTTCCCTTTAGTAACTCGTCTGTCTCCTCGTTTATAGCTTCTTTTACGTTTTCTTCTAATATAGTAACCTCTTTATCTACCTTATTAATATTAGGTAGATTTGGGCACTCACTCTTGAAATATCTATATTCGCTACATCGATAACATTTAGAGCTAATCGCTATAGAAGTGTTTGATATACGACCGGGAGTAGTCCAAATCAATATAAAAGCGCGCTAGCGTAAGCTATTAGTCTCAGTAGTTGTAGAGTTATAAGGACAGTCGGAGGATAATCCGCTTTTGGTTACTTACAGATAAGTAGGAAGTTTAGAAGAGCTAAATCTAGTATTTTCTTGATAGATACTCTTCCTGGTTGTCAGTATTGTTGCCTTTTTGCTTGCAGGAGCGGCTAGCTTGTTTGAAGGTCTAGCTCTTTCTATCTCGACTCGGACTAGATACTGAACTATTGCCGAGAAGTTTTCTTTCCAAAGGTCTTTTATAGCTATGTTTTGTAGACGGATCCGAATCGGTAGCTTATTTCACAAGAAATAAAACTACTTAGATTCTAATATACCTCCTTTAATAGTATTAGCCAAAAACCTCGCCTTGAATTCAGGAAAGCTTTCCTGCGAATATGATTTGTCCTGTATATATATATTATTAAATCGATTTCGGGCCTCTTTCTTCTCTATTCTAGTAAGGAAGTAGGTCTCTAGACAGGTTAGTATTTCTTCTACTAAATTAAATTGCCTATTAGTAAATATATAACAAAAAATAAGATATACTCTCGCTAGACTTATAGTTTTTAATTATATATATATATAACAAGATTACTCTATAACGAAGTAGTTAGTATTCTCTCGAAGTTTGTTATATATAGAAGCTCTCTATTGTTAAAACATCGGGTTAGATCTATTATCAAGTAAATCCGCTTCAGGGACGTTCTTGCTAAGTCTTGGAGTTCCTTTATATATTAGGTTCAATGCTAAAACAGATATATTTCGATCTATTGGCCTTATTGGGGTAAGTCTAGGATTGGCACTATCAATTGTATCAAACTCAAATTCTATATCCTTCTCTACCAAAAAATATACTTTACCTTGCGATCCTGCTTTATTCAATATATATATATATATAGAATCTGTTTGTATTCGGGGCGGATTTGAGGTTAGTCCGTCGCTATAACTATATATATCGTTAAGCAGTTATATAATAGTTTCTTGAGAGTAAAGGAAGCGAGTCTAAAGCTCTTCCTGCTCTCGTTATTGATCTCTTCTCAAGTTATCGAATCGATCTTCAATCGATTGGATTATTTCTCGTAACTCGCTCGTATCGATATAATCGCGATTATCGTATCGGTCACGTCTCGGGGTCGAGTGCCGTCCGCTTCTACTACGTCGATTACTATTCCCTCGAATAGATAAAGCTCTGTTGTCTTAGGAGTTACTTCGCTGAGAAGGATTCGAGTCGCCTCTAGCACTGCCTACTAGTGGCTCTAGTCGTGAAGCTGCTTAGTTCACTATCGTAGTTATACAAGTCTAACACTTCGAAAACGGGGTTGTTGACAAGAGGGTCCGTTACTGCTCCGTCTCTTGGGCCAATACTTCTCTTGTAGGATTCTTGGTAGTCCTGTCTACCTCTGCGCTCCCTGAGCGTCTTTTCCTAGCTACTTCTGAGCTAATTCAAATCCCTCGAATCACTAGTCGTCCGTGAGATCTCTGGGATCACGACTCTGTTATAATTGACTTCGGACCCAGTCTGTAACTATTCCGAATCAAAGCTTGGGTAGGATATTATCTGAATGCCGTCCCCGGCTAGAATGATATTCAAAATATAATATTACGGCGCTAGCTCTAGTACTGCTCTGAGACGTGTGGGAGCGAATATAAGTCTGATTATACTAGAACTAATAGGCTATATCTAAGAATATTTTGAATATACCAAAAGAAAAGAAGAAGAAGAATTCCAAGCTCCTTTTCAAGCTTCACTACCCCTGACGCACAGACTCCAGTCCGAGGTTGGCCCGTTCCTAACTTGTCTCGTGCACGACAATCACCTGACCAAGATATACGTGAAGTATCAACGTCACAGCATCATACCATACATTGTTATAAGCAAATTCAGCAAGTAGAAGGAGGTTTACCTAATCGTCTTGCTCGTAGCAGATATAACAGCGAAGCCAAGTTTCAATAGTCTAATTCAACCTTTCCGTCTGTCTATCCGTTTGCGGGTAGAAGGAAGTTGATAATCTATACTCTATCCTTAAATAATAACATAGAGCAGACTAGAACTTGCTTGCAAAAACAGAACCTCTATCAGTCACAATTGACGATAGAAGACCTTGGTCCTTAAACCAATACTTTCCGAATAGCCGGGCAAAGCCTGGCGTATCAAGGGTCTTTCGACAAAAGACAAATCTTGATACTTTCGTATATCTATATACAATGACAAGCAGCGTATCGAATACCTCTTTGCTGTCCTTATCTATACTCGGCGATAAGTCTGTGATAAAGTCAAGTATAATAGATGAAAATGGCCTTTCCGGTAAGGGAAGCGCCTGTATCTCGCCGGCCCTTCTATAGTGTCTAGCTTTTACTCTCTGACAGATATTATAGCCGTGGACATATAATCTAGTATTACTAGCTAGCTTAGGCTAATAATACTTTTGTTATACTAGGGCTAGAGTCTTTCTCTGCCCAAAATAACCTGCAAGTAGATTGTTATAGTAGATTTTCAGGATTTCTGAATATATAGTATTATCTAGCGGAATATAAGCCTTTCTCTAGTATCTCAACAAATTATCTTGATCTAGATTTTAGTCTACTAAATCTTACTTTATAGTTAACCCTTTATTCGCTTTATATACAAGCTTGCTCTTTTCTATAGCCAAAGTATCTTTTAACTATAGTCCTTTCAAAAGAGGTAGTAATAAGTTAGAAGGAGTCAAATATAAGTCTTTAGTAGTTATAGTATTTGTAATTACAAGTCTAGAAATAGTACTCCTGACTAAGTACTAAAAAATATCTAATCTATATTTAGTATAAGTAACATTTAACTTACGTCTAGTATAAGTAATAGAAATTACTATAATAGAAGGGCTAGAAACCCCGACTATTCTCTAGTAAACTATTAGAACTTTACTCTTATAGTAAACTTTAACTAAACTATCTATATCAAAGTATAGTTCTCTTTTATATACTATCCTTAGCTTCTATTGAAATGTCAATAATATTATATTCTTATTATTTATTATAATATAGTCTAGTTATCTTAAAGGTCTATTGGCTAGGTTCTTTTTGCTAGCTTTATATCGAATTACAAAATTATATATAAATATTTTCAAGGCTTATTTGGTTTATTGCCAGCTAAGAGTTTTCGTTGTTGTAAAATATTATAAATTGTTATAATTAGTAATAATATTAATAGAGTATTATACTCTTTCTAGATAATATCTCTAATACTTGAAACTTTTTATAATTACTAGAAGCTCTTAGTCAGGGGTATTATAATTTTCTTGGACTAAATCTATTTTTTTACTAAAAAATATAACTAAGTACTAGATAATAGTTCGCTAGCTAGTCTCTAGCTATATATCTAGTTAGGAAAATATATTAACTATAACTTTTTTAGAGATATTAGTTTTTGTGAGGGATTAAATCCTAGTTATACCAAAGATTTAGTTGCTAACAAATGTTATTGAATTCAATAAAGAAGGAAAGTGTCCCTCTGTTATAATTCTCGTTATCACGTGTAACCTAGGCCTGAGACTCGGTTATTGCTATAATAACACAGAGAACCTAGGGAGTCGGCACAGGGGATCACGTGACCAGGTCATGTGATCAGGGACGAGGAACGAGGCTTGGCACGAGGGATAGTCGTCCTTCGTCCATCTCTCACCCCGTCGTCTCAGGGAGCAGGAAGGTTCTATATAAGTTATAATATTTCCTTAGATAGGAGCTTTGTGCTCAACTTACTTTAGTAACCTTAACAAGTACTTCAATAAAGTATCTTTGATAAGACTTAAGAACAACAGTGACTCGCTTCGCTCGTATATACTCTTTAACACAAACCCTACGTTCTACTTCTAAAGTATAGTGGCCCCGATAACTATCAAGACTATAAGGATCGTTATACTTTGAGTACCTTATTAACTATATACTCGGCAAGTCAACCTTTACTGAAATGTTAACTATATTAATACCCTCAAGTAGTACCTCTTCAAAGAAGCAAGCTCCCCCAATTATAATAGTTTTATTATAAGTTATGATAATATTATAATAGATTAAGTTATCTAGAGTTTTTAACTCTAATCTATTCGACGGAACACATAGCAAGCTACGACAATATATTAGTCAGTACGAAATCTATATCTATATAAACTTATTATCCTTTGGACAGGAGAATCAGAAGGTCCTCTAAATATATTTATATTTGACTAAAGTCGTATATAACTAGATTACCCCGAAACTACAGGACTATCTAAACTACTTACTCGAGAAATAAGAAGAATCAACGAAGGAGATCTTTGGTAGTCACGACAAGTATATAAAGGAACTAGAAAAAATGTTTGAGAACATCGATAAGGAAAGATATATAGAAAGAGTAATCCAAGATCTATACTAGAACAAGAGTATTATAGTATATACTAAAGAATTCTAATTATTAACTAGAAGAATTAACTAAAACAATAAGTCCCTGACAGTATAATTCTATAGGGGACTAAAAGAGGAAGTCAAAGACAATATTATAAAAGGGGAACGACTAACAAAACTTGCCCTGATAATCGAAAAGGTAATCAATATTAACTTTTGCCTCTACAAAAGAAAGCTAGAATAACGAGAATATTATAGTAACCCGGGCCAAGGATTCGGCAAGAGAAAAAGTAAAAAGAAAAAAGAAGTTAAATAAGTCGATTATATAAAACTAGATATAACTTATAAAAAGCTAACCTTAGAATAATTATACTAACGAAAAGAAAAGGGAACTTGTTATACTTGTGGACTACTAGGCCATATAGCAAGCTTATATAACAAAGGCAAGAAGAACAAGACTAAGGGAAGACACAAGGAAGCCAATGCTGCTAGCAAGACAATATTACTAATTAGAGAAATCAATAGAGCAGACAAGGTAGTTATCGAACTAGGCGAGAGTAAAGTCTCGGGCTAGGATTATTAAAACAAACTAGAAGGAATATCTTAACAGGAAAACGACGTCGAATTAATCGATAATATAATTAGTAAAGAAAGCTTCCAAGAACTAAGCAAAGAGGAGGCGAACGACTTGGCTAATCGACCTAAGGTTAAAGAACACTAGCAAATTATATCAAAACAAAAAGGATATATAATATAGGTCTATCTTCTTGACAATAGCTAACTATAAGTCGACTATAAGAAAAACTTCGGCAATATAGAAGTCAGAGAGGACTATATAATTAAAAAGAGAGATAGAAACTCTATTATATAGTTATAACTAGAAAGTGACATTATCTCCGAGTATAGCTAAGGCGACTATATATACAAGAGAACGAAGTATAATATAGAAAAAAACCAAAGGCCTCAAATAGAAGAATAATAAGTAATTATACAACGAGATAATATCGAAGAATATAATATATAGAACCGGGAGTAAACAAAAGATAGTATTATATACAAGAAAGAAGGATATTCTATACTTAGCAAACCAAACTATCTTGAAATATAAGAAGTAGTATATAAAGATTCCAAATAAATCAGATAGAGAGAAGTCGATAATATAAGTATCTATATAATTATACTTTATATACCCGAGAACAAAATCAACTAGAACTATAATTCTCCAGAGATAGGACAAACATAGAAGTTATTAATAACTTCTAGGCTTAACAAAGAAAGAGTCTAATACTACTCGGAGAATAAAGCCAAGTATAACTTTATTTAATCTAAAGACCAAGGCCAAGGTTTTAAGGCTAAATAACTTTATAGACTCGTTAGTACTAAAGACAGAAGAAACGACTAAGTCGAAGTACTAATAGATATTAGATATATAAAACTATTTGCCACGGAAGGTACTTAATAGATTATAATCAAGGTACTAATATATAGTTAGAAGCTTAGAATAATATTAGATTCAGGAGCAACAGACAATTTTATATCTCCTGAAGTTATAAAAAGAATAAATATATTAGTCAAGGAAAAGGAGCGACCTTTTTAGTTAGTAGTTATCGACAGAATTCCCTACTTAGAGAATAATAGTATCGTTAACCAAGAAACAATCTCTATCAAAATAAAGATTAATAGCTATATCGAAGAAATCTAGTTTAATATTATTATAATAGGACAACACAAAGTAGTACTAGATATACCCTGGATAAAATTATATAACCTATAGATTAATTGAATAACAAAACAAGTTATACTAGATAAGTATTCCTGCAAGAAGGAATAACTATATAGTAGTAAGGAAGCTAGCGTCGCTTCTCACAAGTAGCTAGGACAAGTAGTCCAAAGTTTACTACAGGTTAATAGTAGAGATACTATTAGTTCAGAAATACCTGAGAAATACAAAGAGTTCAAACAACTATTTAAGAAACTAGATAATATAATAGTATTACCAAAACATCAGAAGTAGGATTATAAGATACTACTAAAGAAAGGAACGGAACTATTACGACAAGCCTTCGTAACACGTGATATTACTGCACGTAGCGACTAATCCGAATCAAGCCTAACTTGGAACCGATTCGGACCTGTATATAAACCCCTGAATCAGTAGATTAGTTCTATAGTTTTTGAATTCTAAGTAATTATTCGACCAAGTCAAGGTATCGTTACATTATTCAAAAACTCCTCTAGGGGCGTCTAGAGTATCTACTACTACTACTGCTACTGTTAAAATTCTGCTGCTGTCGATTGAACTGAGTCATTGACCACAGTTGTCAAAAACACTACCTATTCCCTCAACCACGCCCTCCTATCTAGTCTAAGACTACTCCGAATCAGCTCCGAACCTGATTCTTTTTTCTTTTTAATTCAATTCTACTCGTCAGCAATAGAAATCCAATCCCAATTACAAGCATTACGCCAGCAATTCGCCGACAAGCTCGCGCGTCGAGATAGCCAAATCGATGCCCTTTCTTCTACTATTACCAACCTTCAAGGCACTGTTACTGCCCTCCGTAACAGCCCTATTACGCCTCCGAGACGACCTAAGCGTCAACTTCCTGACCCCCCTAAATTCGACGACACCCAGCTACACTACGATACCTAGCTAGCACAGCTACAGCTCATACTTAGCGTAGATGGCAATACAATAAAAGATGCCCAAGCTCAATTCGCTTTCGTTTACCTCCGCCTCGAATCTTCCCCGACTACCCTCTGTCTCGAGCTCCTCAAACATACCAACCTTACAAACAAGTTCGACTACCAATTAATAATTGATCAGTTGAATAGATATAATAACGTAAAAAATAAGGTCCAGCGAGCTAAAACAAAGCTCTATAAGCTAGCACAATTAGGCTCCTTCTACAGCTTTTTAATATCGTTTGAGGTGACCTTAGGTGAAGCTAAAGGCTAGAAATAGAATGACGAACGGAAAATTGATACCTTACGGCCCTGTTTATCAGACTACTTGAAGCATAAGCTACAGGAGCACGATATCGCCAGTACTACGCCAACGAAATACCTCGATTTTGTGTCCCTCTGCAAACACTACACTTTACAGTCCCCTACAACAGCCCCTGGTTTCAATTCCGACTCTGCTCCGAATCGACCCCGACAGCTCTATAATCATAAGACAGATAAGATGGACTTGTCTACTGTCAATATCATAGGAGCGATCGATTCAGCTCAGTCTCGTTCTCGTTCTCGCTCTGGCTCTGGTTCTCGCTCTAGCTCTCGCTCTACGGACCGCTCTCGCTGTTACCAGTGTGGAGCTATTGACCACTACGTCTCTGTCTGCCCAGTACAACCTAGATCCGGATCACCTCCGAATCAGGTCCGACCCGTACGCAAACAGACAGGAAAACGGACACCCGCCCGTGACGATCGGCGAGAATGGAGTGAAGTAGAGTGGAGAGATCTAGAAGGGGAGATTAACTTACTTGGAATGTCAACAATATTAGACACAGTATACGACTATCGGCTCAATCACGGTATCGACTCAGATACTGAATCCGACTTGGGTACACTAATTCGGAACTAATCCGATACTGGTCCGTAACTGCTCTAGTACTAGTAGCTAGTTGAGTCTAATTTGGTGATTTGGCGCTCGAGACGAGCTTCTCTTCTTTTCGGGGGGTAATATTACGACAAGCCTTCGTAACACGTAATATTACTGCATATAGCGACTAATCCGAATCAAGCCTAACTTGGAACCGATTCGGACCTGTATATAAACCCCTGAATCAGTAGATTAGTTCTGTAGTTTTTGAATTCTAAGTAATTATTCGACCAAGTCAAGGTGTCGTTACAGGAACCTCCCTTCGAACTACTTAGACGAATAAGTAAAAACGATCTTAAGATATTAAGAGAATATCTAAATAAGAACCTCGTAAAAGGTTTTATTAGGCTATCTAAGTCGTTAGCCAGAGCGCCGATATTATTCGCAGCAAAAAAAGATAGTAAAGGTAGTATAATAGCAAAACAGTTTTGTATTGACTATAGAAAGTTAAATATTATAATAATCAAGAACTAGTACCCCCTTCCAAGGATCGACGACCTACGGGATCGCCTTGAAAAGTTCAAAGTTCTTACTAAACTTGATCTACGAGGAGTATATAATCTTGTAAGGATCAAGAAAGGCGAAGAATAAAAGATAATATTCAGGATATACTATAAACATTATAAATACTTAGTTATATTATTTGGATTAACTAACGTCTTAGTTATATATTAAATAATAGTAAACAATATACTATACTCTTACTTAAACAAATTTTATATATATTACTTAGATAATATATTAATATATTCAGAGAATCTAAAAGAACACAAAGGATATATAAAGTAGATATTATAGATACTTAAGGAGAAGTTATTACTTCTCAAACTAGAAAAATACAAATTTAGTATCAAGAAAACTAAGTTCCTTAGTTATATTGTTTTGACTAACAAGATTACTATAAACCTACAAAAAGTCTAAGCTATTCTTAATTAGAAATAACTTACAACTATAAAGGAACTTTAGTCGTTCTTAGAATTCGCGAATTACTATAGGAAATTCGTTAAAAACTATTCTAGAATTAATAAACCTCTTATAAAACTAACGAAAAAGGATATATTATATATCTAGATACCCAAGACAAAGAAAGTATTCCGAAAGCTCAAGAAATTATTTACAAGAGAACTAGTAATAACTATTCTAGACCTCGAAGCCGAAAAAACAATAAAAACTAATACTTCTAATAATACTATTATAATAATATTTAGCTAGAAGAGTAAGAATAAGAAACAATATCTGATCACTTACTATTCGAGGAAACTCTTATCTATAAAATTAAATTACAAAATTTATAACAAGGAACTACTAGCAATAGTAGATATAGCACAAGAATAGAGAATATATTTATAAGAAACAAAATACTCTATTATAATATTAATAGATTACAAGAATTTAATATATTTTATAACAACAAAAGAGCTAAACTACTGACAAGTATATTAGACAGAGACTCTAGTATAACTAGATCTATAAATCAAGTATATAAAAGGTTTAAAAAATACGAGAGTTGATATATTAAGCAGGAAATCTAATTATAAGAAGGATCTATAAATAGAACTATTTGTTATATTCAAGAAAAAGAATAGCGAGATCGTTTTTAACAAAATTAAAGTAATAACTACTATAAAAGTAAAGATAGATCTATATACTTCATTAATAAAGATAATATAACAAAACGACGACTATATACAAGCAATTAACAGAAAGTATATTAAAGAAGGCTCAATAGTAGAAATATTTTATAAATACTTATATAAAATAGACTTCTAGAAAAAATTTCTAAAAAGAACAACAAGAAATATAGATAGATTATTACTTTACAAAGGAAAAATCTATATCCCAAAGGAAATATATATAGAATTTATTAATTTATAGTATAACCTACTAATATATAAATATCAAAGAGAAAGATATATACTCGACTACTTAAAGAGAATATATTATTTTTTTAAAATATAGAAAGTAGTAAAGGATATAGTCTTAATATATAATACTTATATAAGAAATAAAGTCGTGAAATATATCTCTTATAGACAAATATAGAGCCCTGATATATTATACTAATTATAGAAATCTATTATAATAAATTTTGTAATAAAACTATTACTATTAGAAAAATTAATAATATAAATAAAGTATAATATAATTTTGGTTATTATATATAAACTTATAAAATATATATATATATTATTATACAAGAAAGCTAGTAACACTACTAAACTAGCTTATATATTCCTATAGATAATAGTTATAAATTATAGAGTATTAAACAAAATTATCTCTAATAGAGACAAACTATTTATATCGAGATTCTAGATTATACTTATAGAACTATTAGAAATAAAAAAGAAGATATTTATTATATTTTATTTACAAATAGACAAATAGATAAAATAACTAAATTAGATAATAAAAACTTACCTTTGATATTATATAAACTATTAATAGAATAACTAAGTAAAACTATTATTAATAATATAGTTCTTTTATAATAGTTTATAGACAGAAATTACAAAAGTATTTCTAAATTATATTAATTATAGATTTAACTTAGTAATATATAAGATATCTATAACAGAGAAGAACTTAAACAAAATAACTAAAATTTAGATCGAGTAGTTAAAGATATTATATAAAGAAATATATCTCAAATTATAATTTGTCTCCGAGAAATCAGTAAAATATTATAATAAAAAATATAGTATAAGACTTATATTTAAAAAAAAAGATAGAGTTTATCTACTTAGAAAAAATATATAAACAAAACAACTAAGCAATAAACTAGACTACAAGAAGTTAGGACTATTTAGAATTGCGAAAGTCAAAGAGAAAGCAAATTATAAATTGGCACTACCAAAAACAATAAATATATACTTAGTATTTCACATCTCACTTCTTGAAAAAGTACCTCCTGGAGCCCCGAGAGCTTCAAAGACTGAAATCTAACCCGTCAATTCTAATTAAGAATAAGACGTCGAAGAAATCTTGGATTATTAGTACAGACATAGAAAGATTATATATTTAATTAAGTGAGTTGACTACTCATGTGAGAAGCCCAAATAGCAGGGTGCGACGCAGCTACAAGCAGGATAATTCAATTGATATTCAAGTAATAGTACCCTTCAGTAAACCAAGAAAAACTAATCGATCTCCTTCTTCAAACCCTCTCCCAGCTATTCTTATACCCGCGCGGGGCACGACGGACCTCCGCCGGAGGTCCGCCAGAGACCTGTTTAGAATATGTTTCAAGCAACATATATTCCTTTCGCAACTATTCCCTGATTCTATACTCACGTGCTACGCACGTGACACGACTGCTCGTCACAACTCACATTCAGAAAACTCTTGGCAACCGAAGTCAAACCTTAGCTGCCCTGAGAAGCTTATAGCGTTCTACCGCTAGTATCCAAATATGCCTAGAGTTCACTAGGGTCAAACAAGGGGTCAAGGCTCTGTGGGCTATAGTCGGCCGAAGCGGACGATGCGTTAGGAGTGGGCTCTTGCCGACCCCTCGTCTCGCGATCTGATAGTTCCCCTTCTCTAGTTTCTTCTTCCTTAGCAGTATCGAGCTCATCAAGATAACGAAGGCCCCTCTCCGCTATCTCGTCTTCACGCTTCTGGAGGAACTCCTTCTGTTTCTGCAAATGAAGAATTTTGGCAATAGTCTCTTTATACTCTTTCCTGAGAGCCTTCTATTGTTTCTTGAGGGTCTTTTAGTCTAACAAAAATAGGACCTTACTACTTTATAAGTCGACAAGAGAAATCTAGATATCGCAAGAAATTCTCGCGCGAATATATTCTATATAACGAGTATCTCTTTCTTTTCGAATAATATATTAATAATTTTTCTTTATATAACACAAATATAATATTATAATAGTTCTGTAATCTTTTATATATTAGACAAGTATAAATATCTATTTTAATTTTTTAGTAAAAGTCTATTTTATAATAAAGGAAAAAGATAGTTATAACTATTATAAGATATTCTAATATAATTATTTATATATAAGGCCTATATTAGATTATATAGAAGATAATATTATAATTCTTATTATTATATATAATCTAGACCTAAGGCTTAGTTATTATTATAATAATATAGAGAACCTAGAAAGTCGACATAAGAGATTATATAATTAGATTATATAATCAGGGACAAGAGACAAGACTTAATACAAGAGATAGTCGTCCTTTGTCTATCTCTTACCTCGTCGTCCCAAAAAATAAAAAGGTTTTATATAAGTTATAATATTTCCTTAAATAGGAGCTTTATACTTAACTCACTTTAGTAACTTCAACAAGTACTTTAATAAAGTATCTTTAATAAGACTTAGAAACAATAGTAACTTGCTTTGCTTATATATATTCTTTAATATAAACTCTATGTTCTACTTCTAAAGTATAGTAGCCCCGACAACCGTCGATATAATAACACCTTGACTTGATCGAATAATTACTTAGAATTCAAAAACTATAGAACTAATCTACTAATTAAGGGGTTTATATACAGGACCGAATCAGTTCCGAGCTAGTTCCAAATTAGTTAGTAGCTATATATAATAATATTATATATTACAAAGGCTAGTTATAATACTATTTTCTAAAAAGAAGAAAAGCTTGTCTCGAGTACTAAGTTACCAAATCTAGATTAACTAGCTACTAATACTAGAGCAGTTACAGACCAATACCGGATTAGTTCCAATTTAGTATATCTAAGTCAGATTCAGTATCTGAGTCAATATTGTAATTAAGCCAATAGTTATATACTATATCTAATATTATTAATATTCCAAGTAAGTTAATCTCCCCTTCTAGATCTCTCTACTCTATTTTACTCTATTCTCGCCGATTGTCACGGGCAGGTGTCCGTTTTCCTATCTATTTGTATACAAGTCGAACCTGATTCGGAGGTAATCCGGATCTAGATTATACTAAGCAGACAGAGACATAGTAATTAATAGCTCTATATCGATAACAGCGAGAGCGGTCTATAGAACGAGAGCTAGAGCGAGAACCAGAGCCAGAACGACAAGGAGACTAAGCTAAATCAATTACTCCTATGACATTTATAGTAAACAAGTCTATCTTATCTATCTTATAATTATAAAGTTATCGGGATCGATTCGGAGCCAAGTCAGAATTAAAACCAGAGGCTGTTGCAGGGGACTATAAAGCGTAGCGTTTATAGAGAGACACAAAATCAAGGTATTTCGTTAGCGTAGTATTAGCGATATCGTACTTCTGTAGCTTACACTTCAAGTAGTCTAATAAACAGGGCCGTAAAGTATTAATTTTCCGTTCGTCATCCCATTTCTATTCTCTAGCTTTACCTAAGGTTACCTCAAACGATACTAAAAAGCTATAAAAGGAGCTTAATTATACCAGCTTATAGAGCTTCGTTTTAACTCGTTAGACCTTATTTTCCATGCCATTATACCTATTTAACTAATCGATAATAAGACAATAGTCGAACTTATTCGTGAGATTAATATATTTGAGAAGCTCGAGACAGAGGGCAACCGGGGAAGATTCGAGGCGAAGGTAAACGAAAGCGAATTGAGCTTGGGTATCCCCTATTATATCGCCATCGACAGCTAGAATGAGCTGTAGTTGTGCCAGCCAGGTGTCATAGTATAGCTGGGTGCCGTCGAATTTAGGAGGGTCAGGAAGCTATCGCTTTGGTCGTCTCGTAGGCGTAACAGAGGCGGAAGCGTTACGGAGGGCAGTAACGGTGCCTTGAAGGTTGGTAATAGTAGAAGAAAGGGCATCGATTTGGCTATCTCGACGCGCGAGCTCGTCGGCGAATTGCTGGCGTAACGCTTGCAATTGGGATTGGATTTCCATCGCTAACGAGTAGAATTGAATTAAAAAGAAAAAAAAAAGAATCAGGTTCGGAGCTGATTCGGAGTAGTCTCAGACTAGATAGGAGGGCGTGGTTGAGGGAATAGGTAGTGTTTTCGATAACTGTAGTCAACGACTCAGTTCAATCGACAGCAGCAGAATTTTAACAGTAGTAGTAGCAGCAGCAGATACTCTAGACGCCCCTAGAGGAGTTTTTGAATAATGTAACGACACCTTGACTTGGTCGAATAATTACTTAGAATTCAAAAACTACAGAACTAATCTACTAATTAAGGGGTTTATATACAGGACCGAATCGGTTCCGAGCTAGTTCCGAATCAGTTAGTAGCCACGTGCGATAATATCACGTGTTACAAAGGCTGGTCGTAACAGTCGAGACTGTGAGGATCGTTATACTCAGAGACTTTTATCTAGCTTACTTAGAGCTCCCGAAACTGTCAGAGCGCTTAGTAGACTAGATTAAGGTATAAGAGCAGGAGATTAATTACTATAATAAACTAGAAGGAGCGTCGAATAGTAGTATATCAATAATAATAAGCTCGAGGGCGAGCTTCTTTCAGAGGGGGGGGTAATAAGACAATATAGCCTACTTAGGCCTTACTGACTTAGGTCAATAAGGCTAACCTAGACTAATAGAGACACTATAAGCTATATGTCTCGTGACCCTAGAAAGTTATATATATATCTAATTTCCCGGGCCGGGCCAGTGAAAGCTACTAGAGCCTTAAGTAGTCTAGTACAGGACTACTAGATATATATAAGCTTACTTACTTCTTATAAGTCCTTCTTCTCTCTTTAGCTTTAGATCTTCGAATAGAATTTGGTTTTTGTACACTTGACTACTTGTAATATCTTACTATCGTCTTAATCTCCTCTAGTTTCTCTAGATAACTAATAAAAGTAATAATAGATTTCCCTTCTTGTTATTTATATTCAAAGAACTAAGAAATAGTAATATTTCGCTAGATATTTAGCTCTTATTAAAGTATTTATAAAAACTCTTGAAATTCCTTTCAAGTAATCTATCTAAGCAAATCAAAGATATTCTTTTTCTTTTTCTTCTAGTTATTTATTAATATATTTCTAAGAAAGGTTATTACTCAAATTACTCTTTTTTTATTTGTTTTATATTCTCTTAAGTTATAATCAAAGATATAATAATAAGTAATAATAAAGTTATTATATTTTTTTAATATTTCTCTTTTATATATTTCTAAGTTTATATATAAGAGATAACTTTGCCTTAAGTAATAATAACTAATATTATTAGAGTTATTAAAATCGAAATAATTAATATATTAGTAACTCTATTAACTTTTTATCTAATCTTCGTGAATAACTTTAAGTTATTATATTTAAATAATATAGACTATTATTTCTTTAATAATAGTAGACTAATCTTCTATATAGATTCTATAATAAATCTTATATTGAGATATAAGAGAATCAAAAACCTCTAATCTCTTGGTTATATACTTCTTTAATATAACAAGATCCTCTAACAAGGTCTCTATATCTTTTGCTCGCCTACTAGTATTAATAAAAGTATCTTTTATACTAACCTTACTTGTTATCAAATACTCTTCTTATATTATATTCGAATTGTTTTGACTCTGTGAAGTGTCGGCGGAGTCCTGGCGGTTGAACTCTGCGCGACGGGTTCGTGAAGAGATAGGTGTAGGCTCGACTCCAGCCATTTCGATAGAGTTTCGATGGGAATTGATTGAAAATGTCGTGAAGGTAGAATATCGATCGGGTAGGCGGGAATTTATTTACAGCGATTAGAATGTCACGACCAGCTAAAACCCACGTTTACCTAGGCAATCGAGTATCACTGGGTTCTTCAATATAACGTAGGCCTTTCGCCAGTGAAATAATAGTATTATCATTCGATAAACTAATCGCTAAGGAAGGAAAGAAAGAGCTTGAATTTGGGTGGGGTGGTGATAACCCCTCCACCATGATAGAATATACAGCGTGACACAGGTTACTCCTATGCTAAACCCTTACACTTATAACGCATTTTCACCCCTTCTTTTCTCCACCATCATGTAGGGCTTAATGTTCAAAATATCCTTTTTGAAAAGCTATTATTGATTATCAGTTAGTGTTGTTGATATTTGAGAAACATTAGAGAATAACATACCACCGGGTATCAACGCCGCGGCATTCATCACCATGCTAATAGGTCTCAAGTCATCTACTGTAATGTCCTTCATAAAAATTTCCCAGAACTTGATCACATCAGCCACCCTCCGCTCAAGAAATTCATCCCCATCAAAACATTTGATGCCGAGACAGGTACCAAATTCCCTGAAAGCAAGACGATAGCGAGGGTTACGATCAAGCATTCCGCCATCCTCTTTTAGCAAAACCCCTCTCTTCATATTAACATCATCCTCTGTTTAGTGACTTAGAACAAGATAATCACTTACTTGCATTAATCAAGCACTTTTCGCCCAGCTCATCAGCCCAGCCTTCCTTTCCCTTGAAGAAATGACACATCCATAATGCCATCCCCAGGTCCAAGGTATCAGTCGAGGCGCTTAGTCTACCCTCCCTTTTCATCAAATTTTCATAGTCCTTGATCTCTTCGCCCAAGATCCCTCCTCCACCTGCAGTTTCCTGCAGCAACCTGAATACTACATACCCGGTCGCAGCATCCAAATGTCCCTCGCTAGATACCAACACCTTCTGCATATTCTCCGAAATCTTCCATACCATCCCAGCCACCTTCCCGCTCCTATCTCTTGTCAAAAAATGCGGATGCACAGATTTTGCCAGCTCAATTCCCATATCATTGTACTTTAAGTCTTTAGCTGCTGCAGCTAGCCGATTAAGCGCAAACATCCACAACGTCAAATAATGATGATACATCCCATCCCCATCCGGGCCCGTAGCGTCAATCTTCCCAATTCTCAACCCTCCTCTCAATGGATGCTGCTCGCTCGCTCCCACCAATCTCTCCTTCCCATCACGTGTACGTCCTAGGGTGTTATGTACGCTCTGCACAAGCGCTTTAGCGAAGGTTAGGTATCTTGGATCAGATGTGGAATGGTAGAGAGTTAGAAAGTTGAGGACGCCGAAAGCATCTGTCCAGAGGTAGCGTCCATTGTGTCCGCCTGATTTGGGGGGCGGTGTCCAGGTTTGGACCTGAGTTGAGGTGAGGATTTCGAAGGGGCCGTAAACGGATTGCATAGATTCTTTGAATCGGTCTAGGAATTTCAGCGGTTGAGAAGTCATCCTGAATTCAACGTTTTGCGTATATGAGTTTTTGTTACTACCGAAATTTTAAGTGTGCTAGTGTTGTGGTTATTGGAATTACGATTCGTGCCCAGAGGTGAAACTTAATATTTAATATTCAACCCCTGTGAAAACAAAAGCATCTGATTTGACAAGGATTAAATATGAAGAGGTGGGATCATAACTTCTAATCGCCTGTAATTCATTTCATGTTGATTCGTGGCTTCTTTGTGAAGTGATGTCATGTGTAGATCTCCTGATGTAGGTGAACCATATGATAGTGATATTTCTACAGTAGTGACTGGATCAGGGCACATTCAATACAGAATAGTTGTCTTCAACACTAGGGTACAGTCTATTGTACGGCGCCGCACGCGCGACAGACGCCCAAAGTCGAGCTATAAGCGCCAAAATCAACGTCACGAGATTGATTAACTATTGCACTACTCGGGTTCGATAACTGATTCCTTGCTAACTACTTTACATTATCTTATAAATTCCTTGTGCTTCCAGAATGTCCTAGAATAAGGCATGATATTTATGAGCGTATAAACACCCATACCCTCTCATTTGTTTCCTCTATATTATTATAGAATTTTAGTAGTCTTAAATGTGCCATTTACATTGTCGCTTATGGGAATCAAATTGAAAGGACGGTAGAAATGACAATTTCATTTAACTGGGTGCATTTTAAATTTGTTGGTGTGAACGGTAGCATTTCAAAGCTAGGAAGAAGTGACTTAACACCTTTGATCATCTCGCGGCCACCCAGGCCTCAAAAGGCCCAATACCATGTACATCGATTGTACATACTAGTAAAGACGGCCTCTTAATCCCCTCCCTACTATCCGAAACGCCTCTCAGTATCGGCTCGGCTATGACTAAGTGATGATCATGGCTGTCTTCAAAATGACTAGTTTGTGAAGCAATGTCAAGTTAGCTTTAGCACAAGACGATTCGGCACCAAGAGTGCCGTTTTAGAAGGAATGCAATACAGAAAATATGACGCACAGCCATGGAAGGACCCCTAAAAGAAACTACCCTCCAAGCTCTCAAGACCTCCAACCGCCTCGCTTCTGTTCTGTTTCCTTCCTTCGAGGTACTCAATTTGCTGGTTGATAAACTGCAGCTTCTGAAGTGTCTTCTTGCGGGCATCCAGGAGTGCTTGCTTAGCTTCATCAATGGTCTCATATTGAACTGTAACCGTTTTGTCTACGGCAACTGGCCCCCCTCCAGTGGCAATCTGTCCAAAAAAGTCCGAACATAACTCAGAAACAGGTGATGGGGAAGATGGGTTCGGAAATTTCCCTTCGGATGGGAGGCTGTGCATCAATGCAGGGTCAATAATGCTACTTAAATCCAAAGAACCTTTATTCGGCATCTGAGCTGAAGTCAGGATCTCTACTGCATCTCCAATCGTTCGACTCGTATCGACTTCTGAAGGCGAGTTCCAAAAGGTATGCATCGAAGCTGAATCCAGAAAAGGGCTCGTTGTGTCCCCGTTGCATTTTTCTGGAGGAGAGCTATGTTGAAAATTGGCATCTACTGGTATATTTGGAGTCTGAAAGCGTTAGCGCAAAACATCTTCCATGGCTAAAGAACTTGGCTATGCACATAAGACAATACCATTTCACAAGCCTTAGCAACGGGAGCTGACTGCACTTCTATGGGTTGGGATAAAAGCTCTTCGAACCACACGCTTACTTCGGCGGAATCATGGTGGGCTCGTTCGCTCACTCTTGCTGCCCCATGATTCCCTCCAAAATCGTTACCTGCTTCTGCTGTATTGTTAGTTGTTAGTGCAGCGTCTCTTTCTCCATATAGAATCCCACCATTTACCTGCTGCCCTTCGATTATCTCTGCGTGGAAGGTGCGGATGTGTTGGGCACGCTTCTCCCGTCGTTTGAAAGGTTCTATGTGTTTACGACATGTCGTAATATGACATGGGAATAGCTGAACGGAGATTGGGTTGCCATCTATATCCTGTTTATGTACTTCAGAGCAATGTCTCTTCAGTGCTGGTGTGTCTTTCATAGTCTTGGGACATCTCCCACATATTTTTTGCTCTTTCGTCTTGCTTTCGGAAACACTACCGCCGTTAGTATATATATGTGAAAATAAAGAAACCAGAATCACCACAGTTGTGATAAAGTACGGGCAGTCCGAACACACATCACGGTGTAGCCTTCTTGGTCTTCATTTCAACCAGACAATCTTTTGCAGGCTGCCCTACTAGGAACATGCCATTTCTGTGGATTCTACCTTTCGGTGCCACAAATTTACTGGAAATAAATACTTACAGGGGATTTTGACTATAAGTCGCGATTACAGCTGTAGATGCAACTGCTATTGCTGGCGTTATTGCAGCTGTGCGAGACTCGCTGGACGGGCTAATTAGTTTAATTTTTGAAGAAAACAAGGTCCAAATACTTCTTGTGGTCAGCTGGAGCATTCGTGCCTATATGTTCAGGAGGACCTGAAAATGCAAGCCGGGTTGCCTCGGGTGAGTCGCGTTCCTTGCGCTTGTTCTTGAGTGTGGTGCCCGCGTTCATGTCAGCTTCTGGTAAAGGGTTCTCGTAATCGTAGCGGCAGGTACTGATATTATATAAAGTTTGGACAGGAGGCGCTGTGTAAGTCGAGTTGGGCTCGCTCCTAAAAGATTTAATTTAGCAATGAATCAAAAGTAAGCTAGATAACAGGAAGCCAGCCAGAGACACGCCAAAACTACATGTGCTTGGGTTAGTGACTGATTTCGTAAGAAAGTTTCCTTAGATGATCCTAGCATATCCCCCTTCTCACCCCAAAGGAGTAATAACATTCAGGGTAATGTCGTCCCTGATCCCTATCAAAAGTCCTTGAGTCTGAGGGGTAATTAGCGAAAGCACTTCATGGAAGAGAAACATCGTTCAAAGAGACCCTATTGAGGCAAATTTCCGATCCAGGACACTTCCTATTCGCCAATTGATCTATGGTCTCCAGAGCTGCATCGAACCCTCGAAGCTCTCTTAAACATTTCCCACGCTCAGCCTTCAACACTGCAAGCATATGTTCGATGTTAGTATAGGTCAGCTCTTGTTGAACTGTGCCACTGCCAACTGTGGTTATTGTATCGCTCTCTGATGGAGAGTAATCAAAGAGGCTCTCCTGATCGTTACTGGATACTGAACTCATGTCATCTTCATCCGGACAACAAAAGTGGCTCATTCGATCATTTTGGAGGTCAGATTCCTCATAATTTCGATCGGTGGCCCAGTCACAGCTCATAACACAACGGAATTGTGCTCCGAAATGGCCTGCTGTGCTATTCAACAGCACCAAACTCTGATGCCATTTTTCTGGAGCATAGTGGAGCGCCGTTCTTCCTTGACCGTCATCCGGATTACCAGTCTCACTACTTAATATCGCCAAATTCCCCATTTTAGGGATAGGGTTTATGTGGAAATTCATGGTGACGGCTAGTTCGTGCGTGATATAGGATTGGGCGGGCCATTGGAGGGTTTTGTTATCGGACTTATTAGTGTCTTCGAACCCAGGGGTATCTATGAGAAGCTCTTGAAGCGTCCAACCCCGGGTGAACCATCTGCTTCTCTGAAAATCCGATTCCCAGGTTCGCTGATTGAACTCTGCTCGGTTCAAACCACCTTTGGATTCTCCTGACCTGCCACGCCCGGCATAGTTTGCAGTTAACAATGTGCTCGTATCGTTATAGTCATAGGCGAAGTCTGCCAGGTGCTTGTTTACTTGGATCTGGGGTGTCCGTTCGGAGTTCTGGGTCAATTCTTTTCTCGCCGTTTTGTAGTGGAAATCATCTGGGAAAGCCTTTTCAATCATGTCAACCTAGATAAATTAGTTTGAGTTGGTTCTTAAAGTCAATGGTCTAACCTCTTTATTGGCACAATGATCCTCGATAACCACACGCCGAATGAACATAGGGTTTACCGCCTTTCGAGAAAAAGGGAGCTCCTTTATGGTCCCCATATGTGCGTCCAATTCCGCTTTGAGTTTCGACTCGAGAGATGCAACCTCATTGCTTTTTGATTTATCGATGGAACAGGGATCCGCCCAAAAGTATTGCAGATCTTTATTCCTCTCAATGTGAGGCTGCTCTCCTCCGGCAGAAGCATAAATCTTCCCAGCATTGGGGGGGAATGCTATATTTAGAGCAAGGTTAGGGAATCTGGTATCGCCGAAAGCACAAGGGTTAGCACCGGAGCGTACAGAACAAAATCGCAATAATGATACCAGCTATGCCAAAGAGTGTGAAAAAGCTTCGTCTATACAGCCGTTTAAGTCACACTCACATCCCATAAAGGCCCTATCTATACCTTAAAGACGCCAATATTTATTTCAAACACATAAGTTGTCGCCAAAGAATTAAATTATATTAATAAGAAAGTGGCAAACATAATTCCTAACAGCGAGACCGTCAAAGAACTCCCGATACCATCCATGTAGATGCCCCCAAGTAGCTCCGTACAATGCTTCCCATCGTTTCCCTTTCGAGTTGTCTCACTTGGCAGGTTTGGCATGGCTGGCTGGCTGGCCTTTCAAAATAAAATATTTTACTCACTGGCGGAATGAAGTCATATATATGCCTTCTATGTTGTCAATGTTGATTTCCATGTCTTTGTCGTCGCAGATGTGCTTGCTCAAGTTCACAGTGAAATAGCCGAGCTGAGGCGTAAAGTTTTTGACAGCAGGTAATGAAAATGCGAAGAAAGTAGGTAAAAAAAAGAATTTGGAACCACAAACTCCTGGGGAAAGTGCATACTTGTAGCCCAAATAATGGTTCGCAGGGGCGAACGACAAACAGCCTCCTCGAAGGGCTCATGAGGCATCTGCAGGGCATCTGCAGGGCAATTGCAGGGCACTAGCGGGGCAATCCTAATTCCAATTGGTTTGCTCTACGCCTCACGAAAGAGCAAGACAAAGATTCGGCCTTGCACACTGCCTAGTCTACATATATCATATTGTAAGATACATATGTGGCAGTCTGGCAAGACATTCCATGAAGGGATTCTCCACAGCCGTTCCCCAATCATGTTATTAGTAGTGAAAAAGAACCATTCGACTACCCATTTAAAAGCTGGCGTTCACCTATTTCATCGATACCAGAATGCTGCGAGAGCAAAGGCGATTAACAAGTGACGTAATTAGCGTTTGCTTTCGCAGGGCTCTGCTTTCGGATTTCTGATTCTGCGAATAAAGCTTTAAGACAAGGCCGACGGCAGGGATTAAAAATCCAGTACTAAGACTCGTTTCGAAGAGCGGTTTTTATAGCGCTAAAAAGATGTGGAGGTATATATACCTGGCTCAAATGCTGCACCCCCAAAAGTGGCTAAAGTGGTCTGTACTCACAAGTTTTTTTTTACAACATAGGGGGAAACGGATTTTGCAAGAGACTATATAGAAGCTCATATGCATTACTAGTATGGCACGCTGTGGTGCTTTAGAAATCATGCAGCCGTACCCGTCGTACAAGCATATAGCGTTTATTTACGTATGAATCCTGAAATACCCGAGGGTTCCCCGTGGCTCTTAACGTTCCCCTCATATTAGGCTCATAATTTTGTGCACCAAGCTCTTCGATTTGAATTTGATGGTCAGTGTATGAAGTATTTCAGAGTGGCTACTTTCTGGTGGGATCAACGCTATATTCAAGTCAAAACTGAGGAACCTTAGATTCATTACAAATAGAGCACAGTCCCGAGGGCTTTCCTTTCCGGATATTGTAAACACTTTAAATAGCTGATATCTCGACTAAGCTCCCCCCCCCCCCCCATGTAGTTAGATAAACCAGATCAAAAAACCATAAAGTGTATGGTATGCGCATTCAACGACCCCATGAATTGACCTTCCAGGAGAATCACACGAACCCCCAACACCCCAACACCCCAACACCCCAACACCCCAACGCCAAATCCTCAAAATCCACCTAACAGTACAGCTTAACATCCCAACTCTTATCCGTACAAGACATACAAGCCGCCTTCTTATCCTCACATGCGCCCACACACCCATACCTATCCACCTTAACATTTTGATTCCACTCATACGTTGCCCCATCTATATTCTTGTACCAGGCATGTGTACCAGACTTGGTGATGGTCATAGTGGCCTTTCCTACGCAATTGTACACCCATTTACCATCTGAGTTAGTGCGTCCTCCATCGCAAACTTTGAGGCCGTTGTCGGTAAGTGTTGCCCCAATAGTAGTCCCCATTATTGGGTGTGTGGTAATAGTCCCTTCCGAGCGGACACATGCCAGTACCGGTGTGGCTACCAAAAGCGCGATGAGGGTGGTGGGGAGTGAAAACTGCATGTTGAGGGTTGGATTTATGGTATATGGCAGCAATTTTTTTGCGAGTGGTTTAGAGCTTTATAGTACCGTGGAATGGTATAGGGGAAGTATTGAGACGATATAAATTACCCACGACTCTGTGAATGCTACTAATAGGAAGATACCGTGAGAAACTGGTGCTCCCTTATACTTACTGATGTCCATAGTGCTGGTGAGAATATACGACAATTTCGACGACTTACTCACAGCTAGGCTTCGTGCAGAGAATCCCTAGCGTTTGTTGCCGCTTTGGTGAGTGAGGATTTCAACCATCAAAAATGCCCCCTCCTCCAAGAATACTCAGGATTTCGTATCCAGTACTCACTAGGAACATTTTTACTTTCAAATCGGAAATGCATCGGGGGCCAATTGTGAGTAGCGCGTCGTAAAGCGGTGGGATTTCTGTTGTAATTGAAGGAGTCGGTTCCTGGAGGCTGTGTGGGTAAGCTTAGATATGTGAGGTTTCAATGTAACAGGGGAAGCGAGAGTAAGCGAGGATATGCCCCCTCCTATGTTCTGTGATTGTATGGGAACGATTAAATGGTGGAGCGAGGCCGTAGAAACGCTGGGTATGCTTTACACCTGAAGTTCCAGCGATCCGGTAATAAACTTAAAAAACTGAGAAGGTTGGGTATATAAATACATGGGCTGTTATGAGAAGCCAAAAAGAATCGGAATCCTTGGAGGTGAGCAGCTCCTGACGATGCTGATTTTGCGTATGGGATAGGTTTCGCAAAGAAACTGAAAGAAATGGCAGCAACCGAAACAAAGAGAGGTTTACGAAGCTTGAAGTGATACACGCGCCTCATAATGATGCGAGAGAATTTTCCTAAATAATTTCAGATCCAAATGAGATGTAGTGCACCCGTTGAAAGTTTTTAACCGCATTTAGAAACACCAAGTAAGTGTGAAATTTCGAACTGATATGTAACAAAAGTATTTTACCTATAAACAAATTCACATCAAGTATTCAAGGTGATTGATCTCGCTACCGATCCAAATCCGCCCCCTTTTCCTTCTTTCGTTGCCCGACCCACTGTCACCTCCGTTAAGTGATACGAACATGCCCCCTATCCACGGCCTTTTCCTCCAAAGAGGCTATTCCTTCTTATTGATCTGTTTACTCTAACACGGATACTTTGAGTGTGGTTATGGCAATATGGGCTATTCAATCACAATCAAATCAGCATGTCGGAGTGGTTGGGAACGAGAAGACTCAGAGGCTACCCGAGGTATGGAAGATGGCAAGGTATAGCCGGAACCAACAGCTTTCTCGTTGTCACGGACGAGCCAGGGTTTTGCTGCAGAGAGCATTCGGATACTAAAACACTATAGTGACAGGATTGCCCTTCTCCCATTCATCTGAGCGCAACTGGGTACATGCTGTACGCTTCTCTGACCAAAGTTGCCGACTCAGACATTCATACCTCCAGGAGCATTATAATTGCCCTGCCATTCTCCGTCTATGGTTGGTTTGATATCGTTCTGGTGTGCCACGCTCGGTGTGATGCCAAATTTGTGCAGACCTTGCTTCGAGTCGCCAAAATCGACAGTTGTGTCCTTAATCTCTTTCCCTAATATCCTGAGTTGGTTGTTCGTCTGCTCTACGCCATTTTTTATTTCCTTCTTTGTTGTCTTAAGGTTCTGGTACGTGACAGGTCCTGGTTTTGGGAAGAAAAGTATTCGACTCCAGGTGTGACTGGCTTGATTTGGCAGAATTCTATATTCCAGCAAAGTCACCAACCTTGCTCTCACCAATCTCTTCGAGTTCACTTGCAATAGATGCTTTCCGCAGGTTGAATTCATCATCTTGAACATTTCTACCACTTCTAGTCAATTCTTGGTTTCTTCATGAAGGTCTTCAGGCCATCAAATTCGGTATCGTTGTTCAATGCTCAAAGCATTTATAGATGGTTTTTGAATCCATCGCTTTGAGGCTTTTTAATTTCATTCCTGATAGTCTTCTTGAACTCCTCCAGTGGCTTCATACGAGGTGATGGATCATCTAAGAGATTGTCGAGGTCCAGACCGGAGGTGGAAAGATGACTTGCTGCACCCGAAAACTTCCTTATTTGTATCAATACCTAAAAACGACTCGATTCCACAAACCATGAACCACGACATTCTCAACAGCCAAAATTATAAAGAAACGAACACTTGCCTTATGAACAATCGAATGAACTGATGGGAAGGTTGTTTTCTGAAGTACAAGAGGAAGAGCAAGGCTAGAATCCGAGTCATTGCCCACGACTGATGGGATATATGATATTGTACAATATGCTACACTGTACCAACCGAATGTTATGCAACCCGCTACGATATACCCAATGGTTTCAAGACTTTCTCCCTCGCTACTTCCGCCGCTACAAGCCCTCCTCTTTGTAACGCAATTGCCCCTATAATCGCGTATGTACAACTGTTGAGGACGACGTCAACTCCTGAAGCATTCAAATTGCTAGCCTAGTGATTGTCAGCTGAGATTCGAAATATAAATTTGTCGTCCTACATTTCTTGGCTTCCATCTCATGATCTCCCTCATGCCCCATTCAGTTGCCAAATTGGCAAGCCTCTCCTTCGTTAGTATTTGTCCTATTTGTACCTCCGACAAATTTGCTAAGCCTTCCAATGCAGGATGAGTAAATGGTTCACGATCATCGCTCCTCGCTGGCCGGGACTGTGTCTGTGTGGCAATGGGTGAATGAACTAGTGCCATATTTGTCTGGAGGGTCAAAATCCGGCGACCTGTTTTAAACTTAGTGAGTGATAGAAACTTCCAGTCCCTCGATGTAACATACCGAGGAATGCCAATCTGTCGTTGAAACCTCTCCTCCCTTGATCAAAACTTTTGTGTGTAACTGCTAGCCATTTGACCTCATCCGTGAGCATTGCATCGCCTCCTCTCCCCAGAAGCTTGACATAGAACCGGTCGAGTTTGTCAGGGTCTTCGTTGCAGTGGAACTCGTTTGCAGGATCCCTAGGCTTCCATGGATATGGAGCTTTCATACTCTCTGGTGTAGCTGCCCATCGTGGTCGCTCTGCTCGATCTGTATCCCATTGTACTTCTCGTCTCGAGGTGGACGACACGAATTGTCGTATCGAGACGGTCCGGGAAGATATCGAGTTTGCACATTCGCATGCCGGCTGCGCTCGCCGTATAGCTGTTCGAAGTGGTCGGGTTATTGTCCTTGAAGCCATTGTAATCTCCTTGTACAAGTTTTGTTCATTCACTATGTTGACTTCCGGGTGCTGGAGCTCCAGAATTTATTTTTGCGCTAACTTATTGAAGCCAAGTCCGAGGTCGCGTCTCCTTGTCGCGCTTCCAACATCCTGTACCTTGCCGTTTTCCTAACCTTACAGCTATACTAGCGTGAGCTTAGTATTTTGGTATGATATTTAAATATGGCTGCTCATGAGGGGCCTATATCTACAACATCAGCTGCCTCTTCAGAATTGCTCCAGAAATTAACATTGATCCTCCCAAAAGGAATCAGCTTCAAAATATACCACCTCTCTACCCCTCCCTCCCGAACCTCTGCAATATATTCTGCGCCTCCAACAGCACGACCTGATCGAACCTATTGCGAAAGCCACTTCCTTGCCGTTTCTATTCAGACAAGATCAGCCGATGATGGAGCTGAACCTGTCGATGTCTTGGTTTATGCGATCGAAATCCTAATATATTCAACGGCATACGATACGACACTTTTTGTCTCGAAGGCAGACTCAACAGGCTATCTACATCTTCTGGATCTCCCTAGAGGAACACCTTCACCAATTAGGGCCATTAGCGTCGCATTTTTGAAGCACCTCCTCGAACGCCATCAAAGGCCGAACATTCAAAGTGTTGTTTCTCTCTTCGCGAGGGCCCAAGATCAATATCTGTTTCCCGGGAGTATTGAATACAGCGGAAAGCATGTGTTAGATGACCGTGGTTTGGTGCGCTGGTGGTGTCGCGTTCTGGACCCCTTAATCCAACAGCCTGAAGTGTCAACACGAGGCATGAAGCACTGGGACAAAGTGCTAGGATACCTAATTATACCTGGCCTGGACTCCCACGAAACACGGTCGTACGTACCTAGGAGCACTGCCTCTGGTACTCAATGGACTATAGGACATCCTCTGCAAGAAATCTCTCACCATCCAGGCGATGTTCCCCCACGTTGCTTAATACCACACTTTCCAGATGACCCTAAGGCTAGGTTTCTAGATGAGTTGGACGATGAAATCACGAAGGGCGAGGGCAGGATGAACGGGCGATGGAAGAGCGTAAAGACAATCGATCAGTTTTGGGACATGATGGCTTTCCGCCAAGAATGCTCAGCAGGAAGGATGGTTGGATTTATATGGATAGTCTTTAAACCCTACAAGGCACAATCGGCAAATGAAGGCATAGGTGATAGTCAGAGTACAGTGGTAACTGACGACCAGAGCTCTTTACCACGATCACAAAACAGTAATTTTTTACCGGTTACACCAGCGACATCATTTACTACGTCTAGCCAAACTCACCCTCAGGACCCTACTACGATGTCCACAGAAGATGTCATACTATTTACGTCACAGCAGACCATTGCTAATCCTACGCCCTGCATGACTGCTAAAAAGAAGAAACCAAAACTTACGGGGCCTATCATCCCAAGGGAACCAAGAATAAAAACTCAGAACAAGAACTACTTGATAGACATACCAGAAACGACGGCATATTATCATTGGGTATCGTCAGGTCGAGGTCAAGTCATTGTAGATGAGTCAGACTACAAACGCATCACTGAGCTACTTCTCCGCTTGGACTTTGCGAATTTGGAATTGACGACTTCCAGCACGCGACGCTGGGTCAACGAAGTTCGGTCTGGAGCTTCAGGAAGCATGGGGGAGGCGTGGGGTCAGACTGTCACTGGTACAAGTATTTTCGAATCGCCGAGTGCAACCAGTGCTACAGGCGTCAACACCCTTAGTGTAGGGCTTGTTAAGAAAAAGAGAAAGGGGCTAGAAGACCCCACGAACTCGAAATCAGCCGAGTCAGTTCGTGAAACCGCACCTGCTGTGAATGTCTTGGGTGCTAGTATGATACGCAAAAAGGCAAAAGTTTGAATTTCAGCTGATGCTTTTTTCTGAGCGCCATATTCCACTGAGATGATCGGTTATCCTCCTAGCCTGGACAGGGGAGTTAGGCGCTATTATTTCATATTATACAATACCCAGGATAATGAACTTGCGAAGGAAATATTCCCTCTATTTCTTCGACATCACTTTCAATATACTTTCCACTCCAATGTGTTTATTATGGTTTCTTTGAATAGGAGATCCCGCGATAGTTCCTCAACTTATATTCTTGCTACCTATTCGAACCCTTTGATTTTGAACGTTGAAGGTCATTTACCTTTGACGTTCTTGCGTAGGTGTTAACACTTGATAGGCAAGATTATTTAGGCGCTTGATCTGTTTGAAGAGTTGATGTCTTTTACTGAAGCGTTTGGGCCCGCTTCAAAGACTCTCGAATGACATTCAGGACAAGCAATGTTTGAAACAACAAAATTTTAGTATTAGAGTTAGTCGTAACAAGGGGCTGTCCTGGGCACTCTTGTGCTAGGTCTTTGGTCATACTCTATTACACACGTCATTCTCCCGCTCAATTATTTCTAACAATGATAAACTCGCCCACTTGCTTCCCATGTAAGTTTCACGGGCGAATCTCGAAGAATAAGATACACCTCAACTCTATTGGAGGTAAGAGGAATTGGACCGCCATTACATCGTCAGCTCTTTTAAAAGATCCTGACCCTATAGTCAAACGGTAGAAACATTATACTACTGGTTCATGATGATCAGGGTTGCAAACTAGGCGAACTAAGTTTTATATAATTTGGGTTTTGCTTCTGAATGTATTGTATTAGGCAGGAGCTGATAGTCACTACTTTCCTAGTTGTACGAAGAGAGAGGGTTTGCATTTGCTATCAGCATTTGTCGAGCTGAGATACGAGTATAGGTTTCTCCTAGGCTTTGCACTTCTGTCTCGAACCTTGTGTTGCTCTCTTAGCTTAAGTTTAGGTGGTATTATGATAAAAGCACGATGCCAAGTAGACAACGGGTGTTTGGTTTATGCAATTTACTGGTGCTCATCTTCAGGTCGCAGTGGCCTTGTGGAATCGTGCAGTGCACCAAATGTATGTTTGTTTCAAAGGGTATTAATCACTACCCACACATATTACGAAGGAGAGCTAAGACTGTTTAGTTGCCACTTTTTAACCGCCAACCCCAAAATGAGCCCCCGCTGACACATGTTATTATCGATAGTAAAGCATACAACAGCTACACAGCTATTCATTAATTTTACTGTGACCTCTTCATTCTTGATGGATCTTCCTTACCTCCATTACCAGGGCATTGGTTATGGCTCTTCATCGTCTTCGTCATCACCTTCAATATCTTCGCCCAGAGTCCATGCCCAGAATTCCATTCAACTTCTCTTCCAACTCGATACCTGGCTTCTAATCCACAGGCACTTGCGCCGCTCTTCGTTGAATCTTGAATACAGCATGGTCCTAATGCTGAGATTTCCTTCCCGCCCTCACAGCACTTCGCAACTCCGATCCTTCCGCAATTTTCCAATTGTTTCCCCAGTTTCGTTGTTTCGCTCTAGAGTCAGGTTTCGCTTTGCTAATCTCTCTATCCATATGTTCTCCGCATTTTCTCTGCCTCTCGACTCTAGATTGGGTATTTTGAGTCTATGCTCCCCAAAGGTTAACACCTTTCTTTCCCACACTTCCAAATGCTATTTTGGGGGTCCCAGCTTTTAGCACAGCCCCTTTTCACTTAATACCCGAATCCCAATACCTCAGTATTCGAGGGAATTCAGATATTTCCTTTTAGTAGTAGTTTGGTTCAATAGTTTTATTGGACAAGGAAGTGGCACCGAACTTATTCCAATTAAATGATAGTTGTAATATATCAATAAGTATAGACAGTGGGGTAGAATAGCCATCATATATGCATAATATGTAACAGAGCAGAGTATCTTACTGGGGCTTACAAACGCCATAATCCGAGCTTGTATCTATATATACCACAAAAAGTCATCAATTCATAACGCCGCTGTATGCTCCTCACGCTTCATTGTGGTATCATCAAAATTCACCGGCTTGACCTCCAGATCCACCCATTGCCTTTGCTCCCCACATGCCAACTAATCCCCACATTCCCACTCTCCAACCTCTCCATAGACCTTCAATGCCTTGGCCTTTTCTTTCTGATCTCTTTCTCAGAGTTGCAGTTTTCACCACAGCGCCTGTGTCAAGTGAGGTACCTTCTTCTCGCACAATCGACCACATTGTTCCTAGAACTCCCTTATATGGTCCTGGCTCAACTAACATTTCCATCCGCTCGCCATTACTATCAATGTAGAGAGTTGATTTCAAGACAAAGGCTTGACCACGTCGGAGAACAGTCTCAAGTGGGAGTTTTATGAACAGCTCTGCAGTGCGGGAGAGGAAGTCTGCTACACTATAGGTGGTAGGTGTCAAAACCGGATCAATTCCGAGATGGGAGAGGAGGAGAAGAGGAGTAGAGTGGTTGATGAGAGGTGCTATCAAGCTATGGAGGGCCGTTGGGATGATCAATGTTGTTGGGCAGAGATACGAAGGTAAATTTCGGACATGATGGAGCAGTGAGCGTTTCGGGAGGGAAATCGGTGTCAAGATAAGCCTACCAATATTAGCATAGTACATGTTACCAGTAGAAGAGGCTTACTTTGTCCGAACAAGATCAAGAGGGGCCAGAATAAGTCCAGCACTGACGGCTGCAGCAACTGCAACCCCAAGGGACGCCCAGGGATATTGAGAGCCTACTAATTCAGTGGGAATGCTTAAACTAGGTGTCACACCTGCTTCCGGCACATTAAAAAGTGCTGAGAATACACCCCGAGACCATTCCTCGACAGTCTGGAGGAGCAAGGAGTAGAGAAATGTTGAGTTTGATCCTTTCCATACCCCCCATGCCCCCTCTTTATTCCATTCTTGTGATATAACTTCCAGGACCGAGTCAGGCCGTTTGAGAACTATCTGGTTGGGGGAAGCGGCCGGAGCCTGGTGTGGAGGGGGGGTGAAATCCCTATTGCTAGCACGCCGTCTGCGAGACCTTGGAGGGGGATAGGAATTTGATAGTGGAGCAGATGAGGTGAAGTATGCTGGTTCATCATCGGGATCAGAATCATCTGAAGGGTACTACATTATGGATTAGCAGATCGTTACGACCAACAGAGGTACTGCATACATCACTATATACTGATTCCCTATAACCCGCAGGATTTAACCCCACTCCACTTGTATTTATCGTAGGCTTGGTATTCTCTATCAGTCCCTGACTTCGAACCTGTAATACCGTCTTCGCAACATCAAATGGCTGCGCCAACAACACACTGAAATATTTATACAACCAATCGTCCAATGTTCGTCTTACTGCTTCTATTGATGATGGAGAAGAGTCTGCTAGATAGTCATTGTAATCAAACATATCGCGTGCAGCAGATGCGTATGATGCGGCGCTGCCATTCTTTGGTCCTAATCCATGAGTTCCGGTGCTCGTGGTGCCCAGCTTATCCTGAGGTACTCCGATCGACGGTGGTCTGTAGTATGGTCTTAAAGGATTTGGTCCATCTCGTAAGGTCGCCATTGTGTTTGTGGAACCATCCAGGAGGCGGACCAGATTGTTGTCGGCATCAGCCAAGATTTTGTCAATAATGCACACCTACAGGGTTTATAGATCTTTGACAGGGATGTAGCAGAACCATCAGCCTCGCCTATTCTTGTGATAGGAGATAGGTAAAAATAAAAATGTGCCGCCAGCCAACATGTTAACTTGAGGTATACCAAACATCTGAGGTCAGCCGTGAGTATGGAAGTATTCACCGCATCTTAAATATCCCACCGATTTTGTTGTCTTCTCTGCGACACCTTGCCACCATCTATATTTGCGAAGAGAAAGTGATCGAACTTCTGTCAACACTAGAGCTCGATCACTTTGCGCCGGATCTCCCAGGATGTCTTCAGCAATTGCACCCAGACGAATGCTGTCAGAATTAGCAAAATATCCCTGTCTCTCCTTGCGGGGCGCTATTAAGAAGACTGTATCCTTTCGGTCGCTATCCTCAATGACTGGCAGCTCTCTTTGCCGTGGCAACTTCATCTTGCAAAAGACTACAACTCGATCGAATTTCGTTCGACAAGCACCAATTACTATCCGACCCTTCTCCGCCACTGCAGCATCTTTCCATGGTCATTTAGCTCCACCGAAGCCAGGTGAAGAGTATGTAGCCTTGGACATCACGGAGTACAGAAGAAAGGCTAATTCAAAGCAGGCTTTACATTACCTTCATCGATAAGGAGGGCGATGAACACAAGCTTGCAGTTTCCAAGGGAGATAACTTGTTGGAAATTGCTCAGACTCATGATATTGAAATGGAAGGTAAGTTTGCCCAAAGCTACATAACCCATAAAGCCGCTAACATAACCAGGTGCATGTGAGGGCTCTTGCGCCTGCTCGACCTGCCACATTGTAGTTGAAGACGAAGCTATGTACGACAGGATCCCCGAGGCCTCTGATGATGAGAATGATATGTTAGATCTGGCGTTTGGTTTGACGGAAACATCGAGATTGGGTTGCCAAATCCATATGTCGAAAGAGCTAGATGGTCTTCGTGTCAAGTTGCCCCACGCAACCAGAAATATGCAGGCCAGCAACTTTGGTAAAAAGTGAGGCTTAGAGGACGGTACAGACACGGTTGATGCATTGGGAGGGATACTGATGAGCATTGGAAATGGCGCAACTAGTTATGGGAGAGCGATTTGTGTCATTAGACACTGCATATGCAGCTCCTTCTTTTGGGTATCTTCATTGCCCATGTATCATAAAATCTGGCGTTCTGGCTTTACGAACCAACTCGTTGAAGCCTGGGGATTAATAGAGGGCAAAAAATCCAACAATTTCTCCAATCTCAACCTTGTACTCCTTTTGGTCATGCTTCCTCTACCCCACCACCACCAGCTATCAGATCCAGGAATCCCTTTTTGCTCATCTCATTGATTTTCTCCTCTCGCCGACCCTGGCCTACAACACCCTTCAACCGTGCTTCCCTCGCAGCCTCTTCACCTTTGATCTGCGCAGCTCTGACAGCATTGAATAGTTTAACTACACCTCTCTGTGCAGTCTTCCGTAATCTCTTCTCCAGTTCCAAGGTATGTTGCACACTTGGCTGTGTTTCCCCGGATCCATGACCATTTGCGGCGTCAAATGCAGTACTAGCTCCCAATACATCCTTAATTCTCCCTTTCTCTAAAGCAGCCTTCTTATCCTCTTTCAGTTTATATCGAGCCTTCTTCTCCAGGGCCTGATCCATGATTTCCTTGCTCGCTTCGATTGCGGTAACACTTCGTGAAAGAACTGGATCAGCACGTTTGCTCGTCGACAATTTTGAGCCGAGAATTTTAGACATCGAGGTCGCAAATGCTTCTGGATCATTGCGCTTGCGTTTCCGTATCAGATTGGGGTTCGAGTTTGTATCTGAATCTTCAATCTCCGAATCCGAATTTGATGCATCTGTAACTTCTGAATCTTCTGTGGCATCTGGCAGCGCGGGTTCCTCCTCTATTTCAACTTCTTCTCCGGCAATTATGTCTGTTGTATCGAGTTCATCCTCGTCGGAATCCTGCAGATTCACCGCTTGGAAATTGGATTCTGGTTCAGCATCGGTGGAATCGCTATTGTAGTCGGTCTGCTTTTTGAATTTTTTGACCGGTCTGTGTGTTTTACCCTTCATGCCTTCCTCGACCTTTCTTTTTTTTGAGTATCCCCCCGCCATTTTGTGGTATTGTATGCCAATTGGGAACGAATGTTGTAGTGATCACGATTTCCACTGGTTGAAGGCTTATCGTGAAGGAAAATAATTTAAGGTTTCGGAATCGGAACAACTTTTCGGACGCTAGGAAAACCCACCCCGCCTTCGCATCCCACATTCCTCGATCTTAAACGAACTATCTGTTACTCCATCAGATTCCTAGCATAACACCATGGTTCTTCAAGATTTGGGGCGGCGCATTAATGCGGCCGTCAGTGACCTGACAAGGTCAAGCAATTTAGATGAGAAGGTCAGGGATTAATTATACCGTAGAGGCAAAGTTAACACGTCGTAGGCATTCGACGGCATGATCAAGGAAATTTGCTCCGCACTCCTCGAAGCCGATGTTAATGTACGCCTTGTCGGAAACTTACGAAAATCGATAAAAGCGTCGGTCAATTTCAAAGAGCTTGCTCCAGCTGTAAACAAGAAGCGACTCATCCAGAAGACCGTATACGATGAGCTTGTGAAGCTTGTTGATCCTCATGCAGAGCCTTTCAAGCCCAAGAAAGGGAAATCAAATGTTATTATGTTTGTGGGTTTACAGGGTGCTGGTAAAACTACAACTTGTACAAAATTAGCGAGACACTATCAATCCAGAGGTTTCAAGGCCTGCTTAGTCTGCGCCGACACATTTCGAGCCGGTGCTTTTGATCAACTAAAGCAAAATGCGACGAAGGCAAAAATTCCGTACTATGGGTCTCTCACTCAAACAGACCCTGCGGTCGTAGCACGAGAAGGCGTCGAAAAATTCAAGAAGGAGCGATTTGAAATAATTATCGTCGATACCAGTGGACGACATCGTCAAGAGGACGCTCTTTTCCAGGAAATGGTGGATATTCAGACTGCTGTGAAACCCGACCAAACTATCATGGTTTTGGATGCCAGTATTGGACAACAAGCAGAGGCGCAAAGTAAAGCCTTCAAAGAAACAGCTGACTTTGGTGCCATTATTATCACCAAGACTGATGGCCACGCAAGTGGAGGAGGAGCTATATCTGCTGTAGCAGCTACGCACACGCCTATTGTTTTCATTGGTACTGGAGAACACATGTTAGACCTGGAAAGATTCGCGCCTCAACAATTTGTGTCGAAGTTGTTAGGAATGGGAGACATGCAAGGATTGGTTGAACATGTGCAATCGCTGAAGCTAGATCAGAAGGATACGATGAAGCACATCGCAGAAGGTGTGTTTACCGTTCGCGATCTCAGGGACCAATTGTCAAATATCATGAAAATGGGGCCTCTGTCAAAAATGGCTGGCATGATACCTGGCATGAGTGGTATGATGCAAGGCATGGACGATGAAGAGGGATCCATGAAGCTAAAGCGTATGATCTATATATGCGATTCTATGACTGCGAAAGAACTGGACAGCGACGGGAAAATGTTCATTGATCAGCCTACACGCATGACCAGAATAGCTTGTGGTAGTGGAACAAGCGTTCGTGAGGTCGAAGATCTTTTAACGCAGCACAAGATGATGGCTGGCATGGCAAAGAAGATGGGTGGTAATATGAAGAATATCCAAAAAGCACAAGGCGCTATGGGCGGAGGCAACAAGCAGCAGCAGATGGCAGCAATGCAGAAGCGACTTGCAAGCATGGGTGGTGGTGGAGGTGGAATGCCTGACATGGGTTCTTTGATGAAAATGCTTGGAGGAGGTGGTGGTGGAGGGATGCCTGGTGGGATGGACATGCAAGCTATGATGAAGCAAATGGGCGGTATGATGGGAGGGATGGGAGGGCCTGGAGCTGGAAGAGGACGACGTTGAAGGTTGAGGCCGATTTGGAGGCAGATTCCCAGGCAGAACAAGTGGTCAATGCATAAAGCGTGGCGTCTGGTGTCGGTTGTTACATGGGTCATTGCATCTACACAGATACAAGATAAAAATTACAAAACTTATAATCTCGCTGAAATTCTATCGCAACCCGTGAATTCTTGTCGAACTGATGTATAGTTTCGGACCAAGTGCACTTGCCATCGTACCACCTCTTCATTCGCCGATTAGACTCGAAGGCAGTGAGCCATTTAGTGCATCGCCACGTATCCCGCACAGCAACAGGCACCAGCCTACATCAACATCTAAATACTTTATTACTACGACTTCTGTCTTGTCTAGAGCTTGTTCGTCTTCTGTTGCAGGTCACTATTGGACTTCTTGACTCCCAATATACCCAAAATGAACCAGAGATTCATCGACACTCGACGTTCTCTTCAATCGACCCACCCAACAACCCCAAACCACAGCTCACGGCCATCCTTGAGTTTTCATGGCAACAGTCCCAATACCATAACCACGACTAGTTGTAATGTCAATTCTTCAGGCGCGACTACTTTTCACCAATTCCCGCTTTTGCCATACGAATTGCGGTCACAAATATGGCACCATTTTGTGCTGACGCCCCGAACCATTGAACTTCAACGGCTTCCTCCAAAGACTACAAACCCAGCAGAGTTGTCTCGCTATATAGCTGCATCCGAACCTCCAGCAGCACTTTCAGTCTGTCAAGAATCAAGAGAAATAGCCTTGGGTCGGTACACGCTTTGTGACAACTATTATAGACTCTTTGTCAACCCTGAGGTAGATACCCTCTATTTCGGATCTCTAATTGGGTCTCAAAGTTTCAATTATATCCATGCATTCATACTTCAAGCTCGCCTGTGTGGACTTGGGAAGATCAAAAAACTGGCTGTCCTACACCGGAATATGAGAAGGCTGGGCATTGAGTACTCTCATCACTGTCAGCCAGTATCATTCAATCAAGCTGGCTTTGCCCGGTCTGGACTGGGTATATTTACTGATCTTGAGGAACTTGTCGTTATTTTCAACTCGCCTTGTCCCTGCGAATCCTCCTCTACTATCAAGAGCGGCGATGAGTGCGAGCAATGCGAAGCCTGCAAGTTGTCCAGACTAGATATTACAAACTACAATGGCTGGCGTTACCCCACTATTACTGAGATGATTGAAAAAGCGCCGCTGGATGAGCGGAAATGGATTAGCAAAAAGTTCGGTTCTTGGGATTTATCTACAGTTACTTCGGTACATGATTGCAAGAATACTGGGGCGGTGCACTGGCTCTGGAGGGATATTCATAGTGTTCGGACAGTGAGGAACGCTGAGGAGTTTGAGGATCTGGACGAGTCGAGACGATTCTATCCGAACCTAAGAGCGGCGCATGCTAGAATTATGGGAGCACGACCGAGTGGAGGTCCATCAACAATATCCAATTAAGAGGTTTTTGGACGAAGAGTGTTACAGGTCTCTTGCGGCTTGTCCCAACGCCTTGACCAATTACTTGTTTTCAAGAAACTATTAAGTCTTACTAATACTTGCCCATCCAAGGATTTTGACCTGATGGTGCACCAGCACCATTTATATCCGCCTTCACGAAAATATGGAGCAGCTCACTTGCCAACAACACAATTGGTGTATCCAACAACGGATCAGCTCCTTTGGCTCCCAAACTTGCCTTCAGGATTTCACCCAAAGTTCTCGTATCCATCGTAATCACAGTGCCTTCCGGTCCCCAACGATACGGATATTTCACCCAATCTGGTGTCTTCACCTGATCCTTAATCCACTCTGCTGCCACCAGCTCATAAGCCGAAGCACACTTTAAGCTAGTTCCACCAGTTGCCGTTGTATTTAGGAGATTGAACTCAAGCCCGGCAGGAATACCGAGGATCTTCCTATGCTCAGTATAATTTGGACCAACAGCTGGAAAATTCGCGTGCCCGTTCAAAGATGAGTAGATAACAGGATGCGTCCCATCTCGAATCTCAAACTGTTTCCCGATCGCGGCTTTATCATAAAGGATATTCTTCCCATGTGCAGAAAGAATGACACCGATGAGTTCTTTCGACGCATTATCGATCCTCACAGCAGCATACTCCCAATCTCCCACGTGCTCACCAAGCGGAGCAAGATTCACCTGTCCCTTGTGTTTCACCTTATCCCAAACTAAGCTACTGAACTCAGCTGTTGCATGACCATTATATGCTGTGAAGAACCAGAATTGGAGATCGGTGTATGCGAGTGGTGCTTGCCAGAAAGCATTTACGTATGCTTTTGCTGAGGGGGGGTTCCCGGGCTTAACAGAGTCTTCGATATTCAGGTAGTAGCGTGCACCTTGTTTTGGTCCTTGAGGTAGTTGTGCGCCTGTGGGGTGGACAATATTGTTCTTTTGGTCTTGGCTGTCTACCAGTGTTGCGTGGGTGAGAAACCACTCTACGGAGCAAGGCTGGTATTGGTCTTCTGGGTGGAATTGGAAGATTGGAGCATACTTGGCGATCGCCGCCTCTATATCAGCTCGAGAGAGTGGTTGAGCCATTTTGGACTTGGAAAGTGTTTTGAGGAGGTGCTAGCGTGAGGGGAGGCAGTGATATATTTTTCAATGTAAGACTTAACAATTAAAGAAAGAATATTTAGGATTCAACGTTCTCTTAAGCAAAGCCAAAGTTCAGCTGATGTCGCAGCCTTGCGCTGGCAGAGGGCGCTTTCTGCATCTGCTGGCATCCCATTCGCCGGCTCAGCAGGAGGTGATTGAGACAAAACGGCAATCACGATGCATTGTGATCGCTCGTGGCTGACTGCGTCTCTTGCTCAACCTGTCACAAGGCGACCAACTTCCAAGCCACCACGCAGCACAAACAATACGACCACATGCAATGCAACTTGTTGTGCTACATGGTGCTTGGCTTTTGCTTTTAGGCTTTATTGATTTAGGGGAATGACTAAGCTCGGTTGAGGCCCCTGAAGAATCACCTTGAAGCGAAAGGGATGATATTGTTATACACTTCAATGATACAGGATTGGAAAGATAAAAGACAAGAATGAGCAAGCACAAAAAGGTTGAAGGGTATTATTTTTACACGCGGTACTGACTATAGGTAAATCCATCCAAATACTGTTTACTAGATGCCGGCATCAAATCAACAACTCTGAGTTTGTTTTCAAAGTTAAATTCAAAGACGAAAAACATTACATCTACATAATAAAGTATTTAAAACACATATTACTACCGAAAATCATCAAACCGGAAAGAATATGTGACTGAATTCCCATGATCAGTAATAAAAGAGTTTAAGGTGAGGAATGGGAGGATGAGAGGATGATGAAGGCCCGCAAATCAGCCTGCCCATAACGTTGTAATTAATCCATGGTAGAAACAAGCAAATGTTAAATAAAAATCTTGGTGACTTGTATTTAGATTACCAAGGCATTTAAGGTAAATGAAGCTGTAGTGTAATAGCACTAGCTACTACCCCTTAATTCGCTCTGGAATTTTCCAATTAAGTAGTCGATCAAATAGTCTCCCGAAATTATTTAAACACTGTCTCTGAATGAAGAAATTATCTTGGAAGATGGATAAAGATAAAATCCTCAGGTGGCTTAAAACTGCTCTATGCTGTAGTCGATACCAGAAAGTCGCTTTGTTTGACTTTTGGATAAACGAAGCTTTAACCAAATGTTAATTACCTACCTATTATTTTTTCAAAGGTGCTAAATACTATGCACGACAACTACTTCCTCTACTAAAAATCCAGCTGATATAGATGCGAGTTCCTAATACCCTGGTTACAGCCGAACACTTCTGATTATCACTAGCTTTTAGTTTTCGATAACATTTATCTATATCAACTTTGATTCACTTCTCCTGCTTTTTTCCGTGGGTATTCACGCATAGCACACATTAAACCTCAAAACAAGCACTCTCTAAAAAATGTCCGCGCACTTTATGTCCTAGAAGCATTTCTGGTTCAACTACTACCGAAGGCATTTCCCACTACCATTGTAACCACAAATCACAGCTAACAACCTAATCAAAGGCACAGGCAAACCGGCAAAAAGGTAGACTCAAACCCACAAAATGAACTTGGATACTGACCAGACTCTGAAGTAGTAATCAACTATGTCTCCCTTCTCATCCCACCTCCTCGTCACTCTCACCCACACCTTCAACCAGGGCCTCCTCCTTGCCACACTTCCCTCCCTCTTAGACTTCAGCCCAGACACATCAACACCTCAAGGTATTCTCCAACAGAGATACATAACCAAAGCCCTCTCCAGTGACCTCCATTGCGACAAGCTCTTCGCCCTCCGCAAAAAAGGGGCAAGTGTGAGATACATTATCTCCACCCTCCCTCCTCCCGTCTCTCCTGACTCCACAACCAAAGCAATCTTCCAACTCTGCATCTGGCGCAATTTCGCCTTCGGCAATGCCGATTACCTCGAGAAACTTACATTATTTAGGACGCCTGAAAATCAAGATGGAGGAACGGCCCCAGATTTTGACGAAATAAACACCATAATCCAAACATTCGGCGCGCCAGGCACCACGAAAATCCTGCTACCAGCGTACGGCCAACTCTCCATCGTCAAAGCCAAGATCCCATCCATGCTCTCCAGACTGTGGACTTTCAGCACCGAATTATCATCCTCCCTCTCGCCTAAACCCCCTCTCCTCTCCTTCGCAGAGGTCCAGAAACGACTACTAGAGAAAGAAATTCCAACGATCGGCGCAAATGGCCTGCTAATCTGGGTCATAGTCTGCGATCTCTCCGAATACGCCCTGTGCTCCCCACCCACGCCCAAAGATCTCGCGAACCATATTATCCCTCCTAACCCCAAGAAAAAAGGACCTAGTGGACCGACTAAAGGCCTTCAGCTTGTTGGTGCACGGAATGGTGTTACGGCGCCACTTGGAAGGGTGGGGGACTTGGAGAGCGTGTTTGAGGATGTGATGCAGGCTTGGGAGCAGGGGAAGAGTAAAGAAATCAAGGAAATGGCGGCGAGGTGTGAAGAATTGCAAGGTAGGGCGTTGAATGTGGCAGACCTGGAACATGGGCTCTGTAAGATTGCTAGGGAGGAAGATTTGAGGGTCGGGAGAAGAGGGAAGAAGAGGACGGAGGGAGGAGGTGGAGGGCAAAGGGGTTAAGGGTAGGAAGGAACATGATGTTAAGGTGGTGGAGGAGAGTGACGATGAGCAAGTAGAGGATGAAGATGCCACGAAATAAGGAGGTTGGCAGGGCAAATGAAATGCGTCGAGCAGACAGCTAATAGATATCCTATGACTCTATGAAAGATTGCTAGAGTTGCTTGTCATTCAGAAACAAGGGTCATCTTTTTTCACTACTCTCATACAACTACAACAAAATAAGACTAAGGTAGGGAAAAGAGGCTGTAAGAAAATATATGATCAGAGGCATTAGCATTTACTCAAAGAGAGTCGGGAAATCAATGGCTGATAGGGAACCTTGATATTATACATCTTGAACATAGCATACATCATAGCTTCTCGCTCACATGGCCTGAAACAAGTTCCACGCCACTTAAAGGTAAAACTTTCGATTGTTCTATACATTCCCAGGATAGCCCCTCGCCATCTATGCAAGTGAGTATGCTGAAATCCAAACCCAAACGCCACCCCCAAGATGCCCATGTCCCATCAGTGTATACCGTACAGCCCAAATTCCCTACCTTGGGATTTTCCGAGGCAAAAACAGCCTCTTCCCATATATAAACAGCTTTTCCTTTCTTTCTCGTCAAACCATGCTTTTACCAGAACTGGAAGAAGCAAATCTAATCAATACAAGAACAATCATCTTTATCCCACCCCAATCGACTCCCCCTCCAGAGGTTCGGACATTGCCAAGAAATCTGTGGGGTAGAACACTGCAATAAAATCCCCCAAAGTCGCTCAACCGTATGTCCCATCCAGGGATTCTGAAGGCTATCAGGCGTACCATAAATACCCTTCTCACCCCACCTCTCAATATTCTTCTCACCGGGTAGCTGCACAGGAAACTTCTTGCTATCATGAGCCCATGCCCTCCCCATATCTTCATTCGTAAGACCATCAAAAAGCATCTGCCACACGTCCTTTTTCACGCCTCGAATTCGTGCTGCGGAGGCGATGAAATCGTTTCCTTGTGTAAGGAGTACGCTTTCACACTTGCTGGTGCCCGGTCTTGCGGCTCCCCACATGCTGGGAACTAGATGGAATGAATCTTCCCAGCCTGTACTGTCTTTACACTCGCCACACCAACAGTGCTCCATTTTGCCGAGATGGAGGAATCCAGTTTTCGGCTCGGCGTCAGGAACAGGAAACCCAGCGGGTTTAAAATAATCATCGAGGCGACGTTTTTGGAGGTCGAGGGGAAGAGAGTGTTTGGATGATGTAGAAACGAAAAGTGATTGTTGAGCCATAGAGTCCCAAGAAACGAGGATGTGGTGGAGAAAGGTTGCCGTGACCCCTCCGCTATTCTTCAATTTTTGAACTGTGACCTGTCCATTGAAGCCCTCACTGCGAAGAGAATTGAGGTTATCAGAATTCATATCAAAATTGTCATCTTTGGTGTAGACCATAACCTTAGGTCCAAAGCCTCTGATACCGCCATTTGACGTGTAGATACCCATGAGCTCACGAATGGACTCTTGCGGGTCGCCCATTGAATGCGCAATAATGACATCGAAAGAGCGGAGTTGGGGTGACCGGTATTGCGTATCGACTGTGATGGTTGGTGGGTCAAGCCAGGTTTTGGCATTACGGTTGTAAGAGGAGGTAGTTATCCAGTGCATGAGATTTGTGCTCATAAGAATTGAGAATAAGAGAGTAGTAGCGAGGAGCACTGTTTTGAACTGCCATGGTTCTTCTCGAATCGGTTGTGGTTTCCGTCGAGAAATCCGACAGAGTAAATTAAGGAGTCGTGGAGGGAAATACCCAATATGTCTTGGCCCAACACTAGCGACGTAAATTACGGTAAAGAATATGACCTGTAGCCAATCGACGAGGGCATACTCTCTGCCAAATACACCAAAGGACGTAACCCAGAAAGCTGTATGAAGCGTGCTCCGAACAGCCTGTCCAGCTTGGATACTTGGGTCATCCATAGCTCCTCCAGCAACCTCCTCGGCGAGATATGGATATGCTGAGTTAACTGAGCTTGTGAAGATAATATTCACCAGTACAGCGGGGATTATGTTGGTGAACCATCTCCAGGTTGTCCAGGATTTGACCACGTGAGATGCAGCTACCAAGTTCTCATACTTTGAGGCTGCGTTCCCAGTGATAATCAAGAATGGAATCCCGACTACGAGGTAGGTGTAGAGTGGAGCTGTCCAAGTCGATGGTCCTTTCTCGATCCGGGGGCCAATTTTGAAGACGACTTTCGAAAGACTGAAAAGTCCAGATGCTGTGAGAGCAAAAAACAAGGCTCTCAAGTTGAGCTTGTAATCTAATACGACCGATCCGGCAAGGAGGCCAAGAACCAAGATAATTCTCCAGAGTGATCTCCAATGAATATGAACACCTTTTCTCCTCGTTATCCTTGCGAGGTGGAACAACATAAATAGAAAGCTATCAGTGACATATGTCAAGATCTATGAGAAGTCAGCATCCTAATCCTTCCCCGGATATCACACAACTTACTGGCATCATAGCCATCACAAATAAATTATTATATCTCATCAGTGCTTCTGCAGCACAGAGCATGGCCACAGCAGAAATGCATCCTGACACGAGCAGCCTGAACCCGATGACAATAGTCTCTAAAATCGAATACTTCTCATCTAAGGTTTTCCGTCTGCCTTTCCTGAAGTTGAATAATTTGACACCCACTGCTAAGACTGCCGCTATGCAATACGCCGTCACCTGCACTAAAAGGGTGAAATAAATAGCTATTCATGAATTAGTCCCAAAACATAATTACGAGAATTCCAAGAAGAATTCGAAACAAGCCTCCCGCTGAGCCTCATCTATAAATCATCTGTCTCCCTCGGAAAATTGAGTGAATACTTACGATAAGCTACGCGATATTCAGTCAGCAAACCAACTCATTCGAAAAGCGCCCCCAACACCTGCCACTCACGAAAAATCCAGGGGAAAAGAACTCACGAAAACCACCATCTCTCAAGAGTCTCCTCGCACTCAACGTTGCCATCGTACTCAAAATCACCCATAAAGCGCCCTTGATCGTCTTTTTCTCTGTGTAGTCTTCACTCCCACAGTCGCTGGCCTCCTCCTCATCAACATCTTTCTCGTGATCAAGACTCCGGACACTCAAACTATCGTCTTCGTGTCTCGGCAGCAACGTCTCTCTCTGTTCCTCCATCGTATCATACAGCCACGGCGCCTACTCCTGCGACACGATGTCCAGTGACCCGTACCCAGTGCCCGCAGTAAAGGCGTCGTGATGTTGCTGTCGTCGATGCGATCAATCGATCAATCAATCAATTTACCGTCGCATCACCTGTTTCCGTGCCCCCGTGATTCACATCCGTTATCCCAGCTTGCCGATCAAAACAATGTCGTACTCTCCGTCAATTCCGGTCCGTCTTGGCGCTTCGTAAATCAGTACCACGATCCCAAATTTCAAATGTCAAAAGGAAGGATGAAATCTAGTCTCTCCGAGATGCAAACCAACGTCGAACAATTTAGCGCATCTCGTACACTGCCTGTTAGACATCCATCCTCACGTCAACCCTGCATCTCACCACATAAACTCCACAGGCACGTTTCAAGCCCGGAGCAAGACAGCCGGTGCTGATTGGACTGTGCCGCGAATAGATGCGATTAGCACTTGGACCGGGTAAGTGCCAAACGGCTGTGAGACTGGGATGACGCGTATGAACTTCAAGGGTCAAACGTGTGGTGGGATATGAATAAAAATATCAGTGTCAAAATACTGAGAAGAACGAATACGTATTGTACGAAGAGGCGAATGTGAAGATGGAGCAAGCGCAATTTCTATACCGATAATGGGAAAGTGAGACTGTGGATATAACTCCGATGACAATTTACACGCAAAAGAAAAGAATCAGCAAGATGAGGTTAGCCCAAATCCTTTCGGGATGATCTTAGATAACGAAAGCCAAAAGAAAACATTCCATCTCAACACCAAAATTCAATTCGGCTGTTTATCATCAAGTATCTCGATCACAAAATGTTCATGGGGAGGATGATGTTATTGAGAATCGAATCGAAACCTTCATTTCAGAATATAACGCCCTGCTAATAGACCAACATGCAACCAGAATCTTCAAGAACTCCCACACGAATGCTTTCTGTTATACAACCAGATTTTTCCGAATACTCAGGCTCTGCCAGATGGATGACCCTCCAAGCTTCCGACGCCAAATAAATGCAAAAGCGTATCCTGCTCTTTGCGCCTCTTCCTGGAGGCTGACATCCCACCGAGCCATTTCTATTATATATCAATTAAACTCCTAGAGACTTGCTCAACCCTTTTCCTTTCAAACACAAGTCCATTCCGCAAAAACACACCATCTAGCGCTCCTATCTGCTAGTACCAAACCCCTCCAAACTCCCCTTTCACCCACCTTGATAATGGTTTCCCAAGTCCCACCATCGCCTTTCTCGAGCGCCTGGCTCGTACTATGATTTTTCTCTTCTTTTCGCATTAATCGCAGAACTTTTCCACCAGGTGCCTGGATTGCAAGCTTCGCAGGCTTTTTGGAAGAGTAAGCATTTGAAGTGCTAGGATTTGATCCTGACGCTGATGAGTTTGTAATTGACATCGCCGAGCTAGGACGGATGAATGGAATTGGTGAGGTACCCCCAGGGTTTGGAGAGGTGACCGATGTTGAAGATGGATGCTGGCGGACTGCAAAAACAAACGTGTTGTTCAGAGCAAGCCGTTGGCATTGAGGCTGCGCAACGTAGAGGTCGTGTCTCTGAGCATGTGGTGTGGGATGGCGAGTCAAAAATTCGTATGGAGGATTCTCTCCAGTGTGGATGATGGGGAGTGCGAAGGCCAGTGGATGGGGAATATCTTTGATCGAATGCATGAGACCACGCTTTCCAGCATAGATTTTCAAGATACCTTGACCTTCATCGCCAGGAAGCAAAGCTTTGATTGTGTATCGCTTCTGACCACCAATCCACTCTGCTTGGGCTAGAGCACGTTTCTTGACAACATCCCCACTCTCAAAGAAGTCTCCATCGGCGTCTCTTTCGAAAGCTCTTGCTTCAACCTCTGCTACACACTCGACGTCTGCCGGTGCCGTGAATTTGACATGGACCAATTCGAGGTCATCAACCCGAATCAGGCTGGTGTCATAATCAGACATTTGCAACGCATTCTTGAAGTAAGGTGGGCAAGCGCAAGGTAGAGCTAACAACACCTCGTGAGCTATTGGTGGGCACAAATGTTGCTGATTATGTCGTTCGGGAATGTGAGTCCAACATATTTCCATTGGCTGTGCCAAAAACCAAAAGCTTTCCGCAGACTGTCCACTAGTCGATGAGTATAGGGCCCGACGAGGGTTTGAAGGAGCAGCAAGCGAACAATCCATTATTCTCCACTCCCCATCCACAATGACAGCATTCCACCAGTGATTTGAGCGAGGCATAATGTTCAACTCTGGAACTTCTCCAGGGGTTTTCAAATACCCTCTAACAACCTCAGCATGAATACCAACTGCAGCACACATTTCTAGCACCAAGACCGCCACTTCTTCGGCGCAGCCACGTTTTGTTTGTATAACTCTTCGCGAATCTACCTCGCATTCAAAGTCTTCTTCCCAGATGATCTTTTCGCTAACCCATGTAAAGATTGCTCGAAGCCGCTGAACATCACTTCGATAGGGCCGACACACGAACCCAGTAGCTAGGCTAATAGGATTTGTCATGGGCGGAAGGCTGTTAATAAATCTGGCATTTTTGTCCACGAGCGACAGATTGACGGCCTGGAAATTTGTAGGTTCAGGGACTGGGTTTCCATCAGCGCCTTCGTTGCCATCACAACCTTCAAAGAGTTCTTCGACAGGGCTTATGGCTGGATAATCCATCATCTGGCAACGTTCTTTTCTCTCAATGCGCTCGATTCGACTCAGAGTGTTCGATCTATTAACGTCACGCCGGACCTGGACCCAGTCAATACCCCCTCCAGACAAGCCCATGTCATTTGCCGCACTACTACCACGACTCCCACCGTAGCCGCTATGGCCACCTGCAATGGATGAAATACCACCAGATATGTGCTTCGAAGATGTTGTTGGCCTAGATGTTTCACCGACCACTATGCTATTTCTCGCGCTCGCAGCTCCAGTTTTAGCGGATTCAATGATCTTCTTGAAAAAACCGTTCTTCTTTGGTTTAGGGGCAACGAGGCCGCCAAGCATATTCCCAGATTCGGTTAATGAGCCCTGCCACCCGGCCTGTGACTGAGGTCTTGTTGGTCCAGAGGCATGGCTACTATGGTAAGATATTCCAGTAAGTGGTGTTTGAGGGCGATTGCCAAAGTCCGCCTGGCTACTGTCATCCATGAACTGATCTCTTCTTGAACCAAATGCACTTCGAGATCGACCTTGTAAAGCCTCCTTCTTCCGTGCTAAGCTTCCTGCGCTTGTTGACGAGAATGCGCCTGCGGAAGCCCCACTCATAAGACTCCGGTCTGTCATTTGTGTACTAGAACTACCATTTGTCGTAGTGCTACGATTCCCTGATGATGCAGATGTAGAATTGGTCTTGGTGGTAAATGTTCTTCCTAACATTGATCGCCCAACTTCGTAAGCAGATTTGCGATGTCGAAGCTTGTGCTCAACATGGGAATTTCCCATTGATGATTTTGGGCTATCATACTTTGATTTTGGGGGTACCGCCGGCCCTTGGTCATCTTCATCAACTGGGCGAGGGCTGCTGGTATGCATCTTGTTTAAGCGGTCCTCCATACGACGAACGTAGTTGCTGAGCTGAGGAGGGGGTTGATCTACAGCATATCCATTTTGGGAGGAACCAACATATGGCTGGTCAACATCATCCTCATAATCCGTTGGGCCTCCTATTCCCATTGCCGTATTGGGTCGTTGCTTCCGGCGCGCTTTGATGTATGTTTGATCGAACGCTTCTGGTGACCAAGGATCAAGAGGTGGCTGCGGTGATTCAGTTTCTCGAGAGACACCCATATCATATAATGATGACATAACATCATCCATAGCAGAACGAAGTGGAGAAGGGGTCATTCCAGTGTTTCCGGGAGATGGTGGGCATGGAGATGCTGCTCTGGAGTGACCTGTACTATTCCGTGGACTATGGTGGACAGGCTTGTGAGGCGTGAAGACACTCCTATGGGGTGGAGGGGGTGGAGGAGGCGATGAGCCAAGATCAAATTGTGGATTTGGCGATGCAGCGCGAGAATGGGGTCGATACTGGAAAGATGGTGCTGGTGATGGCGCCCTGGATCCATAGCTATTATGCATAGGTGGTGCTGGTGATGGCGCTCTTGATCCGTAACTATTGTAGTGCATTGATGGTCCGGGAGATGGTGCTCGAGAACCATAACTGTTATAGTGCATGGGTGGCGCAGGAGAGGGAGCTCTTGAACTATAACTATTTTGATGGTGCAAAGGAGGTGCAGGAGATGGTGCCCGAGAGCCATAATTCTGGACTTGTGGCGAAGGTGCTCGTAGGACTTCAGGATGAACAATTGGTGATGGGGCTCGAGATACTGATATGCTGTCCTGCTTTTTGATTTCTGCTCGTTTTTGCAGCCTTGCATCGGGCGCGGCATAAGCTTGAAATGGTTTTCGGAAAGCCTTGCTCTTTGTTTTCTGTGGTGGTTGAGGGTTGAATGGGTTTGGACTGGGTGAACGATCTGGCATTGGGCTTGAGCCTCTAGTCGCAGGAACAAAGCTCTGATCCAGTACTTCGACAAAGTTTGACGGAAATAATCCCATGACACGCTTGTCACGACGTAGCCTTCCCATCCACCATGATCCGTCCCCAGCATTCAAACATTCTATGAGATCACCTTCGATAAATCCTAAATCGCGTTTAGACTATACGATTGTCAGTACCTTGCCAATACTACGGAAGGGTTATATCTACTTCTCCACCCCATGAATATATAGCTTTCACCATACACGGGAAAGATTGCGGGAGTCCTGGAGGTTGTGCCATTGTGATGTGCTATGTATAAACCCGCTCGAATTTTAATAAAGAGTTCAAGTATTGATAGATACCCCAAGCTCAGAATTCCAGGGCATTGGGGTGTCAACGCGTAGCTCTTCAATTTCCAACTTAGCGCCTACTGAAAATCATGTTTGAAGGTCGGAAAGGTATTCGAGATCGCCTGTGTTTCTACGGGTTTCTTTTGGTGGTAACGAATGTAGGAAGAGGATGAAGCGTTATGTTGCGGTTATTGGTGGTTTAGGTGGGAGAAAGGCGGAGGGACGAAGCTGATTTTGAATCGAGTCGCGTGGAGTGATGGCTTTGCATCTAAGGTAGGAGGAATATGCGAATGAGAGAAACAACAAGTCGCGACACCAAATACAATTGATGCGTTGTTCCCAGATGAAGCCCTGCTGTTGGAGCGAAGGTGCAAAATACGGTCAATGACCTCAGCCGTGTGTTTACGTGCCAGGTACGCACTGTTCGGCTGTACTTTGTGCCTGAGTTTGCGGGGTGGCGGTTGCCATGGGTGATGTGCAAGGTGCAACCATCACCAATGGTTCCTTCCTGCAGTAGATGCAGCTCAGGGACCTTTTTCCAGGCCTCTGTACCTGGGAATTTCAACCACGAAATCTGAGCGCAAAAATCATTAGCTGCTGGTCGCAGAACAACGCTCGTTAACTTCATTCTTGCACGACATTATTTCCTCAACAATCCCATAATCTTCATCTTCATCTTCACTTTGCGCAGCATAGAGCTTCAGCCGTGTCTGGTATCCATGTCAACGGAAAAACAACGGCACCCTACCAATCTGTGGCCCGTGTTCCTCGCTTTATTGACACCACGGTGCAACGGAGATCCTCATAAACACAGCTCCCCTCCCACTTGGACTTCTTCACCATATTTTGTGCCTTCTGTGTGAAGTATTTGCTCTTGCTTTCAAGTATACGCAATTATGTCTTCAGAAGGTGCAGCTGGCCAATATCAGGTGCTCGAGGAGCTTGGTTCAGGAAGTTTTGGGGTTGTTTACAAAGCCATTGAGAGGAGTACAGGTGAAATAGTTGCAATCAAGCATGTTAGTATATCTACCACCTTGCTTGAATCGCTCTCTAACTTCCTTCAGATTGACCTGGAATCAAGCGAGGATGATATACAAGAGATCCAACAAGAGATCTCTGTCCTGAGCACATGTGCCAGTCCATTCGTCACTCAGTACAAAGCCAGTTTCCTTCGAGGACATAAGCTATGGATAGTTATGGAATACTTGGGAGGCGGGTCATGCTTGGATTTGGTATGCAGGTTGATCCCCAGCTCCAAGACCAATGCTGATTGAAAGCAGCTGAAACCAGGTTCCTTCAACGAGGCCCATATTGCTATCATCTGTCGAGAATTACTTCTCGGCCTTGAATACCTACACCAAGAAGGAAAGATACACCGAGATATCAAAGCTGCAAATGTCCTTCTGTCAACTACCGGAAAAGTCAAGCTGGCAGATTTTGGTGTTGCTGCCCAACTCACAAATATCAAATCACAACGAAATACATTCGTGGGCACCCCATTCTGGATGGCTCCAGAAGTCATCCAGCAGGCTGGGTATGACTTCAAGGCGGACATCTGGTCTCTTGGAATAACCGCAATGGAAATGATCAATGGGGAACCTCCTAATGCTTCAGTACACCCTATGAAAGTTCTCTTCCTTATTCCCAAGGCTCCGGCTCCTAGGCTGGAAGGACAGCAATATAGCAAAGAGTTCAAAGATTTTATCGCTCAATGCTTGGTAAAAGATTGTGACAGACGACCTAGCGCAAAGGAACTCTTGAGGCATAAGTTCATTCGAGGCGCGGGAAAAGTTGAAGCACTTCAGGAGTTAATAGAGAGGAAGCAGGAGTGGGATGGGGGTCGAACACGGCCATCACATCCCAGATTCTATGAAGAGACACTGTTAGTAAAGCTACGTCTCACAAATCTCATTTTTCTAATTAAGATAGGAATACCATGTCTCCAAAGCCAGAGCCGGACGGATGGGTCTTTGACACTGTTAAAGCTTCGACAATTGCACCACGTAAGAACACCACTAAGCGAAGAAAACTCTCTGTCATCCATGCCAATGGACAAGGACTCAATGCTGGACCGGAAGAAGCGCTCAAGAGACTCGACATCAAAGACTCCCCCCTGGAATATTCATCACCCCCACCGGTGACTATGAAGAGAGGGACCGTTCGCAAACAACCCTCTATCGTTCAGCTTAGTTCACCAACCAAGCAACGACAAGCAAGTGTTCAGAAGAAACCTCTTCAGCCCGATATGAGCTTTGGAAACACCGGCTCGACAGTTCGCCTTTTCCGACGAGTTTCGGACAACTCTACGTTAGCACAGGTCGACTCCGATATCTCTGCGCCAGGATCCACTCGCGACGAAAATCGGCCGCCAATGACTGAAACAACTACTAAAGAGGCTGTCCTCGGAAGACGAGTCTTTAATAAAGTCGTAGACCCTTCTTTCCAAGAATTACACGCTCAAACAGGAAACCAAGCAAAACGGGAAGCCCTTTCCCGATTGGCGGATGCTTGGAGTGCTCTCGATGCGGTTGATCCCGAAGGCGAATATCAATTTCTCAAAGCAATGTTGGAAAAGGTCCAGAATGACCCCAAACTGTCGTCGCTTTTGTCTTCGTCCAAATCTTCGAGCCGAGATGGCACACCTCAGGCAAGTCCCCAAAAACCCGGGGCAAAATTGGTCCTAGCTCAAAACAATCCGCATTTAAAGAGTCACCGTCGACGACAGACTAGCATGATGATGGAAGCAGAGAGCAAGGAAAAGCTTCAGAATCTACCTGGTCAAGTTGTTCCAGGTATGGAGCACACAAAGCAACTTGCTGATGTGCTCTATGGTAGATGGGCTGGTGGATTGAGAAATAGATGGCCAGCCGTCTAGATCGTCAGCAGCATCCCTCGACATAAATTCTTGTATCGTATCATTGCAGGAGTCCTACAAAAGTTCTGGCCCTTTTCGAATGCATAAAGATGGAGCACTACATAACCCGGGAGGGAGTGAGGAAGATTTGATGTGTACAGCAGATCTTGGGTTTCACTGTACCAAAATCTGAAGTTTTGATGATTCACGATAATGTCTTTCTTACGGTTGTACCTTGGGTTTTTCTGTTGGATGGAAGGGAGGCTCTGGCGTGTGTATATTAATGTTCGATAGGCATGGAATTGGAGATTGTGGAGATCGAAATATTTGATATTGGTTTAAAGTGATATAAACGTGATTTCCTCGTGAAGCGGCAATTCCTTAGGGAACGAAGACATTCTTCCTCATCACAGTTGCTTATCAATGGCAGAAGCCTTGATTACTTTTCAAGGACAGAGAATCTGCCTGCTATGGGAGTCAAGCGCAACTATGAAATACCGGCATTACTGCAGAAGGTTTTGTTGGGTCAGATAGGTCGGGGGCTGGGGAGCACAAGTCCAATCTTCCACGATGATATGCATGCTAGGTTTGCTTGGTTCGAGGTCTCGAACAAATATCAAGAGCTCGAGGATAAAAGTTCCGCGAGGAAAAAGCACAGCTGCATCTCCTCCACGCTTCCTTACTTTATTTGTATTGTTGTAAGTTATTTGGGCTCTGCCGTAGCGGCTGTCTTTACATTATTCTCCTAACATTTTCGGTCACTGATATGGACGAAAGTTACTCTGCAAATAGCGATACCAGTCTATGATCCGGCGTGAAACTGTAAACGTCTGGAATTTATGGTCTTGGGACATTTCTAAGGAATATATTTCAAAAAGGCATCCAATGCTGATATTTGTTTGATTGTCTAATTCAGCTTTCAATCCTCGCTCAACACTTTGTTTGTCGACCTGACATCGTCTGAGCTTTACTTATCGTAGGGTTGATCTTTGTGACAAGGATATTTACACCGTCACAAAATTTCTTGCTCAGTTATGAAAAACATCCCCAATGTATAATTCACGAGTTACCCTTGCAAAGGCACCACTCCTCTCTTCGAAAACTGTTGGCTACGAGTGACGAACACTGGCTCCTATGCATTAACACCGGAACTATTTGGGGAAAAAATGCTGACCATGCGTAGAATAAGTCGAACGAAGAAACTGACATGAAAACTCTTAATATTTCTTCCGAAGTTCTTAGCAGAAGGCAGTATCTTCATATAACCAAGAGGGATCTCGAAAATTGACCCTAGCTCGCAGGATATACAATGTACACTAAAAGCCACATCAGGACTACCGTGTCACATTGACAATAGCTTCCGCCCTATCCTTTGAATTTCTTTAAATTAGACTTATCGTCCCTGGAACAAACCTGAAATGTGTAAGAAGTAAATTGTTTTCAGTCCCTGCTGAGGATGAAAAGATTCTTGTATGATAAGCTTTAGCATAATACATTTTGGCTCACCTTTCCTCAGAACTTGGCCACTGTTTGATCTTGGCTAGATGAATCGCCACTTATCTGTAGTTGGTCTCTTAGTCCTTTCTGGAAAGAGCCTCTCTAAGATGCACATCTCATTAATTGTGGCACGTGACACACTTAAAACTTGTGGTCTCCCGAAGCCATTGCGACATTACCTCGAATTCTCTTTTTCTTCAAATACATCGCGCAAGTGCCGATAGCTGTTGTTCGCAAGATGCGATACGTAGCTGTTGAGGATAGAAACTAGATGGAAACATCTTCAAGATAAGGTATCTGCCCTTGGTATCACAAATCAAATTCTTCCAAAATATTTCAACTCACCCGGATAAGGCACGTATAGGAGGAGCGCATAATCATCCCAAGCCTCAATGTTGTGTTTCTCTTGCTAGGCCAAGATATTCTCGAATGTTTGAATGGTGGTCGAAAGTCCTCAGTGTACTTCAGGAACAGTGGGAGATCGTCAGCCACCACAATCTATTGATTGCCAACATATTCTCCGCTTTTCAGCCTAGTCATGCTGAGCAACCACGCCTTCTTCTGCAGACTGGTCCTTATTTCTCTAAGTTCCTTGAGCAAGTGCAGCGACCTTTTACTGTGAGAGTGTTTGAAGGCTAGCTCAGATTTTGGATTTAAGATTTGGTGTTGCCTTTTGGCTTTTATATACGCTTTTCGATGGGTTCGTTTGCTATCAGGCCGCCAATTTCAACTCGCAATATTTGTTGATGCACATTGATAGAGGGGGCCAATCAGACCAGTTATAGAGATTGGTGGGTGGGTTTTTGACGATTGATGTTCCAGACAGCCCCTGTCAGCTCGGCTGGTCCCAGGTTTTGGCTGCTTGTTGATGAATTGCGGATACCAAGCCTTCAGGGGGCGACGCAGGTGTTGGATTATTTTGAGAGGCCCTGCCACCCTCCTGACAGGGCTATTAGGACCATACTAAATTATCACCCCTCCCGGGTTTGCTGCGTCCATCCGACTTCTTAACGCTTTCATTCCTTTTCATCTGTTTAGTTGTTGAGGTCTGCTGCCAAAGGTATGCTCATAGATTCCTATGCTCTTGATTTCACCACTAACCCAAGTATATTAGCCTCAAACATGGACATGTCGTCGCAACGGAAGAGATTTCTCTTTATCTCAGCAGCATTTTTAATTCTCCTTGTTTTGTATACTGCGCGATTATCGTTCCCAAGTTCAGCGACAACAACACCATCGAAATATTCACCGTTCACTTCACCATCGAAATCGAGCTCGCCAGACCAAAATCCTGCACCAAAAATCCTTCCAGGGCAAAATGCTGCTGCGATCATTGAAACCCGACCGATGGACAATTTGGCACCTCTGATTTTACATTTTTCATCGGTTCTCGGGCCTGGATGGCCAATATCGCTATTTGCTCCAGAAAGCGCAGTACCAAAATCGAAGGCCTTCCAGCGTGCTATTGAGTCCGGGGCAGTAAATATCCACGACATTCCCTCAAATCTCACATTCACGAACCACAACGACGTTTCAGAATTTCTTACCACAACCTGGTTTTGGGAGCAACTTGCACCGGCCAGCCACGTATTATTATTCCGTAAGTTTTGCCAACCCTTCGAAGCGCAGCTGCTTCGTATACAGAATGAAAGCAATGGATTACTGGCGAGGAACTCCCTGCCAGGCTAAGTTGCACAGGTACAAAATCGAGGGAAAGTAAATGCTAATTGTCCTAATTTTTAACAGAAGCCGACAGCATTATCTGCGCAAATGCACCTATGCATGTCAACGATTTCCTCCACTACGATTTTATCGGTGCACCCATTGACACCACACTCGGGCGAGGAGACGTTGGAATGAACGGTGGTCTTTCCCTCCGCAATCGAACGATGGTCATGGAGGTTATCACCTCACACTCATGGAAGGGCGAATTAGCAGAGGCAAAAGACGTCAACCCAACAGTGTTATACGAAGATCAATGGTACTACCAGAAATTACTTAACACCCCAGGGGCGAGATTACCAAAGGAAGAGGAAGCGAAACCATTTTCCGTCGAGTCGTTATGGTATGATACACCCGTTGGATATCACCAAATCGGAAAATGGAATATGGCAAGGTTAGCAGAAATCGACAAATTCTGCCCTGAGCACAGACTTGCGACGAATGATTTTATTCATGATTAAACGGCATTTGAAGCAAGCGGTAATTTTTGCATAGTTGGAAATTTGCCTCTGTATCATATTTTGGATACTTTGGACCAGGACATGGAAATGTAACAAGAGGAGTACTTGGAGGACAACTATTTGGGAGTAGTTATTTGTATAGATACCCTGGCTAGACCGGATAATAACAGCGGCGGCGATTTAGAATAATATCAATGACAACTTTTTTTTTTAACCATCCCTCTGGGTTAGACGAGCGATTACAACGAGAGAACGTTCCCAGCCGGATCTTCAAGGATATACTTTAAATGGGGTATTGCACGACCAAAAATAAATTCCACTCAGGTACCAAAAACACTTGAATCTCTATCTTTTCTCCTACCCATCACCCAATAGCCCTTATTTGTCAACACTATTTCAAAATGCAGCCTATCACCTAAACGAGCCACGCTCTTCCAATTGGGAAAATCCCAGTAGCATTTACTATATGTCGCGCTTCAAAGCCTCAAACCAGCGCCCGTACCCGAGTCTCAGCGCCAATGATAGGACTAAGCATTCAACATGATAGAGTGTGTTTCAGAACATGACTCACTGCGACGCTTGTTACAAGACATGCTATGATTCAGGGAAGGGGGATGTAGAAGGGTAGCACAACGTAGACGAGGTTTTTATACTTGATAGGAAAGAAAGGGGCTAAGTTAGAGTAGCCCGAAGCACAAGGTTCAAACCCTTTCGCCTGTCTGGTGGGCTTTAAGTAGTGTACTTTGGGAAAATCTCACGGAGTTGATCATTTTGGTGGGTCTGGAACTGCAAAGTCTATTACGAGACTGCTGAGAGGGAAAATCCGAGCTATTGAATCGACACAAACTTGCATCCCCCAGTTATAAATCGCTACCGGTTCTTGAAGGTATGCACAACTCTAACAGATTCTAATTCCTAGGTTCAGTGACCATTCTTATATATTCGAAGATATGCTGGTGTTGCTTTTGACATTTGGATATATGCGCAGAACACAGTCACTCTTTATTGCTAGATTACTCCTGGTGCTGTGAGTATTTCTACTCTTATGAACCTATTTTTTAATTTAAAATTGGCAATTTTCCATCTTTGCATATTACCATTTTCCTAGGCCAAGGTTACCCTTAGCTTTAATTATGAACTCCATATATATCCTCTATCACGTTATTGCTCCTCGTGGGCCATCGCTTATTACCCGGGCTCATATTTGCTTGAATTACCGCCTTCATCTTCAATTTCGTCGTTGCTAATGTCGTGGGTGGGATCTTTAGGAAATGTTTACCAGAAAGGTATTGGTTCAAGAATGATCCGCACATTGGGGGGGGGGGTCATATAGCTTCCCGGAGACATCATGTAGCTACTTCCAGTATTCGGATCTAGCGAGAGAGCGTTGGGGATGTGATGAGAAGGCAAATTTATTACGCGGTAGTTTTCATTATCTTAGCTATTGGTCTGTAGCTTGTAGTTCTTACCGTTGTGACAGTGGTTTGAGATCATCTCAAGGGTTTGGTGGGCATGTCTGAGGTACTAGTATAGAAGGCAATGTTAGCATGCGTCAAGATAAGAGTTCTTAAGTTAGATTCAACTTACATTATAAACCCTGGTATCACTAGACCCCCCATGGCTTTTTTGGTGTTGTGCAAGCCGCTGTTATAGAGTAATTAAAGATCAAGGAGGCCTCGAGCCAGCATCGATTAAAAGAGAATTTCCTGGCCCTGTATACTTAATTAACTTCATTCAATTTCATCAAGAGTGACTAAAAGAATTCAAACCGAAGGGGCCGCCGTGGATAAAGCTAGAAATAGACTGATTATAAGCAAGTGCCTAAATGAAGGATGAAAGTGAAGTGATGGCAGTATCGAAATACTCGATCAGTACTATACTGCTAAGTAAAACAAATTGGTGGAGAAACTTTACTTTTAGATAACTGGAATATTCATATCATTTCTGAGGCATTGCATAAATACTTATGGAAAGAGTGACCCTCGGGTTCTGGCTTTTGCCCTAACTTTTCATCTTGAGCACCTTAAACACCAGAAATTATGCCGTACTTAAGGAAAGGCAGCAAATAACCACGGGTGCCCGTTACTCCTTGTTGCTAGACTGTAGGAGCTCTTTACAATATAAATGACATTAATAACCTCAAATTTACACCAAGTTCGCTGTCTGTTTACTTTGAAATATTGCTTCTCACGAACCCTGCCGATGGAATTTGCAGACCCTAGTGGGGAAGTTTTCTAGAAGTTAACGGCTAACAACTATATCCCCTAATAACTATATGATCGCGAGATTCGGCAGTGCTGACCATCGTCTTTTAAAACAGGAATTGAGGCTTTCATATAGATTCTGCCAGGACCTACAAGCCCCCCTGAATATCTTCGAATACTCTTGAAGCACTATAGGAAACTAAAGATTGAATCTCTTCAAGTTTATATCAATCCTACTACAAGGATAAACCCTATTGACTACCTCCTATGTGTTTTTGCACTATTCTTCTCCTTATCTTCCTTCTCCTCAAGGCCCCTTTCCCGCTTCCTCTGTGCTTCCGGTGGCGTACCTTCAATTAAATCGCTATCATTTTGCATGCCAGACCATTTCGGCAGTCCATCTGGGATATCAAGCAAGCGCTTCGAATAAAACATGTGGCATCTACACAATTCCGTCAGCGCAACTGCCCAATATTCCCCTATCCTCTATGTTCTCGTGAAGGAAACTCACGTAGGGTCGAAGTTCTTCTTCTCTTCCTTCGTCTTAAACTTAATCAAACTCGGGAACAACAAAATTATTCTCCGCCCCTCATCCGTAATCGGCGCACGACAATATGCACAAGACACCTTACAAGGTAATTTATGGCATGTTGTTTTCTCAGAGCTGTCGTACCAGCCGAGGTCGTGGTGACCAGAGAGAAATTTAATGTCTTCTTTGTGGAAGTTGGCTGCCCATTGGAATGGTGCTCCTGAGTGCTTCTTAGAGTGGGAGGTGAAAGGATTGAAGGGGCATTAGGACAGAAGAATGGTGCCGTGTAGAACCTGGCAGGTGGAACAATGGCAGTATTTTGTGTCAAGTGGTTTCTCTCTGCTCAATTGGTACTGTACTCTCCCGCAATGGCAGCTCCCCTCATATAACGCCTTGAAGTTATGAACATTTTTCTCGTGGACTTCATGTGGAGCGCGGAACTTCCATTCCTTTTGCTCTCCCTCTACGTCTTCGTGCCTATGACCGGAATTCTTCGCCTGTTACTTTTCACTTTTGTTGGATGGCATTTTGGTAAATGTGGATAAGGAATAATTACGGGAAGGGTTCGGAGGAGGGAATTGGTAAAGCTTTGGGAACCTTGGGCTGATTTGAGTTGATAATTGATGTTGCTGATTCCAAGCAAGTAGCATGTATAGGAAGAGAAATAATCCAGAGAAATGAGCAAATGGAACAAGGTGCATAACAGGGTGGTTGCGTGCAGAACGCTGGTGCATTTATTTCACGCTCTAGAAGAACAGACTAAATACACATCATCACAGAGTGGAATACCATCCGTTCTGCGGGGTTTATACCTGCGAGAGTACGGAGCAGCAAACTTCCACGTAAGGTACGGTTGACAGTGGTCAGCCAATCTCCGTTGTTGCTTAGTATGATGGTTGCAGAGAATCGGTGACTTTAGCACTTTCCCTCCCGCTACCTTCTGATCGATCACGCCATCACGTGGCTGTGACAGATATACCATCTAACTATTGTTACAGATATATCTCTGCTGAGATTATGTTTGAAGCTTGATGTCTTGAAGCTGGTCTTAAAGTGGCGGCGACTCAGATAACCTGAGCCGTTTTATTTATCGTTGTGTCTATACGTGCTCTGCATCATTACCGTGTCTTCTGATTTTGAAGTATTAACTTTTTACTCGCAGTAGCGTCGAACCCAAGATAGGTTGAGAGATAATCCAACCTATTGATATGTCAGTTTTGTATGGACGAAAGTATAGATATGCTTACTTGGCTTCATATGCCTGCTTTTCCTTGGTTTGCAACCATTGTTTTTGGCAATCATCCCATTTCATTGCACGCCGTTTGGGTGAAATACTCTTTGTAACTATGTCGAATTGAGCGGTCACAGGTCTGTGGTCTGATACTCGAACTTCATGGCGCTTATAATCGATTTGGGAGATGCGATCTCGACCACGAGACAGAATTCGATCACACCAAGCTGGCGATCTCTTTTTTTCGCTAGTATCGTAGTTATCTGTACCTACATCATACTTGTATGTAGGGGGGAAGGTAATGGCCATTTCTTGGAATGCACGGAGTTTAAACCAGGGATTCTTTCTCTTGGATGCAAGCAATTGATCTCTCTCGAGCAGCTTCGTCAAATTGTTGGCCTTGACAGCATTAATCACGGTATCTCTCCCCATCGTGTCAATACGATAGTTCAAATCCCCGTTCAGAATACATATTTCATGGTCGAGGATCATTGTCCCATCACCGCCCCCAATGTAGCTATCTTGTCGAACACTGTGGTCTCTCTCAGCAGGTAGTATTGAGCTCTCTAGGATTGATGTGATATCGTTATTTCGGTCCTTGGTTTGGCTTTGGCCAGCTGCGAGATGGCAATTGATGAAGCAAAAAGAAGAGTCGTCGAGTGCAAAGCGGACTACGATAGCACCTTTATTCCCATGAAGACCACCCATACCTCGTTTGACCTCTGCTGCGCTAACACTACGTATTCGGTCTCGTAGTGGTGCTCTAATAAAGATACAAGTGAAGAGGCCAACAAGTGTTGAGGTATGTAATAAATGGTAAAGTTCGTTTCTTGGCATATACTCATCTAGAGAACGTGTAAGATAGTCTCGCCAGTCTCGGTATTGATGGCTCATATGCTCTTGTTCCGAATGGGGATCTTTCTTTTTGGACTTGAAGAAGCTTTCTGAAGAATTGTTAGCGGAAATCCTACAACTGGTTGGAGAATACATACTAGCAGTCCTGGTCTTATCCTCGAGATCTACTAGCTCTTGGAAGCCAAACACCAGGATATCAGGGAGATCACTGCTTTGAAGCAAATCACGAAAGAAGTCTGCATCTCCTGAATGTCGCAGGTGTGAAGGGGTTGCGGCCCCGGCATTCCAAGTCATAATCAGAGCTTTAACCGACTGGAACGCGCAAAAATCGGCCTCAGAAGACTGCATATGGGTTTCTGAACATTTGTTAGTTGGAATGGTACAATTAATGGGAGTCTGCCGCACCTATCCAGTCATCTTGTAAGGAGCCATCCCAAATTCGGACGGCGTTATCCTGCCCAAGCGAGATAACCTGAGCACGGTCAAGCGACCAGTAGCTACTTCTGTCAGAAACAAGCTTGATTACAGGGTCTTGGTGAGCACGAAAGTCCTTTTTGACGGCCCAAGGTGTTTGGGTAGTATCATAGATATAGATCATTCCAGTGCTGAATCCAGCCCAGAGCTTACCGCCGGCGCCGGCCAAGGTAGTGATCTTATAAACACTAATATTTACAATGCCTAAGCAAGCATAGTCGTTACGTGAGTAGATGCTGACTTTGCCGTCCGTGTGACCGAAGTAGACTTTGTCGGACTGAGAAGTGAGAGTGGTGCCTGAGGTGATTTCCCCTGCGCTCTGTTGACCAAGTGGTCGCGCATGAACCTGAAATTGCGCAGAGGAGTTTACAGTTGGCACAAAAACACGTATATCCTTGCCTACCGCATGCCACAATTCATCACCAACGACCATCGAGAAGGTATGTCCCTTTGGAACCCTAAAGCTCGCGTGTGGGTTGGTGAGGTTTGGTGCTCCAGTGTTATCAGCACCCCATACATGCAAAGTTCCGCCATCATCCAGAGTCCACATTTCGTTCACATGTCGATAGAGCTTGATTACTTCACGACGAGTGTGGGCATTGCTCTTGGTCGATACAACGCTTTGCGAAGGAACATCAACCTCAATCAGTTCTCCAATATTATTGCCGAGCCATAATCTTGTGCCCTCGTCTTTGACATCGGCCATTGGCTTGAACATTACGGACACTACTTTGATACCTTCGGTATGGGCTAGACTCATGACAAGTTCTCCATCGAGCAAGCTCCATACCCTCGTTAAATGCCCTGACGTGCAGACAAACTCGCCACAGACATCAACAATGCGTGTATCGTATCTTGTCGATATTTCATGAGCGCCTTGTTTGAAATAGGGTGGCCGTCTATTAGAATGTGATGAATCTGGGTACTCTGCTGCATTGGATCCTGGTAATATCGAAGAGGCTATATCTAAGGATTTACGGGGTTCTTGTGCGATCGGGGTTTGCAGAGGAGTGCGGAATTCAGCCGGCGTCCTATCCGAGGTCCTATCAACAGTCATAGAACGTCCGTGAGATCGTGGTGGGGTTTGCAACTGGGAAGTCGGTGTTGAAAAGACTCTCTTAGGTGGCGTAGAAAATTGAGTTTCTGGAGGCACAGAGGTATTGACAACGGGTCGGGTACGATCTACAGATGGCCGTGGAGGTGGCGGAGGCATTAAGGAAACCTGCGAAACGTTTCTAGTAGGAGCAATTTCGGAAGAGGCTTGAGGACGTGTGGGAAGTGCAGGCCTCTGCTCGCCCGTAACCTGTGGAGATATAGTTCGTCCCGTGCCGTTCATCTCCTGGTCTTTTCTACGGTTGACAACCGAATGATGAACTGGTGGCGGTTCAAACATTACTCTTTGATTTGCTGGTATTAACGTCTGCGAGTCAGGAGGATTTTTTGGTCGAGGTCGTTGGGGAAGGGGTGCAGGAATCTCATGATCTGGACTGCTGCCGCTGCTTGGTGGGGTATTAAAGGGAGACGACCTATCGTTTGCGTTTGGAGTCGGTATTGGCGCAAGAGTTGTAGCTTCGGTCCTGAACCCCAGGGAAATTGGTTTATTCCCAATCTTCGGCTTCTCTGCTCGATTGACAGGAGGGGGGAGTGGTTTGAAGGACGATTCTCGTTTAAGCTCTCCAGACCTTCGCGGAGGCGGTGGAGAAGGAGGCTGAGAAGAGGGTAAAGATGGAGATTTCCTAGGCTCCAGAAGAGGTGTATGGGGTCTACTAGGAATACGAAAGTGCCTTGGCGACGAACCCCCCGATGCAGCAGACAAGGGCACGTCCGTAGAGAGATATGACGAGGCACTTGGGAGATTTATGTTCAAAGATCTCCCTTTTGGAGGTGATTGTGGAGCCTGTATAGTGACTGATGGGGGGATCGTAACCGTAGGTTTGGCTCGGATGCCGCGTGTAGGTGAGGGTGACACATTCGCAGAACTGCCAATTCTAAAAGGTCTAAGGCCAGTCTCAACTAGTTCTCTTTCCCTTCCTCTCGCACTAAAGTCTGCCTCAGCAAAGGTTTTGATACTCTCTTGCCGTCCCGTTAAATTCCTCACGAGATCCCCGGTCCCAACTCCTAGAGTGCCGTTCGGTTTCGGTGAGACTGCTCGCGGCGCAGAGTTATTCGTCGGTTTAGCATTTGCCATTTGCTCGAAATGGGACCGTAGAGAGGAAACAGGTTTCTACATCGTAAAATCAGTAAACGCGATAGACGGCCTTCCGGCGCAAACCATACTATTGACGAGCCATCAAGGCTCTCTGCCGCAGGTTCCTCCATCGCCAACTCTTGCTAAGGAAAGGATCAAATCGAGAAGAATTCCGTGCCCATTTGGAGGCAGGTTTCGAAATCATAGACGCGCCTGTGTGCAGGGAAATCGCTTTAAAGGTATATCCGTCGAGGTGACGTGGAGAGGTTCGTACACCAGGCACTTAAGAAGGCGGAGCCTCAACTTATACAGATAGAGGGGTGAATGCGGATTGTCCGAAGAAATGGCGTCTTGGGTTCAGCTGGACGTGAGTAAGCCGTGTTTTGTGAGGTTATAATAGTGGTCGTGAATGTTTATTTCGTCTCAAGCTCATGGTCCGAAGGAAACTACGTTTCGCTTGACAGTCAGCATTTGGCGCAAGTATTCAAGTTCTGTGTTGTTGTTACGTTGGGGTTATTTTAGGAACCAGAATTCACGAACAGGGGACAGTGCCGTGGCTGCGGCCGCTAATCGCGATTACGGAGTAAAGTACCGCAGGATCAGGTCACTTTGGAAAAACTTCCTTTCTTCAACCATCTCACTTTCTGCCCACTTACTGTTCAATCAATTCCCGAGGCACAACAATTCTTTGGGTTTGTGAAACCTTTCAAGATGAACACAGTAAGTAATTGAGCGCATTGCTAAGAGAGTCTCTAGCTAATACGTTACTAGGTGAAATCATTCTGGTATGAACACTTTCTATGCACTTTCCCGAGAATCATATCGAGAGTTAATTGACATAAATCTCCAGGTTGGGATGGGGATCTCTATGTGTTGGTATGGTGAAGCTTAGCGTTGAGGCATTAGCTTGGTGCTAATATATTATAGCTGGTGGTGCTGCTTATTACTTTGCTAAAAAGTCCATCAATGAAGATCGCGCAGCTCGATTTGAAGCCGACCGAAGACGAAGACAGATCCAAGAATCGCTCGAATACTCTGCCATGAATGGACCTACGTCATCTTCAACAAAGAGCACAAATGGGGGGCCAGCTAGAACGGATAGCTCTGGATCTCCAAGCCAAGAAGCAGCTCTAGATCCTGCGCCCACAACGCATGCTGCAGATAGCGAAGGACAAAGAGTGAGAGAAAAGAGTAAATACGAAGCATCAGAGCCGTTTCGGGCGAGGAAGGGTGATAGGTTTAGCTGAACGAATCTAGGAAAGATTCCGAATTGAACACTCGCTTGGTACGAACAAAATACGACACTTAGGATCAGAATAGGCAACGGCTTGCTATCACCATGTACATCACAACTTCCCACTCACGGCGTTATGGTTGGGTCTGATAGCTTAGGTGATGTACGTTGAACCGGAATATGGGGGACGAATATCACAACGCCAAAGAGTGAAGCACCTATTTAAAGAACTTTTCTAACTCGTACTGTGGGTTCCTGTCCGATAGCAGTCATTATTTGCCTTTTCTTAATTGCTGGCGAAGTGTAAATTTTGCCTCTGCTACTCATTGAAGCTTGGCAAATGTGAGGAAGAGGCCATAATCTTGAACTAATGGATTTGTATGGACAACCCAAGCCCTGAAACTACGTGGAACCAAAAAATATAGACTGCCTTCAGCTTCGCAAGTAAATTTGCTCCATATTCATGAGCAAATTCTTCTCAATGGCTGTTTCGTATAATATGCATTGGCACGTGACGAGGCTGAAGTGAATATTCTACGATCCATCGCGTGTTCTCGACCTCAACCTAAGTTTGCGCCTATGTGTATCTCAACATCAAGCTAATCGCGATAACGCGCATCATCATGGCATCGCACCAGCTCGCCATAGCTAAGGCATCTTTTTCCGCCGGTCTGCTTCGGCCAGATCCTACCTCGTTGTCCCGAGAAGATATTGCACATTTTCATTCCTTATTGAATGCAACCGTCAACCAGTGCAGCCCCATAAACGTCCAGGTTTGATCAAACATTCTAAAGGCTATGTCAACGTGATGGCTAAATGGTCCCCGAGGATAGAAATGCAAGCAATGGATATTGGAATACATTGTCCAGTCAACAGCAAGGTTTACGGCGCTGGGGAAATATTGGATAGCTCTGGCAAACTCCTTCGCTGAGACACCTCGAATAGACTCAACATCAAAGCACGAACCTTCAATCAAAAGGAAGCGACTTCACCTATTATATTTGGTCAATGATCTTCTATACCATACAAGATATAGAGTCAACGATGCCTCGGTTTGTAGTAAAGTACAGCCAGTTCTCGTCAATCTACTTGGGAGCGCGGCATCTTTCCAGCACTGCCCGAAGCATCAACGAAAGATTTCTGACCTTTTGGGGTTATGGGAAGAGAAGGAATACTATTCAAAGGATTATATTGGGAAGCTCCGCGAGGCTGTCAAAAATGCGGCGGAATCTGGAGAGGTTACGCTAGGGGATAATTCTACGGCGGCAGGAGTCGACCAATCCTCAACAAAGTTGTCAAAATCGGCGCCATTTGTTATGCCAGCCATGCATGGGGATTCGACAACACCATGGTTCGACTTGCCAGCTGGCAACCTGATGCCACATATCGTGCCAAACTCGACAAGACCTATCAATCCTGATATGATCAAGCCGATGCAGTTTATTGCTGGACCCGCTAATGAAGAACTCGTACAAGCAGTCAAAGCACTGTTGGACGATGTGCAGACAATATATGGAACAGAAGATATAGAGAAGGATGAGAAAGCAAGTTGGGATATAGACGAGCTCGGACAGCCAATTATTCTTGACGAGATCACAGGGGATGTACTAGAGGGCGAGGGGTACTATGGATGGTCGCGAACATTCTGTGAAAAGATGAAGAGGCGGAGGAAAGGTCTCGACAAGCCAGGCCAACATGATCGTCATGACCGGAGAAGCATGAGTAGGAGCAGGAGTAGAAGCCGTAGTTCAAGTCGAGGCAGGAAGAGACCAAGAAGCGATTCGGAGTCAAGTCGGGAAGGCTATAGATCTACGAGACGTCGACGATCGAGATCATACAGCTCATCTCGTTCGTCAACACCAGAGATGCGACGAAATGGAGGCTCTCGGCCACGATCTCGCAGCAGATCATATTCTAGATCACCTCAACGTTCTTCGAGCCCTAGAAAGTCAGAACCATACCAAAGAAACCCTCCGCCTCCACCCTCAGCTCCAGCAAACTTACCACCAAGGCCTCCACCTCCTGCAAGCCAACCTCCACCCATACCTCCACCCCCTTTCCAGCAGTATCAGCAGCCCTACAACCCCAATTTCCCGCCCCCACCTCCCCCACAATATGGTCATAATCAGTGGCCACCACCACCTCCTCCTCCAATGCCTTTTAATCAGCAGCAGAACTTCAATCCACAAAATTCATGGCCTGCTCCACCTCCCCCACCACCAGGGAATCCACCGATGGGATACCAAAACCAAGGTGGATTTCAAGGTCAGAACAGCTTTCCTCCTGCTGGACCTGGCGGGTGGCAGCAACAACAACAGCAACATGGGGATGGAAGAGGTTACAACAGTCAGCAGTACAATAATAACTGGAACAATAGCAATAGTGGAGGCTATAGGGGAAGAGGGGGATACCGTGGTGGGAGAGGATGGTGATTTCGAGTCTCTATCATTATTCTCATGATACAAGATGTATGAATACTACGGGCAGTAGCTTGGGGCTAAAAATTACTGTACAATAATATCCCCAATATCACAAATGACAAATCCCGATGCTCAAATCCCGACCTACCAACAACTAGTGATCCCATCCGGAAACTCCCGCACTTCACGAGCCGCCGATCCGAACACTTGAATCGTGCATCTCACCTTACTAGGGTCATTAGATCGTAAACCAACTTACTGGTGACCCCCACGCCCCTCTCCCATACAAGTTGCAAAAGTGTTTTCGCGAGAGTTTCGCGAGTGCGTGCATATGCAGGAATTGCATGCATGCAAGTAGGAGGAGCAGCGGCGGAGCGGAGAACCTTGTCCTTATCTGAGGATATACTTGAAGGGTATATTGCAGTTTAGGGTTTGCACTTTTACAAAAATTTAGGAGGGGAGGGGCGGTTGTCCTGGTAGGTCGTGGGACAGTGCAGATGGGATACAGGTCTAGGTTTGAAATCCTTCATCTTCCTCCCTCCACCGTGGGAGGGTCGGGAGGATTTTCCAAAGAGCCAGTCTTGAGACGCTGTTGACAGCAGAGGTGAAATAACATCACACCTCCTCCCATTTCCGCTCCCAGCCTCCAGCACCCGCTGCTATCCGCGCCCTCTGGGCGGCAGTCCAGCTTTATGCATTCCTACCCGGCATTACAGATGTGCATATTCGTTGTCCACGCCTTTTCCTGTTCCTGTCATATTATCTGTCTTCCGTCGCCTTGCTGCCCGAAGGTACGGGAAATGGTAGGCGGGTTGGGAATCAGATCTTGCTTGTGATTTCATTTGCAGCGGAGAGGAGTCCTGCCGCGCTATTCGAGATCTAACAACATGTTTCAATACGTGTGTGTGTATGTGCGATGGAGAGTATCTGGACTAGCACTTGGAGATTTCTGATAGGATGCTTGTAAGAAAGTTTTTTTGAGATCGGTTTGGTCTAAGACATGTGTGCGAGTCCTTGCATTGCGTAACCTTGAGAGAGCGGGGATGTAGAGGTACATATCCGTTGTCAGGATTTCGAGGGTTGTGGTGTCATAATATATTTTGTAGATCTTCTCTGCGCAAGTACCGAGACATGTGAAATTGTGGTAAGTGACTGACCCGTCAGTGGCAGCCAGCAAAGTGCTCGAATTACTCTTGTTTAGGAAAGCACGTTTTTAGGTCCTTGCATCCTGCGAGCCTTCTAATGTTCTCACAGCCGGATGTATAGGTACATATCCGATGCAGGCACGACCACAATGTCAGAAGTTGTGGTAAATATAGGAAGTGTCGTCATCTCCTTATACCTGGGTTCACACAGATATATTAGGGAAAGCCGTGATTCCTAAGAGTTCTCTTAGTAATACAAGTTTAAGTAAATCCTTCATATGTAGGGAGGAGGGGTTTTAAGTCTGTATCATTGGTATAGTAGAATGGTAATGACTTCATCTAGCTTGTTATAGCTTTGTTTGTATTTCAAATAACTTGAATAGCAACACATGATGTTAAGTAGCCTTCTACGATCGATGACTTAGTTAATTTTCAGAGAATGAAATGAAAGAAATATCTATGAAAAAATAAGAATGCGCCTTGGGTTAGAAGATATCGTAGGTGTAGCGTATTTGTTCCCTCTTTGGTTGGCACTTTAGCACCTGTAAAGAATCCTAAGGGTGATATAATTCCCTTATCTCCCAATATGAGAAAGCTGCAATACGGGGACGATGAGAACAAAAGCAAATGTATCCAACGAAGACGGATGGAATCTCGCCCCTGCGCATGAAACACCTTGCGACCCAAAGCGCAATGTCTGCAGGGGGAAAATGCACTTACGAAATCCTAAACTCCCTTCAACTATCGATCTCTCTCGCTTCCACTGCCTTTCGTCGATCGAAATCCTACACCTCAATACCCAAATATCCCCGTACTACTCCCCTTCAACACGAGCCCTAATCTATTACACAAAAATCACACCATCGCCCCCGCCACCAAACGTGTAACATACTCCGCACACTTTATAGTATCACCTAAATTCATCAATTCTCCGGCCCCTCACTCTATTACACCCTCACCACCCCTTTGAACAGCACTAGCTGCATGAAGCAGTGCAACGTTCATCGTCGAACATCATCAACAAGTAAGGTATTGCCAAATTTCCGGTAACGAAGTTACACTGCATCTGACTGCGTTTGGAGATGTGATGTACTGTACGTCGGCGGCGGGGTTGGGCTGAAGGGGAGCACGATGGGTGAGTTTTGTGAGGGGAGGTATAGGAAGGAAAGAGCGTGGGATGTGATAGATCGCCTTAGGCTTTTGCCGGCTGTAGTTGGTGGGTGCTATCGACATGCCAAGGTTTGTGTAGGACAGGGCTGGAGACTTTCTCGCAACTGAAGCCAATCTTTTTGTTTCAATGGACAACGACAGCTGATCAAAAGATTCGCGGTGAGACCAAACAACCCGCTATTCCAGTCTAGAGGCCTGAAGAATGAGCAAATTCGCATGCAATTTCATCAGATCCGAAGGCAGTGAATATGCGGTGAGGCAAATGTAAGCACTTTCAAAGCCACCCACGTTTTTCTCACACCTTCATCCGAATGAATCTCCACCCGGTAATCCAGAACTTGGGAACCGTTTTGGTCCGATGACAAGGCGGTACGAGTTTCTTGGGTCGGCTTGCTGACTCCGTGTGAGAACAATAAACTCTCTTGGCTGAGGCTTAGAATATTGATGTTGGCATCGAGCTCGTCACTTGAAATATTGGATATGTGGTGAAGGTCAAATGACAGTAAGGGTACTGATTACCAAAGCCATGCGCTCATAGACTGGTCCAAACCGGAATAGATATCGAAGCAAGACCCCCAAATAAAATCCCCGATTTGGAATTTTGCGAAGAACCTAAATAGTGATAGCCATCATGATCTTGCATATCAGGGGGAAGAATTTCAAGGTGGTGGCGTATGTCGGTTTCAAAGCAACTCTGGCATTGTCCTTGCAATTGTCTGAGATCTCCTCGTGAAGTGATTAACCAGTGCAGAAAAAAAAGCAAGAGAAAATCGCAAAAGCCATTGATGATATTTGTGAGATGTGACAGCCACTCGGGACTAACAACCTTGGACCTGCGCTCGCCGATTATCTTGCTGGTAACTCTGAACGTGGTGTTGAGACAGGAGCACTGTGCCTTGAAGATGCAGGGCTCAAATCAAGTCAAAATTAAGCATAGGGACAGATCAATCTCTGGCCAATGCTACATTTCGCCAAACCCTGGAGGTGAGCACGGCTCGTTTGCTGAATGAGCACTTGCCCAGCCGTGAGTAATCTATCAACCTCGGGGCGGTTGATATCTAGTTTTCATCCACCAAGGAGATAGAGCTCCTCCACCGACAAGATCCAGCAACATTGCTCTCTGCCTTATACGTCATCCGCCACGAGGGCAGAAATTTCTGTAAGCGCAATAGCAAATGTAGTGGAACTCCAGCACGAGGACAACATCATGATCCTGGATTCCCGGGTGCATTCTGAGCTGTTGAAGCTGATGTTGAAAGTTGGCTGGACCTGTGTGAGGAAGTTGGTGACGGTCGTACGGTTTTCCCCCCACGATCCACGGCAGATGAACAGAACTCATGCATCGTCGTCTGGCCATCCCACTCCCACTCTAGGACTTTTAGGGTGAGAGAGGGGTCCTAGAGTTCTAAATGTGAGGGGTGATAGTGCTGCCCCACTTCACGATCGGGCCGCCAGAGCCTGCAAGAAGGAACACGACGCGGTATATGTGAACAGCAATGAAGAGTGAGAGGTGAGAAATGAGGAGCGTGAGGAGCGTGAGGAGTGAGGGAAGTGAGAGAAGTGAGGTGAGACAAGCCAGCGAGATGAGAACAGGCCGCAAATAGCCCATACCTTTTTCTACTATGGTCTAGTCGCGACCTTTCCTGTGTTGCCCTCCCTGGAATTATTTACCTAGGTGACCTCGTTACTTAGTACAAGACGCTTCTCTTGCGTAGCACCATGGGTTGATCCGCGCTACGCGACAATTAAAAAATTCTTCCCTAGGAGAGTATCGCGATTCTTTATCAAACAAAGCTCCATAATCATTTGGGAGTAGGATCTTCATAAAGTCGTCGTTGTCGCTGTTGTCGCGGTTGTCGCTGTCGTCCCTGTCGTTGCTCGTCGTCGCACTTGAAGATTTCCAACTAACAACTTCAGTCTCAGCCCACTGCCGCATTGCAGATGTTACGTTGAGCTATACTTGTTCCTACATCCGCTGTCAGTCTCTGCTGGCTGCCATAGTGCGTGCATCGACCTGGCGCCTCTCATCCCCGGTCGTTCCTCCTGCACAGCGATATCCGAGTCGACCCCGCCATCAGAAGCAAGTCCACGTTCGCAGGTCTCTCTAACCCTATCAACCCTCTCGACAACCTCTCTGGCAGGTCTCGAACCCTATCGCAACTGCTTGCTCCCCCAGGACAGCATCCCCTCCTTCCCGCTGTCGCCCAGGCTCTTCACCACCATCTGGACCCCCACCCGTCGCGCTCGTCCTCGCTGGCCAGGGAGGACAGCAGGAAGCAGAGTGTGGCGCCAATAAACACACCATATTCGCCCGCCCACCAGCCTTTCTGCACCCTGCACAGCATCCGGTTAGACATCTCAGGACCCTGAAGCTTGTTGTCGTGCAAACAGGCCTCGAAGAATAAGAAGCGCTTCACTTCCCCTCCACGCAGGCTCGCTACTATTACTCCCACCAGCCAGCCAGCTACTGCTCCAAGAATAAGCTGAGTTGAGACAATCGTCTTTCGACGATTGCGTGGGGATCCCTCCTTCCCAATATCTCCCTCAATCAGGCAGTGTTGCAGTCGATCAGCTGAACCTCTCATTGCGTTCGTCTGCCTCACACCAACCACAGCCTTCACTCTCCTCGCGAGCTCTCCTGAGTTCGCCTGTTCGCCTCCTGTTCCCCGCCACTGGCCCCCCCTCAGGGTTGGTTGTGTGTGTGAGTGTGCGTGTGTGACGGCTCCGAGACCTCCGGTTCGTGACCTGGCCACACATCCCATACACCTGCGCCCTCATCCCATTACGCTTCAGCCCACCGCGAGATTCGTATTAAGACCATCTTAACCGTTCGGATTCATTGGTTTGCGGTGAAGGGGTTCCGGGTGGCTGCAAGGCACTGCTTTTCTGAAGGTCATCCTGCATGAAATCCTTGTCTCGTTAGAACGGAAAGCAGCCGATTTGGGAATATAGAAGAACAGGATTAAATATGAATGCTCAGATTTCTTTCCTTGTAAGTCGTCATGTCTGCTGTCTTGCCCCGGAGTTTTGTTGAGTTCTAGTGTGACTGGACTCGGTCCATGGACTCTTGGTGGTCACCACCCCTGGCAAGGCTGGAGTCTGGGCTATGTTATTGTTCTTATTGTCGTGGCTCTGAATAACCTCAACTTCACAATGGGTCATGGCCTTGCCCAAATACATCAAGTGTCTTGTCTTGCGGCGACCTTATATACCTCCATTTACATCTCATAGCCATGGACAAGTGGACTTCTCCTTTATGTCCTCGAGCACTTGCATCAAGCCCATCCTTTGCCACGATGCTAACGGGCAACAGGAGGGTCAATTTAGCCTCATCCATATACCTCTCCCTTTATACTCCGCTCTTCTCCAACCTATCCTGAGGGTTCTCCTTCCTCATGGCGGACCTACCAATAGCTCGGGGCCAGAAGGGCTCCTCGAAGGTCTTTCAACAGACAACAAGCATGGTTTCCTAAATATTAGTGTAACTCCTATCGAGTGCAGCATAGTTTGCCATACAAGCTGGGCACGGTCTGTCTTTGAGCCAGTGATCCAGGCTCTTCCCAAGTCCGAATCCTCACAAGTTCAAATTTCCAAAGACACATATATCATCTTCTCCGTTTCCTCGGCAGGAATGGAAGCCGGGCAACGAGTGATGGATCTAACTGCTCCCTTAGCCATGGCCGGAATCCCGATCTTCTTCATCACAACCTACTACACAGATTTCATTCTCGTACCAGCAAAAGATAGAAACACAGTCGGGAACGCACTTCTTGCCCGAGGGTTCGAATTCTCCGAAAACGACTCTGCCTACGTTGCGCCAACAAACATCTCCCACTCTCGACTTCCATCGGCTTCGTCAGATCCGCCTTCAACACCACCTCCAACCAACATCGCCGAGCTTCAGGTCCGAACCTTCTCTCACCTAAAGAAACGCAATGTTCGCCCATTCATTGTAGAAGATCTTACACTTGTTCAATGCTCAGGTCGCGAGATCCGCACTTCGGATATCTACGGGTCTCATCACTCTCTCAGTTCCAACCAAACACCAAAATCCTGGCTGGAGAATATTGATCCAGCATTATACTGCGGACTTGTCAGTGCTCTCGTACAACAACCAAAATTCCTCAGTGTCACGCTTGCACAAGACGATGCGCCATCTCTTCTCCTCGATAAGTCCCTCTTGTGGCTCTTTGGGAATAGCATAGCAGGAGACACAGAATGTGACTTAGTCCCTATATTCCTTGATCTAGTTGATTTGCCACTGGAAAGTACTGGCATCGTGTGTGGTGTTGCTGGCAAACTAGTCGATGAGATGAAAAGTACACACTGGGGAAATGGTAATGGTCATGGTAATGGCATGAATGGTAATGGTGATACTAATGGTTTGGATGAGAGCGCGAACGAGTTGAGTTATTTGAGTACAGCAAGAGCTGGAGCTGTCGTCTTAAGCAGTGAGGGGTCCGTGCGCGCATTAGAGGCTTTACTACCTTTGTTGGAGAAGACGGAGGCATAAAACCAGAGACAATACTTGGAGTTCAAAAGTATCTCGTGGAGGCTACCCCATCGGGTATGGCGTTTCTCCGCGTATACTTCTCGTTATGATGATACAAGCATATAACGCGATGGTTCGGGTTCAAGAGGGAAACGGAGACAGGGCTATTTCCTAGCATCGGTACCCAAAGAGTCTTTTCATATACGACCTCCTCACTTATGCCCTCCCTCGATGCAATCCAGGGAAACGAGCAATGCCAATACAGGCATGGATCAGGTCCCAAAAATTCTCCTTACCTATCATAACATCACTGGGGTGGGCGGCTGCATTTGCATGGAAGGAACAAGGGCATCATGAACGGAGGGTTTAAAAAACTATTACTGCATCTTGAAGGAGTTTTGACTTTGTGTTTTAACTTTTCCCGAATCCCGAATTGGGAACTGAATTGAATGTGTGGGGGAGGGATGAGTGATGTGATCGAAAGGAGGGCAGGAGGAAGGCGTTGTATTGTAAGATACCATTGAGTGGAGATTTGAGATTAAAGAATTGAATTGCAAAGATCAAATTTATTGAAAGTCTTGATATTGCATTTAGTGTGACTTGGCGAGGGCAGAAACGGGTAAGACAGATTCATAATTTTCTTGGTGTGATAGTCGTCTTATGGGATCCAGACACTCAACCGTAGTGTGCGTATGCAGTGGTTTGGGAGGTTTTGACAGAAGGAAATCTGAGCACTAAGAAATACAGATAAACTTAATGGGAGGCAGGTGAACTATGAAAGTCACAGTTCTACTAGGAGAATAGTTCCGGAACTCATTTTATTAGTACTAGGATGCATGCTTTTGATGGGAAAACATAATCAATAGAATGCCCATGCCTTTCACCAATACTAGTGAGTCCCATAGGAATGCATGAGAAAAAGTAACTTCCATAATGCAATAATCCATCCGATACCTCGTTTCCCACCTAGTGCCCCACCGAACACTTAATATCTCGTTTCTCGCTTCATTCATGTAAGAATTCATCCACATGCTATTGTTCCTGAGCATCTAAATCCAGGAACCCTTTAGGAGTCATCCTCGATGCGGATAGAACCCTCGCTGCCGAGGCCACGGCTCCACCATCCGTCAATACTGGGAGCACTGCTGTTAGCATGTGCGAACAAGAGCCAGAAACCGAAGACTGGCTTGGCAAGAACATCGAGGACAGCATATACGATGATCTCAGTATCAACAGACCACTTGTGGGCACCGTCTCCAATGCCCCAGACAATTGGGTACAAAGTCCAGAGGATGAGAGTGAATCCACCAATGCTAGCGAAGAGCTTAGCAGTCTTGTTGTTCTTGGACATAACGGCACGACGGCCTGGGATTACGAGTTGATAGACAATGACAAGGTACGCAACACAAGCCATAGCGTAATATCCCCATTTCTGTCCATTAGTAGCACCGAAAGCGGCCAGGAGACCAAGGAGGACCATAGTCAAATCTGCGACGATGGCGACGATAATGCTAGCTCCATCCAAGCCGGCGAGAAAAGCGAGATCGAGGATGAGGAGAGGAGTGGTCAAGCTCCAGTCAACGTATCTAGCCCAGAAGACTTGTCGGTAGACATATTGAATTGTGTCTGGGACATGTTTGTGTGTCTCCTTAATAATAGTTTCAGCATAGCTGTTTCCGTCACCGGTGGCCATTGCAAAGTATGAGATGGTTGCGAAGAGAGTAATAAAGGTGGTGATGACGTGGAAGAGTCTTTTTTGCTATGTAGCTGTCAGATTTGCTCAGTTGAATTTCGAGAGGGGAACTTACGACTGGAACACGCCATGCCATTGCTGTGAAAGCAAGGGTGGATAGTAACATTATTACGAAGATAACCTGATCTGTTAACTCCAAGAGTAGAAATGCTTGTAGATGTAACGTACCCATAATGTCTTTGTACCAGTCTCCCCAACACGCTCGTAGTATGGGTAGTTTGGGGTAACAGTCGGGATTGGGGCGACTGAGGGTGTTAATGAGGAGGTAGGCACTAGTAAAGACGAGGTCTTCTTGAGAGCCTCTACGACTTGGGTAGGCTGAATCATGTTTACTTGCTGATGGTGATGTGTTAGATAGTGAGTATGTCTGAGTTTCTTGAGTCCAAAAGCTTGAGGAGAATCCAAATGGATGAGATATTATTTAAAGAGAGAAGAGAAGAGCAATAAAGGGGGGAATTATTTGCAAGGCAGGAAGTAGGGTGACGCACCATATTGTGCAGGAGACTCCCTTCCTTGCTCTGAACAAGCTCCGGAGAGCTCTCCTGGCAAACTGCCTAACTAGTTTACACAACTGGTACATACCCATACTCTCTGCGAATCATAATTCACTAGGACGTCATGGTCTTAGAAGTGAGCATCATGCCAAGGATTTCAATTGCGGGGACGAGGAGGATTGCAACTAGAAAATATAAAACTTGTGATACTTTTCATAATTTTTGCAACTAACTTACCTCTTATTCTAGCAAGACATCTGAATCACCTAACAATCACTATAAGCCCAGAGCAATTTTTTCTAGCTTTGTTGACTTTTCAATTGATTGAAAGCGGATCGATGATCTGCGTGGCGTTAGAATCAACAGGGATGAAAACCTCGCTTGCAGCATCGAAAACATAAAATCCCATGCGGGGAAAATTCCTGCATATTTCAAGATTGACTAATATTATCCCAGCTTGAACAGCTCACTGCACATTAAAAACCTATCAGGTGACAGGAGCATGCTGTTGTGTCATACATTGATTCACAAAGCACCGTGGATCCGAGGATAACCGCCTTGTTAATTGTTTTCTTGTTTTCTTGTTTTATATGATATTTTGAGACGTTGATGTCATGTTTTGGATTAACTTGGTACCTTGTCAGGCACAAAATCTCTTATGCCTATGCTAACTGTGGAGGACACAGTATCCTACCATGAATAGAATTTCTAGAGTATGACACTATGTTGCAGAGAGTGGTTAATTTCAATTGAGTAAGGAGGAGTGAGCTCTTATTTTAAATACTATGATTGTTACTGAGCAATAGACAAAAATCCTGCTATGTATTGAGAGAATTTCTTGACAGCGAAAAGTGTAACAGTAGAAGTACTACTTCAGAGACGTGTATCTGTTCCACTACCTTCCATTATCTAGAGGCTATTACTTATATATTGTATGCTGTAGGAAGAGGCTAATGGAGCACCTAGTCATCATCAGAACACTCCCAAACAGTTAAACTTTCCGTCCCATGATTCTTACTACCGTGATACTTTTTATAGTATTTTTTGCTGTCATTTCGCTATTATAATTAATTATTCTTATTTAGAGTATCACTAAGACCTCGGTGACCTCGTCTCAATTGCACATTTGCATTCTCTTGTCATATTTTATCACTGTTCGTCAAAAGACAGAATTTTTATTCTTACTAAATGCAAAAACCTCAGTGATTAAAGCTGTCTATACATACAATCGATCTAATGAGATTAAACCTCAGGCATGGATGGAGAACTGTGCCCTTGATATCCTCTGCGATAGCAATCTTGAAACCGGCAGCAAGTAATCTGGGATTTATAGTCAAGTGGCGAAGGAAACCTATATAACGCTACTCTTGAACATTAAGGCGACCTAGGATGTTGTCCCTCTCTACACTGTGCGTATTGTTCTTCAACTCATCATTTTACTACTTGTTACAAATAATCCTCACTGTTTCGAACCAATTTCCATAACTGGTATAAGCTCTCTGCTATTGAGTATCTATATAACAGCACTGTACCCCTGTCAAGAACTTCAGGTGCCTCGTCCACAATAGTAAACCCACGTTGGCGCAATTAACAAGTATCTCTCAGCTAGAGGGAGATGGACTTTCGATCAATATGAAATCGATATCTAATACTCGCTTTGAGCAGATTCCTATTCTCGAATTCCCACGTGGCTATATATTCTTTCCAATTCCCGGCTGAATTCCCTCCAGAATCTCCAATAGCTCAATCCACACCTTGGCCTGTGCCTTTTCCCCTTGTGGACTCCTGACCCAAGCACTCGGATCCCTCACCTTACAATCCACCATATACAACCCATGTGTCTCCGGCCCTGCACACGCAGCAGCAACCAGCGTTCTACTCCCCACTTCCGTACTTCTCGCTAGCAGCGCCTTTCCTATAAATGCCGCAACATTCAAGGGGAACTTTGCATGTCGCATGAGGTCAGAGTGGCAGAAGCCTGGTGTAAGGGTATTGAGCGTTATTTGTGGTGACGAGGAGGCAGATAAGAGGGGAGCGAGAGCACGGATCGTAAGGATTTCGAGGAGTTTTGAGACATTATAGCGATCCGGTTGGAGAGAAGTGGAAGGTGTAGCGAGTGTAGTGAAGATATGGGATGAAAATTGTTCCTTAAATGATGCCTGATGTACTGTCAATTTGTGCCTCGAGCATGGAGAGAAGCAAGGCAATGTACCTGTTCATGAGCATCGCTCGCAACAATGACAAGATGCGGAACAGTGTTGTAGTTCAAGGCTGATTTCCGTAATGTCGGAAGTAGTAACAGAGCCATTAGGAAGGTCGAAATTACATTAACCGTGATTGTACTTTCCATTCCCTCTACCTCTTCATAAGAGGGTACCGCAATTCCTGCATTCTCTACTACTATATCCAACCTCTTCAAATCCTCCGTGCGTTTGCACATTGCCTTCACACTCGCGTAGCTATTCAAATCCACCTCCCATACTTCAATTACGCATTTTGCTTCTGGTAGGCTCGCTTCGATATCTGCCTTTGCAGCATTACCCTTCGAAACATTCCGGCAGCAGATAATCAGTCGTTCAGCACCGAGACGACAGAAGTGACGAGCTGCTTCAAGACCGAGTCCAACATTGGCACCCGTTATGAGGACCGTTTGGCCAGCAAAGGAATTTGTTGGGTAGGGGAGCTTTGTGAATAGCTGGGATTTCAGGAAGGAGGTTAGGAAGCCTGCTGGACTTGAGGTTTGTTAGCTGTTGTTAGCTGGTATATTAAAGATAAAATGAAAAGAGGGCATACAGGTTAAACATGTTGATATAAGCAGAAAGTTGATAGAGATGTCTGCTAATTACTTGTATATTAGTTTGGAGTTATTGGGATAGCAATTGTATATAAACTCCCTTTGTGAGCTAACTGGTGGTCTGTCGTGATGAAACCAACATGATACTCTCCTGCCTGAGGACGGATCATGTAGAAACAACAACATCAACATATTTTCATAGCCTTGAGAACTTTGCGTTGCCATCGTAATATTCTCACTTGAGATTGATGTTATATCTTGGCAAAATGCGTTTGCATGATGATTTTCGTTATCGGAGGTTTACAGCAATGCTCGGTGCTCGGCGTCAGCACTCTATTCTCGGGACCGAGACTTCGGACATTTCTTGGCGAGGAAGTTCTGCCTGCGGGTTATAACTAAAACCCCGAACAGCTGCTGTAAAATAGCGAACCTCGCTGGTAATTCCTGACGGAGTTTAGCGGCTTGATCTATCCTCTGTCTATTGTGAACGGGGACATGAGTTGGACTCCTAGTGGCTTAACTGCCAATTACATACTCGGGAGTATATGTTACGCTGATTTGCACCTGGTGACTGTGCCTCAAGCTCAGAAATATATAAAGAGGTAGGTTCGAGTGATTGCAAGTGCTCTCATCTTATCTCCTCAACTCCTTCCCTCCGTTTAAAGTTTTATATGCGATAAGTAGTTGGCTGTACGGTATCCTCAAAAGCTCTCTAGAATATCACCATTTCAAAAAGAGCAAAGACATTACAATACAAGATCACAACAATGACTGAATCAACAACATCCCCCAAAATCGCAATTATAGGTACGCTTCCACTTTGGATTATTTGAAAGATCTCTTACTAATTGTCTTCGTAGGCGCTGGCCCTTCTGGCTTAACACTTGCCTCTCTCCTTCACAAACATCACCCCACCCTCTTACTCACTCTCTTTGATCTACGACGTCGCCCTTCACCCGAGGAACTTGCTCAACCATCTGGCTCACTCGACCTTCGGAGAGATACTGGTCTCCTCGCTATCACAGAATGCGGCCTGCTCCCCAAGTTCCAGTCGTTAACAGTAGAGTGCAGCGAGGCGACACTCATAGCCGACAAGAGTGGCGATATTAAACTTGCTCTCGAAGGCCGAGAGGGTGATCGTCCAGAAGTTTCCAGAAACGCACTCCAAGAATTGCTGTTTAACTCAATCCCAAGCGAGTTTGTCAAATGGGAGCACAAAGTTCTCTCAGTTACCCCTGCCAAAACGCCAAAGAAATGGATACTCGCATTCTCCGACCAGAGTGCAAAGAACACCACAGACATCAAGGACTCAGAAGAGTACGATCTCATAGTCGGAGCCGACGGAGCGTTTTCCAAAATCCGTCACCATCTCACAACAGTGAAACCATATTTCAGCGGCATATCCTGCATTACAATGACTATCCCACAAATCAACGCCAACTACCCAAAACTTTCTGCCAAAATTGGCCAAGGTTCATTTGCAGCCTTGGGAGATGGGAAGTCTCTCATGGCACAAAGAGCAAGTCAGGAAAGCGCAAGAATTTACCTTATGCTCTCTGCAACTCCAGGCTTGACCACTGCTTCGACTGAGATCGAGAATATGCACCAGTCTGGTCAGTGGAATGGCGCTGATCTGCGGGATAAAATGCTGAGTCATGAATTCTACTCCGGCTGGGGCTCTGAAATGAGAGAGATCTTGAAAGTTGCGTTTGATGCTGAACTTGAAAAGGAAGAGAGGATGGAGGTTAAGCCTCTTTATATGCTTCCAACGGACCACACATGGAATCATACAGCGGGACTGACGCTCATCGGTGACGCAGCACATCTCATGACTCCTTTTGCAGGAGAAGGGGTCAATCAAGCAATGCTTGATGCAGTGGAACTCTCTCAAGCCATTTCGTCATCTCTAAAATTTCAAGACGAAAGGGAGAAGACAATTACAATAATGGACGAAGCAATTAGAGGCTTTGAGACAAAAATGTGGGAAAGAATGAAGCCTGTGATGGAAGGGACATGGGAGAACTTGGAGCTCATGTTCAAGGATGAGGAGGCGCCGAAAAAGATGGTGGCTCTATTTGAAGGGATTATGGCTGCTCATAGGGCTGGCCTTGAAGCTCCCATGCCTGAAAGTTAAGTAAGAGTGGTGTGGAAGGGGTATATTCTCGTAATGGTTGTGGAGGCATGATTTTGGTTAGAAATCAATGAGCAATGGCATGGTTAGCAATGATACCTTTCTCCTTTTTAGAGCTTGGGCAAAGAGCGTATCTCGGGAAAAGAGTATTGCGCTAGACAGTAGATATATAATGAGTAAATAGACAATAGCCAGATTTTTAGAATTTCAACGCCCCTCAGAACGCTTGGACTCTTCTCCTGAAAACGTGATCTCTTCTCGCATTTAAGCGATTTTTGTTCTTCCCCTCCTTTCCGAGACCTCGGTCTCACGGGAAAACAATAGCCTTGTTCAACCACCACAACAATGCCCTATCAATATAAACCGAGGAGCTTTGTTTACGCAATGCGTTGTTCATGCGATACTGCTGACTGGATAACCTGATTGATATTATATCATTACTCACGATGACTTCCCCACCTCCTTTGATGGGCCTTCGAGTGTTGGAATTTGCTGGTTTAGCGCCTGGTATATAAACTCTCTCTGTTGAGGCATGGAGAATTTTTTGACTGACGCTTTAACAGGACCATTCGCCGGCCTCCTCCTCGCAGATAACGGCGCATCTGTTCTTCGAATCGACCGCTCAATCCCAAATGTCACCCATTCGACCTCTTCCTCTCTTCCGCCAGTAACAGGTGACCTCCTGACACGCTTTAAAGCTTCCATCGCTGTCGACCTGAAGTCTGCCTCGGGCGTCGAATTCGTGAAATCACTTGTTCCACATGCCGATATCGTCATTGATCCGTTCCGACCTGGTGTTCTCGAGAAGTTGGGATTAGGACCAGATGTTCTGCTTGGCTTGAATGAGAGGATTATATTGGGGCGCATGACGGGTTTCCGTCGTGATGGGAAGTACAAGGATATGGCGGGGCATGATATAAATTATATTGCTGTTTCTGGCGCGTTGGCAATGTTGGGGCGGAAAGGGGAGAAGCCTCTTCCACCAGGGAACATCTTGGGGGATTTTGCTGGTGGTGGAGCAACACTTTTCCAGGGAATTCTATTGGCATTGCTTGCAAGAGAAAAGAGTGGGAAAGGTCAGGTTGTGGAAGCAAACATGGTGGATGGCAGCTCATACTTGGCGACATTCCCAAGAATGCTCATGAAGACACCAATGTGGGAGCGACCGAGGGGAGAAAACACGCTCGATAGTGGATGCCCTTGGTATGATACCTATGAGACAAAGGATGGGAAGTACATGGCGGTAGGAGCACTCGAGCCTCAATTTTTCAGGGAATTGATCAAAGGTCTTGGATTAGAGGGGAGAGGAATTCAAGAAAACAGAGAAGACAGGAATACCTGGCCTAAAGTAAAGCAATTGTTCGAGCAAACATTCAAGTCGAAAATACGATCAGAGTGGGAGAAGGTATTCGACAAAACTGATGCGTGCTGCACACCAGTCCTTGATTACAGAGAGCTCGAATCAGACCCCGGTAGAGAAGGAGATCAGAGACCAGCAGTCACCCTTCGAGCAACTCCAAGCTATGCGCTCGCGGCAGGCTCATTGTCTCGCGATCCTTCAGAAGGTCAAGGACCTGGTGTAGAAGGTGCTAGTTATGCTGGAGCCGCACTTTATCCTGGACAAGGAGGTGAGGAAATGCTCGGGCAATGGCTTGGATGGAAACGTGGAAAGAATTTCGAGTTTGAGAAGGGTGGGCTGGTTGGAAAATCATCCTCGAAATTATGATTGATTATTAATGCCATCCATCCTCCCGTCTTTATGCCCTATGTCTTTCTAGCTCATATCGGCCGTCTAACAAACGCCACCCAGAAACGAAGTCTATACCCTCCCAAAAGGTCAATTAGATTGGAGATTATCTGCTCGATGTAGACAGCCCCTTCCTTTGGCCGTTATCCATCATATATGTCCTTTCCCACGTCGATATCCCGAGAAATTCTTGCATATTTTCTCCATTTCCTTCCCAATCACAGTTTCTCATTAAGCCGGCCGTCGGTTTCATTGCAGGTTCCTTAGAAAAGCCTTAAGAACAGTTAACCTTGGCCGGTCAATCAAGTGATATCTTATTCAGACTTACCTCCGATCTTGGCAACCAGGTCATCGAAAATCAAAGTCCCGATGGACTGGGGGGTGGATTTGGAGGTGGTGAAGGCGGATCACCTCTTGACATGTTCACTGGTAGGTCTCTTTGAATAGGCATATTTCGTGATCGAATGAACTTGTTCCCGCTTGGTTGACTTGCGCTTTGGCAATTGTCTGCGAATCGCGAGAGGCCTTCGGTACAAATAGCCATTTGCCGTCTCCTATATTCTTGAACCTTCCACAGAGCCGCAAAAGAAGACCTGTTCTCTCCTTCTCTCCAGCTCGTATTTCCCTTCTCTCGAAAAATAAATTTCGATCGGTTAGAGCTATAGCTGAGCTTCGATTGCCAATCTTAAGCGCAAAAGAAAGTATAGCACGCCACTCGGGGAATTAAAGATGGGAATGAGGGGTTCGAGTGGACAGCTACGTTTCTTTTGATGGTGTTCGTTATCCTAGAAAACAGATTACCATGACAAGGCGGGCCACACAACCCCTTTTATCCTCTTTCCACTTACCCAACACTTGGGTTCGTCCTTGCAATGAAGTAGCAACCCGCTGGTTCGTGAAGCACCATTGAGTGCTACATGTCGCACAGCAAACTTTCCTTTGACCATTCGAGAATGTTGTCCGAGGAAGCGGAAGTCAGGCCTTCCAGATCGTTCTCCACTCATTGTAGAGACCGAGTCAACGTCAACCACAATGAACAACAAAACAAAATCGAAACGTTCCCATCGGCTCCGCTTACTCGGGAAGCTCCCGCCTCACTTCAGTCCACACTTTCTCACAACCAGCCAACTCAGCCCAAGCCATCAAGGCGATCTCATTCAAACAACCTAATTCGCCATCCCTCCATCGTTCAAATCTTACCCCTCCCACCTCCCCATCAGCACCTTACTGCACCTCACGCAAAAGAACGTTTCTCGACCCCTAATGCCGTCGGCTACGCACAGCACAGTTGTTCAGGGCGCGGACAAGGGGTCTCCCAAGTCCCGTACCAAGATATGTACTCAGCCGCTCAGGGGATCACTTGCACACAAACGTATCCCGTTTAACTCTTCTCGAAGCTATCTTCCCCCATTCTAGTTGTGAGTTCGAAGTGCCTTTCAAGGTTGTCCCGGGATCGATTAAGCCCTGTGAAGTAAGTCAAGGCGTCCGGTACCATGAACCCGGTTACCCGGTTCAGCGCCACATTTCCCTCTCACATCCTCCCCCTTTTCAACCTATCATTCGTGTCCGGTATTTCCCAGCGCTGCCAGACCGACATTCCGGAAGTTCCTCTCCAAGTGCCGCAACAGCAAGCCCCAATATTCGCCTCGCTGCCAAACAACGGTGCAGTGCCCATCGGAGGTTAAGGGGCACACAAACCAGATCTGACGTGCCACAATCGATCGGTACGTAGCACAGCATCTCTATTAAAATCTAAAAAGTTCTCGACCGACCCTGAAGCCAAGGGACGGATCTGAATATGGATCTGGTGCGAGTGCCGGGCTGATGCAGAACTGTTTTTGTACGAAGATGACTTGCTCCGGTCGCTGCGCTGGCAAGGGCTGCTGCAGAAGTTGCAGCCGCGGAGGAGATTAGTGGAGTAGGGAGCCTGTGTGTATATTGCTGTATTTAAATTGAGACCCAGAGGGTTGGGATGGGCTGTTGGGAGATCTAGTGGAACTTGACGCCTCACAGGAGGGAAGGGTATGTATTGGCTTGTTGCGTGTATAACGGAAAATGGCTATGCTGTGTTCACAGATAGATGGAGGATATTAATGGTCTCAAGACCTTAAGAGTTGCGGTGTGAAAATGGAGCGGGGGTATTAGGTGAATGGGGATGTGTAGGTAGGTAATATCTTGCGCTATCTAGTATGGTTATGGTACGGTAGTTGGTATGATCGGATGGATGACGAGAAGTGTAGCAGAGAGAGGAGAAACAAAAAGTAACAGAATCCATACACTCTCCGTGTCCCTACGAGCCATTCGCTTTATGATTGCTGCATTCCCTTACCACCAAGTCGGCGATATCGCTTTACTATCAGGTCCTCTATGCTCATGCCTATTCCTGCGTCCAAGTGCTTACATGCACATCATTAAAAGTTGCCAAAGGAGGTATCGGTATCGGTATCGTATGAAGAGATGCTGGTGAAGAAGAGTCTAGGTGACAGCATCATGAAATGCTGTGAAGATCTATGCCTTATAGGTTGCCTCGTTCTGTATTGTCGGTGGCCTACATTGGCCTTTGCGTCAAGCTGCCAAAACAATTCGCCTCTTATTGTACTTGGCTAACAATTTCGCTCGCACGTGACAACGATTCCACCATTTGTTGGCATTCCTTTCTCCTTCTAATGGTGTAATCACTTTCCTTGAGTAGCTCTTCTAGCGAATCGGTCCGGTACATGTTCTCAAGGAGTTCTCGTTGCATCTCATCCTTAGTAAATCTACATCACGTCAGTCGGGTAAAATATGACACGATCCCTGGCTGTACTCACTGGACGAGGTTCAACATGATTGCTTTTGGTACCATATCGATCAGTGTCTTTTTGACGATATTGTAGTAGGAATTAATGAGAAGTTCTAGTGGTATTAGCTTCGACCGTATGTCTAACAGGGGTAACTTACTGATGACCTCAACCTCCACGCCTTCCCGTTCTGACAGAGTTCCGGATGCCTTCAAGGTTGGTGGGGGCGCTTCCATGGCAGCCATCTTTTTCTTATTCCTTGTTGCGAAGAAACTTCCAAAGAAGCCACCATTCTGGTCTCCCATGTCTCCTAGGGTAGGGCTTGCTGCTCGTGCAGGGGTAGCGGGAGATGGTAGCGCTTTACCAGTTTTGGGGTCTACCTGGACAGGCCTGGATGAGGAGTGCTTTTCATTGACAATCGCCATAGCCTAAAACGTATTAGTCATAATAACAAAAGGGGAAGGGGTCAGCTTTTCTCACTCTGTGTCCATTCAGGAAATCCGGATGTCCAGTATTGATATAACATGCCTCCATAGCAACCAAATCCTTGACAAGCTTGTTGGTTGGGTCCATGACTTTCTTGAAAAAGTTGATGACAACAGCATGGAACTTCTCCTTGAGTTGGGGATACCGTCGGAAGAATTGCTTCCCAAGTAGTTGGGTCAGAATTCTGACAAGCTCGTCATAGACTAAAGAAACACACTTCAAACTTGGCTCTTCGAGACGCTTGATCTGCTGTTTAACAATGAGCTCGAATGCAGTGGTTCCAACAAAAAGTGCTGGTGAAGAACCCGAGGAGTTGTACAAAATTGTTCTGATATCAATATCCTTGACTTGGTCGAATGGGTCCACAGCCTTGACACCATTGGAATACAATTCATGGAAAACAAAACTGATGCGAGCACCTCCGGAAAGCTCTATACTTGACAATTCTGTGTTATTTCCTTCGAGAACTGTTCTCCACTCGTTTGTGAATTCTGTGATGATATTCAGCACAATATTTGCACTGTTTCCGAGCATAGAATCGCCAAGTCCTTGCAGTTCTGTGGTATATTTCTGTAATGAAGCGGAAATGCGAGCCTTGATATCTGGAAGGGTTTGTTTGATATGCATCATCAAAATAAGATTAAGCTTTCGGGCCAAGTATGGAGTTCCGCAGTATGAACTCTTATTGCGATATGCCTTGTGGTTCTCAAAAAAGTTCTTCTCGTTCTCAAGCGCAGACGTAATTGCCTTTTTGTTGTCAATATCCCTCTGACCACGATTCACAACTGGGACATATCCCAATCGAAGTGGGATAATTCGGCCGGCCAAAATATCCACCACATCAGTTCCGTCGTCCATCAGATCGACCTTCGTGAGCACACCAATTGTCCTCTGGCCTTCTGGGTCAACTTCTCGAGCAAGCTTTAACCCATCAGAGTTGGCTAAATCAGTATTTGCACCAGTCACAGCAAGAATAATGGCATTTGGCTTGCTGATCTGCTTCAATACCATCTCCTTAATCTGCCTTTCAATATCTCTTGGTTGATCTCCGACTGGCACTTTTGTCAGACCAGGTAAATCGACAAGGGTGAGTGTGAGGACATTCGGAGAGTATATTCGTAAGTTGATTGGCGCAGGGGAGATTCCTGCATTTCGGCCAGTCTTTGCTTCTGTCTCCTTTACGATCTCATCTCGAATTTTGTTGAAATCGTGGAACTTTTGCCCAGGAATATGTAGGAATTCACCCCATTCATCAACATTGGCTTCCTTATCTCCTCCCGCTGATATAGACTCCTCCTTAACGCCATTTGTCTTCGCTACTGGCTGTCGGTTGATTAGCTGAAGGACGAGCGGTCGTCTGGTCACAATGCCGGTTCCTCTTGGTAAACTATGATCTCAAGTCAGTTTAGCTATGTTTTAACGCACGTGGCGGTCGTACAAGTCTCTTCCCACGATGTTCTCTAGCACCGAACTCTTTCCACTCGACTGACTTCCCACCACCACTATCTGAGGCAAATCGATAGGATTCTGTACGCCAACCGTTGTGAATACATCTTGTAGTTTGTTTACTAGCCTGCAAAGCTTGTTAGTACGATGGCGCAAAGCAGAGGACTTCAAGGGGTTTTGACGTTATAAGACCAGGGTCCGAGATACCGCCTTGCGCGGACGCCGACATGACGAAAGAATGTGCTTGTGCTTGCTGTTGCTTGGGAGGGGGTGTAGGATTCTGGAGGTTGGAGTATGTGGAAAGGTGCGAAGTTATGTAGTCGAGGTTCGTAGATGCGTGTGTGTTTCTGGATTTCTGGATGGGTGTTGAAGGTGCATACGCAACTTGGCGCGCTTTCGTTTGAACTGTGGCTAATCCCGGTTTATTTACTCAGCCACACGGGGACCTATTTTCTATTGTGTAAACCTTCTCCCACCTTTCAACCTTAAATTTTTCGCAATAAAATTCGAGGTCACGCACTGGTTGATAGAATCTTCAAATCAACCCACTGGAATTATTCTCTTCAACTCAAAAGTGCGTTATTTCCTTGTATTGCTGTGAATGTTTTGCAAGGTCTAAAGCTGGAGGCTTGTGACTGAAGTCATTCGACCTCAAAGCGTTTCCTTGTGTAAAACATGGGCTTACCAGGAATACTCGAGCTGAAACACATCCTGGATCTTGAGTGTGCTCTCAAGGCAACTTCCAACTTCAAAAAGCACCATGTCTTTCCAGGCTCACAATTAAGCTTACGCTACAAGCCGCGTCTGCCCACCCAGGCTTCAGCTTAATAGCAAACACGTGATAGCCGGCCTGAAGTAATTCGGACTTCTATTGCCCCTTTTCTGTATCAAGCGAGGAGGATGTGAATAACTTCATATAATTTTATGAGGTTTTGTCTGTCATATATTTGGCGTGGAAAATAAATCAACATACTAACTAACGGTTTTTATAGATTTTATTCTTTCGGTAGCTACCCTACCAACGAAATTCATTATGGCGCCCAAAATTATAACAGTCATTGGCTCTCTGAATACCGATCTCGTCACAGTAACACCTCGTGTTCCGGCAGGAGGTGAAACTTTGACGGCATCATCTTTCCATACTGGCCCTGGAGGAAAAGGTGCCAATCAGTAGGTCTTTCTCTTGAAATACATTACGAGGCAGCTCTCCCATACCACCCCCATAAACTATTTCCATCGGATACAGCTTCGAAACGAGGAGTATTATCAAAAATTCTATATTTGATTCTGGAGGTGATGGGTAGATGAAAAAGAACTTCCCTTCACTCACACCCTTCCCAAGCATGATAGTAGAACTCAGCACTGACCTCAACCTCCCCAGGGCGGTAGCAATCTCTCGTCTCTCCCGTCCAAACCCCAAAAACTCAACTACTCCCCCTGACATAGTCATTAAAATGGTCGGCTCAGTTGGAACCGACACTTTCGGGCCTGAACTCATAGATTTCATGTCCGCCTCGCTCGTTGACACAACAGGAATTCAATCAATCCCAAACACCAACACTGGTGTAGCCACCATAATCGTCGAGTCCACCTCCGGCGAAAACCGCATTCTCCTCTCTCCCGGCGCAAACGCCCATCTTCAACCAAGTGATTTTCTCACACCAGAAAGCCTGGGAATGCCAAAACCGGATTTGATTGTCTTGCAACTAGAAATCCCCCTTCAGACCGTTTTACAGATCTTGAAAACGGCAAAAGAAGCAGGAGTAGAAGTGCTATTTAACCCCGCCCCGGCCGTCCCCCTCCCGATGGACGTCTACCCCGCCATAACCCACCTAATCGTTAACGAAACAGAAGCCGCAATTCTAACTTCCACGCCCTTATCCCTTGTCGAAGACCCCTCCTTCAACTGGGATCCCATTGCGAAAATCCTCTTGGATCGAGGAGCGAAGAACGTGATTATTACACTAGGATCAAAAGGTGCTTATTTTTCTCATCAAGGGATGGAGAAGGGAGGTTTTGTGCCGTGCGCGAAGGTGGAGAAAGTGGTTGATACGACAGCGGCGGGGGATACGTTCGTGGGTGCTTATGCGGTGGGGGTTGTAAGGAAGGGAGGTGAGAATCTGGTTAGCGGGGAGGATGTTAAGTTGGCTTGTAAGGCAAGTGCGAGGACGGTGGAGAAGGAGGGGGCGCAGAAGAGTATCCCATGGGCTGATGAGGTTGATGATATTGGCAGGCATAATTCTTGAATGACGAGCTAAAGAAATACAACAAACGTAACAAGCATAAAATAGTTGGCAAGGTATTGGGTAACATGTGTAGTAGGCATGATGAAGATGTGATAATTGATATGAGTGAATTGTCTGTATCCGATAATGCCCCTTGACTTCACTTAAATGTGTCCCTCCAGATCTATTCAGCCCACGCTGCTCTGCACCTGATCTAAAAGCAGCGCACAAATGTAGTGAATGGAAATTCCAAACTCCGTTCCAGAAAAGTTTGAGCCCTTAAATCCGCTTATACGCACCATATTGCGTAAAGTAAGCCCAAACACCAGAAACAAATGCCTGTCCCCTCAAATGCTGCCTTGGTTACACTTATGATCAAGACTCAGATTCGCCATCCATATATGTGTTGTGATTGAATGCTGCCTCAACTGAATACGAAATATTGCCCCCTGCGCCGAAATCATGCGGTCTAATGAATCATTACCATCCATTTGACTCTCGCTGTGAGCCATTAGATTCTCTGGGAGCCTTTGAAGGTTTTAGTCTTGGTTCTTGGTTGGACCATCTTCGAATATATTATTAGTAAGCGAATATGAATAGTATGTTTGGAATGCTTACATCCGGACTTTCTGGTCATCGCCTGCGGAGGCGAACATGCAGGGGTTGGCAGGATTCCAAGATACTGCAGTACAGCACCCCTTTTCGTGCCCTTCAAGCTTCTCAATCAAAAGGCCATTCTCTTTATGCCAAATGTAGATATATCCCTCTAGTTGAAAGGTTAGCACATTTCCTAATGGATGGTAAAAAGGCAAATGATGTACCTTCACTTCCAGTAATGACAAAGCTCTCGTTTGCGCCACCAAAAGAAGCTCTGATAACGTTCAGGCCACCCCGATCGGCAGATTGGAAGAATCTGACAGCCTCTCGAGTATCTAAATCCAACATGCGAGCCTGCCCATCTTTTTTATTTACCAACAAATAACGTGAGTTTTGGCTGATGCTGATAGAGCTTGTTTTAGCTTTTAGATCTAGTTCGTATTCGAGCTCGCGCGTTACGAAATTGTAAATGTGAAGTTGATTTTCAGTATCCATAGCTACCAAACGATGACCATTTGGCGATACTGCAAGATCTTGTACCCGGTGGCTGCGTCCCCAGTCATAGACGAGCTCGCCATTAAGGTTCCATTGGCAAAGATTCCTTACTTTGTCGAGGCAACCTGTGACAAAGGTCTGTCCGTCGGGGGCCCAAACGCAAGAGCTGACCGGCTCCCGGAAATCATCAAGAACTCGTTTTATCTTCCCTGTCTGGGAAAAATGTAAGCAGATGTCGTAAAAGGCAACCGTGATTCCTTACCTCTGTATTCCAAAGTCTGGCTCGTCGATCTAGGGAGCACGTGACAATCATTGAGTCGTCTGGGCTCCAAGCCAGAGAGCATACGCCAGCCTCATGATCTGCTAGAGTTTGTAATACCTCGAAGGTTTCCATGTCATAGATAATTACCTGCCCATCTTCCCCGCAACTCGCCAGACGTAACCCATCATGCGAAAATTGTACCTGCCAGACTTCACCAGTGTGTTTATCGAGCTCAAGGTACGTCCGTACGGGAAAGTTATTGCGATCGCAGCTGTGATCTTGATATAACGATGGTGACGTTGCTGTATTGTGGTACAGGCAGTTTGATATTTGATTTCTTTTGACTTGCTGAAGAAGAACTGCGAGCCGATGCTCAGGTAACATTACTGCTGGTGATATGCATTCTGTTTGCAGTTATCAGTATTCTATTTTGCAAGCCAACTGTATCAAAGAGTAAACTTACTTGACAGGTCAGAGAGGAGCTGATGCCTAGAGCCACCTTGAGCACCATCCCATTCTGCCTTGACTTTGAGTTCCTCGGTGGTTCGACACATTAAAAGACTAAAGTGAGGGAGTCAGCTAAGAACACATTATAAGTGTCAGGTGTGTCTAACCTTGAAAGAAAGTGAAGCTTGGCTGTATCTTGGTACAAGGGTGTCAGTTCCAAACGCAAAACCATTAGAGCCGTCCCTGTCTCTCGTTTCTCTAGAAGTTCCAGAAATTTTTGTTGCCTTAGCCAGAAGCGCATGACGTTCTTGTCTACTCCTTCTTGTAATGACAGACCAGTTCCGCTCATGCTTACTCCTTCCGTAGATCCGTCAAACAGCAGCTCCTCAGCTTCTTGCCATTCTCCTTGCAAGACAGCATTTCTGAAAGCTGCAACGACAGGGCTTTCCAGCTCGTAACCACTTTCTTGACTTAAGCTTGCAGCGGCCCCATTATAACCCATATCTGTTAACCCCTGGATTAATATTCTGGTGACTTCTTCTCGATCATGTCCGAAATACGGCGGGCGAGACTTAGTACCGGAATGTCCATTCATCGCGGAGCCATTTGTTGCTACGGGGGATTTTCTCCTGCCATTTGTTGAGTTCGAGATCGCAGCTTTGTGCAGAGGAGAGGCTCCTGACCCATTTGAGAATGGCCTCGAAGTACCATTGGGACTGCTTGTCTCGCCTTCTGCTCTCATTCTAGAGTCCTGTCGTCTGCGCTTTCGGGGATGTTCGTTTTCAGCCTGCTCTACATTCACTGGGTCCCTCGGACTCCCGCGAACGTTTTGCTGAGCCTCGGGATTTGGTGATGTATTTCGACGTCTGCGACCGAGGATCGTAGTTGCGGTAGAAGGCTGGTTTGGAGCGGGGTTTTGGGGAGCTACTGAGGGAACCTGAGGTGTATTATTTTGTTGATCGATTTGTTGATTTTGTAGATTTATTTGGTCTTGTGCTGAGAGGGTAGTGCTGGAAGATAGTGAGGGGTTTATCGAGGTGGATGGGGGGTCGGAAGTGGATGGGGATGATATAGAAAACTGGGAGTGATCGTCTGCCAGGACGACTTTGGCGGGAGTGCCGCGGATATTACTTTGCTGGAAGAGGCTTCTGGAAATTTAAATATCCAGAGCCTGTATTGAAGAGTCGTCACAGTTGTTGGGAACTTGTGGAAGTACGTGGTTGTGCTTGACGTTATCCGGAAGCAGCCTGGAAGGGAGGGTAGGTTCGAGCGCTTAAGGATCTAGTCTGACGGGCGTGAATGTCGAACACGATCACGTCCAGCTCTGTGGGGTCGATGCTCATTCTCGAGTCACGGTGTTGAAGAGGTGCGGTATCGTGAATCGTCACTGATAGTCAAGAGGTGTTACCGCAGAGGAGCTATCAGGCCCGGGCGGGTGGGTCAGCACTGGCGAATAGCGGATATGCGTGCTAACTTCGCCTTTTGACTTTGTTCCCAGTGGCCACTGAGGCATCTCCAGGTATCTATCTCAGCCGAGAAGCTACCATGTGATGTCTGATGACAAAAGAATACATCATATGCAGCATGATATGATATGCACTTCGCATGCGACTCACATTGGGGACCACGAGCCTGCATTAATTTATGTGTGTTTTGATTGTTTTGATTGTTTTGTAAATCTCTGTGGTAATGTAGAGATTTGTCCGTCTTAGGTCGTGGTGGGGGGGGAAGCCTAATCGTGCTTTCCTTTTCCTCTCGCTAAAGCTCACCAAGATCCCGCACCTATCATATCAAGACTCAACCAACCTCAGGTCTAAGCTATCCTTGATCGTTGTGGCCTACCTCAATTGCTAGACTCTGTCTCCAGGTTGATGAACGTTGGCTTTCGACCTCGATTAAAAGCTCGCCCATCTTTCTACGATCTCGTACGCAGCCAGAACATCGACCAATTATCTCGTGGATCTCGCAGCAGCAGCTTCTCTGAAGAGCTCCCAGAACTACCTGCCCTTCCACTATCTCCGTTATCATCACCCCCAGCCACCCCAGCAAGATCTCAGCAGCTCGAGCTCATAGCAGGAGTCGCCAGTATGCCTCCAAAGAAGGAGGTTGCTAAAGATGCAGACGGCGAGGAGCAATATGGTATGCTGGGATCCGCACCTCACCGTTAATTTGAGCTAATGATAGCTATGCAGGCTCGATTTACTCTGTCTCTGGGTACGGGTGGATAACAGCTAGTGGTCTAGGGTGATACTGACATTTGGCAGACCCGTTGTGGTGGCAGAGAACATGATCGGTGTAGCTATGTACGAATTGGTGAGCTTGAGTGGTATGGCAGATAATCTGAAAGATGCTCATATTACACCCAGGTACAAGTCGGACATGATAACCTTGTCGGGGAAGTCATTCGAATCGAAGCAGATAGAGCTACTATTCAAGTTTATGAGGAGACTGGTACGAAATATAATTGCTTTTCTAGAGGAGTTGCTGATGATATGTAGCTGGTGTAACTGTTGGTGACCCAGTCATTCGAACTGGAAAGCCTCTTTCAGTCGAGTTAGGTCCAGGATTGATGGAAACAATTTACGATGGTATTCAACGTCCTCTAAAGTCTATCGCCAAGGTTTCGAACAGCATTTATATTCCTCGTGGTATTGCTGCCCCTGCCTTGGACAGACAGAAGGATTGGGACTTCAAGCCATTAATGAAAGTTGGCGATCACATTACTGGTGGAGACATCTGGGGGACTGTCTACGAAAACTCCCTTCTCAACGACCACAAGATTCTCCTCCCACCACGAGCAAAAGGAACCATCACCCGCATTGCTGAGAAGGGGAGCTACAAAGTTGACGAGAAAATCCTGGAAGTCGAGTTCGATGGAAAGAAGACCGAATATGGCATGATGCACACCTGGCCTGTACGTGTCCCACGTCCAACGACCGAGAAACTAGCAGCAGATAAGCCCTTCGTTGTTGGCCAACGGGTTCTGGATGCTCTCTTCCCCAGTGTCCAGGGTGGAACTGTTGCTATTCCAGGTGCTTTCGGTTGCGGGAAGACTGTCATTAGTCAGTCTGTTTCCAAGTTCTCGAACAGTGACATTATTGTTTATGTTGGATGTGGAGAACGTGGTAATGAAATGGCTGAAGTCTTGATGGATTTCCCAGAGCTTTCCATCGATGTTGATGGGCGCAAGGAACCCATCATGAAGCGTACAACCCTGATTGCCAATACTTCAAATATGCCTGTGGCTGCTCGCGAAGCCTCCATTTACACTGGTATCACAGTCGCCGAGTATTTCCGTGATCAAGGAAAAGACGTAGCCATGATGGCTGATTCGAGTTCTCGATGGGCTGAGGCTCTTCGTGAAATTTCTGGTCGATTGGGTGAAATGCCAGCTGACCAAGGTTTCCCTGCTTACTTGGGAGCTAAATTGGCCAGTTTCTACGAGCGTGCTGGAAAGGTCTCAGCTCTGGGGAGCCCAGATCGTGAGGGTAGCGTTAGCATTGTCGGCGCCGTCAGTCCTCCTGGTGGAGATTTCTCAGATCCTGTTACTGCCAGTACTCTTGGTATTGTGCAGGTGTTTTGGGGTCTTGATAAGAAGCTTGCCCAGAGAAAACATTTCCCATCCATCAACACATCCGTCAGTTACAGCAAGTACACAAATGTTCTTGACAAATACTACGAGAAGGACCACCCAGATTTCCCCCGTCTCAGGGACCGTATTAAGCAACTTTTGTCTGATTCCGAAGAATTAGATCAAGTCGTTCAGTTGGTCGGGAAGTCTGCCCTTTCCGACCCCGACAAGATTACCCTTGACGTTGCAGCCTTAATCAAGGAAGATTTTTTGCAGCAAAACGGTTATAGTGATTACGATCAGTTCTGCCCGATCTGGAAGACCGAATGGATGATGAAGGCCATGATGGGTTTCCATGATGAGGCACAAAAAGCCATTGCTCAAGGCTTAAGCTGGAACAAGGTTCGAGAAGCTACTGGGGAACTTCAATCGCAACTCCGAAGCATGAAATTCGAGGTTCCAAGTGAAGGGGAGGATGTTATTTGCAAGAAGGTATGTGATATGATCTCAGATCTAGAGCTGTGCTAACCAAAGATAGTATGAGGATTTGGTCCAGGCGATGACTGATAAGTTCGCCGCAGTTACGGATGAGTAGATGTGATGAGTAGATGAGACATGATGGGTGTGTGATGAGATTGGTGCCGCATTGCTGGATTGGAATTGTCATGAAGTAGGTATTATTGATTGATAGACGTGGAGAATGTAGTGTACAGTTCTTGGGGCTACTTCGTTCTCAATGCATTCTTCATCTTTACCAAAGGTGTTTCATTCTTTCGTGGTTTACATGACCCCCTAATGCCCAGAACCCTGCTTTTGCTAACAAGTGCTACATTTTTACCCGCTAAATACGATTACTTTTGTATCCAGAGCGCTGCTCATCTATATCTGTATTGTTTGGCTTTCAACATTCTTTTATTGTATACGAGTGTTCTGGGAGATGTTTTCACTTTTGATAGAAACGCTCACCCAATCTCTCAAAGGCGCCTGATAGCGGATTGCACACAAGCAATATCAATCTATTGGACATGACAGATATTACAATTATTTCGATCGATCTGTAGTTTGACATGATTTTCCAGACCAATAAGGCTTGCTGTTAACGATTATCATGACTTCATGATAATTTTTTTAATGTTCATTAACTATCCAATTCAAGCCATCCTCGAATAAAACTCCCCTCATTATTAAAGAGACGAAAGAAGCCATTCTACTCTCCCCTAACCCCCAATTACTGAGCCGATTGCGGGGACAAGACTGGTATCTCCTGCCACTGGGGCATCTTGTTGTACATCTTGGAGGGTGCCGAGGACCATGTCACTGGACCTCGAGTCGAGGGCAATGGTATCGGATAAACTATCAACTGGGAACTTATACTGGCAAGGTTCAATTAAATCAACTATGTGTTATTGTAACCCCATATTTGCATTTAAGGTGTGCAGTTCTTCCTAGGCTTAGATTGCTGTTAGATTATTCAGGAATTATCTTTTGTTGACAGCATCTTTGATTTTGTGGCCTGGGGGGCTTGTTTGTGCTGTGTTGGATTACACATGTGAGTATAGTGGCTTTGAAGAGCTCATTGAAGGCGATTAGCTGGAGGGAAGGGTTGGTGTCGGCGTGGAGAGGGGCAACGGGGGGACTGCTGTCTTCGTGAGCGGTGGGAATCCCTTCTCAACTCCATCACAGGGGAATCCATCTCCAACATTGAGTAATGTAGGGGTGGAGTAAATGCACATGCTATGTTTGGCCGAGATAGTCTAGGCTTTGGGGTTCAGATTTCCCTGGCTGGTATTATCATGTCCAAAACCTTGTAATTGCTCCATAGCAATGGGGCCAACTTGGTCAACACCTGTCAGAAACTGGTGTGTAATGAGCGAATCGAGGACTTTCAAAAGTTTAACTGAGAGGAACCCGTTCACTTGAGTTGAACATCTAGATTCCTCTTTATGGTCGAAGGGTTTAGGTTTTTGCTTTGCTCAGTCACATCATATCACTACCAGTTCGTGTTAATCAGAGTAAGGTGTCACCGAACCAGTCAAAACCTCATCGGATTGGCATGCCAAAGGTTAGAACAGAATTCTCTCTACCTGCAAGTACATAACCATTCCTCTCGATCTATGGTGTCCCTTTTGTTGACGATTTTAGGATACGGCACGTAAAACGTGCTGGTAAGGCCGAGTTCAATTAGAGATCCACAATTTTTTCAAGTTTCCTGCGTCTACCATTTTCCGGAATTTTTATGCTTTTTACACCCAGTAATTTCTAACACCGTCCCAAAACAAAGTCTCCCTGCCTCCGCTGCATCAAGTTTGATTTCGAATGTTCAGATATCCCTTTATGTCGCTATCAAGCTCCCTGCCTCAATTTTAGCTCCCTTCACCGGTTTAGCACCCAAATTTTCATCGAGTACCGGCTTGTTAGTTCCCTGGATATCTACTGCTAGATTTATATCTGAGCAAGATCTGCGGTATTTCGCGTCCTTGTGAAGAGGCTGCAACCTACATCGTAGGTCTTTATTGGAGTGCAAGTCACCGTGGGGCACTCTGATACCACAAGCCAGTAAATCTATTTCGTTTGTGCATCACGCAATTGTGGTCCTGGATGCTCTCAACAAAGTATTAAAAGAAACCATAAATTTAGGTCCGCTCGAAAAAGGTAGAATGAAAGATGTCCAGCTTAGGCGAGAATATGAGAAGAGCCTTCAAGAGTACCAGAAGGCATTGCAAGGAATTCATCAAGCTACAGAAATCGGTGACAACGATACAAACGCCCTTATACTAGCCACAGCGCTGGCCTTCTGTATCGAAACACTTCTCGGCAACTAACATTCCGCTGCACTCTCAGATATAAAATACTCACTCCTTAGCCACTCGAAGTATTAATTACAATATCGAGGCGAGGCGGGTTTCACTGTTCTCCTTTATGTCCTTAGAGAATGAGTTGCTGTAAACTTTGGTAGCCCTGACCTCCATCTTCGAACTTCTTAGATCAAAGGGTACTGGTAGTATATGAGAAGGTGGTGGAAAGTCTTGACGCCGCGATTCGCAATATGCGTACCGAGTCCTTGCAAATGCCAAAAGCCGTGGAATATTCTTAACTACTTAATAGACGCAATTTTCAAGAACAAAGCCTAATTAATAGGGAAAGCTTAAGAGCTAGCTGAGAGAAAAGAGGAACTTGGCTGGGAAGAAGCGGCAGACTTTACTCATGGCAAAATTCCGTAAGATGTCTTTAACTCACAGAGGAAATAGTCTGCAAAACGTGGAGCCCGTCAGCTGTTAAGCTCTTAACTAATTGCCCCTCTTTCTCCTTTTGCAGCGATTTTAGAGCCATTTAAAGGCTTTGGAAAAGCATATGCTACTATGATCTAGTTTCAGCAAACTCGAGGATCCCCCCCCCCCCCCCCAACCTTAGCTCCTCAAGCCGAGCGCCAAAATATATGGGAGATATGGTATGTAATTACATCATGTAATTATCTTCTCTCCAGAGAATTGTTGTGTATACCTAGACACCATGTAACTGTTGATTCTTCTTTATCTTTTATATACTTTATTATTTGTTTTGTTTTCAATGATGGGCATCACAATTATCTCGCTGACTGATCGCTTTTCTTAGAAAACTTATCTTGCGGACTGAACCCACTCTGTAGCTGCAATATTATTGTTCAATTTCTGTCCTGATTGTCTGTAATATTCTTTCGCTAGCCTCTACACGATGGCCTCCTTCCCTGAAGACATATGTTAATTCCTCGAACATGTCGGACGTCAGTCCTCAACCTTGCGGATATCGCTTTCACTGCCGAAACTGCATATGATACCTCCCCCCTCCCAAGAATTTCAAGATGTTTTCCAAATGGCTAAAATAATATACCCTGAGCTCGTCAAATTTCACAAAATAGCGCTCTTTATTAGTTTAAGGTCGCCCTACTTCCTGCTTTATATCTTGTTGGAAGCAAATGCTAGGATAGAACTACCCGCATCGAGGCTATACAACCTCTGACATCAAGTCTCTATCTGGAGGGCTCTGGGACAGTGCAGGAGTGCATATGGTTACCTGGTTGAGAGCTTGAAGAGCAAGGAATAAAGGAGGTGCCTTCATACCCGAAAATAGGCGGATTCTCTTGACGGTACGGAAATTGACTTGGTCAATCAGAGAACTAAGTTTTACGCAACCCAAAGATTGGTACTGAAATTAGAGATTTGATTTTTAACAAGAGAGTAGTAATATGGTGACGGACCAAGCCTGGAGGCCGGGTAACATATTTGCTAAGCACAGAGGACAGGTCAATGCAAAACATTGATAGCACAAGGAACTCGAGAAGAACCCACACGGCGTTGCAGTTCCAATGCAAACCAAGCTCTGTCAGCATCTTCTAAGGTGTGCTCCCGGGAATACTCTTGAGCTATTAGATATCGGCAGAGTCGCGGGACGGGAGCTGCAATGTGTCGTTTCTGGTACGAGGTTGGCTCATGTTGTCCACCTAGGATGCAAGTATTAGATGAAATGCCGCGAAAGAGGCTTCAACCAGAGGGTGGACGGGCGTGCCACTCTTCTCCCCTCAAATCACTCGAATCACTCAAATCGAAGGTGTAGCCTGGTCCACTGATGCATCCGGTCCAACAATTTAAATATTGATCGCGATCCTATCTCTCAACATATCTCAAGCAGACTACATAATCATCTGTGAAGCTATGAAACTCTCTCTTTCTATTGACCACGGGTAACGCTATCCGTAGATTCTATACAAGGCCTTCGGGAGTTGGCAGAAAGCGGGAAAACTATCTGCTTGAAAATCAGCCACTCGGCTAGCTTCCGCTCGGAATCTACTCACAAAAACCCGTCGATGACATGAATCGTAAGTCAGATTATTTTCAGGAGAAGCAATCTTTTGGTAGGTGATTGGCGTTAAACTGTCACCACATGTTCACCCACAATGGCGCTAGGAATTGCCACATGGGACACACAAGTACTTGGATCCAATTAGGATTCCATGCATGGAAGGTAACGCGGGGAACCCTTCTCCAAGAATTGTTTTCTTGCTGTGGAGATAGGTTCCAGCAAACAACAAATCTGAGCCCTTATCGTATCAGCTATTCCCTGTTGCCGTGCCCATCTCAGGTACTTTTGCGTTAAACTATCTTTATCTTGACGGGAAGTTCCTAGTACTTCTCCTGGGACGAGGTATGTGCACAAAATAACCCCCGAATCATCTCCAGATACTTCACCTCCCCTATTTGCCTACGCCCATGTGAGAGGAGCGTCCCGGATAATCGGTCGACTGCTCACCTTGCTTCTCGTCGACTTGGAACAAAACGAGTCATCTAAGACACGGCCTGTTCGCCTACCTGTACTGTTAAGTTTATTGGAAATCCACCAATTCCTTCCGTGCATTGATCCAGAAACAATCGAAACACCTTGTCAAGATGGGCACACCAGGATCACAATGCGACCCGAGCCTTTGGTTTCCATCTGGGCTAGGGAGGGGTCTACATAATATTCGAACGCTAAGGAATGATTCCGATACAGGCACGGCATCAAGACAGAACCTAAAAGTCATGAATCTATGATATCTTACTTGGCTTGCCCGTCCGGTTTTTTTTTGGTGTCTGGTGCTATGAGCCTCAATGCTACACAGGGTTTTCAGATCTCCTAATGTCGATGGTATGTGTAGTCCTTGTTTTAATCACCATTCCAATAAGCATTTCAACGGAAACTCCTCTGGTACTAAGCAGTTTTGTTCTCACCAATTTACATGTTGTGGCGTTTTGTGGTGGCCTACAATGGCACAGGTCTCTTTCGTTTACTTCGAATGATGCTGATATTAACGACAGGATCAAGCGCTGGCAGCGGAATCTCGCATACCTCAAGTAATCGCTAGTACTATCGTACCAACAATCTTAGGTTCAATATTTGTAGTTGCCCGTCTTTACACAAGAGCCATCATTACTAGAAATTGGGGGTGGGACGACACTTTTATAGCGATTGCATTCGTACGTAACACTACTACACTTGATTTTACTGCTGCTGATTATCCCCACTTCTAGATTTTCAGTATTGGATTGACAGCAGGAAATTGCCTTTTGACCAGATTTGGGGTTGGCCACCACTCGAACTTCTCGAGTGTAGATGATACTATCTCGGTCCTCAAGCTTGCATTTGCCTCTCAGCTAATTTATCAATTCGTACTGGCTGCCACAAAAATCGGAATCTGCCTCTTTTATCTCCGTATTTTTAATGATCGTACCAGCAAACTCTTGGTTTATGGTCTGATTGCATTTGTGGTCCTCACATATCTGCCTGTACAGTTTGCTGTCGTCTTTCGATGCCATCCTGTTAGCGATGCATGGACCATTGTCAATCCAAATTGCGGACTACAAAATCCAGTTGTGTATGCCTCGGCTGCGTGCAATATTGCTGCTGATATTATGCTGATGCTGTTTGTTATCCCAAGATTCTGTAAGCTCCCACCTTATACTTGGAGTAGCTCACTAGGGCCACAAGGGACTATTGTTAACATAAGGTCTACAGTGCCCTTACAGATGGCTCGCCGCCAAAAAATTTCCCTTATATGCATTGTCTCACTGGGAATCCTTGTCATCATAGCTGCCATCACTCGCTTGGCCCGTGTTGCGCATTTAGCTACAGATTCAGACCTATCATGTATGTTTCGTTCTTTCTTTATTTTCTTCCAAACCTCTGGGAAACCAAACTAATGAATCTGTCACTGCAGGGAATGGCTACGACGTGACAACGTGGAGCTCAGTCGAGGTCTTCACTGGCCTTTTTTGCGCCTCTGCCCCAACAATTCGTCCTCTCCTCCGCCAAATAGCACCAGGTTTCATGTCATCTATCTCACAGACTTTCTCTGGTCCTACTCGCACGGGCACGAAATCAGCAATGTATGGTACTGGGACACACAAATCTCGCCAGCGGGGCCGCGACGTCGAAGCCTTTGAACTGAGGAGTAATGAAAATGAGCTTGGAAACAATGGGACGGGTACTGTTACTACGGTCTCCTGGGCAGGCAATGCAAAAGATAAGAAAAAAGGGAGTGTGAGTAGTAGTGATGAGGGAGAATCACAGAGGAGCGTGCTTGGGGTTGGTAACGCAGACGAGGCGATTCTAAAGACGGTGAGTGTTACCGTCACGGATGGGACGAATGAATCGGCCCTTTATAGGGAGGGTGATGAAGGTACTAGTACGGGTCAGAATAGTGTTGTACGATTTGAACACGTCTGAGAATCTGTCTATGGGTGTTAAGGCTCGGAGTTTTGATGATTACACTGGGTGTTAAAAAGAACTCTTTTTGGGGGTGGGATACTTTAAACCATTTTAATAGAAATTCAAACAATTTGTTGTAAATGTCATGATTAAGTAACTAAGATCTTGTGAGATACCTAGCTACATTAGTTTTGCAGTGAAGGAAAAGGGGGTTTAAAAATGAAGTCCAGAATAAACACGTGAAGGTGTAGCAGCGACGTAACTTCCTCCCAAACTGAGTGACATTCTCCTGACCTGGTACCTTCATTCTCCTCTTAGATATCTCGATATTTTACTCACCCTTCACCACAGCTACCTCTTTAAGTGTCGGCCATGCTTGTTTTGAGCGATACAGAGCGAACCGTGACATTCAGGGGTGTGGGTCTTCGCTTCTGCTCTTCCTCGACGAGATTTAAGATGATTGAGTTCTAACTGAAAAGCAATTGAAAACATTTCAAACCGTTCAACAGCAAAAAATTATGGAAGCAGACATCTTGAGCATAGCAGGTGATGGACTCGTAGGATAGCAGCCTCACCCTGAAATATTTCCGTGATATTAGTAATTTGCCTTCTTTCGTGCCTTCATGTTTTTACATTTAAAGTTGATTCAAGTTCAAACGGAAATTAAGCCCTGAATCTTCAATATCCTAGAAATAGACTAGGGCCTTCGTCTACCTACCTACCTTTCTTACCTAAGGTCTATGTCGGAGTGAATCGACATCGAAGGGAAGTTCGACTGTTGTGCTATACACTTAGCAACAGAAGTTTATACTGAAAACATCCTAGAGTGATTTAAATACTCAAAATATATAAAATCGTGGTAAATTTCTTGAAAAGAATATGACTATAAAAATATAGAGCGATTTACCCGTAGAAATAGTTGAAGTTGTAGTTGCCCAAGACAACCGACGAGTTACGACGACAAAGTGGGGTAAATATATGGAGTGCTAGAATTAGCATTTGGCATTGTGCACAACAACAGCATTCAACTTGATCAATCAAAGCAATGGTAGGGGAAGCCACTGAAGAAAAGATCGTGCTGCCATGTGCAGAACTTGTTGAGGTTCAAGGAGGTTTGCTTCTTCAGCCTCCACTCTCCCGCCAAGGACACGGACCTGGCCTTGTCGTGGTGGTTCCGGAAACCTCACGACATCAACACATTACACCGGATCTTCTGCCACCACTACAAAAATGGGCCGAAGAAGGTTTTGCAACGGTAGAAATACCGGGTAGTGCCCTAAACGATGGGAATGCTGGAAATGCGCTTACGCAGGCATTTCGGGCTTTGGAAGAATGCGATACTGCTGATGGCGACTTGGTTGCGATAGTTGGTGGGTAGAAGTTCCAATTAGCCCTCAAACAAAGCCTTGATTGATGTAAAACGTTCTGCAGTGTATGAACCGATATGTTGGAATATGATTGCACCGCTTCTATCGTCAACTCCGAAGATTATTGCAGCGGTAGCATATGGGAGTTATTCATCGGGCCCAGCATTGGTCGAAAGTACGATACCATGCCTACATCACCTCGCAGGTACTGGAAACAACGAGCCTAAAGCCGTGGGAAAACATACCGTATATTCATATGCAAAAGCCCAGTCTCCGGTCTTCGCATATCCCAATCATGGAAGCTTTCATGCTGCTTCAGAATCGATGTCACATACAAGAAACCTGACGTTTCTGAAGAAGCATTTAGGAGCACCATTTTTTGATTTAGAAGCAATCTGGAACGAACATACAGCCTTCGAATTCGGAGACAGATCTGTTGCAAGGACAATGGAGACTATGGTCGCAGAACCATACGTTAATCATATCCCTACCGCAAGCCTCAATATACCCCGCAATCGTACTAAACTAACAGGAACCTAGATGACGGGGGGTATTGGACGCGAGCGCTTGACCAATTTCTACCGGCATCACTTTATATTCAACAATCCGGAGGACACAGATTTGGAATTAATCAGCCGTGTAGTTGGAATCGACCGTGTTGTTGATGAGTTTGTATTCAGCTTCACACATACTAAGATTATCGATTGGATGTGAGTAATCATACCTTTCCCCGCAATTCATTTTTGCTGATAGTCTCAGTCTTCCTGGAATTCCTCCCACCGGCAAACATGTCCGAGTTCCTTTTACCTCTGTAGTTAACATAAGGGGCGACAGGCTCTACCACGAGCATATTGCTTGGGATCAAGCATCAGTACTGGTGCAGTTGGGGTTGATGCCAGAGTACTTGCCGTTCCCATATGCGCTCCCCGATGGAACGAAACCAGCTGCTGGGAAGAAATTCGAATATAGGGTACCTGCTGCAGGATCTGAGACTGCAAACAAAATACTCGACAAGAACTCTGAGGATTCAAATAAAATGTTTGATTTTAAGATTCGGGAAGTTGTTATTTGAAATGGTTTATAACCCATCCAATGTACAACCGTAGTATCCCCTCACTAAAAATGATTCATTTAGGTTGGGGTTAGGGTTAATGAATAGCTTAGTGATGGTCGTTGCATAGCTCAGAGTTTTACACTTATTTTGTGAGAAAGATATGCTGTGTATATCAAGTAGTTTTGATAACCATGAAACTTCACTCCTTGTTCGACCTTACTCGCTTTCTCGGTTGTAGGTTTCGTTGAAATCGAAAATTAGAGGGACAGAAAGGTCGCTACCTTGACAATAACCTGGACTTTCTCCTACGTAACCTGACCAGCAAGATAAGAGATGCCATTTCAAGGACATTGCTCCTAGTTAAGAAGACTGTGAAATCCTTCGAAAGTTGAAAGCCCAATCGGTTTTGCCCTACATGTGATAGAATTTAATTGACCTAGATAATGTAGTTTCGGAGCCATTGATAGTTGGCTCCAGGGTTGTCATAAACAGTCCGTGAGATAGTAGCAACATCCTACATTTATCATCACTTTGGTTGGGATATCCTCGATAGCACAGCTTCTATTATCGTTGACGAGAAAAGGCGATGAAATACATAACTAGCATTCAGGAAGAACGGCATTCCTCCTATTCTTTATCGAAAGGTAATTTTTTCTTTAAAAAAAGCATAATTACCTAGATTGCCTAGTCTCCGTTATGACAAAATTATGATTGATTATTATTAGACCATTTAGCAAACACAATCAGGAATTGTATTTTATCTCCACATAACGTAGTCACTAGGCAAGGATGTTTGGAACAACTCGAAACTATGTTACTTGATGCCTCCAGCATTAAATGAACCCCCTTCCCCGGTAGCAGTCGCTGTTGATTGCATGTTAACTATTACGGATTAGAGCCCTGATGTTGATGACCATGATCTCTACAAGATATAGACCTAGGCACTGGGCATATTTTTACCCACCACGGGCCTTCTGAGAGGTGGAAGTGGAGTATGTGGTTGTATGAGAATTATGCTTTGTTCTCTACGAATGATTACGCTAGATAGGAATATCATCATCAGACGAGTTCTGATAAGCAATTGATATGGAGCTGGTTTAGTAGCATAGAATCTACTTGGTGACATAGACTCATTAGCATCTACTTCGAAATGAGCAAGAACTAGAAGCCGCGCATATTGCGAAAGCGGAGATCTTTAATGACGAATCCCGCCATAATAAATTGGTCTGATGAAGTGCAATGATATGATTTCTAGGTGATCTGCACTAGCATGACTTCAAAGAAATTGTACACAACTGACTCCACTCTCAGCTGGTGTTGCGTGCTGTGCAATCGCCTCGCACACCTCACGCTCAGTTTGAGCTACAAAACCTTGCGAATTCACAACATGGCGAGATGCGAAATCTGATATATTTGCTAACGGAAGCTGGCAACATTGCTTTTTGATAGCATATCTATTTTCCTGTGAAAGTACTGGAGAGCAGTCTTTAGTGAACGTGAAACGTCATGTTTGGTAACTACATGGCAGCTTTTTCGGCAAAACCTAAATTTTCCAATTCTTCTGCCGTGTCATCCTTTACGACGGAAGCCACTGCGCTATCAGCATCCGGATCATCGCCCCCAAGATTGCCCCAGGCAGCTCTATTCTTCTTCTTCTCTCCCGGCCCATCGCTCTTGAAATGATATCCTCTCACCCTTGGCCCCTGGCCACTCTTCTCTGGCAGCTCGCTTTCATAAGCTTTGGCAAACTCTTCGCAGTCTTGTTCGAATGTTTTATTGGCGATGCTAGTCCGAACTACAGTGAAGAATTCGGAAAGAACATGGTGGTTGTGGATCTGAATTAGTGCCCAGCCTAGCATTTCTTTTGCGGAGAGAAGGTGTTGAACGAAGGCGCGGTGGTGCGAGGTGCAGGTGTAACAGGCGCAGGAGGGAGAGAGGGGTATGAGTGAGGTGCTGTGGGTGGTGGACCACATGTCGATTCCGAGGGGTAAGGGGCCACTACTTGAGTCTTGTATTGAAGATGGTGTTGGATGAGGAAATTGAAATGTTAATGCGATGCCCGCGTCCGTTGCGAAGCCGATAAATGGAATTGTGAAAAGATCCATTCCTAGTGAGACTTGTCTCAGGATGTGATGTGGTGAGATTGGCTCATCTAGTGATAGGCGTGGAAGTTTGGAGAGCGATGTTGTTGCAGGGATGTCGGGTAGAAGGTTGGAGTCGTAGAAAGCTAGGCCAGAGACGTTGTCTGCAAGCTCATCTATAGTGTTGAGATATTCTGTCTGATCTAGAGAATCTATAGGCAATATTGGGGCAAATACAGCTTGGTTATCTTTTCTATTCAGAAGTTCTGAAAGCCAATCCTGTGTTCGGTCTGCCATTTTTGTGACTCTTTTAACTCCAGCTTTCGTTCCGTATGGTACATCGGCAAGAGCTACTATCAAATCCGGGGATAGTTTGAAGGCATAATCTACGTATGCCTTGTTTGAAAGAGTCTGAAATCCTGTTGAAGTGTAAACCGAGATAGCAGTATTGCTACTTCCAGTCGGGGTAGAAACTGCCGGTGTTCGCCGTGGTGCGAATAGAGTAATAAGAGTTGAAGGGAGCGCCGTAAAAGTGTGGAGAGGCGATGGACCTGGAGAATTAATCACTGCCGGCGTTTCTTTTGTCGCTCTTTCTATAACTTTCTCTCCGTTAGCATTCATATTCAAGATGACATTTGGAATGTGACCACATTGTTTAAAACTCACAATCTTCTAAAGCCATATGAACTCCTCCAAATTTTGCGTGTTCTATGATGACATCTGGTGTGAGATGCGGTACGGTGCCTCGGGAGCTGATAGCAAAGAAATTTGGGGTTGAAAGATCTTCGCGGCCTTTTACAGCTAGTCTCCCAACTCTTGCCCCTCCATGAGTAGGCTCATTACGATCTGTTATTTCGAAAGAGAGAGAATTAGCCTCCTCTGAGGCGTTAGGGCTCACTGCCATTATATCTTGTGTGCTAATAACTGAATATAAAATAAAAGCCCCGACTTTGGAGTTCCGTGCATGAGCCCAAAGTAACTCTGACTCCCTTAAAATATAGCCAGGTCGTGCAGAGTAGTGGTAAGCATTTAAGAACTGTTAATAAGCTTTGTAGGAGCAGTTATATCGTTTGAGATCATTTTGAATTGATTTTCTGTGGTGTTGAGTCAAGTGGAAAAGGCTTAGCGTGAATGTAAAAATCCCGCTAGGCTATTTGTAGACTAGCAAGAGCTTGGCTGCCTGAAACACAAAATGGCTTGTAGTCTTCGTCTCCCGCAATTTCTGTTCCTTAGTATTATGCTAGAGAAGTGGTAATTCGTGCAAGAATATTGGCGCCTCTCAGGGCCTCTCGGGGTTTCCTCACGTAATGAGTTTTTCCTCTTCAATTTTCAAATAATACACAATTTGCACAGTATCGAAGGTGGCAGCAGGAAATCATGATATTGGAAATATTTTTGTGCTCGATTCAAATCTAGCAGATGAAATCTCTCTTGGATATATTTTGTAGATACCCACTGAAAAATTGTCACTAGTAGAAAAGGCAATGCCCTCCTACACTCCAACCCGAATCTCAATACACAATGTCTAAGGTCGAGATTTAACCATAAAAGAAGCGCTTTTCAATTCCATATAAATGCCCTTCTGGAGCAGCCGTCAGAAAATAACAGCTCAGTCATCGCTGTCCCACTGGACCTTCATGGTCGTTGGGAATGGGAAATAACTACTCTGGTCCGGCGTCATATACACGTTCAAGCCTCCAATATTCACCGTCTTCATCTCACCCTGGCTCTCACCATACCATCTCCCGCCTGGTGCACTTCCCTGAGCCCTTCTCAGATTCTTCAGACCAAAAACGACTTTGAACATCGCGGTCATAGCTGCTACGTTGATATCTTTGCCAAGACATTCGTGGGGACCGTGGCCGTAGAAGTTGTACTCGTCCATAGAGCGGAGGAGGTCGATCTTTTGCGAGGCGGCATCGGCTGTGGCGAGAGGGAAGTTCACGTGGATTTCGGTGTTGGGTTTAATGGTGTAGGCAGTCGAGCCTTCAGTGATCGTGATCGCGGAGTCTTTGGTTGCACTGGGTGGGCTGTACTTGCGGGGAAGGACCAGGGTCCCGCGAAGGCGGGCAGCTTCCATGTAGCTGTCAAATGATTAAGATGGTTACTTGAGAGTAGGATTTAAGAATGCTTACTATCGCAGGAGCTTTTCATCTGATGCGGGGCTAGTGTCTTTTGCAAGTGCATAGAGAGCTGGCAGGTGCTCAGCTCCGTCTCCAAGATAATAGTCTAAGGCTACAGAGAACATCTGGGCTTGGTTTGCTGTCATTGATGCAGCAGTAGGTAGTCTAAAAGAGGTCCTATTAGCATGGGGAGGAGCCGAAATAAAAGATAGGAACCTACAGCTGAGAGAAAACCACCTCCTTGATGGGCAAACCACTTTCCAAAAATCTCCGAAGGATATGCGTGCCATAATCACTCAATTCGCCAGGGTGGGAATGTAATTTTGCCAGAATATCTGATAGGACTCCTGTTGCTGCGACAGCCTCTGTGTTTACCAATACTAATTCTCCCAGTTGCTGAGCCAGCACATGAGCAGCCTCCCGGATTTGAAATGATTTTGCGTTATCATAATTGCCAAAGATGGCGATAAATAAGAGAGACAAGACTTGGTAAAGCTCTTGTTCAGTATAGATGCCCCTTGGGTGTTCCTCTGTTTTCAGCGGTAAGCTGAAGACAGAAGCCGCGAAACGCGTATTGACAAGGTTTGCGATGTCCCGAACAATATCGACTTGATAAGTGGTCTTTGCCTTGCTCTTATGGGGTCGAGGAATAGCGTATCCATACATGCCAAGGAGCTTTTTTGTTGTGGTTGTGTAGAAGCTCTTCACATCGTATTTCCAATTTTCTGGGTATAGAGCTTTATCTACAAGGCTGCGAGAAGCTACATTAGGAGGCAAGTCGCCAGCAAGAGCAAAGTCATGGCCAAACTTTTGCTTTGAAGAGCTAGCCAAAGCCTCGATTGCCGCTCCCCAGGTGACTTTCCAGTTCTCCTTGTCATCGAGAATCTGCCTGGCCGTGGCAGGTGTGTTGATGATGATTGGAGAAGCTTTCCTTGCTGGCTTAGCCCATGTGTATTTTGAGGCAGTACCGAGTCCCTTCATGATTATTAGGTTTTCCTCAGGAATGACAAAAGGATAATGTGCGAAGATGGAGTTATCTTCAAAGTGATTTGGGAAGGCACGCAGGATGAGCTTGTAAAGGACACAACCATCATCAACATTCACGTCATATTGAACCTCATTGAAACCCCAGTTCGTCAAGTTCTTGGGCGTGTAATCAAGAGTGTAGAAGCGATCGCCACGGACGAGACCCACAGCATCGGAGAGAATAGCGTAAGAGGTGGTGAAGTTCACACAAAGGCCAGAACCTGGACTCATTGGAGGCTTTGCTTTCTCAGCAACGAGACCGGGATAAAGCTCGACGTAGTCAGGATGGTCGTAGAGATTCTTCAGCTTTCGCGCAACCTCGGGATCCGGATTGATATCTTCAAAAGTTTCGTGCTTCGTCAGTCCAGCAAATTGGCGGAATTCGTTCAAAGATGCCATGTTCCAAGATCTTGACTGGATTATGCCGAGAATTTCAACAGACTTCAAAATCTTGGGGACTCTGTTGGCTCCAAATGAGCCAGCAACATCAGAGACTGATGCTGAGAGGATGGTGACTAGGTCATCATCTGGGAAAGAGCCATCTGCCTGGCGCTTCAGGTTGGCAAAAGGACGCTGTTGAGGATCTTCAGGGATATTTTTCTCCATAGCTCTGAGCGCACCTAGTAGCTCTGGCAGTGTTACATCCTCTGGATCCTTGCCAGGGAACATTCCTCTATACACATCCTGAGTCCATTTGTCATCCCTTTCAGATACGGCCGAGTGCCATCTGTAGACTTCCAAAATATCAGCTGCATTCCTTGTGTAGGACTAAATGATTACTTACTCAGGTTGAACTCAGCCGAAACTTGGTTACCAGTCCCTTGAGCTGCCGGATTGTTGAAGAGAGTCTTGTTCTCTTCAGCACGAGGATCAAGGTCCCACTTGGTGTTTGCTCGATTCAAACTCAAGATCGTACGGACATAATCCTTCAAGATACAGTTGACGTACAAACCACAGGTGATCAAACGACCAGTCTGAAAGAGGTCATTGTCGTACTTAACCCAGGCCTCTTTCGTAGCATCATCCTTTGGCTTCGTGAAACGTCCGTTTTCGTTAATCCTAACCTTAATAAGCATTGCAACACATATGAGATCATTTCAGTCTTACGATGCAAGTTGTGTCACGACGAAGTTGTGGAACCTATTGAACATTATGACGAACACACCAACTCCAGGTGGGAACCCCAGAAGTCTTTTCTCTGAGAAGCAATCTGGTTTCAATTTACCATCCTTGAAGCTTCGGACTGTGTTCTGCTCCTCTTGGTTGCTGCCGTAAAGTGGGGCTAGATCAAGGTAACTGCTTGTCATAGAGTTGTTAAAGTCATTGTGGTCCTATTTCTCATCAGAAAACGCGACTTGTTCTGAGAGTCTATCTGACTCACCGTTCTAAAGATATCGTGAATAATGATAGTTGCTAAATAGAAAAGCATGCTTGAAATCTTGTTTGGGTGAGGCTTAAAAGTATCTCCACGTGCCATTAAAGTGTCAAAGATCAATCCTGGGTCGGGGAGAGCAATATTTTGGAGGACTGAAGGTTCCGCTGATCGTGCATATGGTGTATTGGCTGCGCCAAGTTGAGGGCATCGAATATTATTGTAAGAGCCATCCGCTTCTCGGTACTTGTACTTATCGCCCAACATAGTTAGAGGAGGATGAGGAAGCGAATTCCAGAGATTATTAACAAAACCAGCTGTCAATTGATGCGAGACTTTTGAGTTGATGCTTAATTTGCTCAAAGTCTGAACCAAATTCTCCAAGAGGAATTTGTTGTCATCTTGAACACCTTTGATCTCTGAATTGAATAGAGATAGAAGTGTTTCGACATCTTTGAACCCGAGGCGTCCAAGATCGCTAAGAAGGCCAGTCAACTCTTGGTTGTTATCGTTTTTGGGCTCGACTCTGAGCTCGGGAAGTGGTGATAAAGACTTGCTGATGACTTGCTTGGCTGCCTGCAAAGACTGCTCGACCTCCTTGCGCCATGGATTGGCTTCTGTGCTTGAGGTATCGACTGGTTTTTCTGTAGCTGAAGCCATGATTAGGCGTGTAGAGCGTTTGGCCTTTAATTTTAATTTACAAGACCGAGATAGAGTTTGTGTCAAAACTTTCCAGGAGCACGGAAGGAGAGCTCAAGGTATGTGATGTATATGGAATACTGCCCGTCAACGTGATACTTCAAAATTCAGATGAAGCGTGCTGTGAAAAGAAAGGTCTCGTAAGATGTGGTTGAGAATATTGATATCTCACACTCGAGGGTTCAGTGTTGGAAATTTTCATGCAAACAGGGAGCTGCAGCTTTCCTGACCAGTACTCAAGGAAAAGCAATGGCTAAATCGACTCAGCGGTGAGAGGAACACGCAAGACTTTGTATATACCACTGAGCAGATCAAATGCTGACACAAGTGATGTAGTTGTAAGACAGAGATCCAACCCATTCCGAGGCTATCCGTTCGAGATGCGACGACAGAGTGCGGGCCACTTGTAACCCCGCCTCAGGTCTTCATTCGTAATGGCCCAATAGTAGCAAAGGGATTGAACACCTCACCGAGCCTTCTATGCAGCTGTTGATGAATTGGTGCAGCGATGCCCCAATTTTTGTGCCCTCGGCGTTGTGATGGCGTTTCTCACCGTGCTGAACTCAGCTGGCGCAGCAGCCTATCTCTAGGCGGGACGGGCTTCCCGAACCCGCTTTTCCAGGATATTTCAGGGATCCCCAGGAGTTTCACCTCTACGGGATTGCTGACGTGAGAGTACTTGTACCACCCCATAGGCATGTTGTGTCCTCAAGGCCTCTAGATTTGATGATGATGCTCACGATGTTCATATTTTGTGGTATGATCTTTTGAGATTAGAGAGACTAGGTTAGTTATATCTTAATTGCCAAGAAATGCCTTCGGAAAGCCAATCATCAGCGGTATATTACCAAGGATATGAGGGAATTCTAGGCTTTGACTATCATCTCATCACTTTGAAGACCGACATCTTCAGCCTCATCTAGTGGGGTGCTATCTCGATCACAGGCCTATTCAAAACCTGGTAATAAGGTCATTCCCCTTCCTCTCTGTTGCTCGAAGGGAAGCTGTTGCACCCGCCACGACCAAAGGCGGGCGTTACTGGAACGCTGCTAGCCGCCGAGCTCAACTCCTTCCCAGTATAATACTATCAATTAATCTATTCCTTGTAAAGGCTCTCGGTGGGTACAGGCTTTTAGCCAACGTTTATCGGAGGTGTGGCCGGAAGTGCTCACAGCCATGGAACATTGATACCTCAAAATATTTCAGGTTGAAGGTGTCGAGCTCCAAGTATGGTTGTGGTAGAATTCCTTGAAATACCACCCAAGTAGCTCTAAGCGAGTCACGCTCCCTTGGCCAAACCCGCAATAAAGTGTGGAAAGTCAGCTGGAGGAGACTTGAATTATTTTTGATTCTTTCCAACATTTCGAATTCACATTCTAGCTATGAGTTTATTTTATTTTATTTCAATCTCCAACATGAAGGATTCATCATCATCTTTCTAATTGAAAGTCTCTACCATCCTAACTCTTCACGCACCACCCTCCTCACATACTCGCACTCAATGTTTTCCCTATACTCCTACCGGTTTTCGTCTCAAGTGAGATGGAAAAGGGATTCAAATTTGAAGTGTCTTACAAATAATTTTGACCACTGTTGGATATATATGAAACCTGGTTGATAGTTGACCTACCCTGGCAAATTGGCACGTGACTGTATTCTGTTGTTTATCTATCGATAGTAGAACAATTTGTTCCGAGATAGAGCTTATAAATGTTACTGTTACAGAAGTTTTCGAAAACACAAATTTTGGTTGAAACCATGATAACTTCAATTTGCCCCGGCAATCCGTTGTTCAAATTGAAAGCACATGTACCTTGGCATCGCTGAAATGATCCAAAAAAATATTCCTCATATCTTCTTGTCTAGTCACTAGAAGGGCCTAAATAAACTAAGTAGAGAGGTGTGAGGTCTACATGATGTTATATCGCCCTTGGGAAAGTAGTTAGACAATCTCATGCAGTTTTCGGCATTCTTGGAGTAAATGGAAATACCCATAGGGAAAAGAGACAGCTTCATTGTAAGTTAGGTTTATCAATATTTGTAAACTTAAAGGAGATAGAGAGGATTTAAATGAATCAAACCTATTTTCCTGCCATAATGTTCTACTATGATGAGCCTTGCAGGCATATGGCTAGGTAATATGGCTCTCCATCACTAACCTTTAGTTTTCCTCTGTGCGGTAAATATGCAATAATGATACCAAATTATTGGCATCCCTGCACATGGGAGGATCCTCTACCTGTTCTGAGAGCTGAGGTAAAAGCCAATTAAAATTACCACAATGTGCTATATCAAATCCTTTTCACCATTTTGAAGAAATTTTTAGACGTAGAAAAGGCCGAGAATTGCCCTCAGACTGACCTTATTGTTGAAAAGAATGCCGATTTTCGGCAGTCGCTTGCTTCCAGCTAACTATTCAGCCCCCCATCCCGGCTGTTATATGGTACTAGTGGTAAAATCTCGGAGAGTAGTTCATATCTACCCCACGTAGGATGGAAATATGTTAAATTGATAACATAGACATAAGCTTCTATTCTATTATCGTGGGATGTGAGGGTGAATTGGAGGGGGGATTCGATCGGGTTTGTTGGAGACATATGAGTTGTACTCATGAAGGCTTCGGAAATAGGGCTTCCGCGTGTGCCTCACAGACATCGCCGTTTAAGGTAAAGAGCTGTAGGAAAAGTGAAGGTGTGATGAGTGAAGATAAAGATGGGAGCTTCTGAAGAGAATATGGCAATGATTTTTCCAGATCCAGATACTCGACTGCTGGTCAAACATGCCACTCATTGCTATCCCGACAATCTCGTAAACCCGAAGGTCAATATAGAGTTGAGATTAGTATCACCTTCTTAAATGACCCTATAAATCCGAAGCTACTTATCATAAAAAGCGTGCTCTGTTCTTTTACGGTGATTTAAATGGCGCAAGGTATGAAGTATGGGAATAAAGAGCCTGAAAATTCAGTATATTCTAAATTTTAAAGATAGACTACATCTTTTAGCACTAAATGATTCACCGTTCAAGATACAACCGAGAAAAGTTCACTAAGCGAACCCTCTTCCACCCTCGTCTAGGCTGTTAGCCAAATTACTTTAAGAATATGAGGTAGTATTATGACCGTACTGCCGTGAATAACTCCTGATCCTTGGCCACTTAATAACTTTAATGTGTTTGAGATGGCCTCCCATATGATCGAATATCTACAACATGCCAACCCTTTCGACTTACTCTTGTATTGAATAGTGTGGGCAACAAATCTAGACGTGGTGGAAAGCTCTTGTCGGTCCCTTCGGTAATTCGAACGCCAAATCGATTAGTGCTGCAATAACCAAGCTTTCGACACCCATTAACTACCCGGCTACTGGCCTGATGATAGAATCAATGCAAAGTAAACGCCGATAGCATGTGGATAGCTATAGTAACAACTACGGTCGATAGAAGGAGGTCAATACCAAAGCCCCATCAAGCCCAAATTAGAAGATCAAGTATAACGATATTAAGAGGAAGTGCTTGTGAATATCCCAGATTTCAAGCCCCCGCATGGAAAGGCCGTTACCGACACCCTCTATACTGTAGGTATCGAGCTTGCTAAAAGCACTAAGCGAGTTGTTTTCTATTTGGACTGCACTGATCAAAGTGAGGAGGAATCCGCCGAGTATACTGAGCACGGCGTTCTCAAGACCGATGACAAAACCCAACGCGATGATCATAGTATGCAAATGTTGTTGTCTGCGCGAGTGTCTTCGTCAAGTCTTGAAAGCACTTCGGCATGAAACGAGGGAGGGTTGTTTGGCACCAATAAGGGACATGAAGGATAGGAGGACAGTTGGAGCATTTTGGAGCGGTGTCATGGCATAAAAATAAAAATAAAAATTCTTTGAGCATGTTCAAGTTTTTGTGTGCTTCAAGTAGAGCATTGCTGGAGTGTCGGATCGTATATCATCATTTCTGCGGCAATTTTACAACAGGGTGAGATGCCATCGGTCCTAGCATGCCCTCGACTAGATAATAATGAAGTCTTTGCAATAATACAAGTACTTATGATCGTGATGTGCATCGTTTTATGTCTATTTGTGCCTCTTGAAACTACCGTGATAATCTAGGATTTGATAAGTATATTGGCGTACGATAGTACTCTATTTAGAACATGATGATATTCGAACCCTTTTTCCTCATGACAAAATCAAGACCGCGGGGACCGTATGCCCTTGGGTCTGGATCCTGCCACAGCAAAGTTAATAAACCCAGTGAGTGTTTCACAGCGTTCATCCTATACATCGTCCCAATCGTACGGAACATCTCCCATTGCTTCTTCTGCCGAGCGCAGGATCCAATTATCATAGAAGGCCACATCATAATTGCACCGAGGGGTGTCAATACTAATGAGCCGAGCAGAGGTGATGCTGATTCGATCCGTATATCTATCTCCGCGACAAGGCTAGCATCGTCTTGTAATGCTTCGCAGAATGACGAGTGGAGATAGATGAGCAATGCTGACTGCCATAGTATTGACGCTGCTGCGCGCTGGGTCCGAAGATCTGCAACAGTATCAACATCAGCAGGCTCCACCATCGACCAGGAGCGGATCCGTGACACGATATCTTTGTATTTTGCGTAGGACTCCTTCGAGCAGGTCCCTGTTTCTTCCTCCCTACGTCGCTGGCTAGTGAGAAGGGATACTTCGGGGACGAATTCGAAAATACTGTTCTTGCCACTGAAGAAGTTACCACAGACACCATGCTGGCTTACCCCTTCTGTAGAATGGAGGAAGCCATCTAAGGTAACCTTTGGTGTATTTGATGCTCCGCTGGGAGTTATAGCGGCGACTAAGACCATGTAAGAATACATTTCTAGAAGAAATCCCCAAAGTTCGCGATTTGCTGGGTTTTCTATCCCTTTCGGCTTGGACATAATAGAGAGGACTAGTTCCCGACTAGCATGTAGATGATGCAGGAATGTGTCCTGGGGATTGCCAGAGATAGACTGCCACATGTTAGATATAAGTTTTCTCGAGCGTAATACAATGCCAGGCATACTTCAATTATACACAGAATTGTAATGACTAACAATATTCGGAGAGTTTCTCTTTCTTGATCAAGTTGGTTGCGTGACAAAGCGATCTGGAGATCACGTAGCACTTGAGAGTGATGCGACCACGTAGCTGCGACCGTTTGTTCATTGAGAGACTCGTCATACCGAATATGTGCACCGGCGAGTGCTAGAACACCATTCATGACAAGCTGGTCTGAAAATGCAAGTGGTAGAACAATATTGAGGAAAGGATTCTTGATCCCTGGAGAAGCGACGATTTGGAGAGCAGTCTCAGAGACATAGTAGTTGAACAACATGCTCGCACTGGAGCTTGAAACAGTAGTCACCCCACCAGAAAACCCCCCGAGTTGTGGCCATGGTTTAGCTAGGGTTGGATAACAAGAAGGTAAAGGTTGTGAAAACAGTTTTGACTGATCTGAATTCGTTTCTAGTATTGACGCGGCAATTATCGAATCCTGGGAGTCCGATTTTGGTTTCTGCTTCTACTCTTTGATCAGTCCAACACTCCCAACCTCCAAGAAGGCTACAACTGAGATCACAAACCTGGCTAGTGATGCCGTTTTGTTTATCCTGTGACCAGGGTTGTGCCCACGTACATGGGAACCTATTTTTGAGGCAAGCGGTGCAGGTGGGCCGGTTCTCGTCACATTTCTTTCGCCTTGAACGGCAGGTTAAACATCCATTCCTTGACCGGGGGAAGTTGCGTGAGATCCGTTGCTTAAACACAGCAGAGACATGAGTGGAGAGATTTGCTGGGAAACGGACGGTTTCATCGATTGAGGATTCTGGGGAACTCGACATTGCCGAAAGGCCGAATAGATAGCGTGGCCTGGTCGTGAAGGGCACCACCACCGATTAAGGCCCAATTAATTGTTTCCTTGGATATCAGACTGGTGGGTTAGTGTAGGTGGCTTTCAAATGGCGAGCATGGAGCCAATGTTTGTAACGTATACAAGATATTGTCCCACACCAACAAACACGCCTACCTTTGTCCAAAGTATTGGAGGATTTGAGGAACCCAGTCTAGACAAGACTGAAGATGATCAGCCATCATCATGAAGACGATGTGTAGTCGGTACAACTTAATCCCACGGAAAGTTAACCGGGATGCGCGGGCCCCGGCTGGTCAAGGTTTGTAACATGTTCGGGAAAGAGAGTTTTAAGACAGCTAGGCTTTGTTAAGCTTAGCCTCTTGGCCCGATCTCCACGTTCCCCACTATTTCTCGTCTCGACTAGTCAAAAGCTGAGGATGCCTCCCCGGATCTTCACAAGTGTAACCGACGTGCTGCTGCAACGTCAACGCTTCTTATCTACGCGCGCTCAAAAGCCTTATCTAAACGCAGCATTTAGATTCTTTTCTCATCTAAACGCGTGCTGTATTAACATCGCCAACTCTCGTATCTAAACGCAGGCTGTCATGACAAGAAAAGAGCCTCCGTTAGCCTTACTGTGTTGCCAAGCTTGGACTCCGCCATTGACTATGCAGCGCAAATTACAGTCCCCGTTTTGCGTTTTATGGTAAGAAGAATCATGTCGATGACTCCAAGCACTCTGTTCGCCGAGAAACCTCATCTTACCATGATGTAGCCTTCAAAGTGGAGGTCGGGGCGTTGTTGCGTCCGGAAATCCATGCCAAGATGCGTTTTCTTGCAGTTGGCAATCTCCTGGGAATAACTAACCCTAGAAAGAGTCTTTCAGATACTCGTCAACTTTTAATACTTATAGAGTATTCTCCCATCTGTCGTTCTCAATTTTGCTTCATACCTTTTTATACTTCGAAATTTGATCACTGAATCCTTTGCACTCGTGGTAATTTAGGGTTTACCTTTTGCTTCTCACATATCTACAACAAATTTATTGAGCTTCGCTATTGTTCAACTAACCTCACTCTCGATTTTATATTTAGCTTGGGTGCTGTGCGACCGCCAGAATGGATGGGGCAGAGGCCAAGATCTCGACCTCTGCTCTGGGAGCCTCAACCGCTAATCTGTCGACTAATACGGGGTCATCAACTACTATTGATCGGAACCCGGAGCTCGATAATAATAAAGCTTTGATTGCTGACTCTGACTCTCAAATACAGCATGATCAAGAAATTCGAGGCCTTGCGCGAACATACACTTCTCGCTCACAAGTCTCCCATTTAGAGGGAAATAATCCATTTTCACCTATCAAGGACTCTACACTCGATCCCTACTCGGAAAATTTCAAGCCTCGATCATGGATGAAAGCTCTTCTCCAACTCCACTCCAGGGACCCCGAGAAATATCCTGGAAGAACTGCTGGCATTGCCTTTCGGGGTCTTAACGTCCATGGCTACGGAAAGCCAACAGATTATCAAAAGAGTGTTGGCAACGTCGTACTTGAAGTTGTGGGAATGGCACGTACTCTGTTCAAGTCGGGCGCGCAGTCGAAAATCAACATTTTACAAAATTTCGATGGACTAGTGGAAAGCGGTGAAATGCTTGTCGTCCTTGGCCCTCCTGGTTCAGGCTGCTCTACGCTTCTCAAAACGATTGCTGGCGAGACACATGGCATATATGTTGATGATAAATCGTACCTTAATTATCAAGGTAAGGAATTAATCATGTTCGATGCGTCTTGAACTAACACTAAAGTTTGTAGGCATTAGTGCCCATGATATGAAGTCTCAATTTCGTGGGGAGGCCATTTACACCGCCGAGGTAGACGTTCATTTCCCCATGTTGACGGTTGGTGATACACTGTCGTTTGCTGCCCGTGCAAGAGCACCTCGCCATATTCCTGGCGGTGTCGATAAATGGACATATGCGACACATATGAGAGATGTTGTGATGGCGGCATATGGCATTAGCCATACTCTTAATACTCGTGTGGGGAATGACTTCGTCCGCGGAGTGAGTGGAGGAGAGCGAAAACGTGTCAGTATTGCGGAAGCTACTTTGAGCCACTCACCTCTACAATGTTGGGATAACAGTACGCGAGGCCTCGACTCTGCAAATGCGATCGAGTTTTGCAAGACGCTTCGGCAATCAACTGAACTTATGGGATCAACTGCCTGCGTTGCCATTTATCAAGCACCACAAGCAGCCTATGATCTATTCGACAAGGTTATTGTTTTGTATGAAGGAAGGCAAATCTACTTCGGCGACACTAGAAAGGCGAAGAAGTACTTCGAAGATCTAGGATTTCAATGTCCTGATCGACAAACCGACGGCGATTTTCTCACGTCAATGACAAGCGCTGACGAAAGAGTTGTGCAACCTGGCTGGGAAAATCGGGTCCCAAGAACTGCTGAAGATTTTGCTACAATGTGGGCAAATAGCCAAGATCGAAAAAAGCTTTTACATCAGATCGAGCTTTACGATAAGAAATACACTATCGGCGGGGAGCATCTAGAGAAATTTACCAAATCTAGACGTGCACAACAGTCAAAAAGACAGTGAGTGTTCCAATCAATGTTTCGGATCCTCCTAATGCAACAGGTCAATCAAATCTCCATATACCCTTGACTACCAGCAACAAGTTAAGCTCTGCCTCTGGCGCGGGTTTGAGAGTCTCAAAGCCGACCCAACTCTGACGCTTACTCAATTGTTTGGCAATTTATTAATGGCTATCGTGATTGGTAGCGTATTCCTGAACCTCAAATCTAGTACGGTAGATTTCTTCTCGAGGGGATCTCTTCTGTTCTTTGCAGTCCTCATTAACGCTTTTGCCAGCGTGCTTGAGGTCTGATATTTATGCCCTTATGATAGCCACTGCTAATTGCCCTAGATCCTTACACTATATGCGCAACGGCCCATTGTGGAAAAGCACTCCCGTTATGCACTCTATCATCCTTCGGCGGAGGCACTCGCCTCTATGTTGACGGATGTACCATACAAAATACTCAACGCCTTCACATTCAATCTTCCCTTGTACTTTATGACAAATCTGCGACGAGAATCCGGAGCGTTCTTCTTCTTTGTGTTGATCTCCCTTCTTGTCACGCTGTCAATGTCGATGATGTTTCGTACGATAGGAGCGTCGTCCAGGACCTTAGCACAAGCGATGGCCCCGTCTGCAATCATCATTCTAGGGGTTATGATTTACACCGGCTTCGCTGTACCTAAGCCCTATATCCTTGGGTGGTCTAAGTGGATTTACTGGATAAACCCTCTTCAATATGGATTTGAGAGTCTTATGGTCAACGAGTTTCATGGTCGAACATTTTCTTGCGCAGCATTCGTTCCCAGTGGTGCACTTTACCAAGGTGTGACCGGCATTCAAAGAGTGTGCTCAGCTGTCGGATCTAAGACTGGACTCGACTTCGTATCCGGAACGGACTACCTTAGGGTGGCCTACCAATACGAAAATGGGAACAAGTGGCGGTAAGTTAGTAGTGCACAAAATCATCTTCAAACACTAAGATTTCCCAGCAATGTAGGAATTCTTATTGCCTTTACTATCTTCTTCTGTAGTACATATGTCGTAGCGACGGAATATATTTCAGAACGGAAGTCCAAGGGAGAAGTTCTGATCTTTCGCCGAAAACACCTAACAGGAACAAAGCCTCTGAAATGCGACGAGGAATCTGCTGCAGCCCCAGTTAGGAGTGTACAAAGGGAAGTTTCCAAGGAGCTCATTCATATAGAGAAACAAACAGCAATCTTTCACTGGGAGGATGTTTGCTATGATGTGAAGATTAAAGGCGAGACCCGTCGGATCCTCGATGATGTGGATGGGTGGGTAAAGCCGGGAACCCTGACAGCTTTGATGGAAAGTCCACCTACTTACTCCTTCAGCTTATACTGACTAGTACTATAGGGTGTTTCTGGTGCGGGCAAAACGACTCTTCTTGACGTCCTTGCAAGTCGAGTAACGATGGGAGTGATCTCTGGTGGGATGTTTGTGAATGGGCAGCAGCGTGATGAGTCTTTCCAGCGCAAGACCGGATACGTTATGGTATGACATAAGTAGCATTTTCTGATTTCCCAGATCGCTGATAATGTTTATAGCAACAAGATCTTCATCTATCTACCTCAACTGTGCGAGAAGCACTCAACTTTAGTGCGCTCTTACGTCAACCAGCACAGGTCTCCCGAGAAGAAAAGCTTCGATATGTAGACGAAGTGATTGCGCTATTGGATATGCAGAATTATGCAGAAGCAGTGATTGGGGTTCCGGGCGAAGGGCTCAACGTCGAGCAGCGGAAACGCCTGACTATTGGGGTGGAGTTAGCTGCCAAGCCTGAGTTACTTCTATTTCTGGATGAACCTACTTCAGGGCTCGACAGTCAAACATCCTGGATAATCTGCGATCTCTTAGAGAAACTCACCAAAAGTGGGCAAGCCATCTTGTGTACTATCCATCAACCTTCGGCAATGCTTTTTCAGCGCTTCGACCGTCTTCTCTTCCTGGCAAAAGGTGGTAGAACTGTTTATTATGGGGAGGTCGGTCACAATTCCAAAGTTCTCACTTCATATTTCGAGAGAAACGGTGCCCACCCCTGCCCTCCGGATGCCAATCCAGCAGAGTGGATGCTTGAAGTAATTGGAGCTGCACCTGGGTCTTCTACGAATATCAATTGGCCCGAGATGTGGAAGCAGAGCCTAGAGTATGCAGAAACAAAAGCAGAGCTACGGAAAATGAAGGAGGAGTTACCGAAACAAGCTATGACTCCCTCCCCTAAAGAAGAGAACAACTACCGCGAGTTCGCGGCGCCATTCAGTGTGCAATTTTTGACTGTCACTCAACGCATCTTTGCCCAGTACTGGCGGACACCAGCATACCTCTACTCCAAAGCCGCCCTCTGTTTCTTCTCCGTAAGTCATCCCCCTCACTATAAGAACTCGAGCTAATCCTTTAGGGCCTCTTCATTGGCTTCTCGTTCTTCCGTGCTAAAAACACAATCCAAGGTCTTCAAAATCAAATGCTTAGTTTGTTCATGCTCATGTCAATCTTTGGCCAAATAGTTGAACAGCAAATGCCCAACTTTGTCACCAGTCGCTCTCTCTACGAAGTACGAGAGCGCCCTTCAAAGGCCTACTCCTGGAAAGCATTCATCCTCTCTAGCATCCTCGTCGAGATTCCCTGGGCAGTCCTAATGGCAGCCCTTGTCTACGTCTCCTGGTACTATCCCATCGGTCTCCACCATAACGCCGCCGTCACAAACGAGCAAGATTTACGCGGTGCCTTGATGTTTCTAATGATAGTTGCATATCTCGTTTTCACCGCTACATTCGCAATGCTCATGATCGCCGCTATTCCAGATGCTGAAACGGGAGCAAATATATCAAATCTCATGTTCATCCTCTGCCTCATCTTCTGCGGAGTTCTTGTAACCAAGGAAAAACTCGGCGCGTTCTGGATCTTCATGTACCGCGTCTCTCCTTTCACCTACCTTATCTCTGGGATGCTATCTACCGCCGTGGCAAACACGGATATTGTTTGCGCTGCGAATGAAATTCTTACTATGCAACCTCCCTCAAACACGACATGCGCTCAATACCTCACTTCATATATCGAGGCAGCTGGAGGGTATATTGTTAACGGGAACGCGACGGCAAATTGTGGTGTTTGTCCTATGGCCAGTACGAACGAGTTTTTGGAGTATGTTTCGGCACCTTACAGCGAGGCGTGGAGGAATTTTGGGTTGATGTGGGCATATATTGGGTTTAATGTGCTAGGGGCGCTAGTGCTGTATTGGGTCTTCAGGGTGCCGAAGAAAATTTATTCAGAGAAGGAGAAGAAGGAGTGAAGGGGTGGTGTTCTGAACAAGTAGACTAGGAGAGGTGGTAATAATGAGGAGGGATAGGATAGACGTGAGTTTTAGACTTGGATTGGAAAAATAGAGTCGAGGAAGGTATGGGGTAGACTATATGGGTTCGGGGGTTTTGGTGAAATCATTTTGTTTTTACGTGTCTAGAATGGTATGTAAGTGTACTTAATTTGTTTATCTAATGTGTCTTTTCGAAGACGGGTATATTCTAATTTTGATCCTCTTTCCAAGTCCAGGTATAAATTTGCCCCAATGCCCCCCCATAAAATGGCCATTTAACGCCAGCTACACTAAAAGAGACAGTACTATTCAAACATTGTTATACAGTATCTCCCAGTTACAGTTTGCTCCCCAGCGCCGTGTGTGAATGCAAGAGCAGCCGATGTTTTAAATCATGATAGAAGATCAGAGGATGGCGAACGAAATAGCAGTCACCATCGACATCCCCAGGATCGCAAATTCAACATTTTTCGACCAAGAAACTCCAGCCGAAAGGGGCGATGGTTTCGGCGTCGACGTAGCAGAAGTAGCTGGACCAGCAGAAGGCGGAGAATTGATCGAACTTGCAGCAATAGTCTGAGTAGTGCTTATCTTCCCATCAGTAGGTAAAGTCAGCGGCGTCACTGTAACTGTTGTGCTGATAGATGTGCTCAAGCTGGGTGTGGATTGGGGTGCGATTCCGGTTGGCATGCTCCAGCTTGTGCCGTTGCATCTATTGCATCCGCTAGCGCCGTCGGAGGGGCTAGCTGTGGGTGCGCTCCAACTTCCTGACGGAGTGTGATGAGGCCGTCCTTGGCCATGGTGTTTTGAGGTTGTAGTACCTGTTTGAGATGGTCTATGATGACTGTGAGTGACGGTAGAGTCGCCAGTTCCGGAAGGTTTATGGTGTGGTGCCGTTCCAGTTCTGGTATGGGATTGGTGGCTACTTGATGTTGAACTTGGAGGGAATTTGTCCCACGTATGAATAGCCCATCCGGGGTTGCGATTCTGAAGACGAAAAGCTAGATTTGCATCAATGATATGGCCTTGGATGGATTTCACAAGGAACTTACAGCCGCTACAATCTTTTGCGCTGGGTCCTGCGCAAAGTTTGCAGGAATTATGTTTCCTAGGCAAGTGTTAGAAAGAATTAAGACTCTAGGATATGAAAACCTACGAGTCCGGTGGAACCCATCGAACGTCATACTCATGTCCAGATCTTGCGTTTCGCATCACCACACTGCTATGTGTTTTGGCTGGCTATGTTAGTGTGAGTATACTAAAAGAGGAGAGAGAGATACTCACTAATTGATTTGCCTTCAACGCTTACATTCATGGTGCAGTTTAGGAATACTTCAGGCAAAATTTCTTGATTGTTCCACCGGACAATCTCTTTGTCGCCTGCTGAGAAGACGTAATTATTTCTTGCTGGGTCTGGTGTAATGAAAGTCAATGTTGCAACCTGAGATGCAAAAAGAGCCACAATTGGGAACAAGGAAAAGGGACCAGGCGCCATAATGCAAGATTAGAAGCAAAATAAGGAGATTCGTGAACAGGTCAAGGAGAAAAGGTAGAGGTGTAGACTTTGGAGCTGGACTGCCAAGGCATGAGGGAGACCTACTATGTATATAATAATACCGCGCACTTCATGACAGCTTGCAGGACAAAAATACCAACAGATCTCACGGCGATGTGGATGATCCGGGGTATATACCAAGCCACCTACAAAATCCTCACGCCTTGTGCGTTGAGGGCACACAGTCAGCATGTGGCCAATTTATTTGAGGCTCCAGTCTTCCATTTGGGAGTAGAGTGCCCGTAAAATTTGTTTCAGAAATCTTCCGAGTCGGTCAGCAGCCTACGGGCTGATTCTGTAAAATGTTTCTATGAAAAAAGTATTCTTATTGGCGAGGACAGAGGAGGGCCCTGGTTGGTTGGTTGGTGGATGAGATGTGGCGGAGTTAGGGAATTGAAGCTATTTTTGAGTTGAAGGATCAAAGTCTGAGAAGAACAAATAGGGAGCCTATCCTCGTTAAAATACTATAACAATTCTACCCCGAGAGGATCCTAGTTGGTGAAGACATTATTGATTTCCCTGGTGAAGTCTTGATGTTGTTAAGGAAAGGAAGAGTGTGTTGTTGTAGAGAAGTCATGTTTCTGTGGACCCTGTACAGTCAGCAATGGATGCCGTGAAACGTGATGGGAAGGCTTTAATCTTCACCACATCTGAAGCTTCCCAATGCCTCCAATTCCCTCTTCTCATTCATCGCGCATCGTCATTTACTACCAGACCCAACACAATCCTGATGGCACTTCCTGCTCGATTCTTCCCCTCATTACCAATTCTAACATCGCGGTGACGCACATCAATGTTGCGGCACTGCATTTGAACGACCCTCCAGGTCATATAACACTTGTTAGTGTTGTCTCCAACAATTCCTATACGCTGTACCGAAGCTGATGGATGCATAGAATGACCATGTACCGGCCGACCCTCGATATGTTACTTTGTGGGCAGAGCTGCGCATTCTACAAGCGTCCGGTATCAAAGTTCTGGGCATGCTGGGAGGGGCTGCGAAAGGGACCTTTACGCGGCTTGACCTCGACGAAGCCACGTTTGAAGCATATTATACGCCTCTGCGGGATCTAGTCAGGGAACGGAGTCTAGATGGGTTGGACTTAGATGTCGAGGAACCGATGACGCTTGCTGGCATAATACGATTGATCGACAGGCTAAAGAGCGACTTTGGGGAGAAGTTCATTATCACATTAGCACCTGTTGCTGCAGCTTTGATGTCTGACAAACCTGAGCATAACCTCAGCGGCTTTAGCTATGAGGCATTAGAGGTGATGCGTGGTAGGCAAATCTCCTGGTACAACACGCAGTTCTACTGTGGATGGGGAGATCTAAGCAAGACCGATGGTTTCGACTTTATGGTCGCGAGGGGCTATCCCTCAGACAAGATTGTGGTTGGAATGGTAACCAATCCTGGGAATGGTAGTGGTTGGGTACCGTTCGAAATCTTGCAGGAAGTTTTAATCAGCCTCAAGACCAGATATCCTGAGTTTGGTGGCGTTATGGGGTGGGAATATTTCAATTCTTTGCCTGGAGACCGGGCTCGTCCGTGGGAGTGGGCAGCATTCATGACCAGAATTCTTGGTAATAAACGCTCAATTGAAGTGCCTGACGCAACAGCCACAAATGCGAACGCCAGCCCTGCAAAACGGAATCCATTTTTGTTTCTGGATGAAGGCCTAGAGATTGAGGAAGAGGCTCCATTACCTAAAGGCTTCGAATATTTCTCTGATGGTAGTGTTGATGAATGAAATCAACTCTTCCGATAGGATGTTCACTCTTTAGTCAATCAGGGTTTGGCGCAGCTTTCCATCAGCACCCACACCGTTATCACGATATCATCAATCATTCATTTTTCTTTAAGAGGAGTTAGCCTAGACTCACCGCAGACAGCTAGTGAAGCTGGAGCATGTTTGATAAGAATTATGTCCTAGTGAGTATTGGTGTAGGTCTGGTATATTGGAAGCATAGCTATCTATCTACTCATCTGAAGATAGCCTCACAACGAGCTTCTTGCCATCATTCTTCCGAGTTTTGAAAGATTCGAGTCCTTGCAGGACTCCGCGAACACCAACGTCGCCTACCTGCTCGTATTCCATCGGCTTAATCAAGCCTTTCTCCACAAAGGCCTCCAGCGTAGGAATCATTCCCACCATATCCTCGTTCACTGTTGTCACATGCGTATCACCAGTTTTCCCGATGGTTCCAAGAGCAACCATGTAAACACTTATTCCTTCTTGTGGCTCAATAGGCATCCTGTGCAATGAATTAGTTCGGAGAGGCTCACTAGGAACAATCTCAAGCTTACCAATCATTTGTTGTCGCGAAGTACTTCATGCCCTCCTTATCACTACACGAGGTTAGTGCCTTCAACGCCGTCTCAGTCCCCATGGCGCTCGCGTCAAAAACACGCGAAAACCGACCACTTGTAATGGCCTTGATCTCCTTCAACTGCTCTTCAAGTGAAGCTCGGTGACTGAAAGTGGCATTGGCACCCAGACTTTTGATAAGCTAATATCGAGTATCAGATTTCTTGACTCACTGTCGATTTCTCATGTCAGTATAGCTTACCTCGTCATTTGCTGGAGAACATGAAGCCAGGACTTTATACCCGCAAAGCTGTGCCAGCTAACTTTTTGTTAGTTACTATATTACTCTTCCAGATTTAGGCGACGAACCTGTACGCCGAATTGTCCGACTGCACCTGTGGCTCCAAGGACGACCACCCACTCGGACTCGTCAGTTATTTTCTTAGGCTTAATGTCCATCTTGTTGCCTTTGAACAGGCCAAGGGCAGATGTCTGCAACAGCAAAAAGTCAGCTGTCTAATACAATTTATATAAAACGATGCATCATACCAATATACCAACACCAATAGTACTAGCCTGTGCAGCACTAATTTGGGCGGGTCGTTTGAAAGCTAGGTTTTCGTTCATCAGAAACTAAGGCCCTATCAAAATCATATTCAATCACATTTTCGCTTCATCCCAATATCAACTCACATATTCCTGAAAAGTCCCGTGCCCTGGTGCGCCAAGTCTTGAGCATCCATAGATGCCATCACCTTCCTTGAACTTTGTCACATCCTCCCCAAGCTCAACAACAACACCGGAAGCATCGCAGCCGATGACTATGGGCCAAGAGTCAACTAGAGCTCCGTTGCGTTGGAAGTCCTCGCTATCGGATTATTCCCGTTAGATATGTCAAGATATGTCAAGGTCTCCAGACTGGTACTATAACTTACACCGGGTTAAGCCCAGCCACCAAGCTACGAACTAGAACTTGATTCTTCCCTGGCTTTGGCTTTTCAAGGTTATCAACTAGAGCGTAGTCGCCTCCCGCCTTTTCTAGAAGGATTCCTTGCATTTTTGGCTCTGATAGTATGATGAAATATTGTAGATATAGTATCTAGGAAAATGGCACCAGGCAAAATGGTATGGAAAGAGGTCAAACAAGATGAGTCCTGTGACAATAGATTGTCAGAACTCTACGCACTTTATCTTTATTCAGCACTGCTCTTGCTTCCCTGGATCTATTATTGCCACTTCCAGGCAACCTGTCGTTCGTATGCCTCAGCTCATATGCATTAAAATACTCTGCATGTTCAAATGCAGAATTTGGTTTCGAACATACCAATCGTAGTATGTGATTCGTGCCAAGTTGCAAGCCACAAACGCCAATCACGCTCATTCACTTACAGTCTCCAATCATGATGAAATTTTATAATCAGGAACGATTTGTAACAAATAACCGAGAGACCAGCAGAAAGGGAGAATATGATAGTTTCCATTCATTGTTATTTACTAGTATCAACAACCTTTCACGATGTTGATCCTTGAGGAACCTAACCAACTATTTGGATTTTAATGCTTAGAGTCATGGGCTCTCTGCGGTCCACTTCTTGATCCTTCTCATTTTTCCCGGTTCAATACTCCATGTCAAAAACCTGTCGCCAATCTCACGAATGACCCCGCATCAAGGCCACACCATCGGCACAACGTTTAACCAAGCTTATTTTTCAGCCTCGCAAACTTAGCCAAGACTTCAACTTCCGCCTTCACTTAGCAGCGGGATGAAGCGAACAAAGAATATTTGGTCCGACCAATGACCATTAAACGGGTGTTTCAGTCATTTCCAAAATCGGTAGATATACTAGGGTATGACTACGTAATCCGAGATGAGTTGGGACCTTTTGAGGATATATTTTGAAGGAGCTTTCTCTCACAATACTTTCGCCGATGGAGGATGTGTGAATAGGTTGATTCGCGCCTTCTATATTGCACACTATTCACCAAACCACGGAATAGAGTCTCGAGGGGTGAAGCAGCGAGTCACCGCATTTTCAAGATGTCACAACCGCCACCTGCGAGGGGGTTTATAGACCCCAATTGGCCCAACCCAATGGGACCAAATGAGTTCGTACGCGCTCAAGCTCTACCGTATTGCACTTCTAACCTTTTAGTAGCGCAGCAGTCATAATATACGGCTATATCCCTTCCTTCGCCCTTGCAATTGCTGCCGCAGTCCTCTTTGGGGTCTCTCTCTTCCTCCACCTCTACCAACTTCGTCGGTACTGTACGTGGTACTTCAGCACCATTCCCATTGCGCTCGCCCTCGAAATAGCCGGTTACGCCTGTCGTTCCCTTTCCGCCAAAGTTGATCCATACAACGTCATCTACTTTGTGCTACAGTACTTTTTTATCGTCACGGCGCCTGTATTCCTCTCTGCGGGGATCTACGCCATCTTGAGTGTGCTGATAAATAGGATTGGAAAGGAGTATAGCCCACTAAAACCGAAGAAGGTCCTATGGATCTTCATAACGAGCGATGTTGCTACAACAATAATGCAAATCTGCGGCGCGGCACTAATTGGTTCTGCGCAGTCAAATCGCAAAGATCCAAATACAGGAAACAACATCCTGCTTGCCGGTCTCGCCATCCAAGTCTTCGATTTCTTCATCTTCCTTATTCTCACAGGAATCTTCCTATACAAAGCACGACAGGCCGTTGCAATGAAGAGCTGGGGTTTGAAGGGGTTCTTGGTGGCGTTTGTGATAGCAACGTTGTTGGTTTACCTGAGGACTTGCTTTCGATTAGCGGAGACTGCACAGGGGGTGCGGAGTTTTTTATTTGGGAATGAAGGGTTTTTTATTGGGTTGGAGTTTGTGCCGATTTTGTTGAGCGTGATGATTTTTAATGGGTGGCACCCAGGAAGGTACCTCAAGGGGAGTGATAAGGGGAGGGAGGCAACGTCGGGGGATGGAAATGGGGAAAGGGAGAAGCAGAATCTCGACCCATAGTTTCTGCAATATATTTGAGATTGGCAAATTTGCGATTGCGGATTAAAGTTGGGTATCGAATTCATCATTAGAGGAGGACATGCGGAGCTCAAACCGTTCCTCTCCTGAGCCTGAGAATGAGTCGGTTGACCTATATCTGGCCAAGGTAATCAAGAGCCAAATTAAAAACTTATTATGCTATTACGGGTCATGTCTAGAGCCTTCGTAATTATAGGGCAGTCTCAAGATAGGACTGCCAGCTAAAGGCGAACAGATAAAACACCTATATATTCAATTCTAACTTAAGGCATCTAAGAACGTCTCGAAGTATTGTAGAAGTTAGTTAGAAGGACTCTACGATCTGTCTCACGCAGCACTCACTATAAAATATCAAAGGCTCTCTGGGAAACGGGAAGCTGAGTACTATTCAGGGCTCCTAAAAAAAGGTCGAGGCTTGGCATTGCGACATTGCCCACTTCAATTGAAAGATTTCATTAATAAATTTTGAGCCAAACTTTTCAACTCTACTGTTGGGTGGAAATGAATGGTCATGGCGCTGAGACAATCGCGCCTTTTAGTATGGTGGCTAGTAGGGCAAGCTGTTTTGTGCTCAGGTCTCACTGCACGACCCAGACAATTTCAAAAAGGGACACGACCAACGAAAAAGTCGCTGCTGTTGCCGTGACAAGTATGCCCAGTTGTTAATTCTATAAGTTGAATTCAATTGATACATACGAGTCTCACTAGTTGCATAACAACCTTAGTTGTGGCTACTAGATGAACTATACTTTGCAAGGTATACTTGCATCTTCAAATCCACATGGAGATTTAAAACATCGTAATCAGGTGATCAAGCTTGAGAGGACCATGGGATTTAAAACCTGTCTCAGTGGTGATGTGAAATTTTCTAAACACTATCGATCTCCTGTCATGCTTCCCACATAGTACTCCCGTTAATGATCTTCAACTTCTACTATTTTTAGCAATGGGTAGTATCAATTCTGAATTGGCCTTTGGGGAGCTTGGAGGAACTCTGCCTCCAAACAATATCCACGTATGTAGGACGTAATGAAGACTGCACATGCAGTATTTGTTCTAAGAGACCCGAAATTGACAAAAGAGACAGGCCATCAGCGTTTCTTTACCAACATGGGAAGCCACAATTGGCTGGGTAAGCAAGGACCCAGCAGTTGTTAGGCGGATGCAAACCGGATATCCAAGATTCTTTATCCATCGGTACATTGATGAACTTGCGGGGAAGATTGCCAGGCGTTACCAGGAAGATCACAACTTGTATCAACCTGATAGTAATAGCCCCGCTCTACACTGTATGCTTTTCCCTTCAGCATATCATAGTGACAAATGTGAGGAATTTCTCAAACGTAACAATATATGCGAGACTCAGAAAAATCCAATCAAAACGCTTAATCTGGGTTTGGCTACTATCAAAACGAAAAATTGTTTCCCTTCCAAGCAAGTGGACTGGGCGAATCTTGAACTCTACGCAGTTATATTTCCGCTCGGACTACTTCCAATAGCGAAATCCTTCTGGCAACACACCGGTTTCGGTATTTCAAGTCGATATGCACACTTCTATCTCAAGCGTGTAGACGGCGTGCTTGTCAGGTGTTCATCACCTTGTGAGAGATGCAAGGCCAAAAAAGTCGAAAAGCTGACACGGGAGCACGAATTAGACCAACTTACTAGCAATCATCTCCCTTCTGTAGTGGAGGATTTGCGCTGCAAAAGCATTCTCGGCCAGCGCCTTGCAAATCTACATCCAAAGTCGAGTAAAATCATGGAGTCTAAAGATATCTTCATCTACTCCACAGGTATGTGTGCGTTCACAAACCTGGCGAACGCAAGCTGGGAGATGAGATTAGGTAATTCTTGTGAATTTGTTTGCTATGGGTAAGTCTAGATTCTTGGAGGAGCTTTGATGGAGAGAATAGTATTTTGGGATTTTTCAAGTTTACTATCAGATTGAAACCTGAAATTATTTCTCACGCTTAGACCTAGGTTTCTCTATGTTGATATATTCAAGGTGCTCGAGAAAGTCCTTGGAATCAAGACGACACTTTACGGGCATGCATCCACCTCCGATCTTGACGATCTTGAGCATTCGTTGCGCAAGAATCGCCACATTATCGCCGTAGTAGTTGAAATCCCCCAAAATCCACTTTTGGGCTCACCCGACCTGTGTCGGCTTAAACGACTTGCAAATGAGTTCAACTTCCTATTCATCGTTGATGATACCATCGGCACACCAGTCAATGTGAACATTCTACCGCAAGTTGAGTACATCCCCCCATCCCCCCCCCTGGATTCGGATTCAGATGTACCAGGCGGTTTTCATACTTACTCGTCTGCAAGTGTCATCGTTACTTCTCTCTCAAAAATGTTTTCGGGAGCTTGCGATGTCATGGGTGGCGCAATCACTCTCAATCCTGACAGTCCTTTCGCCTCTCGACTCCGAAATACCCTGTCATCTAACTATATAGACACGTATTTCCCACTCGATGCGGCAATCATGGAATTTAACAGTCGAGATTTTGTTGAACGAGTCATCAAAGCATCCAAGAATGCCGAGGTCATCTGCGACCTCCTGAGATTTCATGAAAGCACTTGTGTGCAAACAGTATATTATCCGAAAGGCAGTCCAACTCAAAAGTTCTATGATTGGTATAGAAAGCCTGACGGTGGTTATGGCTACTTACTTTCTGTCATATTTAAGCGACCTGCTCAAGCTATTTCGTTCTTTGATGCACTTGATGTTGCGAAGGGGCCGAGTCTTGGAACAAACTTTACGCTTTCATGTCCTTATACTTTACTTGCGCATTATAAGTAAACAACCCATTTTATTAAATGTTTGCCCGTTTTCAAGTTTCTCGGGTTCGCTTAGTAAAGTCCGTTGAGAGTATATGGCGCTTCATTCTTGTTGAGGTTCGTGATAAGATATAAACTAATTCGTTGACAGAGAATTGGAGTGGGCAGCAAAGTATGGGTTGCAAGAGAATCTTGTTCGAATTAGTGTTGGGCTCGAGGACCTTGAGATTTTAAAGTCTAGGGTCAAGGCTGCTCTTGAGGCTGCAGAGCAGGCCGGGACCTGAGTTTAGTTAGAAAGGAAAAGCGGAACGCGGGACGCTAATATATTTTTTATTGTCAAATTAAAAGCATGAATTTGATTTGTAATGGTTTCGGAAATGCCGGTATTGCCGGGTTCGCAATCTTCTGTATGGTAGTAAGTGTAGTTACTACACATTCAAGGGGTCATAAGACCTCTCTGCTGGATATATGAGTCTGGGATCAAGTCAGTGACTCCGAAGATTGAAATGCTCAGCCAGCTACAGACATGTAGTTTAAGAAACCTGGGTCTTACAACATCTATCTATATATAGCATACTTCTCACCGTAGATAGAATGGAATATCATCACTGAAAATATCCAACTCTCTCGGCAACAACAAAATGCAACCTAGAAATTTCTTGAATGGTAGTCATATCGACATACCTTTAGCTCCCAGATTTTATCAAGGGTTGTAGTTTCAGTTCGGTATAAAGTTACTAGGTTATTTTTCTTTCTTGGCCATGCGTGTTGCTTGACAATATGAATTTTCTAGACTAGAAGTACATACTTGTAGGATTAACACTTGACAGCAATAGGTCAATCATCTCTAAAGATTGTGAATTCTCCCCATGCTTACGCTTCGAGTGTTTTTGCAATAATTTCAAGTTTTAGGGTCGTATTCTTCTAGTAATACCAAGACAATCTATGTTCTCCTGCAACATCCATTCATGTATATCATCTTTGAAATATTCACTTTTTCTGGTACAAGACATACACAGATCAAAACTATCATTATGATAGCTGAGCTATGTTTCTGGCGCTGTAAGTCCGAATCAAACGCGAATTCACGTGCTAACGCGTTCAGACCGGAAAGTTGCTAGCCAATCACCGTTACCGAATTTAGCACGCTTCGCCTATATATTAGTCTACATAACCTTACAAGCAACTCACCATCCTGTTCAGCACTAGCTCAAAAAGATCCGATAATGCCTATATCTCGTAGAAATGCATTGCTTCCTCCTCCCTGTCAAGGCTATCGTAAGCCTCAGCACGATGTTCTTCTCTCCCCTTCTCGCGAGATGGCTCAAAATGTCATCTCTCTTCACCTTGCGAACAGATGACTCCCATAGTAGTATTAAAAGACCAATCCTTCAATTGCATCATGGAACTACATTCCACATATCTATATTCTCCGACCTTCATTACGGAGAAGAAGAAAACGGCTGGGGAATTGACCAAGATGTCAATTCTACTAGAGTCATGAACAATATTTTGTCAAGAGAGAAACCTGATTTTGTCGTCTTGAGTATATGTCATTCTATATTTGAAAGTCCTATCACTGATCGACTATAGATGGAGATCTCATAACTGGAGAAAACACCTTCCTAGAAAACTCAACTCATTACATGGATGTAATCGCTTCTACTCTCGAGCAACATAACATCCCCTGGGCAAGCACGTATGGAAACCATGATTCGCAATTTAATCTCTCCCGGGAAGCTCTTTTCACTCAAGAACACAAACACCTCTTATCCTACACACAACATTCCCCTTCGGGAATCCCGGGAATAACAAACTACTACCTTCCAATATATCCCGCCAATAGTAGTATACCTATCGCAATACTTTATTTCTTTGATTCCCAAGGTGGCTCGGCATTCCAAGATTCCTCGAAGGCTCATGTTATCCCCAATTGGGTTGAGCCCGCCACCGTGTCATGGTTCACCAACACTCGCAGTGCGTTGAAAGAGAAATATGGCCGGGACTTACCGTCTATCGCATTCGTGCACATCCCACCTACCGCCTTCCTCGCTGTTCAGCAATCAATCTTGCCAAAATTCGGACAGAAATCGTCACATTTTCCCGGCTTAAACGAGGATGTACCCCTCGCCCCTCAAGGTTCGGGCCAGCAAGATATCCCCTTCATGCAAGCTCTAGTTTCTACCCCGAACCTGCACAGCATCTACAGTGGTCACGACCATGGCGATGCGTGGTGTGGGAATTGGCCTACTATCAAGGGCGTTGACGAAAGTGTGAGTAAACCACATGTGTGTTTTTGTAAGCATACGGGTTATGGGGGGTACGGGAACTGGAAGAGGGGAGCTAGGAATGTGATGTTGAGGTTTGATGAGGGAGGTAGAATGGAGGTGGAGACATGGGTGAGGATGGAGGGGGGTGAGGTGGTGCAAAGAGTGGATTTGAATGGGACTTATGGTATTGATAGGTACAATGTTGATGATGGGGAGTGAATGTACAATCTAGAATCAAATAGCCTGTACTTTTAAGAGAAAGGGAATAGACATATCATGTAGTCCCCGAGAAGCGGAGATGCGACTACCACAGTGAAAGTAGATCCGGGGAAAGTAGCAAGAGCATAAATTCTGACAAGCGCGCAGGTGTTTTCTCAAATTCTAGTATGATACAAGTCTATCCGTCACGCTATACTATCTAATGTCTACAGTCTATTCATTCGAACTCCTTATCCACAGTCTCAAAATGATCTAAGAAACCCTTGAAAATTTTCACACCAAGCCCAGGATCTAGGCTTCCTGTTGTCGCACGGATAGAATGCATACTCAATTGTGGAATACCTGCGTCGATAGCTCGGACACCCATTGCAGAACTAAGCATTGGTCCAACAGTTCCACCACTTCGAGAATCGTTTCTGATCATGAACAGTTGAAGTTTGCTGTTGGATTTCTCTGCTACTCGTGTTAAGAGTGCGGTAGAGACTGAGTCGGTCGTCATGTGTCCGTTTGAATCAGCGGCAACGACAAGACCGACGTTCAGTCTAGGAGCGTGGCCCTCAAGGTAGGAGCCAAGGAAGTTGGGGTTGACAGCGTGGGTAACATCCGCCGAAACAAGGAATGAGTTAGCGTATGTTTGGCTGAGGATGTTAGAGCTGCTGCCGTTGCTGGAGAATGATTCGGCAATTCGCTCAACTGTGCTGGGAAGGAAATTTCCTCTTGCACCTTGACGGAGGAGACTTCCAATCTCTTCATCATCGAAGACTGAAACAAGTTTGATGATACTACTATCTTCCGAGTCAGACGAGGCCGAAGAAGCGAGAAGTGCTTCCATCGCAGACCAGGAACAGAGCTTGTCATCTATTCTGCCGGCGAAAATGAATTCTTTATCAAGACCACCAGTTTGGGCTGGCTGAGTATCATAGAGTTCGAGTTCCCAATTGATAATTGAAGAATAATCCTGGATGCTGAGTTCCCCGGCAATGGCACGAACAAGTTTCGGTGGTTGGGTCGCCGTGAATGCTCCTTCGCCGCCTAACGTCATATTCTTGAACTCCTCATTTGTAGATGTATCATACAAGTCTGAGTTGTCTAGACCAATAATTGGCACTGCCTGTGTCTCGGCATTGTTCTGTCCATTCATGCCAACACCAAAATGAGGGGCAAGAGTGGGGATTCGGGCAACTGCAAAGTATTAGAGACGGAAAACTTCTACACAATGGCCTTCAGGAACTTACTTGGCCAGCCTAGCTTAACCAATTTTGTCGTGATCTTCCCAGTCTCAGAGTCCTTGACCAGTACTCTTCCTCCAATCCCAAGGTCTCTATCCCACCAAGTACTATTGAGAGCACCAGCGTATGGAGCAACGCCAAGTTGAATATATCCAGCAGAAGTCTTCTTGTTGCTAACAGGCTTCAATTTAGCGGTTAGAGCATCAACGTGACCTGCGATCATGGCAAGTCCATTTCCGCTCTCATATGATTTTCCAACTATAAATGCGATTAAACTGCTGCCATTTCTTGAAACGAAGTATTTGCCTCCAGCCACGAGATCCTTGTTCCAGGTTTTACGCTCGGAAAGCTAGATAGAGGTCCAATTAGCAGAGCACTTTAGGGCAAGACTGCTGTCTTACGTACCCTAGTGAATCCAGCTTTCTCTAGTTTCGTCTCAAAATATGCTACAGTGTGGAAGACTGTAGGATTTTCAGTCAGAAAATCGCAGAAAGGTTGTGTATAAGCCTCGGGAATCTTTAGAGTATTATCCTGCAGCACCAGGCCCTTGGTAATCAGACTCCGTTTGCCTCCCATCTGCCTCTCTTTCATTGTATCATTATATTTCTGGAACAGACTCTTGAACTCCGCAAACTTCTCATCCCTCTCTCCGTATTCTTCCACAGGGTATATTGGCTGCTCAAGTGTTTCTAATGGTTCTCCACGCAGCACAGTTCGCAGACGGCTGGCTTGAGAGGAGCTAGGGTTGGGAGAGGGTCGAAACGATGTTCTGCTGCGTATTGAAGGTGCTGATTCGAAAGCTGGGCCTCCGAACGAATGGAGTTCCTCGGAAGGGAATTCATAATCGGTAGCAGCTGTACTTGTGCTTCGAGGACGCGCAAGGTCTGCTTGTCGCTGTAGAGTAGCTACCTGCTCTTCAAGCTCGGCGATGCGCTGGCGAGCCGCTGCTTCCTGAGCTGAAGGTCGCAGGGACATATTACTTACGCTACTGCGCAGAGAGTTTGGTCCGTTCTTGACCATGGTGCGATGAGAATAGCTGAGAATAACGTTGTCAGTGTGAAAGAATAGGGATAGAGAGCGGTGACGATGGTTGATAACGCTCGGTGGGGGAGATGATGCACAGGGTTCAGATGCTTGGCGCTGTTGATACGACGACCAGCCTGCTGTTCAAGACATCATCACAAGGACATGTTCGTCCTGCTAGACATGTGTCACGCACTCGCATTTTCATCATATCCAAAAGTTGTACGACAGAGATAGCACGTCAACACAAGCACTAATCTCTAAATCGCAATAATCACGAGCATATCGGACAGGATGACTTTTATAATGATATATTCACGTTAAGCTACCACTACTTGATAGGGATCATCGTGTTCCAAATCCTGTCGTCCTGCCCCCTCTAATATCTGTCGAGGCTACTTGGGGCACTGTACTGGTTTCTATTTGCGAGGTTAATGTCATAGTTCAGTCCCACTACAATTGTATGGCAAACTTACGGATCATATTGGTCGGCGCCCTGGTCGCGAACATAGTGCTGGTCATACATATTCTCGACGTTGTCCTTGGCGTGACGCTTCGCCTTTTCACGATCGATAAAGTCCATTCCCTTGGTCTCGGCGAGTTTGTCAACCTCAGCCCCTACAATACCAGCGAGAAGCTCCTTAGCAAACGCGTGGGAGACTGGCTTTCCTGTGGCATGTCAGTATATATAAAGGTTTGATAAATTTTAGCTTCATACCCTCTTTGCGTTGTCTATCCTCAAAAATCTTGAAGGCACCGAAGGAAGCGGCACCGGCTAAAGCCTCATGGCCGAAAGAGGACTCATTGTGAAATTCTTGGTTAGGGTCTTGGGCCTGTTGGTAGGCTTGCTCTGAGTCTCCTGGAAATCATTAAGGTCAGCTTGATACCCTGCGGTGGTGGTTTCTGTAAGAATACGGAGACGAAGCAAACTACTAACCCCATCCGAAAGGCATTTTGAATAATTGAGGTGTTGGTGAAAAGGGTGAGTAGGGTGAAAAGGTTGATATGTGGGTGTAGAACTGATCTGAAGGCTGTGAAAGTGATGAATGTGGTTGATGATGTATGAAGAGAGGGGCAATGAGGGGTTCTTATACCTAGGGTCTGGTACTTCACCAGAATGCAAATAGGTGGGCTTGAACTTGCCAGAATTGACTAGCTACAGTTCTCTCCACCTCCTCTAACCATTCAGAACCCCTCGATCAGTTCACTTTCAGGGCATCCAGGGTCCAGTGCTCAATTCCCACCCCACATGTGCATATAAAGCGCTCAAGCTAAGCCTCCAGCCATCAAGGCCTCCCCTCACCAGCCGGCTTGCGTGGCCTGGATCTTCTCGAAACAGATTCATGCTCTGCCACAATCAAAAGCGTCAATTAAGATCACTGTTATGTTTCCGGGTAACTGCCAGAGTGGCAATCATCCTCAGCTTGGCAGGGAACGAAACATAAAAATAAATTACTGGCACGGCGGGTAGTGGAGGGGGAGCTTCATGTTTGAGGTGGAGCTCGTATCAGGTCTTGACTATGACATCAACCAGGGCTAGTGCTTTAAGCTCTTGAAGCTTTGAGCTCTTGCTTTGAAAGTGACAGGCTCACTTCATGGCCCTCCTATCTAAACAATTCATGCAGGATGAAGGCTTTGTTGTCAAAGTGTTCAGCAAAGTTAAAATGTCGAGAGTTTGGAAACGGGATTTCTGGAGCTGATGGATGCCGAACTTCTACCTCTCCATTCAGGTCCTTGTTCCAGACCGATGGCGGAATGATTGGATGGTGCTCCACCCTACTACGGCGTGTCCGTTAAACTCAAGCTATGACTGGCCATCCGCCTCAGGGTTCAGAATCATCCACATAATAGCATCATAGCTCATGCACTTCATAAATTTGCTCCAATTGCAAATCAACTTTCAGCTGCTCCGTCTTCTTTCATTAATTTAAAATAAAACATAATGAAGCTTGAATGAGTTATCCAGAGCACAGTCAATCCAACGAATCTGCGATGAAGTTCATGCAATGCAAAGGAGAAAACATCCCCGCAACGCCATCGTAAAACAAGCTTCGTAGCCATGTCCTGACGGCCTTGGCCAACCTTGGCTCACGATTAGCGAAGCTTGTTTCATCATCCAAACCTTCACCCCAACAACCCTGCTAACAAAAATATAGCATCTTCACGTGGATATCACGAGACTTCTCTTTTTTTTTTTACTTGTCGTCACGGGACTCTCTCCCCTTTCTTCCCTTAGGCCATCCTCGTCTAAGCACCAATCCATCTAATCCAGACTCACGATGGCCTCATCCTCATCCTCATCCTCCCCTCCAACTATCACCCTTCCCCGCCTCCCCCAAAAGTCTGATTTCTCCCCCTCCCTCACTTTTTCAGTAAACCCTCCATCCACCGGCTCACCCATCAACATTCTCATCCTTCTCCACGGCTTAGGCGACACGCATGACTCCTTTACTACACTCGGCAAAAACCTAAACCTCCCGGAAACAGCATGTCTCTCGATAAGAGGCACAAATCCAATCCCACCTTTTTTCACCGGCAGTGATAGACCAAGTTTTCACTGGGGGGACGATATGCTTTTTGATGAGGGGAAGGGGGAAATTGAGTTGGACACTGGTGCATCTTCCCTTTTAAATTTCAAATATTAAGAATTTTAGGTATTATTTGCTGATAGCGATATAGGATTTTCAACGAGTACGAGAGTTTTGACAGAAGTTGTCCAGGATGTTTTAATGGCAAAATGTGCCTTTCCACCCCGCAACATTCTCCTTTACGGCTTCGGCCAAGGCGGTATGGCCGCCCTATCTCTCGCCTCTTCCCTCGCACTCGAGCTCGGTGGTATAGTATCAATTGGTGGGCCTTTACCATCATCTTCAAGTACGTCTCAGAAGTGCAAAACGCCAGTCTTAATTTGTGGCGGAAGCAGGAGCAAGCAAGTCACACGACAGGGGGTTGATAGACTAAAGGGGGAGTTTGAGAATGTGGAGTATGTCAAGTGGGAGAAAGCTGAGGATAGTATGCCGAGGAGTAGGGAAGAGATGCTGCCGGTTATGAAGTTCTTCGCAAGGCGGTTGAGAAGTAGGGTGGGGGTCCCCGAGGGGGCAGTTGAGATTTAGGGGCAGAGTAGAGGAGTAGAGGGGTAGAGTAGGAGGTTTGGGGACGGGAATAAAAGAGGCAGGTACCTATGCGATATTGGTTGTGCTATGAATTTACTCGGATATTTGAAAAATCAACCAGAATCATTTTAGTTTGGGAGTAGTATTGACATGTTAGCGAACGTAGTTTGCTTTTTAATCGAGACCGCTACGAAGGCATGATTACTTTAACGTTTTCTTTCCTTTTGAGGTCTTTCTTCTTTTCAAGTAGTTGCTGAAAAGCACCATTATGCCACTCTTTAGGGTATCATGGCTCCGTTGTAACGTCGGCTTCTTCTGTCCTGACATCCTCCACTTGTTCACCGCCACTACGGGCGGCAGCTCTATCCTTTTGGGCTTGTCTCGCAGCTTTCTTCACCTGCCTCTTACTATCAGGCGATACAGGTTTGGGAATCTTCTTCTTCTCCTCTACCTGCGAGTCATCCTCCACTCTAATCTTAACATCCCACAACGCACGTGCCTTCGCTTCGTCCTCCTCGGTCCACTCAATCGGCAAAACAGCGAATACAAGATAGCTAGTGTGAGTCTTGACCTCAGGCTCAGACTTATGAACTAGATTTCCTTCCTTATAAACCTTATTGTCAACCAAACTCTCAATTATCTTCTCTCGATTATTGGGGTTTCCCTTATTCTTCTTCTTCGTCACTACTTTCTCGCCGTTTTCATGGAAAGCCTTGAAGTTTCCTTCAATTTCCATCAATCGTGATAGTGATTCTTGGACATTTGCCGGAGCATTGAGGAGGCCGCGTTCTGTGCCATTTTGTATTCCAATTCGCTCTCGTCGCACCTCAACCCTTTTGTGTGCTAGCTCGACAGTTTCTATGTCGACCCAGCCGAGTTTACGCATAATGGAGATAGTACGTTGGACTTGTTCGATACAAGGCGAGAAAGTACAGATATGAACGGGGGTTGAAGGGTTGAGTGGTGAAATCCATGGCTCCTTTGAAGGACCTGAGACTTGGTCTACTCCATTCGTGTGGGCAGGAGTCGCTGGTGCTGAAGGTCGCTTATCAAGTAGTGGTGGCCGTGATCGACTCAGGTGTGGTAACGCAAGCCATGGAGCTGGAAGATCGAGGAAAATGGCATTGACGTTAGGACTTTGGCTGCCAACAAGAAAACCTTCTTCGCAAACGTCGCGGTGTGTAATTTGAACGATCTCCTCCATTCCATGCTGACGAAGCTCTTCTTTCAATATTGCATGTCTCTGCTCGTGGAATTCGAAACTCCAGACTTTGCCTATCTTTCTCCTTTTTGGTGCAGACCCATTGACTTCTTCAACCTGGCTTGGGAACCCACTGAATACCGCTCTCGCAGATGCGTGTGTAAACGATCCACTCCCAGCTCCAGCCTCAATCAAGCTAGAACCAGGCCTCGCTCGTAGTCTGTGTAAAATGTAGCTATAGTCGGGTGTGTAAACGACTTGTGTTCGATGTGGCAATGAGCTCGTCCAATTCTCTGGCGTAGGAGGCAGAATATGTATAAATCCAGTTGGTGCAGCTGTAGCTGCTTTGTCTTCCTTGCTTGAAGCCGGTGTACTCGCATCAGCACCTTCATCAATTCCATCCTCAAGCTTTCGAATTTTCTTTGCATGCTCCTTAGCATCAACCTCCTGCCTTTTCCGTTTCTTCTCTTCCTGGTTCTTTCTCCGGCCTCGAGATCCGGTATCTACAACTGAAGCTCTGACTTGGCTTCCCCATGGCATGCCAATTAATGTTGTATGTGGAAATGACCCAAATCGTGTGTTGACAACCTTTCCTTCACTGTATCCTCCATCATCGGGGTCGTGATCCTGAAGAATTGTTGGGTTTTGTAGATCTCTTTTCAAGTGTATGATGGACAGGCCGTCGTTTTTGGCTACTGAACTAGGATAAAAGAAAGGCGACACCGGGGGGGCCATTTTTTGATATGTTTTTGTCGCAGTGTGGAACTTTGGAGGGGAAATTTTGACAAGGCTGAGATCGGAAATTTAGCGAGTGTTTTCTGCCGATGCTGGCCTTCCGCCAAAATGTTCCCATTTGCTGCTGTGTACAATGCACACGTTTGTGACTCAACTTATAAGCTCTCTCCCTTTCACCCTCACACTCTCTTGTTCTCCCATAACAGGATGCACGACGACTGAATGCTCTTTATTCCCCGCTTTCTACGCTTCTCTGCACCAAGACCCGTATATGTTTCTGCGTTTCGAACCTTCACGACCACTACGACCCCCGCAATCGCAGGTATGGCGCAATTGAAAGTACACAATTCCTTAAAACCGGGTGCACCTGTACCATTTATACCAAAAAAAGAGGGCAATGTCTCTTGGTATGCTTGCGGTCCAACTGTCTACGATCATTCCCATTTGGGGCACGCCAGAAATTATGTCTCGACCGATATTATACGAAGGATTATGCGCGACTACTTTGGCTTCAATGTGAATTTTGTCATGAACATTACAGATGTTGACGACAAGGTGGGAAAATGCTTAGTCTTTGTTTGAATTTGGCTGATATTGTTCGCAGATTATTCTCAAGGCACGGAGACAAAGGCTGCTAGAATTAGAGAAACGAAAGACATATTCTAAATCGGAACTCTCGAAAATCGCTGCCACAGCTTTCCAGTCATATGCACAGGAAAACCTACCTGAACTTCTCAAATCTTCCGACAATTCAGAACTCACACCGAGCAACTATGTTGCAAGAAGAGACACTGCCTACGGCAAGGTGTTGGGAGGAGGAACCTTAACTGGGGAAGGGAAGCCAGGAGATGCTGAAGCAAAAATGAAGATGCATCTCACAAACCTCACATCGGCGGCCGCAGCAATACAAGAAAATAAAGTTTTTGGTGGAGCAGACGAAATTCTGCTGCCATACCTAGACTCTCTGTATAAAGAATCAATCGACGGGAACAACCACACAATATGGACTGATGTTACGAAATACTGGGAGCAACAATTCATGGAAGATATGGATGCCCTCAATGTTATGCCACCGGATATCATAACACGAGTTACTGAATATGTCCCACAAATCGCTGATTTCGTAGATCAAATCATAAAGAAGGGGTTCGCGTATGAAGCAGACGGTTCTGTTTATTTTGATATCGCGGCTTTCGAGAATGCTGGAAATCCATATGCACGATTGCGACCTGAAAGTCGAAATGATAAAGCGCTGATAGAGGATGGCGAGGGATCCCTTGGGAAAAATCTTGCTGGAAAGAAAGGCGCTGGTGATTTCGCCCTGTGGAAGAAATCGAAATCTGGAGAGCCAGTCTGGCCGAGTCCCTGGGGCGAAGGCAGACCCGGTTGGCATATTGAGTGCTCAGTGATGGCATCAGACAAACTAGGGTCAAATATGGACATCCATTCCGGAGGCATTGACCTTGCTTTCCCACATCACGACAACGAATTAGCGCAGTCAGAAGCGTATTTCTGCGAACACGATAAAGGTCCTCATAGCTGGGTCAACTACTTCCTGCATATGGGCCATCTATCAATTGCTGGGTCCAAGATGTCGAAATCTTTAAAGAATTATCAGACAATTCGGGATGCGCTCAACAAAGACTACACCCCAAGAGGGATGAGAATCGTTTTCCTAATGGGTCGTTGGAATGATGGGGTTGAGATTTCTCCTGATATGAGAATAATGGCGGAGGGGTGGGAAACAACTGTCAACGTGAGTCTCCTGGCACACTGTGGAATTTATTTGCTAATATCTGTAGAACTTTTTCATCGTAGTCAAATCCCTGATTGTGGAGAAAGGAGCATCTGCCACTGATGCTCTGAAGACACTATCAATAAATAGTGAAGGACTCTCGGCTAGTCTTGAAAAGGCCCAAAGTGAAATGAAAGCAGTGCTTTCTGACTCATTTAATACTCCACGAGCAATGCAACTTTTATATGAGCTCATCAAGGAAGCTAACATTCACATTACAACCCACAAATCTAATATGGATGTTGGAGGACTTGAAGCAATCGCTAGATGGATCACTAAAATGGTTGGTATTTTTGGTCTTGATGCCAATGCAACTGCACCTTACAATGGCCTGGGATGGGCTAGCAGCGCAGCTAGCAAAAATCAGACCCCAAAAGAAACAGCCAAACCATTTGCTGCGGTGTTCCAGACAGTAAAGAGCGAGGTCGAGAGCCTTAACTTGCATTCAGACGTCCTAGATCAGCTTCTTACTGCCAATGTCAATGGAGAGTTCGACGCTCTTGTGTCGGCCGGCAAGACAGATCCCGAACAACTTGTCATGCCATATCTTCGTTCGGTCTCAAAGATCCGTGACGAGATCAGAAAACTTGCACCGTCATCTCTATCCAAGAAGCAGATATTGGCCCTATCTGATCGCATCCGTGACGACGATTTAACAAATTTAGGTGTCTATCTTGACGACAGGGGAGATGAACAAGGTGCTCTCATCAAATTCGTGCCCAAAGAAGAGCTCCTTGCACAACGCGAGGAAAAGGCTGCCAAGGAGCGAGAAAAGCTAGCACAAAAAGAAGCTGCGAAACTCGCCAGAGAAAAGTTGGAGCGAGAAAAAGAAGAGAAGGCTAAGCTGAAGCCAGATGATATGTTCCGCGATGACCGATTCACTGAATGGGATGCCGAAGGAATACCCACTAGGACCAAAGATGGTGAAGAAGTGACAAAGAGTGCTAGAAAGAAGATGGAGAAGGAATGGAAGAATCAGAAGAAAATTCATGATGCCTGGAAAGCTAAAGCTAGTTCTTAGATGGTGTGTCTGGGACGAGAATGATAGACGATATATTGGATCGGTGTTCAAAATCGCATTTGCTGGCTAGTGTAAGGGAACTCCCGGGGAACTCTCGGGCATGGTTTTTGTGTGTAATACCAGTGGAATCTTTATATCCTGCAATCTATAAAGATCCCCCCACCCCCATCTCTTTCTTCCCTGCAATGCGGAAAATATGACACCGTGTTGAATTTTGACATTTTTTCTTGTTAAATTCTTCAATTCTTGATAGCATCTAAACAACAAACTCGTGCTATTTTAGAAACTTCTCTGTGGCTCTGAATTTGAGGGTTCCGATCCCTTAACGTGAGGATACGTTACGGATAATCGACAAACCAAATATCGTGTCACAACGTCTACCATAACAGAACCACAATCAGGGCATGCGACTGGTGTCTTAGATATGTACTAAGAGACTGTTATCACTGTTCAGGTTTCTATAGTGATGTTATTATATCTACTAGAAATACGGACAGGATGGAATATATTGTTGTGACGATGTAGAAATTGGGTTCATAGAACTTCCGGCCAATGTAAAATAATCGGCATACATTTTTAAAAATACACAAAAACTTTCTTTCTCTAGGCTTAATTAGTTTCCCACGGTTCTTCACGCCATCTAAGACAACTAGGATGTCAAGAGAGACCTTCAACTCTAAACATGGATATATTTGAAAAACAAATGTCCGAGAAATCTTTATCTACACAAGTGGACTCCAACAAAAGCGGATAAGAACCTTACGCGGACTGGGTTTTCTCATTCCAAAAGCCAGCTTCTAATCAGAATGGCAGTTCAACACCCGGTACAGTGTTAGGCCGTCTTGAGGGCCGGGAGGAACTGGCATTCCTAACCAGTAAACGAATAACCGAGCACAAGGATTAGAGGCTTTTGAGCGGAGAACCAGTTAAGAACCTAGATTTGTGGCAAACAATATTAGGAGGGACAAAGAAATTTCAGAGAAGGGAGGTGAATGTGTCGTTTTGGATGATACTGGGAGTAGGGCGTGAAAGCTACTAGAAAAGCAGTTTTTATAAAGCAAAAATTTCTTTCTTGTTTATTTTGCCGAAAGATCGAGGGGTGTCTCGGTTACTAACAGCGTCTTGGTTATTGGTAATCGAGGCGCATGGCTAAACGGTATATTGAACATAGGCCTGCGTCGCAATTCCTAATATCTGGCTTTCAAATGTGTAGTGTTGATTTATGAGTAGCATAATAGGTCAGTAGACAGCCGGCTCTCAAGAAGGCAGCTCTAGCCTAACCAGTGCATACACCTAGGAGGCTTCGGCAACCAGCCAGGCACAAAGTTCAACTACGATCCTTAAAAGCTTAAATATGCTCGATTGCAATTGGATATATCTCGGCTGCTAGCATTTTTTATAAAATATCCAATTTATCTATCTTTAGAGAGTCCCTTTGTGGAAGTTCTACCCAGCGATATTTCCCTTTTGGGAACTTTCTAGCTAGCAATGCTTTCGCGTGAGATGACACTTACCGTAAGCCCTCTATATCCGTGGTGGGACCCTACCCTTACATGCTCTACGCTGTCTTGTCCTAGCTCAACATGCGAGAACGTGGTCCGGATTATTACTACCTTAGCCTTTCTCAGCCCAGGCTGTCTTGCCCCAATACACCGAAAGTGTTTTTCATAATCAACTAGGAGGCTGCTTGTAACCTTGCTGTTTCTAGCGCCGGCAAAGAGCCAAACCCACGAGACCTGTCCTCTAACCGTTCCAAGTTAAGTAATGTAAATTGTACTAATTCTAAGATTCGACTTGAATAGTATATATATAGTATCATCTTCATTCTAGTCAGAATCAAGCTCACCTTCATCATATTCCACGCCATGTGAACCCTTCCTTTATGAGTACTGTCTTGTGGAAATTGCCGACATGAATCCTGTACTGGCCATTGTCAACTCTCCAGCATTCCTCTCCCCTCACCCTATCGTCCCAAAACCTGAATGCGGTATCCAAGCCAATCTCAATCCTCACTGCTCTCTTTTCTCTAGCCTCGACCCATACCTTCTCGAATCCTTTCAATTCCCTCCTCGGTCGCCACAAACTAGACACAACAGGCTCAACAAACACCATGACCACATCAAATCCCGCCAACTCCCCTTCATTTTCTACACAAATATCAACAATAACCTTTCCAACTCTCCCTCTTCCCCTAACTACACACTTCAAATGACAGTACTCAAACGTTGTATATGACAAACCCCACCCAAGCTCCCATCTTGGTTCATACCCCTCCATCTTCCCTCGATACCCAACTCGTAATCCCTCCGTATATTCCATCTCCCACTCCCCGCGCTCATTCTCCTTTGCTGGAAAATGCTCAAAACTGGGCACATCCTCCAGTCTTTTCGGCCAACTTGTAGCCAACCGTCCACTAGGATTAGTGACACCAGTTAAGATATTAACGAGAGCCTGGTTTCCTTCCTGTCCAGGGAAATGAGCGAATACCGCCGCGTCAACGAGATCGATAAATGGTGAGACGTCGATGGGATTTCCACCATAGAGGACTAAAATTGTTTTTTTACTCGCTTTTGCTATTGCGGAAATTGCGAGTTCTTGTTCCGAGGGTAGTTTTATAGAGGTGAGGTCGAATCCTTCCGATTCCATCTCTTCGTTTCTGCCTGCGAAGATGATGGTTGTGTCACATTGCTCTGAAAGGATGACTGCGTCACTTCGCATTTTTGAGGGGTTGATTTCTTCGAGATAGCAGAGTTTGGCTGCGTGTACAAGTGGCTCGCCTGTGTCGTGTTCAGGTGTATGTGGTTTTATTACCGCCCGGATGGTGTAGGATTGCCCGGCATGTAAAGCAATGATAACCGAACGTTCCAATGCTAATGGTACGAAGAGAAAATCTTCCACAGTAGGCGCAGGGGTCATTTCATCTTGGAGGGTGAGTTGATCATCAACGTAGAGTGAGAAGGCACCTGTGGCCTGGATGGCTATGGTATGATTGCCAGTGGTGAGAGGTGTGAGGGTTGTGGAGAGTATGTAATGGGAGAAGGAGGATTGTGTTAGCGGTTGAGGGACGTGACCCATATGAACTCGTTTTGTGGAGGGATTGAATGTTTCGAGGACTGGTGTTTCACTGCCGTGGATGAAATATTGAACGTCGATTCCTTCTTGCCCGTTCTTGGCTCTGGTGAGAGAGGTGGAAAGAGCAGGTGTGGACTGGTGGGTTGTAAACCCTAGCTCATGCTCTATGTTCGTCGAAGGAGGAAAGGAAGGCCGGAGACGATGCAATGGCGCATGTTGGTATTCTGGGAGGGCAGCAGCACTTCCACCGCCGTTGCTTGGTGGCTTTAAAGCATACGGCCCGATGACCGCTATTTTTTCCCCCTCCATCTCTTCATGCTTCAGAGGGAGAGCATTATTGTTGTTTTTCAAAAGTACTATTCCTTCTGCTGCAACTCGTCTTGCGAGTCTTCTGCCATCAATATTCTCTTTCTCCTCAGTCTGCTCCGTCTTCTCATCAGTATGGTCATTAGTCTTCAAAATCAATCCAAGCACATTTTTGACTCTTTCATCAATTAAATCATCCGAAATGGCCCCCGACTTTATCAGGTTCATAACAGCTTCACCTCGGAAGACCGATGGACCTGGCATCTCAAGATCAAGCTCAGCCTGGAGTGCCGGAAGTGTAGAGCGAGTACCGAACCAATCTGAAAGAACACATCCGGTGTAGTTCCATTCTTTTCGTAGTATCTGGGAGATAATTGGCGACTCACTGCAATACTTTCCTTCGTTTGAGGAGTTATCCAGGATCTTGTTATAAGCTGTCATAATCGCCCACGGCTTAACCTCCTTTAAAACGTACTCGAACGCCGCGAGGTAAATTTCCCTCATTGCCTTGGTCTCAGTGGATGTATTGACACGGTAGAAGCGTCTCTTTAATTCACTTTCATTTCCCACGAAATGCTTCAAGCACGCAGCGACCCCACCTTCCTGAATTCCTTTCACTAAACTCGCTGCCAGCATGCCAGTAAGCAGAGGATCTTCGCTAAAACACTCGAAATTTCTCCCTCCTCTTGGATCACGGTGAATATTAACCGTTGGTCCGAGAATGACATTGCAGGAACCTTTCTTTGCGTGCGCTGCGAGAGCGCTTCCCATCCGATGAAGTAGAGCGGAATTCCATGTCGAGCCAAGACAGGTTGTGCTGGGGAAACATAGTGACGGCGTTGGGTTGAACGGGTTAAGCGTCTTGATACCGTTGATACTGTCGAGGAGATTTATGGTTGGTAGGTTAAGGCGGGGTACACCAGTGGCTGAGGTAAACGATGAGCCGGAAAGCAAGGAGACTTTTTCAGCGAGCGTGAGTTGAGATAGAGTGACTTCAATCTGAGCTGCTAGATCCATATTTGATACGAGCGTTTCAGCGGAGTTATGTTGTGTTAAGTCATCTGCTTTTGCCCTTTTGTGAGGTCTTGGCGGAGATCCTTCACCATCTTCATTAATTTCTGCAACACAGATCCCACCTTTTCCAAATTTTGGACGAGAGACTGGTATCATTTCCTGCTTGCTTTCCCCGTGTTCGTATTTCTTGTGGTCACCGTTGATCATGACGAAATGTGTTTTGAAACAAAATCCGCAGAAAAGAGAAAATGTTTCAAACCCTCTGATGTTTTGAGCAAAGCTAACAGTGTATTCTAGAAACGAAAGGGAATACGTAAACAACCAACAGAGGAAACGAAATGAATTATATATTAGGCATCCATCATTCAAACTTTAGCCTCCCATATCCACTGCTTTCAAGGCAGCGAATTGTTCCAACTCCCAAACTCGTGATGGCTTAATCCTTGTCATTGAACTGTGCCGCTGATTGCAGAGGCGGGAGGAATGATCCATGGTTGAGCTAGCGAGCTAATCTATTCATGCACTTACAAGAGATCTGAATGGTGGTGATTGTTGTGTTGTGGACGTTGCTTGGAAGTTGCAGATATCCTTCGGGAATGGTCTTACAGAAAGCCTAAAGAGGATTAGCGGTAGAGTGGACGAAACCAGACCGCCTTCACTCCACTTTTTACCAGCCACCTCTCCCTGTGCCATCACATCTCCAGTGAAGGTTACTTTCGGATTCTTGTTCTGCCAGTCCACCTCCGTCGTATTATTGCTTCTTCTAGCGTCCGGTGGACGTATCTTTTCCCACATACTCTGGAGGCCCACACGCTCTTCCACAACCTCGGGGGTGTGGAGGGTAAGGGGAATGGATGCCCCGAACCTCAAGACTGAGGACAGAGATGAGTTAGGGAGCTTCGATGCTGGCAATCGAGCTCAATCGCAAGAGACATCTACCTCTAGTACCAGTAATACAACCTCTAACAAGCGTCAGCCTAAAGGGACAGGAAAAACAAAAGCAACGGCCACTGTGTCAGGTCAAAGGTTTCAGTGTCCTAAATGTCCCAAGAACTTCTCTCGGGTTGAGAACCTGACCCGGCATCAAGCGAATCGTAAGTTCATTCGTCTTTGTCCAGGGTTGTCCACCTAGGAAATTCTGACATTTATAGATGAGGAGGTGGGCAAGTTTGCCTGTGTAATATGCAGGAAACGTTTCACACGAAGTGATTTGCTCAATCGACATCGTCGAATTCATACAAACCAGTCGGAAACGTCTAATGCACAGCACGTGACTCAACTTGATTATAACTCTGCCTCCCCACCTCAACCAGGTCAGAAAAGCTTTCAGAGTAGTTCTTACCAAGACGCTGGAAGACCTTTATCTAACGATAAAACTGGAGGACTCGCTAATTATGTACCCAATGATACATACTGTCAGCATCAACATCAAGGTCTTTATCAAGACAATTCTTCTACTCAACCGGGATACCAAAATCTTCTTCCACAGGATGAACTGCCGGCACCTCGCTCGTCAATGATCCTAGGCCATGCAGACCAATCACAGGGTCTTACCAGCCTCATGGAAGCTGCGCTTGCCCCTCCAGATGCATATGCTTTCACTCCAGCAGAAAACTTCAACCCGTCACTGTGGGGCGGTTTTATGCTTTTTGGGGATAACACAAATGCATATATGGGAACCTATGATGCTGATATCTCATGGACTCTAAGCTCCTTCCATTCTGAATCTTCCCCCGGTTATGGACTTGATCAAGACATGTTGCCTATGGACGACTTTGCTGAAAACCCATATCAGTATCAAGCAGTGCCGTATCGGCCAGATGATGTTAGCAATCTCGACGCAGCTGATGCAGAGGATGAAGACACAAATGATTGGCCCGATAAAGTTGATCGTCCTGAAGTTCAAACAAGAGCACCACGAATAGTACCCCTTCATCTCTTGCCAGTCTCATGGCAGACGGTATTAGATGAAGCGAGAAATAGCGGCTTATCAGCCACAACTATTCGACCATTCCAGCAAATTAGTGCTACCTTACGTTCCCAATTACTTTCTGTACTTGATGGCTCTAGCCACAAGAGTGAGCTTTCCCGGCCAGAAATCAGCGATGCTATTTTTCCACCCGTGGATGTTTTAGACTTCTTTCTTCGACTATATATAAGATATGTGCATCCAAGGTTCTCGGTTCTTCATCTTCCAACTTTCGATATATACAACTCTCCTCCATTACTTCTCGTGGCTATGATGTTTCTAGGCTCGAGTCATTCCAGCTCTGATCGAGGTCGGTTTTCACGATTATTCTATGATCATCTCAGAGTTGCTTGTCTACGGATGCAAGAAGTAGAACCGAAATGCGTAAGTCGAACTAACCTCTCACTGAATCTGCTAACGATTTGTAGCTACGGATTACGGATAATATTCTGACTTACTTCCTTCTTTGCCTGGCTGGAACCTGGAGTGGCAGCAAGCAGGCTTATGAGTTTGCTGAAGGGGGTCGAGGAACCCTCATCACTGCTTTAAGAAGATCTCGGATTCTTGACTGCAGGCCCTCTGCTCGTATTGAAGTCGCTCGTTATCAATCTTCCAATATGAGTCAACTTCATGCTATTTGGCTTGCTTGGGCAGAGACCGAGAAGCGAAAACGACTTGGTCTTTCAATATACGTACGATTTTCACTTTTCACTTTTCCCAGCAAAGCGATATTCAAATGCCGATTCCGAGTTGCTCGACTCCTTTGCATGCTAATTAATTCATTATAGATATTCGATTGCCAATATCCCGCATTATTTAATTGTCAACCATACGTCAGCAAGGCAGAAACCACAAATTGTGTCTTTCCGTGTCCTGAAGAATACTGGGAAGCAAATTCCGCAGAGCAATGGAAAATGCTTGTCGGTGCCGCAGAGGGTCCTCCTGCAACATACTATCTCCATGCATTGAATGCATGTCTCCTACGCAAATGGGTCAAACCACCTCCTCCAATCACCAAGACTGGTGGGGAGTTCGGTAAGATCGTTCTAATATACGCCATTCATACACATATTTTTGAGTGGCGCCAATCAACCTCAATGTTGAATCCTACCGGTCTAATGGGCACATTCGGTAACACGGCTTTGCCTATTGGAGAAGGTCTCAAAGAGCGAAGGCGATGGCTTGTTGACGGACTCGATAGCTGGGGAGAATGCTACCAATCACGCGGCACGAGTATAGCAGCATCCCTACTCCACCGACTTGCATACATTGCTCTTGATGTATCCCTTTCGGACATGCACCTCGTCGCGGGGCGATCGAACAATATGAATGATGGAAATTTTGCTGAGGAGAATCTGAAACATTGGGCCAATAGTGAGATTGCCAATTCTACAATGTCGCATGTGTATAGCATGCTAGAACTTTGCCACCACTCCATCAACCATGGTGTTGTGGCCAATAGCTCTTACGAGGTTGCTGTTTGCCTGTTTACTGGAGGTATTATATGCTGGGCATATGCAAAACTGAAGGTTGGAGTCAACCGAGAGGGCTACAGAGAACAAGTCCATAAAGCCAGTGTAGCACTCAGCACCATGGGATGCTGGAGGATGTGCTCAATGTTTGGAAGGATTTTGAATAGTTTCGAGGTCGGGAAGAATATGTAAGCAGCATATAAATGTCGAGTAATATCGCTTACATTATATGGGGGGTGCAAAAGACATATGGTCAATCGGACTCGGCAATCTAGCAGGAGTTATGCTTAAGTGCGGGAGATACCCTTATAAATAAGCTGATATTGTTACTGGCCAAAGGCTAGATGACTCGGTAGACTCGACTCGCGACTTGTTACCCTGCTACACAGTATACACAGTGAGCAACTCTCGTTCCCTAAAAATGAAAGACGCCCTGTCCTGTTGGGCTTTTCTAGCATCCAAAATTCATCTAGGTGCTTAGATTATTGTAGGCTATGAAACTAGTTTATCTTGAGGAGATCTGGTACATGCCTACAATACCTAGAGCACCATATACAGACACCAAAGGCCCTGTACGATAGCTTCTGCCACAGTCTAGGCATCTCGCCTATTGAAGCAGACGCCTCTCTAACTCTTGCCTGTGGCGCCAAGATGTGAAACAAATAATGGAGGCTTTCCAGTTAGACTGCTTCCACATTTTATGCCAAGGACGCCTTAGTTCACATTATGCGTCACACAACGCTAGGTTTCACAACCGATGCTATTCTCTCGGGGCTCAACTAGGTGGTTTTGTCATATGAAATATCCCCTACTATGCGTTACTCGCACATTTAAGTGATTCTGTGTATGCACAAATCAGCTGCAGCAAAATAACCTCACCAGCATGTCCCGTTAGAAACGCGGTTAGCAGAGATCGTTGTGAGCAATACAAAGTTGGGATAGAGACTCGCTCGAATGTTCAACAGTTTTTCACTAACGCGCATGAGGTTCGGTGTCATTATAGATGACTAAGAAGAAATAGTTTTTGGTTTTTGGATTCTAGCACACCTATAACATTTCTCAGGTATTATAGAGGCAAACTTGGCAGATGCTATAAAAAATGCTGAGAGGCTAGAAACCTCTAGTGTTTAGAAGGCACCCGTCGAGAAAGTCAAAGACACTTAAGAGGTGCTTTTCCGTTAGTTACGTATTTGTAAAGGGGCATCCATTCATTAAGCTGAAATACAACCGGAATTTTTTGAATAAATGCATGTCAATACCGGAAGCGGAGCCATCAACCCTACATCCTTCAAGCAGATCACTATTTTACGACAGGAAGCATCGCTAGAAGCAGAAGGGTGAGTTATTTTGAAGCCTCGTCGGGTTAGGAGGCCCCAACCATATACAAAAGGTCTATATATTTGGATATTGCGGTATCAGTAGATAGGGGAATGAATTATATGCCCACTTTAGAATCACGAAATAACGTTGTTGTAGAGTTTGACGTTTCTTGTAGGTGGAAAGTGGGTCAATCTAAATACAGGCTTTAACTTAGAAAAAATTCGTATTCGAGGGATACAAGTGATAAATTTTCGGAAATATATGATATTTATTATACCCATACAAATGGTGGAGCGCAGACTCCATGTGGCGAGAGGTGGTAGTTGAGGAGCTTAGACTAGATTTGCTGATTTGCTGTGAGCGCTTCATATCACTTGCGATCGCAGCGGGAAGCAGACTCTAGAAGGCATAGCCAACCTCACTACTGGAATTTTTCAGGGTTTGTTCGAAAAGAGGTAGATGGAGGTCGCTTGTTGTCAGACTTTTATTGCTACTGTCAAGTGTTCATACCCCTCGCTTAATTCTTCTCTCTTCTCATCTCTGTCACTACGATACAACCATCTAATCCAGAACATATCTAGCATCGATGCAGAAAACAAGCATAAGAGTTTTTCCAGATATCGTTCCAAGAGACCTATAACTATAGGAGTAAAAAACTTAAGAGGCAGCTTTAACATTATTTGAACTCCACTCCTTTGGATTTCTGCATTTCCGTTTAAGCAAGCATGTCTAAATTTTTTGGTTAAGTGGTATTGTATAAAGTACATGGTCAAATTAGATTCTTAAAAGTATTGACTGAAAGGCTGAAATTTCCATGAACCAATTCTTATGACAACCCTGTTCTTCCTTTCTGATGAAAAGCCGGTGCTACCCCTTGACTACGAACCCCAAATCATCCATAATGGGTATAAATCTCGTCCTACCACAAGGATATATGATTGAGGTCCTGGAAGACATCCATTAGACTTGATATGAGTACTCTAGCTTGTGTAATTAATTGAGACCCTATACTGTACGGGCCTGTATAGGTTAGGTTTTACTAACAGGACAGGAAAAATATCTTGAAATTTGCTGAATACTCGATGCGAGGATATAGTTGAGCTATGATGGTGAACAGGATGAATAAAGATAGCAGAAGTAATGTTGAGATGGGTTTCATATATTAGCTTAAACTGCACCAATCTTCAAGTTCTTAATAGAGATATGACTTGATAGGATGTGTTGTATCTAGTTTCTTTTGAGATGCTAGAGACAACGGGTGCGTACTGTAGTCTATGAGAGTGGCTATCTCCATAAAAATGTCGAATGGTTCGGTTTGACGCATTTCTAATTTAGTTGATCTTATATGAAGCAATCCTATGTTTTATTTGATAGATCATGATTCGATGAAATTAAATTATGAGACTTATATTTTTCACCACTAGCAGTGAATCATTTCAATATTAGCATGAAATGCAACCCCCTACCTCCTCTATGCAAGTTGCCTGTCTTGTATGATGGTGAGAAAGAAGATGTAGCGCAAAAGGGTTACTTGACAAAAAAGAATTGAAATCGAGACGCCACTTCCATCTCAAAGAAGTCGGCAACTCTATTGAGAGGTATGATTATTATTGCTATCAATACACAACATCCATAATTTGCCCGTACGAGGCACTTAATTCCTACAAGATTTCATTCGGGACGCCCCAGCCACTATCCTTTTGAAGATAGAGAGCTCCTCAATCCATCCCAGAACTCCAGCCGGCCATATATCCCAAATGCAACAGCAGTAAACGCAAGATATTCAGAACGCCACGAAAATGCTTAAACTCCAGGTATTACCCACCATCAACCTCTTTCCGTCCTCACCGCTAGAACACCGAGAAAGTTTAAATTTGAGAAGGGAGCATTTAATCCCGTAGCCATGCTCGTCTCTTCTCTTCTTTCTTAGCTTTTCGCTTCTCCTTGAACTGCTTTAGCTCGGCTTTGCTGACTTTCTTTCCGCTTCGTTCAGCCTTCAGACTTCTACCATCATGACTGTTGGCCGCAGCGTCGACATCGAAAAAGGCGTTCATCTGCCGCTTACTCTTATTCTCGTCATTGAAGTTCTCTGGTGTCAATTCCGCGTTCTGAAATCGACCCGTAAAACGATTGAATGCCGCAGTTGACGCATATGCCGCAGCAGGATCTTGGGTTGTGGTCGAAGCAGGAGGTTCAGTAGCAATAGTTTGCGCGTACCAAGCCGTAGGATCGTAGTCGCCATGAATAGCTGGATTGTAGCCTCCTGCCACTGGGGCAGAAGGAGGAAGGGGCGATTGTGTAGTATTTACAGCAATAGCTGGAGGCTCAACACCGGGAGGACCGGGTTGTGTGGGCACAGCTGCGGTTGCGTCAGGAACTCTAGGATTCGTCCATTGCGTTGCGCCCGTAAAGCGATTATAGAAGTAGAAAGCCTGCGCACTTTCCTCCCATATCGGTGCCCACCCATCGTCTTCTGCTGTAGGACCGTCGGCCGGAAGAGGCGGTGCTTCAGATGGTAAGGGAGGTATTGCCTCGTCGGGGAGAGGGGGCGCTGATATTGTTCCATTAGTTGCGGATGGAGATGTTGTGCTATTATGTGATTCTAGCCATTGCTTGCCGGATTTTGTAGGAGTTATTTCGCATTCTTCAGCTTCGCCTTCTTCAAGCTCAGCGGGTTCTTGATTCGGGGATTGCTCTTCGACTTTGCTTTCTGAATGCGAATCGTCTTTAGGTTTTGGCGAGGCTGAAGCTTTTGCCTCATCATTGTTCGGAGACTCCATACTGAGGTGCGCTCGATGTGCGATTTGTAATGATGCTACAAAGGAGAATGGCTCTGACGGGTCGAGAGGGTAAAAGTAAATAGTGTGCAGATTATGGTCAAGATTGAGATTGAATTCACAACTGGATGACGATTCGGAAAAACAAGTGCAGGGGTTCAGAAATACCATGCTCAAGTTGATGCCTAAGGATTCAAATTTTCACATGACACTTGCTTTGTGATTTATAGTAGTTGTGTATGTTTGATGTGGAAATTGCTTTGGTATTATAGTGAAGTGCCTTTTCTCTTTCTACTAGCTAACATTCAAGTTCTTATCGTACACATAAATACATTATTTACAAGCTTGGAGTGCAGCATCTGCTTTCTCTAGCAAAGCCTTCGCCTTCTCCAGGTCGGGATCCTTATCTAAAGTTCTATTAGACACTTTCAAAACATCCTCCACTATACTCTCGACCCCTTTTACAGCCTTCCTTCCTTCTTCTCGTACCTCTCCTTCCCAGTATCTACGTGCTGTCTCCCATTTGCCTTGCATTCGTTGAAGGCTCCAGACAATACCTAATGCTGCAATACCACCAGCTTCGTAGATACCTGTCGATAGAGTGGAAACGTATGTCAACGCGGCGAAGGCAGACATGACAGAAGAAGTTGTGAGAGTTTGAAGCACGAGCTTTTGAGCGAGGGCTTGGAGAGCTGGCACAGTCTCGGTTGTTAGATATTGCCTTGTCCTTGGGATATCGAGTGGCCATGGTTGGTTATCTAACGTTAATGGTTTATCGGAGGGCTTCATGATATCGATGATCCGAACGTGCTTCGGTATGTCACCGATTTTGGACTCAGGACGATATCGTGGTGGCGGAGGTGGTGATTTATAGGCCCAGTTCTTTGATATCGATGCTGGATCCTGCCTGAAGATCCCAGATTCCACAATGCGACCAGTAAGGAAGATGAGTTGTTTTTCTGCCTGTGTGAGAAATTGCCGGTTAAGGATATCTGTGGCGATCATAGAGACATCGTCTACACGCCAGAATAGTTTCCACCATCCCAGTTTGCGCCACCGGTGACCGTTGAAGGCAAAATCAAGCTGATCTCGTAGTTCAGTATGAGCTGTTTCGGCCCATCCGGAAAGACCCAGCCTCAAATTAGAGACTGTGGAAGGTGGCAGTTTCAAGGCAAGAAGTGTATTTAGCCTTTTGGCCTCCTCTGCTTGAATCGCTGAATTTGTGCTATTTAGAAGCGACTCTATGAGCTTCTGCAAAGGGATTTTTGTAGTTCCATCTGTTGGTGATGTTCCGGATTTGATCCACTCTAGGAGTTCTGGAGCACCACTTGCGAACCACATACGCTCGTAGTCCAGAGCATTGGCAATACTTTCTCGGAATGAGGCGAGAGCAGAATCACCAAGTGTAATGTCCACTACCTGAAATGGAAGTGAAGACTTCTCATCTTCACTTTCAACCTTGATATCAACGGCCGTACTGACGATGTCTTTGTCAAATCGAAGAGAATTTGACAATAGAGAAGCCGCACCAGCAATACCTTGAGATACAAGTAAGGACTTATGAACAGGAGTCGTGACCGGTGTATATCTACCCGTACTCGATGTCGGTATTTCCATTGTAGGCACTAGAAGGGCTTCTTCAATCCTCTCAGCTGTGCTGATGGTCTCTGGGGAGTCCGTTTCTAGTAACAGTATTTCCAACTTGTGTCCATTCAATATTACGGATGAAACATGTAATTCCTGCACCATTCGAGGACCAGTATTTAAAGCCTCGGCAGCATCATGACCAACTGTAAGGAGTATTGGTCTGCTCCCAGAAGGGCTTTCGATGAGCGTCCGTTCCCATTCCTCCTCAGGTTTCAGTGGATCTGCCAATAACAACCGCAGAAGCTCCTTTGCTCTTCTTAAGGATTTCCCTCCATCAGCCAATGCTAATATTGCGATCCTGATAGTTTCCTGTCCAGATTTCTGTTCCAACCCACGCAATGCGAGCTGTAATCTTGAGATGTTGACATAGTTTCCGGCATGTTTTTGTAGTTCTACCAAAGCATCATGCAGCTCACTGCGGGGCGATTTCGATCTTTTCCTCACTGAGTTGTCTCCCACATGCGCTTTTGCTAAGCCGGATTGTCTCCGAAGAGAAGCCTTCTGTGTTTCTAGCTGTGATGTTTTCCGAGGTGGGGAAGTGGTAGAGCATCGGAAAGTCTGTGAAAAGGTGCAAATCGGGCAAGTCGTTGTATTGACAGATGCAATTGATCTGTGGGACGGCCCTGAAAACCCAATCCCAACTCGTGGTAGTCGTGGAGGCATCGTGGGCGATATGTGGATGCTCGAAGAAAGAAAGCTTTTTGGAAGGTTCTCATGTGAAGCTTTGGAGCTTGAAGTAATACCTGACAATTCAGGCATAAGTCAAGCTTCCAACAACTTTGGCAAAAAGTAGAGCATGGAATTGCTTTGGTTATTTTATTTATTTTTGTTTCTTTGGGATTAAATTAACTCTCCTTTGGTCTCATTGAAAGCCCTCCAAATGCGCGGTCTAATTCATCACCTTCTTGTGTATGGATCACAGTTGACTGCAAGGTCGATACCTCGGCGCTTGCCACCTCTGCATCCATTAGGTTGCCCTGAGTACCAGAGCTTGAGCCTTTCTTCTGTGGCTCTAGTATTCGCGCGTCACTGTCTAACCAGCCAGGTGCAACCCTCCTTTTCTCAGCCAACTCTCGAGCCTTTATTTTATCTTCCCATGATTTCAATTCCTTGTCGGCATCATCCTGTACCTTTTGAATATATGCCTTTAGGGCCTCGCATGATGCTACTATTTCGTCGGGATGTGCTGCATGTCCCGAAGCTGAGACAACATATTTAGCTTTTTCTTCACTAGATGAAGTTGGTGCACTAGTTGAGGATGAGGGTAATGTCGAAGGTAATGTCTTGTACGTATATGGAAGGGTGGTCGCAGTAGGTAGAGAGACGAACGGGGATACTGTCAAGGGTACCTGAGCCAGTAGAGGATGGGGACCTGCAGCAGAGTTAGAATAAATCTCTGTAAAAGTCAACAAACTTACGATTGTCATGCATTTTGGATAGCTGACAGCAGATAAATGATCAGAAAACGTACTCGGTAGGAAAAATTGTAGTGGGGTAGCGGGGCTGTTCTGCTCTATCAGTGCAGAAGGTGGGAGCTCAAATAAGATGCGGCTCTGCGAGTTGGGGCTGTGTTGTCGCAACGCAAAGCTCTGATTCGAGCGCACTTGGTGCGCAAAGAAACTTCTTAGGCTTAGCCGGAACGTGTCTATGTTCACATCGTCTGCAACGATCAGTGATGTGTTCAATGTTGTGGTCCGGCTGTCAATCAACCTTGGAAGTTTCACGGCGTCGCGATGTTTGAGAGGTAAGGCTGGGCAGCGGTCTCCTATTCCCCCATGACATGGGAGGGGCTGCCACCTAAAATGGCTAGCGGAAGTCAAATCGAGCTCTCACCTGCAATCGCCGCCTCTAGCTCGCCTTCGAACATCGACAACACTCATGTCCCTCATCCCGACTCTTCTCAAGTACGAGCGCAGCCTTACGGTTCACCACCACGTTTGAGCGCGCAATATTTTACATCTTCCTGCTGCACGGAGCCTCTCGACGCACACTATCACGGTTGCGAATATTCACCGTCCCATCTAGCGCTGACCAACCCTGAAAAGTGCGTGTGCGCATGCCCCACGCTTCTCCTCTCCAGCTTCCTTTCCGAAAACCTTCACAAATCGATATATTAAGAGTGTCGCAATACCCGACATAGTCCCCACATAGAAAATCAATCGATTCCCCTACATTTCGAAGTCTTGAATACTCGTTCCAAGTATGGACGGCGAGGAGAACCAAGCCCCTCTGGGGTCGGCCAAGAACGACGTGAACAAGATCCAGGTCGACAATGCGCTGAGAGCTATTAAGGAAAAAAAGCCAGTCCCTGAGATTGATTTCACTTTACACACAATGGAAGATGGCTCAACTGTGAGCACAATGGAGCGAGTCTGCAAAGGTAGTTACATCTTCGTTTGGGTCTTATCTTTTCTGAACTCTGGATTGACATAAAATGAAACAGACGTTCAAGCCCCAGCAATGCACCCTCCCACAGATGAGCAATTCTTCTCTGCCGACGATCCAACAAAGCCGAATCTAGCATTTCTCAAACAACATTTCTACAGAGAGGGACGTTTGACCGAAGAGCAAGCGCTATACATCATTGAAGAAGGTACCAAAGTTCTAAAACAAGAGCCAAATCTTCTGGAGATGGATGCTCCAATTACAGTCTGCGGTGATGTTCATGGTCAATACTATGACCTGATGAAGCTGTTTGAAGTTGGTGGAGATCCTGCTGATACTAGATACCTTTTCTTGGGGGATTACGTTGATCGGGGGTATTTCAGTATTGAGTGCGTATTATATCTGTGGTCATTAAAGATCTGGTACCCAAACACACTCTGGCTACTCAGAGGGAACCATGAATGTCGGCATTTGACAGACTACTTCACCTTCAAACTCGAGTGTAAGCACAAATATTCTGAGAAGATTTACGAGGCCTGTATGGATTCTTTCTGCGCTCTGCCTCTTGCTGCTGTCATGAACAAACAATTCTTGTGCATCCACGGCGGGCTAAGTCCTGAGCTGCACACTTTGGATGACTTGAAGAGTGTATGTATAACCAAGTCTATTTTCATGCGCGGTTTCCTAATCTTTTCGCAGATTGATCGTTTCCGTGAGCCACCGACTCATGGTCTCATGTGCGACATTCTTTGGGCAGATCCATTGGAGGAATTTGGCCAAGAGAAGACATCAGAGTATTTCATTCACAACCATGTTCGAGGCTGCTCATACTTCTTCTCATATCCAGCGGCCTGCAACTTCCTTGAAAAGAATAATCTTCTATCAGTCATTCGAGCTCACGAAGCTCAAGATGCTGGATATCGTATGTACCGCAAAACCCGCACCACGGGTTTTCCAAGTGTCATGACAATCTTCTCTGCGCCCAACTATCTCGACGTGTATAACAACAAAGCCGCTGTGCTAAAGTACGAGAACAATGTCATGAACATTCGGCAGTTCAACTGTACACCACATCCATACTGGCTTCCAAACTTCATGGATGTCTTTACTTGGTCACTTCCTTTCGTTGGTGAGAAAATCACCGATATGTTAATCGCAATCTTGAGCATATGTCCTGAGGACGAGCTGAAAGAGGATGCTACACCTTCAACAGTCTCACCGGGGCCTGTGTCTCCTCCGGCAACAACTCCACTCGATCCGGAATCGATCGAATTCAAGCGAAGAGCGATCAAGAACAAGATCCTTGCTATTGGTCGTTTGTCCCGTGTCTTCCAAGTTCTTCGAGAGGAATCCGAGCGAGTCACTGAACTCAAGACAGCTTCTGGTGGAAGACTTCCTGCCGGTACTTTGATGCTCGGTGCTGAAGGTATCAAAAATGCTATCAGCAGTTTCGAGGACGCTAGAAAAGTCGATCTCCAAAATGAACGACTCCCCCCCAGCCATGAGGAGGTCACTAGACAGACCGAAGAGAGTAGAGCGCAGGCTCTGGAGAGAGCCTGTGATGCAGCAGATAATGACAAAGGGCTACAACTACTCTCGAGAAGATTGAGCACGTAAGGCCTTCTCCAACGTTACAAATCAGCACATCTCCTAATACTAAAACAGAGACCGGAAGAGATGACGATAAACCAAAAGGCTGGTCCAATGATTATGATTGGGTTATGAAGATAGAAATTGATGATGGCACAGACTTTTGGCAGATGAGCTCCGAAATTTCGGGAATAGTTCAGATAGGAATAATGCCAATAATACTCACCACTAAGCAAAAGGATCAGTCCATAACTCGCAAATTGCTCACAAGTTCTAGGCTACTTAGACCTCTAGAAATCTCTATTTCTCTTAGATTGAAAGTTTACCGCCTCTATACCTAGTCTTCTCAAGTGAGACAAGCGTCAATGTTCGGGAACGAGAAAACTTCTAGACTTTTATAGATTTATAACAATCTGATACATGAAGTTGCATGGATCTGTAGCCCAAAGCATCTAGGTGCATCGAAGGGAGTTATACTTACTGACAAAATCTTTAACACAGCCAATAACAAGACGACATTTCATTCCATACAGCCTTTCGGCCCCTTGGCCGATGGGATTTGAGGAATTGCATTGGGAAGCCACATCATAAGAACAACGAAAGAAGAAACGAATCAAGGCCGAACTACTTCACGACGCACTGTAAAAGACAAACTAGAGTCGGGTGAGCGGTAAGATAAAGGACTTCTCATACCCAATAATCCTCGGTCCACATAGCAAGCCACGAACCATTATGCCTTCGAGAAAAAACAACTCTCTTAGTGGCATCAGATGGAGAACACCCGGAAGAATTTCCGGTCTATGAACGGCATATGTTTTCAATAGCCATACCCTATCCCGGTATTCTCGCGTGACTCGCGGCTCTATATGCCCAGTAGGGGAGGGTGGTTGGCCGAGAGTCTCGGGTTGGCCGGTTTGATTGTGTGGGGGGTCCGGGGTAGCAATGCGAGCGCGATAACCTTTTAGATGCCCTATTGGGCATGTGCGAAGGTTCCATTTCCCTGGGCGTATCCAATGCTTTGAACACGATGCTACATGCTATAGTGGTACAAACCCAGATCTGTATATGGATGGGCACAGCACTGTTGTGCTCCCTTAGCAGCTCGTCTCCTGATGCTGTTGAGCAACACCAAATTACGGATCGAGGGCCCGGTGTATATGAGGTTTTATCTTCATACGCCAGAAATCCCCATATTTTGTTGAAGTCACTCCATTTTCACCAAAGAGAATTAACATTTTGACCAAAAGGCAGGATCCTTCAGCTGATTCTGCGACTCTCTCACCAAGCAAGCGAGCCCAGGTCAGCCACCTTCCCGTCTGCTGGCAGAACTCCCCACGACGCCATTCAAGAATTTATTAAACCCACGACAGTATTAGCAAACTATTACCCTTCCTTCCCGCGGAGTGCGAGGACCCTGAAAATATGAGCTTCTAGACACGGAACCCCAGCACGCGACCAGTTACCCGGAAACCATATAAGCTTTCGGGACTATCCTGCTTCCCCTCACAACACTCTATCAAAATCTGACGTGCTCTGCACACAAAGCACGACAACCACCACAGTCTGCGAGCAGATACACAGCAGAACACCTACCTCTTCTAGAAGGATATTCGACTACGATCTAGCTTTATCGGACCCACCGTCGCAGCAGTCATGCAAAACAACCGTCAGCCTCCTCCGAACCGTCTTGCCATCCAACAGCAGTACCTAAACGTTGTGCAACGCTTGGAAGCAGCGATAATGGATGACCGCCCTCGAGAGAATGTTGATCTCTACCTGAACCCCCAGAGTCAGTACTATGATGCCGAAGCTGTTCAGGGAGGCATGAGTGCTCGAGGGGGGTGGATGCAGCCTAGACCAAGTACCAGTGAGTATTCCTTATTTCAATATGATCCTCTTCATCAAAGCACTCCAATTTACCAATTTGCACTGCGTCAAACCATCCTCAGCCTCTTCGTTGTCTCCGTGAGTATGTTATAGGCAAGTGATGAAGGAAGCCCATGCTGGCAGAGTAAGCGCGGGTTTTCACAGCGCAATGGCCTTCAGATTGCAATTCTATTACTTTATCACAGTGCATTTCAGGGACGATTCGCCCAGATCGCAGCTCCTTCCTACCTGAACATTTCAACCAGGCACCTTCCCTCCCCTCCCTAGGGTACCAAAGAACAAGTGTCAGTGCTCCTGATGCTGCAACGTCAGTCAGCTGCAGGCAGTTGGCGGGTCGGTACGCCAATCCCTGTCGCCACCAAACAGATTCCTGGGATTGATAAATGTGACAGTGGGGAAAACAAAGGCCAGGGGGTTGCGAAACGGTTGTTTTTGTTTATTGAACCCGAGTGGGCGTAGTCTGGTGTTCGCAATATGCACCTTCATGTCGCCATCGCACTACTACACGTGATTACGATCAAGGGTCGTGACCGTCCCCCATCACCTCTCGATTTTGCACTTCTTGTCAAGAATCTAGCGATCTCTTCCAGAAGACCGTCTCAGGTCCGTGTGTAATTAATTGAGACAGAAGTCTGACTACTGTTGGTTTGCTCCTTTCCTTGAAAAAGTATCTTCAATTCAGCGTCGATATGCACTTTCTACTATAGCATCTCTGCAATTCAATTTATCCACTTTGTGTATTCAAACCCATTGTTCTCTTGTCCTAGTTATTCCATTATCCCTCGCCACAAAATACGGCACTGCAAAGCAATTGATAAAAGCCACAATGCTAACAGCTTCTAATCCACAGGCGCTGTACATCCTCCCTCTAGTATTCCGGCCTATACAACAGCCTATTCCTCGTCATCTTTAAATCCATACACAATGCAGCCCTCTCAGGGCTACAGTTACGACTCCTACTACCCCCCCTCTTCAACTGAGTCTACTCCTCCCAACGGTCTCACTTCGACCACTGCCGGGTCCTTCTACCCTCCATCATCAACAGAAAGCACACCTCCTAACGGCTTCATCCCGTACTACAATCCACAACCACAAGCATATTCAGCACTTTCCCCATACCCAGGCCAAGCCTCAAATAGTCCGCTTTCTCCAACAGCCGGAGGTTTCTCCGATCCAGAAGCAGAGCAGAAGAGATTGAGGAATACTGCAGCATCGGCACGGTTCCGCGCGAAGAAGAAAAAGCGGGAACAAAGTCTCGAAAGGGCAAGCCAGGAAAAAAGAGCTCTGGTCAACAGGTTGGAAGGGAGGGTTAAAGAATTGGAAGAGGAAAATAAGTGGTTGAAGGATTTGGTTTGGGAGAAGAGAGAACGGGATGATAAGAGGCTAGGAAGACGTGACGAGGACGATGAAGAGGACGAAGCGGGCGAGGGGAAAGGTGAAGGAGCGAGAAATGATGGTGTGGGAACATCATAGCTCAGCAGTTTGGAGCCAGTAGATTCATTGTGCTAGAGGGAGACGACGCATAACAGAAATTTGCGACTTTCGAAAATTGGAGCTTGGCAACACATGAGATAATACGATAAGACGAGACAACGATTGGGGGGAACATGTGATTTTCTTCTGCGACATGCACTTACTCTTCTATTCGACACTGCAGAATTATCTGCTGCAACATACGGTAGTTTTCATTAACTCTACATCCAGGCTGCATTATGAAGGGGCAAGGTGGGAATAGGGAAGGGGCCAGATGATGGCATGGTACAACATGAAGCTTGGGATGGGGACTAAACTATACCCGGAGCTGATTTCGTAGAGCGAATAGGTATTATTTATGGTTGTTAACTTCTGGCAATAGGTCAAACCGGAGTTTGGTAACACAGATTGATAATCAGGATTCAAAGGCATGTCACAATTTGACAAGAGTTTTGTATACCGGAGCAAGTCTACAAATCCAGTGCACCAGAACGAGCAAACTTCCAATGCAGCACACAAGGACGAAATTCAACTCAGCTCAAAATATTATATCCAATGCACCACAAAGATACGTCCTTCACTACCTATGCGACACACACGTCTTACGGGCCGAATTCCCCGTGAAATTTTCTTAGGCGGAGGCTTCAAACCCTAACCTAAAATAAATATGGATACGACCTATTCATGCAGTCTTGGATAGCTTCAAAGGGCTCAAAGCAAGATCTCCTTCCTTAGCCGCTGGTATGCGGTAGCATCCTTGCCATCAAACTATCAAGGGGAAATCTGTGAGTAATAGGCAGTGCCTCGCATTGCATGCTCGGCGTAATGTAACACATTGTTCCTTGCACCAATTTATGCAAGATGGAACAGTTTGACTTGCAGTGTATTGTTTCTCCTAGTACTTTAGCATCCGTACAGTTTCTTGTGAATTTGAGTTAAAACGCCTACTGCGTTCCTAGAAATTAAGATTGAAAACAAAAACTTTAGGTGTTTCTCTACCTGTCTGCATTGACATGCTGTGCAATTTCAATCTTATTGTTCATAAGAAAAGGACTAACGATACACCTCGTGCTAATCTATCTGTTATTGAATCCTTCCTCAATCTTTTATCCACAGTTCAAAAGTGTCTCACTGCATCTTGATAACTTAGCCTCACGGGCAGCCCACGATTCCACGGGCAAGATACTCGGTCATACTCCACGTCCATGATGTACAACACTCAATCAGCAGATCATAGATCAACAATTAGGACCCCCACTGTAACAAGATTTCTCCCTCTTGTCAGACGAACGGTGCTGTGCTGTACCTGTAAAGATTGAAAATTGATGAGCACGTCATTGTTGACCCCAATGTTATGCTCGAGAGCTGGCGACAGGGGGTTGGGTATTTAGCGAGTTTAGGTGGAAAGTGGAGAGGAACACTTCTCGGTGTCAGCGGAAATATCGCGTCCATCAGTACCTATGAGAGTTGTAATACTGTCAATCATCTAGATTCTTGTTGTAAAAGCCCTCCACCTCCGAGATACTACCAGTAGTGGACAAATTCTCAGACCTTCAGACACGGCGGACTCTCTACGAATACTCATCAACCCTCTCAGCGTCTCCAACACAGCCTTCATGAGGGCGGTACTAGATGTCAACTCCAACCCGAGAACCTTGAAAGTCTACAGGACCATTATTGAAAGCTTTGAAAGAAGGCACTGGCAACCTCATCGTGGTACAGTCTTTTAGAAGTCTGCGGAATCACCTACATCAATGGCAGGATCAATTTCAACGACAAAGAGGATAGGGTCTTTCAACGCACTCTGCACAATACATGTACTAATATTTACCCATCTCATATAGATCCCCTAGCTTCAATCGTACGCCGAATACCAACAGAAAAGCTCGCAATTCCGAAGGTGAAAAGGATAGAAAGCAATCGAGGAAGAGAACAAACACGTAATAACAGTACATTCTAAAGACACAGGACAGCCTGCGTGGTAGCCTGCGTAACATAATTAAATCATTTACTAGGAATAGGAGCGAAGGTCTAGTATTTATCTTCTGCTGACGGATGAACTTGCGGACTCTAGATCTCCCAGTGATCCCTTCGTGGGAGTATGGTAATGGTGGGGATATGCTGGCAACTATTTAATACTTCTATTTGTTGCCTTCAAATATATCTGAGGCACTTCCTTGATATGATGTAATTTATAGGGCTTAACTTCTTTGTAGTGATCAATTCCTAAACAGCTATCAATACATCAATGTGATTTAAACATATGAAACCTTATTTTCGTTGCAGTGACCAGTACTTAACAAGCTTAACAACAAGACTTCTTGCTATCCATTTGCAAAGTTAATCACGCTCAGGCAGCTGCACACAAGATTTAATGAAGCTAACTTTATTAATAAAGTTAGGTTACCTTACGTACTCGAACTTATCAAGCCCGTTCTTTAGTGAAGTTAAAACTTATACAAACCTCTCTAAACCATCTTTTGACAAATTTTGCTTGCATAAACCAATTCATGAGGAGATGTTTCTAGCATTTGTCGAAATAACCAGCTGGATACAATTTGAGTCTCTAGGACGTCAATTATTTCTATCCCTTATTCATCTTGCCCTCATTAGAAAACACCATGATTATTAAAAAATCTACTTGGGGTGTCGTGTAGCTTGACCATAGGAAAAGCCGGCTGACTGAATATTTAGGGTACAAAAAAGATAATGCTATGGTATAGCATATTTAAAGAAAGTGTTTAGCTCCTAGATTGCAATTTCCATGATGTTCCTGAGGGTACTATATAGAGCACTAAATAGGGCAAAGTTGCGAGTAGTTAATTTAAATTTCTCCAGCCAGGGAGTTTGCTCTTTGACTTACAACTACAACTGTCAGGACGACAATCATATGGAACTGCTACAGCATTTTGAGGAAGGAGCTTTGTCATCTGCACAAGGCGCTTCATGCCCGCTGAAGCTCCAGTATCTGTTCATACCCTCCGGGTCCAAAATCTATAATTGATCATTGACGGGCAATGCACCGCGATTTCAAAGCCGAAAATGCTAAAGGGCTCCGCAAAAAGCCCCCCCTTGCTGAGAAAGTATTGAAGTGTTGCTTCTAGTTAGTGCCGCGCAACCCCAGTTTGCTTAATGCTATATTGTCTTATCTCTTGTTATCACTGTGGCGGTTTTCAAAAAACAAGATCACCATTAGGGTGATAATATTCTTCTTGTATGCCATCCATATCTATATTGCGTGCTGTCTTATATCTTCAAATGTCGCCATAACCCATGTAAACTATGACCTCGGACATCCCGGCTCGGCTCGGGATACATTCAAGCTCCTCACATGTATTTTATCCCACTTTCGATCACAACTATCGATATTCTAGATGGCCATATCCACTTTTATTGAGATCTAGATTTATGAGATCGGGAACCTTATTTCGACGTACTTTTGCATGTGCTTGAGTATTTGAAGTGTTCAGGTCTTGGCATTCTGTGTTTGAGGTGGTTAGACAAAGACAAGCACACGCACTAGTAGGAAACAAAAATTGCCACGTTAATTTACGCAACATTGATTTCAGCATGGTCAAGGTTGTTGTCGCGGGTGGCTCTGGAAGTATATTCCTAACCTGGACTTTACTTTGGGGGTCAACAAGCTCATGCACAACACAGACGTTGCGAGGGAGATCATCGATGAGCTCCTGAGAGGAAAACACCAAATCACTGTCTTTACCCGATCAGTACGCCCCCACGTCTCCACAACCTTATGCTTTAATTATATTTACAAGACGTTTGATCTGGGCCCTAGCTGATTAACACGTAGAATCCAGACCAGCTCAGGAACGAAGGCTTAGACGTGGTGCAAGTAGACTATACCAATAAGGCTGACCTAGTTCAGCATCTTCAAGGTATCGATGTGGTATTATCATTCATAGTAGTGGCGTCTGATCCTGGCAATATTGCACAGAGAACTCTCATTGATGCTTGCCTTGCGGCGGGCGTGAAGAGATTTGCACCAAATGAATGGTCTACGTATGGTTACCCCCATCATATTCCACCCGCCACCGCCCAAATGTGGTCTCGGGTTTCACCCACTCGGGGGCAAGCTGAATGAAGATGAGCTGACTAAATAATGGGAAAAGCCGAAGCAATAGCGGTGTGTCTTGGTACGAACAGAAAGACGAAGTACTCGCTTATTTGCGGGGTGTGAATAAAGATTTCAAGGTCTTTCCCCTTTGATTACCCACCCCCACAAGCCTTCCCTGAGCTTTATTCCATAATCATCTTCAGTTCTCAATTGCCTAGACCACCCCACTGACGCATTCCTAGAAACTCGAATACACTCTCTTCCAACCTGGCCTCTTCCTCAACTATCTTAGCTTCCCCTACTCCTCGGGCACCCACTTCCACAACACCGAGATCCAGTATTCTTTCCAACAACGTCGGGCTCTCATTGTTGCCGGAGGAGGGGAAAATGATGTTATTTCTTGGACAACTGTGCAAGATTTAGCGAGGATCGTGAGGGGTGCGGTGGAGTATGAAGGGGTTTGGCCGGAGACGGGGGGGTTGAGGGGAGGACGGATGAGTGTTGGGGAGCTGGTGAGATTGGGGGAAGGCCTTAGAGGTGGGTATTCTTGAATCTGTTTGGTTCTATTTATGGGCTCACGTCGATTTGATCCACAATGCTAATATCAAAAAAGGCAAACCTTGGACTACCACCCACATACCCCTCGCCGATCTTGAGTCTGGCATTCTCAAAACGGACTGGATCCCAACTTTCACGCATCCAAATGTACCGCTGGCAGATCTTGCTTCTTCTTCGACGATTCCAGGTGAAGCACCTCCAGATCCGCAAGACGCATTCAGCAGACTAGTGGTAATTGGCAGTATGCTCGCGATTCATCGCGGCGTGTGGGATGTGAGCAATGAGTGGAACAAACTGCTGCCGAAAGTTAAAATGACAAGTGTTGAGGAATTCATTAGGCATGTTTGGGAGGGGAAAGAGTAAGAAGTCTATCGATTTTTAGAATGACAGATGGCGAGCTGGTAAATAAGAGAGAATATTCTAATGAACTGTTAAAGATTTTAATTCGTTCAAGTTCGACAGTAAGGCCGAGAGACTTATAGTTAGACTATTACTTGAAAGAGCAGAGACTGCCTAAAATATATGCGCGAATCAATCCCGGTTAAGTTGTGAGCTTGGAAATCAACAGTAGATTATGTAAAGAATGACCCACGACCTTCCATGACATAGAATGGGTTTCAATACTAGTTCTATGAACCTGCAGCTGGGACTGTACAAATACAAAGAAGCGAGCATAAAACAAGCACTGATAGACGAGAGGGACGGGGGATCTGGCACGTAAGCATCCTCGACAAAGGGTCTAAGTATTGCAGGTTCCAATCAAAATAACTCACTAAATTCAGGCAGTAATACCGTTGAGTTTTCCCTTTTTTTATATATACTAGGAAACCCTAGGAGTGCTGCTCCTTGACTTTGGCTGGCCATGCTCGGCTTCTTACGATTGAGCCAAGGACAGCTCGATGTTTGCTGAGTCAGGAAAGAAGAACAATGCCTGGAATCCACAACTCTCACGATAACCTTTAAAATTCTCGGACCGAAATATGTGGCGTTGTCAATTGGAGGTGCTGACAACATAAGAGGCTCAACATGCAGGGACATTGAAACCTGGAGGATCGCGAATTAAGCATTAACCTTAATTTGGATCGTATAGCATGACGGATTATGAGAATCGCTAGATCTGTCAATTTACGTTTCCTGGATTTATGGAAGGAATGTAAATGTTTCAAGATCGGCCTTTTCTGAGGTCAAGATAATATCTAGGTTTACAGTGAGCCAATGCAATTCTGCATGAACACCGATAACGTAAACAAAAGGATCACAACACTTTAAGACACAGCCTTGATATTTCTAGATGGCTGAAGAAGAGATTTTACAAGCTTCTTCTCCTCCTACTTTTGGTTTTCAATGCCTGGAAGCGTCGTCAAGTGGTATTTCTTAGCAAATGTACCGAAAATATCCAGGGAAAGGATGAGATGTAGGATTTTGACGATTAGGCACGCCAAAGACTTTGTCATGCCCAATAGAAGAATTTCATGTCAATGGAAGAACTGAGAAGCAAATGAAAAGTATAAGAGGATGCCTTTTCCACTTCAAAAGCAGAATATCATCAAAAAATACCACCAGAATACTTCTTCCAGCATCTGCTAAACCTATCCTAGCAAAAGACCATACGAAATCCCTCCCAAATCTTTTCTCTAACACGTTAAAAATCACAAAATGCAATTCACCGCAGCTTTCATCACCGCCATTTTGGCAGCCACTGCTTCAGCAGCAGTCATGGAACCTCGTGCACTCAACAAAGCAAACGAATACAAGTCCAATGATTGGTGAGTGACTTGACCCACGATCTTACAGCCAAACTAACTGCGAGTAGCTCAGGCAAACTCAACTATGGCCACCACGGCGATAGTAGCCGACCTGGCCAGTGCATCAACATGGATGTAACCACACACTCAGTATACATTGCAAAACTGTCTCCATCTCTGACAGCATACTCGGCACCAGGATGCGGAGAGAAAGATCGACTTGGTGGGGCTGACGATCACCCTCCTTGCAAGAACTTGGATAACAGCTGGTTTCCTGGGGTTAGAGTTGGAAGCGTCAAGTTTGATTAGATGATATTAATTTTGATATCATGGAGACGCACTGGATGGAGTAAATTTTCTGATATTCAAACTTGGTTGCCCGTTTCTTTGAAGGATCTCACAGAGGAGTTTGGTTTGGAAAGGGAGTTGGTTGTGGGTGTATATGACTGGTCTCAAGCATATAGATTGGGAGCCCTGATCAATAGCGAATGAAAGTTTCAAATTGCCTTTCATGAATCGTATGCATACTGTGGCTTCTTCTACGGATCGGACCGTATATGTTTAGTGCTTTAACTTTCAGATGGTTCCCAGATTTGCAATGTCCGGGTAACCCGACACAGTGGCTCGGCACGACGGCTGGGGGGCTATTGCGAAGGGTGCTCGAAGTATGAAACGACTATCATCACAGAAGGGTGAAATAAAGGATATAAATAGACTGAAGTCGGCCTGTCTTTTGCCAATTTTGCCTATGCAGTGGAAGGTAAAGAAATGAAGTTCAGGGGGGAAATGTAGCTTGAGATTAGGCGACCGTTGTGCCTGGCTTGAGGCGCTAGCCACTGTAAGTTTAGCGCTCCCGAGACCAGATCACGAAATTTCAGAGGTTCAGCCTTGCGATCAACAAGATCTTGGGCCTCGTTCTTCCCTGGCATTCTTTCAGCACGACATATTCTAGAGACAATCAACATCCTTTAGATTATCAAGTTTTCTGCACGACAGCCAAGGAGGACATTTAAGCTAGCGCGATGCCTCCAACCACCATCCACAATGCGCCCCCGTTGGACTCTTTCACCCCGCTCTCAGAGCATCAATCACACACGCCTTCGAGTTTCTTCAGCGCCAAACCAGTTCTTCATTTTCATGGTGTAGGGACTCGTGCACTAGCAGCTGGGCGACACGTGTCGAAGCTTCCAATCTTTGCAGACGCCCCGGCACAATCAAATGAAGCAGTAGAGAATGACGCAACGGCGCCCTGTGTTGAGGTTGTAGATGCCTATATCAGCTCCGAGTAAGTCTGCTTTGGGACACCACACCTTGCCCATCATGCCGTTTTATCTTATTTCGATCAGTCACTAATATATTTTCCCTTCATTAGGAATCTCACCCTCTTCAACCCATCCACATGCACTGGTATCTCGATCCCATATCCCGCAATTTCGCTACATGCTATCCAACGGCTACCAGATCCAGCAGACTCAAACAAGCAGGTACAAGGGCTTTATATGCAACTGGAGTTCTCGAACCCCGATGCTGGTGGCGACGACGAAGAGGATGAGGCTACCGAGTTGACACTAATTCCGCCACCGAACGCCTCTGATTCTGGACCCTCAGCAACTCAATTACTCTTCGACGCGGTCTCGAATTGTTCAAACTTACATCCTGACCCCTCTTTTGAGGACGATGGTGACATGGGGGATGGGGACGGTGATGATCGGATAATTTTTGAGGGTAGTGTGGGCTATGAAGGTATTAGTGGACTTCCGAATGTGCTGAGAGGCAATACTGATGGTGGGCTTCCCCCGCCATTTCCCGGCAGTGGTGGGTGGATCACTGCGGAAAATGTCTCGGAATTTTTTGACGACGACGGAAACTACATTGGTGGTGCAAATGGGGAATCTTTAGGTGAGGGTGCTGGAACTGTTCGGCTACGAGACGATGAGAAAGCCAACAGCGGGGTCAATGGAAATGGAGAATCCGATTCGACAGGGAACAAAAGGGCAAGAACAGATTGAGATATCTCATCCGTGGTGGCGTTCAGGACCAACTCCGCAACAACAATATGCTGTTGGTTCTCGACGTTGACATTTGACACTGCATTTTTTGACCTTGAGCAAGTCTGCAAATTGTCTCTAGGTCGTGTTGGTGAAGGGCTGGGAGGTAGGTTCAAGGCTGAAGCTCGTTGCTTACTCTTTGCAGTCCAGCTTGGTTCCTCTATGAAAGTTGAGAGGATCCTTGCATTACAACACTCTTGAGTCCGGTCAATTCCCAATTTCTTTCCATCCTTCTGTGACGACCTCGCATAGCGTTGCTCTCCCGTCTCAAGACCCGCAAGTGTCAAACTGCGAAATTACTTGGTTGCAAGAGTCCGATAACACACGTGATACCCCTGAGCTTCACATATACCATCATTATTATCTCTGATAAGCGTGCCTCAACAGGCTTGTGAATGTTCAAATTTTGTACGCAATTACTGCATTGGGCCCGTCTGCAACCACCATGAGGAGCCGATGTTGGCACAATCTTTCGAGAACGGGAACCGGCCCCTGCTGGCGCAATTTTTCGCGATGTATTTCGGAGGCACAGCATCTCGACCAACCAACGGAACGCTCCGAGCCTCCAGGTCGTGTCTGCATTCTGCCTTTTCTCCACGAGGGACAAACAAATGCTGGGGTCTAGTGCACGTTCAGCTCAAGTGAGCAGGGAAGGGTCCAATATTGTCTGACCTGGTGTGCAGACGCCATGAAGCCCGCGATCGAAGATTGCGTGCCCCTCCCGTCCTTCACTTTGAAGCCAGATAAAGGCTTTAGCACGCAGCAGCGCAATGCTTCTCAGGTTCTCGTTCGTCGCTCGTAGGTAAAATTGTCCGACGTGCCAATTGTTGGAGTGTCGCCGTGGCTACAGCCTCCACCTTGACTCTGTCGTGCATCCGCAATGTCGAACGTCGGTGACATCCGGAGCAACATCTACGAGCACGACGGCTCTTCGACCGACTCGAGTGCGACAAAGCTGGGTACTAGCAGCAGCTCATCCGACAGAACGGCAGCCGACGACACCAGTTCTGGTCGAACTCCCACGCCGGATTTCAAGGGCGAGAAGAGTGTTCCCGAATGCTTTGCAGATGAAAGAGGACCAGAAGAACAGATTCCCGATGATGATCCGCTACTCCGAGATATACCATGGCAGGTTCGACGTGTAGTGAGCCTGGAGGACGACACGGAGGCTCCAGTGGTAACCTTTCGATACTTCTTTTTAGCGTTTCTATTTATTGCGCCGGGAGCGGCTTTGGTCCAGCTGGATCAATATCGAACGACATACGCGCCATACTCGATATTTATTGTCCAAATAGGATCGCATTATTTTGGGGATTGGATGGCCAAAACATTGCCAGCATGGAACATTCGTATACCCTTCACCAAATGGGGATTTAATCTCAACCCAGGCCCGTTCAGTGCAAAAGAACATGTTATGATCACAATTGCAGCATCAACTGGAGCGACATATAATCTGGCCTTTGCGCCGATATCTATGGCCGAGCTATTTTTTGATACCAAAATCCATCCGGCTGTAGCAGTTACATTTATGTTTGCGGTAGTATTTATAGGGTATTCCTATGCAGCTCTTGCAAGGCAGTTCCTAGTCTATGATCCTCAGTATCCTTGGTGAGTGAGCAAGTTTAGCTTCGTGAATTTTTACTAACCTTGATAGGTATCAAGCGTGAGCTGAATCATTTATTTACTTTGATTGTCAAGTAGCTAATGGAACTTAGACTTTGCCAGACTGCGCTATTTGAAACCCAGAAGAAGCAGCGAGAATGCCCGTCCCCAGTTTCCAAAAAGCAAACGCGTGTATTTCTTCTCGTCCTTTTTGGTGTCGCCATCTGGCAGTTTTTGCCAGAAATGGTCTTTCCATTCCTTCAGTCTCTGGCCTTTCTCTGCTGGGTAGCACCCCATAATCCTGTGGCAAATTTCATAGGATCTGGCGTAGGTGGATTGGGGTTCCTGAATCTCTCACTAGACTGGGCAAATGTCTGTAATTTCAATGTGGTGGGAAGTCTTTTCCTCACTCCTTGGTGGACACAAGTTATCGTGTTTCTTGGCTTCGTAGTCAATACCTGGATCCTGATACCTGCTGTAAAGTACGGTGGACTTGGAGGGTGGAACTTGCATGTGATGTCGAACAAGCTTTTCACAGGTAAGCTTAATTGAGTATTTAAAGTTCTTCGACTAATATCAACAGCCAACGGGACGTCGTATCCTATTCGCCAAATCATGACTTCCGAGCCAGCACTAAACGAGACTGCATATGCTGCGATAGGCCCCCTCTATGTCAGCACCCAAATGCGATGGGGGATGTTTTTTAACTTCGCCTCTTATTCATCCGCTATGGTCTGGATGGTTATATTTGGCTGGCCAGTACTCAAATCTATGTACACTCGGTACAAGGAAAGGTCCTGGAATACCAACATTCAATCTGTGAACCACCAATACTCAGATCAGTTGAATGTTCTTATGCGAGAGTATAAGGAAGTACCATTTCGATGGTATTTCATACTTTTCCTTATATCAATGGTCATGATTGTTGGTGTTATTGCAAAAGGAGATCTTTACATTCCAATATGGACCGCTTTTGTGGCCATGGCAACAGGAGCAATTGTAGTTGTCGTATGTGATCTCTGATATTATTAGAGAATGACTTAACTGACATATTTCTTAGCCCCTTGGCTGGCTTTATGCAGTGTCGAACTTTCAACTGGTAAGTAATTAGGAGTCCATAGTGATATTGATACGGGCACAACTGACATTTGAATAGCCTATTGGTACAACGAACGAGCTATTATATGGTGTGATGGTCAATGGGGTAAAAGGCCACAAAAATCCGGTCGGCGCCTTTGTATACAGCTCCATTGCTGGTGATGCGTGGTATCGTGCACAAACTATGCTTCAAGATCAAAAGATTGGTCACTACATGCACATCCCACCCCGCGCGGTCTTCATGTCCCAGATTTACGGTTCCCTCATCGGAATACCCATCAATTATGGCATAATAAGATGGGTCCTGACCACGAAATTCGACTATCTATCAGGCAAAATAGTTGATCCGACCAAACAATGGACAGCACAGTCTTTGCGTTCTGCTCTTACAGTTGCTGTCCAGTATGTTTTAATCGTAAGTCATCTATATGCTAACCCTGTTTGTGGAACAACCCAAAACTAACATATAATAGGGACCCACTCGCCTCTTCAAAATCCCAATGTATGCCCCAATACCGTACGGCTTCCTCCTTGGTGCTGGCACCCCCCTGATCCTCTACTTCCTCCATACCCGCTTCCCAAAAGCAAAATTCATTCTCTGGAACTCCACAATATTCTACAGCACTATTGGCGCCTACTGGGGTAACATCACAACCGGCACAACATCCTCTCTGATTGGAGGGTTTGTAGTGATGTACTGGGCATATAGACATCACTATGAGCTGTGGGCACGGTATAATTACATCCTTGCCGCGGCATTTGATGCAGGGTTTAATTTGAATTTCTTGATTCTGTTCCTAGCTTTTGGGGCAGGCACTATTGTTAGTATGCCGAATTGGTGGGGGAACAATGCAGATAATCCCGAGAGGTGTTTTGCGCTGCCGAGTTCATTATGAGGGATGGGTACGCGCTGATGGGAACTAAGTTTGCGAAAGAGTTAGGATTATGAAAATAGGGTGAAGGCGTTATGGCGGGTATGAGTGATAGCGAAATAGAAAATAGGGATACAGGACTATTATAGTTATTATTATTATTATTATTACTAGTGTAACTTGAAATGTTTAAATATAAAGAGATATTGGGCTAGGAACAAGATTTCAGACCTTTCCTCACTGTCATGTTCACAAAGTGCCAAAATTTACCTCGTCAAACTAATGGTACCATGAGATTTAAAATTTTGACGTAGAGACAAGACTTTCAAAGTATCTAGAGAAGACCTGTTCCCCACTCCCAGCCTCTAAATGAAGACAGCGTTATGTTAGAACATTATGCAAACATATTATATAATCATATCTACATAAAATATTCACTAGAATCACGTTTGGTAACAATATTTTCTGTCTTTCGATTGTCAACAGGATTAGACCATTTCTACCTATCAACGCTAGTTTCATTACTGTCATTAATGAAAATTCCCCTCCACTGATATCTCTATGAAACACCAACAGTATTGGAGTTGTCTGCGCAGCTGAAAACTTTGTCAAGTTTACCAGCCTTGTACGAATCGTTGATCGATACAATCGTTCCATATCTGCTCATCGTCAATTAATATTCAGATTGGAATGGGTGTTATCAAGCTTACGTTCCACCAACACACAAGAATGCTGCAATGAGTGCAAGCAAGATATGCGCACCATACTGCATCTTCTGGTTCACGGTTCCATTCCGGTAGTGCTTGAAATCATACATCCAAAAGAATGCCGGGAACAGCAAGCTCATAGGGGCAAAGAATAGGGCAGCTTCTAATGAAAGGATGTAGTTGAAGACGGGGATCGCCTCAGCCAGGATGAAAGATAAAATACCGATACCAGCGTTGCAGCCAATCCAAGTCGACCAATGGATCATGCTGTTCGATTGAAGATGTTCGGTATTGCGAAGTAATCTGACGAAAACATATTTGGCTGATGTGTGGTTAAAAATACCAGCACTCACGACCAAACTAGGCAGAGCGATGCCATAGCCGATCTTCTTCAGCAGAGGGCCAGCACTGCCTAGTGATGGGCTTGCAATCCAAACTCCAGCCCAGCGATAGATAACCATTGAGAAGGATAGGTAGATAGATCCAACCAGGATAGCGACAATGATGGCGGACTTCTTGAAATCCTTTGGCTTCCTCATTTCCGCGATAACAGGAATGTATCCTGGACAACCACAGCTACTGACGAAAATGGCACAGGCAGCAGTTATACCGGCAACAAAAGTTGGGTGAGCAATGGCACTGAACCCAAGTTCGTATGGTCCAGTCTGTGGTGCTGCAGCTGGACGTGAGTTGAGCGTTACACCGATAACTACAACAAGCACGCCAGCCATGACGGAGATAAAACCGATAGTGAGTGGCCATGTCATCTTACCCCAAGTGCGGATGCAGGAGAACATAATCGTCATGATCATTCCAACGAAAGTGAAGACCACTGAGCAGGCGCCATGATCTGAGAGGGCATTGAAAGCAGTCGATATGCCGATGAGACTGCTACCGGTACAAAATATGAAGGCAATCGTAAACATGACACCAACAAACTCCCGGCCAATAGGCCCCCAAATTATTCCAGCCATATCGACAATCGCTATCACGCTTGTTAGCCACGACTCATAGATCTTAGTCTTGATTTGACCACTCACTATGACATTCTGGGTGGTTATTACGGAAGTTTCCAGCAACTATAGTTGTATCTGCTCATAATCAGCTGGATATCCAGCGGAGGGAGGGGCTTCCCATCTAGGAAAACAGAAACACCAACAGCAATTTAGTGCCTGGAATCCCACTACACATAATCCTCCGCCAACTGCACCCAGCGTTGCCAAGGAACTGGGGATACCCAGAACACCAATAGCGATTTGGGTTTTGATGAAGATAATTATGGCTCGCTGCCATGTAACCGTACGATAATCGACTCCATCGACATTCGCTTTGAACACTTCACGTTCATCATCTGACACTGTCCCCAGCTTGACACTAGATGGCCTAGAGTCCCGCATTGGCTCCTGTTTCGTTTCGAAGTTGATCTTTTCAGCAGGGTAAGCCATAGTTAATAACAAGCTGGAATTTCTTTTTTTTCCCTATTCAAAAATGGGTGGATGTTAGAGTTCAAATACTCTAGAGGTACCCCTCGATCTTCGTCTCATTAGGCTAGATGCCCAGAGAAAACAAGCTCTTGAAGCAGATAGATAACCCATTATGTGTTTAGAATGTTTTTAAGATAACGAAATGGTCTAGAAATCGATGTTGTGGAACTCGCGTGTCGATACGATAGCAGCACTGACATTTGCTAACCCGGGATCCGAGGCCGATATTCATTAATGATTTATCATGCCCTTATCTCTTTTACCGTGCCGCATAAATCGATACTAGGACCATGTTAAGGTACAAAACACGTCTTTCTAGCTTGTCCATAATATTTTATCAGCACAGATGCCGAGGCATGGCCATTTTCTGAATTTGGGACTGACAAAGGTAGATTCAGATAGCTTCAAAGCTGGAATGCCGCAAATCCAAACATTTACATTTCCAGTGCTCCATCGACTGGTGGTCGGAATTCAGTCAGCCGAGTCGGGATGAGAATCCGACCGTTTCAGTGACGGAAAGTTGATTAGCTCCCGCAAATGTCATAGGAGCTTCCTAAGCCCATGGGGATGGAGTGGTCTTATCTTAGCGTTGATTGAGAGACATCTTTGCAGGGTCACCCTAAATAAAGATTACCGGGACTATAGCTTGACCTCCGAAGCTTAGGGTAGCTCTGAGTGGAAAGTGGGGAATCTTGTGAGTGAGACAGGAACCCCACATGCTCAACGATCATCAACAGTGTCACACAATTGCACCAATGACCAGAGTAGTAGGTCCCGTCAGGAACACTTCCCACGCCTTGTATAGGTGCCATTTCCATACATGTAGACCACAAAAAAATTATGAGATATTACGTTACCCCCCCCTACACATAGCTCCCAACTTTGTCTCCTGCTCTGATAAAACCAAATTTACATTTATTTTACAAGTTATACTGTCTACTAATTAAAAAACCTCCATATCATCACAAAATGGGTTCAGTCACTGCTGAAAAGATGCCAAGAAAGAAGATTCATCTAAACTTTTTTGAAACAGCCTGTACAGGAAACCATGAGTGCTCTGGGCAATGGAGGTAATCTTCTCATCATACCTTCATCAGCCCCAATGCTAACCCCAGAATTAGCGCACCAGGAGACAATTCACGAACTAAAGATAGCTTGAAATACTATACAGATCTAGCCAAGCTCGCAGAGAAACACAAAATAACATGTATTTTCTTCGCAGATACATATGCTGGACACGATGTATACGGCGGAAGTATGGACGCTGTCCTCCGAGCCGGAACGCAAGTCGCCCAATTAGATCCCTTAGTTATCATATCAGCTATGGCTGTAAGTAATCTTCTATCCCATATTCAAACTTTCACTCTTCTCACTCATATACAGGCCGTCACAGAGTCCCTCTCCTTTGGTGTAACAGGAAGCACATCCTACATCCCTCCATTTCCCCTCGCCCGAACCTTCAGCACGCTCGATCATCTCACGAAAGGCCGAATCGCATGGAATGTAGTAACAAGCTGGTCGAAAGCAGCAGCTGAGGCTTTTGGGCGGGATCTAGTACAACACGATAAGCGATATGAGATTGCAGAGGAATATATGGATGTTGTGTATAAATTGTGGAATGGGAGTTGGGCGGATGATTCGGTGAGGTGGGATGTGGAGAATAGGGTTGCTTATGAGCCGAGTAGGATTAAGAAGATTGAGCATAGGGGTTAGGATTTTGATTTCCCATAGCTAAGAAGGGCGTGCACTTACTCAAATTACAGGTGAATATTTGAAGCTTTCTGCACGCCATCAACTTCATCCGTCACCTCAGAGAACACCTGTGATTTTCCAGGCTGGAACTTCAAAATCAGGAATGGCGTTTGCGGCGAGACATGCTGAGGCGATTTATATTGGGGGTATGATCCCTTCCCAGGCGGCAGGGCAGATCAAAGTGAGATTCCCATTTATAATTGCCAAGAGTGTGTATTTTAACTCCGAATAGGCATCCCGCGCACTTGCAGCAGCAGAAGGTCGTGACCCAACAACCATGAAATTCTTCGCGGCGATTTCTCCCTGTAAGTCTCTCGCTTCAGAACTCTCTTCTTTCCATAAAACTATCTTAGTAACTCTCGCCAAAGTTATTGGTCGAACAATAGAGGAAGCACAAGCAAAATTCGATGTCGCAGCCCGCCACGCTGACATTATAGGCGGTCTCGCGCAATTCTCCGGCTACACAAACATCGACATGTCCAAATACCCTCTCGATGAAGAGCTTAAGCTCGATACTACCAAACCGGGTGAGAACATGGTGCAGGCCTTCCTAGGGAATTTCACGGATAGTATTGAGACGGAGAAAGAGCCGTGGACGCCTAGACGGCTAGGGATGAAGATGGCGCTTGGTGGATTGCATCCGAGCCCTGTTGGGACACCAGAGATGATTGCGGATATTATCGAGCAGGTATTGTTCTTTTCTCTTCGTGCAGTGGCACAGGAGATGCTAACTATCTTTAAGTGGATCGACGAAGCGGATATCGACGGCTTCAATATTGCATATGTCAGTAACCCAGGTAGCTTTGAAGACGTGGTAACCCTACTTCGACCCGAACTTCTGAAAAGAGGTCTCATATTCGATGATTATGCTGTTCCTGGGGGGACTTTTAGGGAGAATCTATTGCGACAGCCGGGTCAGCATACACTTAGGAGTGATCATTATGGAAGTCGGTTCGATTATGGGTTTGAGGAGGAGAAGAAGAAGGAGGGGTTAAGTAATGGCGTTGAGGGGTTGAAGGTGTAGGTAGCTGAAGGCGATCTTGAACGTCAAGGTCATTCCTGTAAAGTTAGTTGGTATCATTTTCGCTTATTGAGACTACCTAATAGACTTGGAATGCAAAGCCCCTATTTTAGCCATCACCTTCACACTTTACCCATCATCACTTTCAAACCCCCAGATATACTACCATCAATGGTGAATGTATGCATACGGAATTTTGAAGATTGTTAGTCGATTGGACCAAAAATAAGCTTGTTTTAAGATTTTCATAATAAATTCACATATATCGACCTGAATCGAAAGGCCCCACCATATTGATCGAGTATCCCTCTAAATCGAATCCTTCGAATCCACTTAGTGTGTCCAGGCCTTCCAACGGCCATTGATTTGGTACATCATGCACCTCGTTATCAAAGCCTCGGAAGTTCCCAAAATCATTTTCGGCCCCGGAAAGCCCGAGTAAGTCACCGGATTGGTACATAACTTGCTCCATCCCAATTGCACTTGGTCCTTTCAAATTGCCTATGATATCGGGGTCCATATCCTGTCCAGACATATCCGTGACGATCCTTGAAAATTCTTGTCTGTCCTCACCTATGTCTATGGAAGGGATAGTTGATGGAATGATAGACCTCAGTTGCGTGACCGCATGGCGGGGTCCATTGCTCTTTCCTTCTGCTAAGGGATCGATTACGTTCGTCTTCACAGCTTCAAATGCGTCGCGGTATTTCTTGGCTGCCGGCCAACGCTCCGTAATTACAAAGAGGACAATGCTGCAGGCATTTATGTCGTTGCTTGTGGAGCTGCTGAAGATCTCGGAAGGAGAGATCCATGTGCAGTAGATGAGACTTAGGCCCGCCATGAATACCGTTTGCAGAGCCATGAGTGAGTAGCCGACAGAGAGAGTCTGGTGAAGGCGTTTGTAGGTTTGAGCTACCCCGCCGCAAACCTCGGCGCATTTCTTGAGGAAGCGTGGATTTACGCGAGGCTTAGAGATGAGGGGATATAGAAGGAGTCGGTGGCATTTGTAGTAGAAAATCATCTGGGCATTAAATTAGTAGTTCTCTTTTCCACTAGAGGGTCTCGTAATTATGTATGGCAAAAGAGAGACAATAGGAGAATCACATACTGTTGTAAATACATTAGCAAATATGGATAAAATATGGCAGTATTTACATACCATAATAATCGTACCCATCAAAAGCAATAGACTCCCGATCAACCTGCTTCTTCGCATCTAGTGGGATCAATCTCTTCCACTTGTCTAGCTGTTCTAAGTAGAACTCAATCTCTGCATCTGTGAAATTCGACTTTTGGTCTACCCGATAAATCGTCTGCTGGATGCTCGATTCTATTCTTCGTAATCGCAAAATATGAAGGAAAGCTGTAAGCGAAGTACTTTCGGTTCGTACCACATCTGGGTTTAGCATTGATGCCTTTTCTAATGCTTGAGTATCTTGGCAAAATTCATCGACATCGAGTGGGAGCCGGACGTCAATATCTTGATCAGCAATGGCGAACGGACGTCCAAGCGGGATCGACACCTGTCGATCCATTGTGTAACAAGACCAGAAGAGGCGTTTTCTCATTTCGACATCAAAGCCTAGTTTGTCCATCGCTGACGTCTGCCGATGTAGTCCAAGGTCTATTGCAATACGCTGATAGCGTGGTTAGTGGTGTAGAAGTGAAATGGTGGAAGCACACACACTGGGAGCGCTTACCATAGCTAAACCAATGTATGCCCATGCTCCGGGGCCACCTTGAGCTCTCAAACTAAAGACTGCTAAGAGCAACAACGTGACAACAGACCTTGTGTCATGGTATCGTAGCATTTCATCTAGTTCTTTCAGAACCTCGGCCAAGTGACGCTCAGGATAATATAAAGGTCCACTTTCGCCTGTTGTTTCCAAAAATCTACCAGCTGTAGCATATATTAAATGCAACGTGCTTCGTTCATATGCATTGCTGATACAATTCCGTCTTGAATGAAGGTCTCTTATCCATGCGGAATGCAATACAGGATATCGAGTTGCGATATGTTTCATATATCCTACCAAAAGCCTATCGGCGACGTCCTGCGGTATTTCAGAAAATTGAAGCTCTGTTGTGCCTTCGCTCACTGGAGGAGATGTAGCCTGACTAGGACTAAAACCCTCCTTTAGATTGTAATTCTTTCCCTGGACTATTGATCCTACGAGTCGTCCCATTGTGATCTGGGAGGTAGCACCAATATACCCCCCATTTGTTTCTAAAGATAAATCCCTCAATATCCGCACCATCGATTCTCCTTCTTCACTGTCACTTGACCTTGAGTCTACCTCACTGAAGGTGGAGTCCTTCCTTTTGGGTGAAGTAAAAGTTGAATTTGAGACATATCGATGGTCTGAAACTGTTCGATTGTCTCCAAAATCATACGGCTTAAACAAAGAGACTTGTTCTAGCATTCCCTTCTTTTCGAGAAAAGACTCCAGCTCTGCGACTCTCTTTTCTAAGGAAGCAACGTAATGATTTCTGCCAAATGGCATAGGCTTTTGAGGGATGACATAGTCACATTTTGCACCTTGTCGATTACACTTGGAGCATGTGGGATGGATACCGTCACACTATGAGATTGATTAATGTCAGTGACGAGCTATGGTGGTAGAGGGGGTTTCAACCTTTTGTTTCCTGGCCTTGCATCGTTGACAGGCTAGTGCAACTCGTGCTCTTTTGGCGGGTCGTGCGTCATTTGACTCCTGTGAGCTCGGTTGCAATGAGGGCTTTGAGCTCTCCATGTGAGCATTGACTGAGAGTTTTCGATATTGCTGGGTTGGGGCTGTTAGGCGGGATAAGTCGTACGAAAAGCACCTCCGTATGGGATCTATCATGCGATGCCATGATGATTCTCAATCTAGCTTTGGGCTTATCAGACCTACATCTAAGGATTTCCGGGTCTTGTTGTCATATCGATATCAGATAAGGATTTGGTACACCTTAGGTCAGCAGAATGAACCAGAAGCACCAAGAATGGGGCCAAGGCAAGTCATGGTTGAGATCTAACTCGTAAAAGCTAGGGAACGAAAGCATATAAGTCCAGGAAAACAGGGGAAAGGACATCACAGTATGATGTTTAAAGTTGTAAATGGCAGACGCAAGTTGGATTCCTGAGACCCAAGAGGCAGCATGATGGGGTCTTGCATATTAGCCACGTGATATAACCATCCTCCCCCCCTGAAGCAAGTACACAAACAGAATAATACCCTGGGATTTTGAGCTTATGCCATAGGGGTGGGGTTATACCTGGAATTTAGATAGAGAAAAGCAAGTAACTTGCGATAAGCCCAGGTTGATACACGTGATGACTGAGCAGTCTTTCGGAACCCCGAACCGAGGAGAGCGTTAGAAGAAATCGTGAACTAGTCTAGCTTCCGTCAGGTATTTCCCCATAAATTGTGCCTTTCCCCACTTTGGCAATTAATGAACCGGGATTGTGGATTTAGCCCACCTCGGTACATGTCCATGATAAGGTAGTATGGTTATGGTGATGATTAGTGTGCTAAAGTTAAGAACTCGGTATGGTTATTCGTTGAACCGTTGCGGAATTGTGATAAGTGTGCCGTTATGCTGGAAATACCAGCGAGATCCGGAGGGACGGAGACGGATCCTAAGTTTCTCACATGGAATCTGCTTCATTTTTTCCTTGCTTCAGTTAGCACGGGAGGCCGATTTTTGGTCTAAATAAAGTTTCCTTCCAAGCAAGGCGATATCATTATCGAAGCAAACATTCAATCAAGATGGCCGCGAAAAAAAGAATCCAGCTATGTTTTCTAGAGACAGCATGTACAGGTTCGTACATGGCTTCTGGGCAGTGGAGGTAAGTAATTGCTATTTTGAGCTCGCTATTGTGATCAATAATTGGTTGACTCATGACAGATCATCAACAGATAATGGAAAAACCAAGGATCGCCTTAAGTACTGGACTGACCTAGCTAAACTTGCTGAGAAAGGCAAAATAACTTGCATTTTCCTGGCGGACTGGTACGTTGGTTTCGATGTGTACAACAACTCCTTGGACACCATGCTTAAAGCTGGGCACCAAGTCGCACATCTCGATCCTGTACCAATCATCTCAGCGATGGCGGCTGCCACTGAAACTGTTGCAATTGCTGCAACTGCAAGCACATCTTATGTGAATCCTTATATTCTTGCAAGGCAGTTCTCGACGTTAGATCACCTTACTGAAGGCAGAGTTGGCTGGAATATTGTGACGAGCTACACGAAAGGGGCTGCGAAGGCCTTGGGTTACGAAGATGTGGTACCACATGATGAACGATATTTGGTAGCGGATGAATATATGGAAGTCGTATACAAGTTGTGGGAAAGCTCCTGGGCACCAGACTCAGTGGTGTGGAGTAATGATTGTGCATATAATCCCGCCAAGATTAAAAAGATCGAACATCAGGGCAAGTACTTCAAGATGTCAGGCCGTTCGCAAATTCACCCATCTCCTCAACGTACTCCAGTTCTTTTTCAAGCTGGAACTAGCAAGAGTGGCACTGCATTTGCTGGTCGTCACGCTGAAGCCATGTTTCTCAACCCTTGCACTGTGAAGCAAGCGAAGAAAGTTATTGCTGAAGCACGCGCAGCAGCAGCCTCAGAAGGGCGTGATCCACAGTCGTTGAAGTTTTTTCCGTGTATTGTGCCGATTATTGGAAGGACGGAAGAAGAGGCAAAAGCTAAATACGAGAAGGCAAAATCCCATGCTGACATAATCGGAGGTCTTGCACAGGTGAGTGCCCTGCACTATGATATGAGTTTAGATGTTGCTAACAGTGCCAGTTTGCTGGGTACACAGGTATAGACATGAGCGTTTTTCCTCTTGATGAACCCTTCAATTCTTCCACACTCAAGGGAGGCGCAGGTATACAGTCGGTATTGAATGCATTTGAGGCAAGTACGGATGCAGCATCTTCAGACTCAGCATCAGCAGAGCCATGGACACCTCGACGACTCGGTCTTCGGATGGCTCTTGGCGGTCTTCATCCTTGCCCTGTTGGTAGCGTAGAGCAAGTCGCAGATGTCTTTGAAGAGTGGGTGAACGAGGCCGATTGCGATGGATTTAATGTTGCCTATGTCAGTAATCCGGGAAGCTTTGTGGATGTGGTTGAGCTTCTGCGGCCTGAATTAGTCAAGAGAGGTTTAATGTGGGAAGACTATGATTTTCCCGGTGGAACTTTCAGAGAGAATTTATTAGGGCAGAAGATGTTGAGGGACGATCATTATGGTTCGAAGTTCAAATATCCACAAGAAGGTCCTAAGATGAAGGAGTTGCAGCAGCCAAATGGACTCGGGCCAGAGGTACCAGGGTTCGTGAAGGAGCAAAGGCTTCCCATCCTCACGCCCCAGCAAATTACAACGTAGCATTATCAATTGACCTCAAAGTATTGTTTTTTGTGGTTCTCATAGTAAAGTAAATGTTAAACCTCCACTAAATGCCTGTTTTCCCTACTACTACAAACAAAGCTTCATGCCAACTTCATGAATCGCAATGTGTGCTCCAGGTCCACCATGGTGTGAATATCCAAAATAAGTAGCAAAATATTTAAGGCCTTCTAGTAGGTATATCTTTCAGATGCTCAATCGAAGATGTTGTAAGAGGTGGTGGATGGGCTGTGAAACCAGAACACAGAGGACTTTGAAACGCGTCAAGTCATTTTTAGCCTTTATAGGCTGGGATCGTCATGTGAACTCAATCTAATTCCTAAAACTTTGAGAACAGTTCCAGAGGATTATATAATGGGCGATATTGATATATTCTAGATTCTCTTAATAATTTTGAGTTAATCGTGAGTACTGACTTGAGAGGATCTTGCTACTCACATAATAAACCTTGAATTGCTTGTAAATTTATAGTTCGGCACAGAAGAGACATCATATTCGAGAAACTGAAAAGTGTATCAAGAATTTGCTATTATATGTGGTTGACTGTTTGCAACGTGAGTTTTATACTGCTGAAATAATGACTCGCACTTCTAGCATGACACAAATAAAATCTCTACAAACTCGTACCTATATCGGTAATCACAAATCTTTCGCTAAGGGAGATTGCATACGAATGCGTGGGTGATTACGATTGGTGACACATAATTGGTTTCAATCGCTATATTGCGCAAGATCTACGCCCTATGATCAGTTGAGAAACCACTGTGTAGCTTCTTTTGTATATTGTCAAAGCCTTACAAGAAGATCGGAGACAAGGTCGAATAAGGAAAGTCATACAAAGGCTAATAAAATAAGGTGTACATCATATGAAATGGGAAGAGCAGGGCCTATAGTGTATTAGATGAACTACCTGAAAAGTGATATCCGTGAGGCTCAGGATATGGTGGGAAAATATGAGACATGGCATAGTTCGAATCTCTTTGTTTTGTGAGAATATTTGCGTTAAAATCAAGCAAAGAATCATTGTACAACGTATTGATATAGCCTATCCGATAAACCGCGCATGCTGAACTTATCTAATTGCGTTGTGCTACGTCCCCTTGACATTTCGCTAAATGAAGCGAGGTACAAACCCTGAGTCCCGCTGCAACATGAGTATTTCCTGTCCCCAAATTCTAATATGAGATTTATCAAATGAGAATTTTCAGGTCATTGGCACTTCTCTAGTCACATCACTTGTTTCAGCATGTCTAATAAAATTGATTTAGAGCTCCAGGTCAAGCCGAAAACTACCCTAAGAAACGAGAATCTCAGGGAGTTCGCTAAAGCGTTTGAATTTTCTTCAGGGACCTAATTTAATCTTACTAAGTCTAGCCACTCTAATCCAAAATAGCAAGCCTCGTCCCCTTACAAAGTACATGCTAATATGCCATACAGGTAATGCTCATTTCAAACGAAAGAACTACAGTGTCTTCATACTTCGATCGTCTATTTCTCTTCCTTCTATACTACCGCCTTTTAAAATCTCCCTTATTTCCCATCGTCTTAAACGGATCGAAGTAGCACTACAAAACACGGTTACTACCACATACCTTCTCATCTTGCTTACTACTTCTGGTATTAAAAATGTTGACATTATGTTATTCTGACCCAGCCAGCCAGTGACATTCAAAAATTAAAGGGAAACATTATGCTAGTAGCTTTAGTTTTTAATTTTTTTTGAATGTTACCTCCGACTTTTATATCTAGATGATCTAATTTCACCAGATGAGAAAGTTTAGGAATGGTTTGGTAAGGAAGAAAAGCTTGGGACACTCTTTTCGGACTTGGGCCTTATTAATGCCCACTTTCTATGCCTGGGTATTGCAAATGATAGACCATACAACTACATTCCTCCCGACTTGCTTAATAGCTACAGTCGCAGGGCGTGCACAATAGCCGTCATAAGAGGTGTGTCGCTAGGATACCACTTGTGGGATCAAGACACCCTCGACTATGCAATATGGGTGGGGCTTTTTAGGCGAGTCGATATGTCCTAGTACTGCTGTAGCACCTGTTATTCCTGCACTAGATATAGTTCTCAGGGTCTGCAGAGTGTCTAACACTTGCATACTTTCATCCGGCTCTAGATACCCCCCAGATTAACCACAAAATAATCTGGATTAAATTACAGTATTCACTGCTAATACTTGTCGACATGCCGAAGTTAAGGTTGCTATTATTTGTGGTTGTGTAATCTTCATTTCTGCAATATGGAAAGCGCGCCCATCCCTTTCCTGAACCTTGATGTGGCAGACAGAGAATAAGATTGATAAATATACTCTCACATCTGATGGTCCTGGTCAGACTTTGCATTCACCAAAAACAGACCTCAGTAAACAATTGTTCATTTAACGTAGAAAAAGTGGAACTTAAAGACATGAGTACTCAAATAAGGAGGGCGCGACAAGAAAGACGTATTTGTTACTATTGTGTGAAATGAAGTAGCAATGATGTGCTTTTCGATGAATAAACAACAAATTCTCTTATTTCTTGCCCAACTTTATTCTCTCTTCGCATTTGAATTTCACATCTAGTTACATCCACCAAGTCTCACACTCCCAGCATACATCTCATAAGTATCCGCATTCGCCGCCGCCTGAGTAGCTGACAGCTTCTTTGCAGCAGTCGGCCCATAGGCATAGTCATCCGTGCCATACAAATGAGTCATCTCATGGAGGATACTTCCCGCCCTGTCATAATCGTCATCCGCGCAAGTGGAAGCATACTCAGGGAAGTCCCAGTAGCCATTGTTTGGGCAGGGGACAATGGTGTTGGCGCTGGGGACCGTGTAGAGGAGGGCAGTACCATCTGTGCAGTCGCTGTAGACGTCTGTGCAGTAGATCTTGGGGGATGTAGTTTGTACACCTTTAACGCTGTTGTAAATGGATTGGACCTTGGCTTGTACGGAGGTAGACTTGAACCAGGTGGTGACTTGGACAATGTTAGCCATGGACTCTGAGGATGAATGCGGGAATGCAGATATCAAATGAGTTCAAGGATGTCTTCCAAGTTATAGAGAAAGAATTAAGTTGAAGTTAAAAATGAAATATGTTTCGTACAATAGTAAGCAGCGGTTCCCGCAGCTGTATATGCAGCAGTGGACATTGAGATGGCATCAGCAACACTAGTCTTTAAAGAGCTTGTCTGAGCTGTGGTGCATGAGTTGTAGGTGATGGCACGCTTCTTAATACGGGAAGAGCTAGTGAGAGAATCACGCTTGATAATGTAATCGCTGAGAAGATGGTCAGTAGATAGTACTAAGCATATTATTAGTTGCTATGACAGAGCGAGATAATAACTCACGCTATAACCTTGCTCTGGTCCGGTGTGATGGCAATGCTAGTGGAGCTGACACTTTCGCAAAATGCCATATCCTTTGATGAGGTAGGTGCGGTAGACCCTGTCACATACTTGAAGCCTTGGATAGCTGACACTTGAGCTGTCTTAACACCAGATAGCTCATATGACTTGGCTGCATTGACAGATGCAGTGACGGTCTCTCCTGGAAGAATGACTTGGAACATCTCTGGAGTGAGTCCGGTGCGTTTATAGTTGACATACATCCCAGCGAAGGGAAGTTCTTTACCGGCTAGTCATTAAGTAAGCTACAGAGTTCATGGTGAGAGCTTGGGAGAACTTTGTTTACCTGCATCAGTCACCACAAGATCCTTGGTAGCGTGCTCGCTGAAGACAGTATTGCCTTTAAAGACAGTAACTGTCTCATTGCCAGTGTTTGTCACCGCAACTTCCGCAACATGGTCAGTCGCTCCAACAACCTCAACGGAAAGAGGGCAAGCAGCCATGGCTGCGCCAGCAAGAGCGACGACAGGAAGGATCTTGGGAACCATTTTGGGAGTTTATAAACGAGGGAATGAACTAACGAGTTGTCTTGGGGATTCTCTTCAAGTGAAGAATGGAAGGGCTGGCCACTATAAATACACCTTTTCCCTTTCCATGCCCAGGAGATACCCACCACTCAATCGACATCACATTCTCACGATACAAAGCAAAGGGAAAACCACGTAGGCCATCTCCGATATTGCGAACCCGTGGGTAGGGAAGAGGCCGAGGTGCCTCAACGAATCACACTGACAAGTGCGGCCAAGACTGCCGGCTGCAAAGCATCAGAGGAGGCTGTTGCATTGCTTGGCAACGGCAGTTGGTACCTTAAACAGCAACTCAATCTGTTCTTTCATCGGGTGTGCGGGGTTACTTGGGATGGTAGTGCTCTTTGTAGCCACCGGAGAAATGTACTTGAAGGGACATTTGGAAGGGGTGTTCAGGCTATGCTAATTTAGGCAGGCCTTAACAAACTAGCACTGAGTGAAAGCTTATCAAAGCTTATCGCCGTTGATCCCTGACTGAGGCAAAGCTTGGCAAAGCTTATAGAAGCCAAGGGGTGGAATGCGGTTTTGAAAATATAGGAAGGTGGATGGGATTTTGTGGTATCAATGGCAGGTGTTTGAAGATCGGGTCCACGAATGAACACACCATCTTAAAAACGTTCCCGCTAAGATTGGTGGGCAGGGGCTGGCAACGTTAAGCGAAGCAATTCAAATTGGTATCTCAACAACATATCGGAAGTCATGTCTATCAGCATATTTCAATCATTTGGTAAAAGCAAAAACAGGTGGCAAGTTTGGTTCGTTTGTACTCATCTGAAGCTAATGGTTCTAGAATGGGTTAAATACGGGAGATTTGAGGCTCACATCGTACATGTCTTCGAACCTGCCCAAGGATGACCGTTCCACGACACCTAACTTACGTGGGTTCCACTCGTAGGCCTAGCAAATACATAACTTTTGTTCCTCACTTCGTGCATCACCACAGAACCTCGGAATTTGTATCCTTTTTTAGTGACTTTAGTTTACCAACATTTCTGCTCCAACAAGTGATCTGCAACGCCTAGTTAAAAAACCTAGCGAAGTAGCTTCCATTTACAATACGACCACAGATGTGGAGGTATTGCCTTTCCCAAAATCCTCCTTGCCCAAAATATTAACTCGAAGCAAACAATATTTCTCTAGCGTGTCCTCTATGAGTAGATGGTAATTAACGATGTCGGTTATGTGTTTGAGCTTGGAAGTTGCGGGCTACTTGATCAGAGAATTAGTAACAACACTTCTTCCTGCGCTTAAAACTCTCTAAAGTTTGCAGTCTTTGCAGTCCCCGAAGTAGCCATTTCATTTCGAAGATCTAAAGCCTTGATAATATTTATGAAAGCAGCACTACGGTGACCACTTAAATAGTCACGCACAAATAATTAATTAGCCACCGAGGCCCTTATTGAAGAACAGTTCAAGAAGGAGGTTTGAGCAAATAAGGCACGAATATTGCCTTGGTAGAGTCCGGGTGGGGCTGAAGTACGAGGTTCTCTGTGATAGCCCCGATAGGACATATCGATAGAGATATTTTAATGTAATTTCAGAAGCTGCAGGTTGTAGAGCACCGACGAAGTGGGTGTATGGCAGGTTGCAAAGAGTTCTAGATATGGTTTCTTTCATACGGAAATGCTACAGGGACTCTAGATGGCACCCTAAAGATCGTTCCAACTCCAAATTACTATCTACAAGCTCCTTTCTGATGGCCCTAATTATAGAATATCACTCTCGAGAGTATCGATAACCGACCAATTTGGGATAGTATTACGCTTCCTGCTACCGGTTCTACATCTCTAGTTCTGATCGAGACCGGTCTTGTAGTTCTTTCAAGCACTTATAAAGATTTATCGAAGGATAGCCTGTGTTTTTTATCTAATACGCAACGCGTCGACCTTCAGAACATAGGGAGAAGAGAACGAATGGCACGTGGAGAGTTGAAAGGTGGAAAGTGTATGTACGAGATGTCAGGTGCATCTAGAGGAGTAATGACTTGATATGCTGGTGTTTCGTTCTACTGTTTAAAAAGTTGTTGCACTTTTTTGATGGAGGTTGACGACTTAATTGACACCATCGCAGGGTGAAACCTCCTATATACATCCAGTAAATAAGCTACAGCTGTACGGCATACACTGTATCACTAGATTTCAACAAAAGTGATGTGAATCGTGAATCAAGTGACTTCGTCAACTAATTTTGTGTAGCTGTCATCTGGTTGGTATAAAATTGTATAAAATGTGTAGACCCTGCATAAAAATTGGGCACAACTGCCCCACTAGCAAGCTGAGAACATGGTTTCGGCGCCAATCAACCCTTGAATATTAACCCCTCTTCGACCCCGCCAACCCCTTCAAAGCTGAGCTTCAGTGCAACAACACTCGTTTCCATGATTGGCTGTCGAAATAACAAACACCCATCCCATCTTGCTTTTTATGCTGGAAGCTGAAACGTTGATAGGAGCTTGCCAAGTGTCGCACCATATGAGGACGTCACGGCGCAGGGAGCTTCGACAGGAAGAACAGCTCTCTCGCGGCTTCATTTCTGATATTACATTTATATTTCTCTTTTTGCTATCTTCTGCTTAAAGCCCATTCACACATACCGAAATATATCTCGCAAAGCATCCACGAACACTTTGAACTCAGCAACACGGAACGAGGATTAGCACTTACCATGTCGTTCTTCGACAAGTTTGCCTCGAAGCTCAAGGAGGGCATTGATGATATCAAGGATAAAATCGATAATAAGGACGAGCAGAGGCCTGAAGGTGAAAGCTATAACCAGCAGTATCAGGAACAAGAGTATCAGCGTCCTCCACAGGAGTACCAACAACCACCCCAAGATTACCAGCGACCTCAAGAGCAGCAATATAGACCTCCCCAGAGGCATGATAACGAAGAAGGCGAGAGCAATAATCGATTCCGCAGTTTTGCACCCCAACGATCTGGAAATAACGCCAAATGGTTCGTCGACGGGTGTGGATATATGTGGGCTGTCTCAGTAGCAATTGAAGAAGCTAGGGAGAGCATTTGGATCTTGGATTGGTGGCTAAGTCCTGGTACATACTGGGATGGATATAATATAGGATATTGCTGACGAGCAGCAGAACTCTACTTGAGAAGACCCCCCTCGCAGAATGAACAGTATCGACTTGATCGAATGTTGCTTGCGGCTGCTGAACGGGGTGTTAAGGTCAACGTAATTGTGTATAAAGAGGTCTCGCAGATCCTGACTCGTGAGTCCGCCACCTAATCCAAACCAGTAGATCATAATTAACAATATTAGTCTGCTCTGAACATACCAAACATGCTCTCGAACAACACCCTAATATTGCTGTCTTTCGTCACCCAGACCATGCCCCAAGTGGCCAAGTTCTCGAATCCGGAATCGTGTCCAGTCTCGAAAACATCTCCTTCAACCCACTAAAGCTTGCGAAGCTTCCAGGAGATGGCTTGAAAGCCCTATATGGCGAAACAGATGATATTATCCTATACTGGGCTCATCATGAGAAATTGTGCTTGGTTGATGGTAGGACAGCATTCATGGGCGGGCTGGACCTCTGCTTCGGTCGTTGGGACACAAATTCTCATCCCCTCGCAGATGCGCATCCCACAGATATCAACAAAGCTCTATTTCCCGGTCAAGACTTCAATAATGCAAGAGTTTACGATTTTGAGGATGTCACAAATTGGGATAAGAACAAGTTGGATCGCTTGACAAATTCTAGAATGGGTTGGAGTGATTTGAGCCTGTGCTTGCAAGGTCCTGTAGTTGAGGATATTAGAGCACACTTCGCGCAAAGATGGAACTTTATTTTCAAGGAGAAATACGACGTTACAGAAAGGAAATATAGCGATTTGATGTTAAGGAGAGAGGACATTCCCGATGGATACTACCAGCAGGACGGGACGAATGTCGCCGGCGCGGACCCTAGCAGAGATGACCAACAAGGAGTCTCAGTTCAGCTCGTAAGAAGTTGTACCAAGTGGAGTAATGGTGTAGCAACTGAGGTAAATCTACTCTTGCTCGGGAATCATGGACTAACAAAAACATAGCACTCTATTGCGAATGCTTATATTGAAGTTATTCAAAACAGCCAATTCTTCGTCTACATTGAGAATCAATTCTTTATCACTGCGACAGGTGACAAGCAAGATCCAGTCAAAAATCAAATTGGTGCCGCCCTTGTTGAGCGGATTGTCCGAGCATACCAAGCGGGAGAGCCATATAAGGTCATCGTTTGCATGCCTTCTGTACCAGCTTTCGCTGGTGATTTGCACGCCGATGATAGCCTGGGTACACGAGCTATTATGGAGTTCCAGTACAACAGTATCTGCCGTGGTGGTCACAGCATCATGGAAGAAATCCAAAAGGCTGGTGTTCCAGATGCTAGGCAATATATTCGTTTCTACAATCTCCGAAACTATGATCGCATCAATGGTGGATCTGCCAGAATGAATATCGAGCAAGAAAGTGGTGTTAATTACGAAGATGCACGGAGAGAGCATGATGATATGGTGGGAGCTGGATATGATGGCCGTGGCTATCAGACTGGTGCACGAGAAGGCCAGTACAATCGTGAATACGACCAGTATCAACAAGCAGCTTCTCAGTCCCAGGATAGCCCGTTCGACACTGTTAGCGCATGTTATATGGAAGGTGGTCCATCTATTACCGATATTCCATTCTCGGGTAGCGAAGAAGCAGAAATGGACGCTTTCGTTTCCGAAGGTATGATCTCTTTGCTCCCCATTTTCGACCTGAACCACTAAGTCAAAGCAGAACTCTATATCCATAGCAAAGTCCTCATAGCGGATGATAGAACCGTAATTTGTGGCTCCGCAAATCTCAATGACCGCTCCCAACTTGGAACGCACGACTCTGAAATTGCCGTCGTAATCCAAGACAACGATCTCATAGACTCTAGCATGGCTGGCCAGGGTATTCAAGTCTCTCGATATGCGGCTTCTCTCCGTAGACAGCTCTTCCGGAAACACCTTGGTCTCCTCCCAGATCAGGATTGTACTCGTCCTGATGAAAATTTCCTCCCTTTGTACCAAGCTGGAAATGCATACGATTGGGGTTCCCCATCCGACAACGCAGTCGCTGACCCTTTATCGCCCGAATTCGATGACCTCTGGAATCGTACCGCCTCGACCAACACCGCGATTTTCTCCCGTGCATTCCATCCAGTACCTGCTGACAACGTACGCAATTGGGAAGAATACGAATCCTTTTACGGAGATCTATTCTTTGACAAGAAAGATGATGATGAGAAGGTTACCGAGAAAGCACGGTATGCGTATGGACATGTTGTGAAGGAGGAGTTTCAGGGTGGGGTTAGGGAGTTGAAAGATTTGTTGGCGGGGGTTAGAGGGACGTTGGTGGAAATGAGTTTGGATTTCATGAAGGATGTTGATTTCGCGGTAGAGGGGTTGAAGCTGAATGCTTTTACGGATGATGTTTATACTTGATTTAAATCTGAGATCGCTTACAATTTAGAGGTGAATGGTGTGCAATGAATAGATAAGATTGATGTTGGAGGAGGATGAAATGAATTTACGATATATGAATTCAAACCATGTTTGCCAGGTACCAGGATAGGAAGTTCCATTTTAAAATTCAAGAATGTCTTCTGAAAGATCAAAAACACAACAGACTCTTCTTTTTCCAGTGAGCCATGAGTGAGGGGTTCATTGAACCCTCCAGCACCCAAGACGCAAACATGGGAAAGATCATTACCTTGATCTTGAATACAACCGGATATTATCCTAGGTATTACACCGCTAACCCGGCTCAGTTCGCTATGGCCTACCGGATGGGTGGTAATTTGCCATTTCTGAGGGGTTTATGGGCGTAAGTCAGTTGTGGCGACGATGCGGATTTTGGATTTGGGTTGATAGGTGAGGTGAAGTATATTGTAGATGTATCTGCGTAAGACGTCAGTTATCACAGGTATATTTGAATCTGATAAGGTGGAAATGAAGGAAATTTGAAGGGAAAAGATAATTAATGGTTGGGTGTCATCGTGAATTTCCTTCTAAGAATGAAGTTAAGGTCGATTTGATAGGTGGAGGGTTTTGAATTTGTTTCTTCGCCACGTTGCTGCGATATGCGAAAGGTTCGAGGTAAAAAAGATGGGGCTGTTGGATCTTCTAATGTTCGGCTTCAAGTTTTCTTGATTATTTTACCTATTTAATTGTCAGTTCACTCGTGAGTTTATTTTCCCAGACATGTGTTACATTGAAGCTGTGATCCAGCGCGGTTCATTTGATAGGACGCCAACATAGTTCCACAACTCAAACGATTACCTCACGACTTTCTTCTTATGCAAGCATACCAGACATATTTCTTCGTCTACAATATCAAACGGAGATGGAATCACCCTCAGAATCCACGTCTGTGTGGTGTTAAGACCGCACGATTTATGTCGGAAAATAGTTTCACGGACTCGGAAGCACCGTTCATTTTTCGAGGTCCGTGAGTACCAACCACTCACTTTTTATATGAAGCCATTCGGAATATATAACATCAAATTGTTCAAGCGGAGTTTCCTAAGGGAGGATATTGTGCAGATGTTGAAAGAAGGTTTTATTCTCCGAAGTTTGTTCCAAGCAAGTACCACCACAGACTAAACGCGGGAGGAGGGGCTGCTTCATTGTACCAGCCGCAACGTCGTTGATTACGTAGCGCATGTAAGATTGCAGATCCACGAGCACACCTCTAAGCGTATATTTCGACTTTTATTTTCTCTGTGAAATCGCGGTTAGACCGCTAAGAAGGACTTGTGGTGTGGTGATATCATTTGGACGAAGCAACTCCTGCAAGTTCGTCGCTTCCTTCACTCATTTTACTGCTAACACTTCATAGGTTCCTCACTCAAAGTCGCAACACAACTCAAAATCATTGCTAATTCTCGCCGTTGAACATAAAATGGACCACTCGAACTTTCACGGACTCTACGATCTACCAAAAGATTTTGTTGGTCTCAGTCTGATTGCTGTCTCTGTCTATCTTATTCTCCTGATCATCGTTGATCTCCTTCCCCTCAGTCGGAAGGTTATATCGCGGGCACCTGCCATTAAGAGTTGGGAAGTTTTAGGGGAGGATTTGAATGCTGCGAAGAGAATGGCGGAGCAGGCTCAGCAAGAATGGGCTGTCAAAATGACAAGTAAGGCATTGGAGAAGATTGATGGACTTATGGGCTCGACTGAAATATGACAAATATGACATTTGCTGGAAGTATGGAAATGAATCACTTCACTCTAGATGCCGAGTTTGGGTATTAGGATGTCTGAAGTTTGGGATGGCCTAGGTGCTTGAGAGGAAATCTCCATCGATGTCAGTCACGTGGAGGCTATCAAAGGGGTGGAATTAAGGTGGTATTTAATTAAAGCATGAGTCAATACTCAACAGAGATCTTACTAGGCGGTATCCTTTCCAATTACATGTAAAAAATTTCACAGCTGTGGCTCTAGTAATAGTATCACTCCCACTATTCACTTCATTATCTCAATTCGGCAGTATCTCAGCTAAACCCTACTGCTAGTACTTTCCTGGGTGATTTAATTTAATCACTCAGAATTAAATATTCATTTATATATTATTCGACTAGAAAGAAAATGAGTTCCTTATAGGTACAGCGTGTAATTCCCTGAATCTATCACTGGTTAGGAAGTTGTCGAACTGGATAATTCCATAGGGCACCGGTACTAACCCCTTTCCTCACCTTTCCCCTTCCCTGCCGCCTCCCTGTCTCTTCCCCTTCCAAAATCTTTCAGGCTAAATTGTGTTTAGTCTCGGTTCAGAATTGCAAATATATTTTGAAACTCACGTTCACTAGGTAATTAGATATCACTAAACTCGCCGGTATATCGTATGCTCTTCGCTGGTGAAGTATTCGTATTATTTTTAGATAAATTATTTGCTAAAGAAAGGAAAGAAAGAGCTCAAGTTTAGGTGAGATGATATCAACTCCGCTATTAGGATAGAAATACAGCGTAACACAAGCTGCCCCTATGCTAAATCCTTACAGAAACCTTATACGACATTCAGAAAGCGGATATTAAGATTATCACCTGCTACTAAACTATCGAGTTTAACTACTTCTATAAAATATACCCCAGGAGATCAGACATCTCTCTTGTTGACATGATTGTGTTATAGGAAAAGGTTACGGACCTCAAATAGACTAGTTTAACAGCTGAGTGTTTAAATATCGTAAAGGAGATGTTTAGAGTAAGCCTCAACGAGCTGGGTCGTCTCAAAAGATATCTGAGACTGATTCAAGCTGGCTGAAGATGCTTCCACTAAGACTACTAACCAACGTACCATTGTAAGATTGACGCTTCGCAAAGACTTGAAGTCTATAGAAGCCTTAGTTATCAATGATGGCAGCTGAAGAACATTTAATACTTGATTGAGAGAGTATATTGAATTATGTATAGATCCTGCGATCTATGTTTCAATCAAAACAGGGTTGATACTAAGAGGCTTGCTACCCTCTTTATAGACCGCGATTTTGCCTCTCCTCGGATATCAATCAAAGGAACAATTATCTGTCATGTAACGTGGGATAGTTGTACAGAGTGAACTTCTTCTAAGGAATTCAAGTGAGCGTGGAATATAAATAAATGAGACACTTGATTTTAGAACTACTAAAGGAGCATGGCTATTTATATTTATAGGATCGCGAAGTGATTAGTCAGTACTTAATAACTGCAGGAGAGCTTCACCGGCGTGCCTCAGGCGCGCAATTTTCCGTGACCTTATTTATCCCATTGTATTCTCCACAGTAGACATTAGAAGGTTTGAGCAGTACGATATTTTTTTTTTTGTTTTTTTGTTTTTTTTTTTGACGAAGTATATCCAATGGCACGTGGTACAAGCCGCGCGCTAATGTCAGCAATGAAGCCCAGCTGTGCCGCATACCATCTTCAAGGTAAGCCCACATCTCCTATTCATGCATTGCTTACCTGTTACCCTCTTTCTCAACACGCACGATTGTACTGTATATACTCTCATTAGCACTTTCATTTCTCCATATCAACAAACTCCAAGTCCTTGGCATTGGGAACTAGAAGTCTAGCTATCACGCTAGCACTACTCCTACGTACTGGGCTTTCCCCATAACCCAGCCTTCTCCACAATTGGAGGTTCTCCACATCAACTAGGTCTTCCCCGACTGTCAAATCCAGGGATCCTGGTATGGCTCTTGCAATCAACCAGGACAACTGGCGCTGGTGCAAAAAATGCTCTGGCCTCACCTACTTGTATGTATTATCCCCAAAGTACCTTGCTACTCTCCGAGAGCTGGCTGCTGTGTTTAAAGCTCAGACATACACTTCCCACATCTCTGTAGCTCAGCTTGTAGCACAGCCCGCAGATCCGGAACCATCTCTTAGATGGTAATTTCTACGATGCAATCATCCTAACAACCATCAGTGGCTTCGCCGTCTGCCCCTCTGGTGGAGTTCACGACCACTCTCAGTCCGGCGATTATTCTCTGCGGTGGGACAGCAGTCCCGGCCAGAACCAGTGGAAATGGTGCAAGAAATGCATGGCTCTCTCTTGGACAGGCAATGGCGAAGGACCATGTCCTGCGGGGAACACACACGATACCTCCGGGAGTGCGAACTATGTAGTTACGCTAGGTGATGATACTCAGGCAGGACAACATGATTGGAGATGGTGTAGTAAGTGCCAAGGGATGCATTATATTAAAAATGGAGAGGGGAAGTGTATAGCAGGCGGCAATCATGATCACTCGGGTAGTGGAAATTATACGTTGAGTGTTGATGGGATAGGCGTGACGGGCCAGCAAGATAAGTGGAGGTGGTGTAACAAATGCCAGCAGCTCGCCTACGACGGCTTTTCTTCGTGTGCTGGAGGAGGAGCACATGTTAATGTCGGAAGCGGGAGCTATAATATCACCTACAACAATCCGAACGCAAAGGGCCAAGATAACTGGAAATGGTGCACAAAATGTTATACCCTCAGTTTCGACGGTAGCGCCTCCAAAGGCAGTTGTCCGAATGGCGGAGTACATGATCATGGAGGCAGTGGCAATTATGTGCTTGCTCAAAGCCATTTTGCAGAGAGTCAGGATGGATGGGGGTGGTGCAGTAAATGTCAAATGCTATGGTATACGTTGAATGGACCGGCGAGGTGTCCGCACGGGACGAATGAATTCCATGATTCGATTGGGAGTGGGAATTACTCGATTTCAAATACGGGGTTGGTACTGCCAATTTTGAATGCGAGTATTACGGCGACGTCACCGTCGACGGGGGCGCAGACGAATGTTGCGGGGTCTCCTTCGTCGAATACTGGGAACTCGGGCCTGATTACGGGCGCGAAAGTTGGTATTGCTGTTGCTGCGGTACTTGTGGGCGCGATTGTGATCGGAGCAGCCTTGTTGTTCAGGAGTCGGAGGCGCGCTCGCAGTGAAAAAACACCTGTGCGCACTCAATCGGAGATGGCGGGTCCTAATCAAGACGGCAGTGTCAAGAAACAACCTCAAAATGGATTCTACGGCCCCAAAAACCCCCCTATCGAGATGGGTACCCCCTCACCACTGCCAGTAGAATTGGAGGGCAGTCGTACCCAACATGAAATGTAATACTTCGATTGAAAAAGACAGAATTAGTACGAGGGCTTTGAATAGCATTTAAGAACTGTTTTTTTTAGTTAGGAGTAGGGATATAAATATGGAGGTTTAAAAGGGAATAATTGGTTTAGATGTCTAGGAGTATTCATTGTTGCACAACATAAGGTATACCACTTTACATATTAAAGTCAAAATATATTATTGAATCACGGTATAATAGGGCTAGATTGCTTGCTAATAGCACATATAAGTTAGATTGGAATTGACAATTGGTATTTGTCACGAGAACATATTTTATAGCACGGAGCGCAAAATTGGACGGTCTCTTATTCGACTATACAAAGCTAAAGAAGGAACGAAGAGATGTCACGGAATATAGCGCGCCTAAAGCACAAGAGCAGCGCTGCTCCTATAGTTACTAACTGACTGCGCTCTTGTCCACATAAATAGCTACGTACCTTTATTCCTTCTAGAACCAAGCGTCTACCCAATCAATCTATGACACTCACTTGAATGCTTCACAGTGAGCTCCTTCTGTTGGTACAATTATCCCATGTTATGTGACTTTTTTTTAAAGAATATATTGAGCTTCGTAGTACTGTTTTCTACAAGGACTTAGCTACGGGCTATAAAGAGGGCTACGGAAGCAACTAAGGATTAAAATACAATGATAGGAATGATTGCGGTGATGATGCAAGATTTGAATACAAACTTGCAACATGGGCCACCCATCACGGAAGAAACCTAGTGTTCCCGAAGGTGCAGAGTATTGAATGTGGGGAAGAGATATATGCTTTCTTCAAGAAGGAGCTATAGGGCATTGAAATTAAGTAGTAAGTTATTGTGTAAGAATAGAACTTGATTTTAAAGCGCCCTAGAACCAAGGCTTTTAGGTGGCTACACCTCCCTTACTATAAACACTTTAAATTTGCATCGGCATAGCTAAAAGCAGATCCTTCAGATAATCCCTCGCCGATCCAGAATATTGAAATTTGATGATATGCTTTAGCCAAGACGTTTTCAAATTTCCCTGTTTCCTCAAGCTCAAGTGATTATCTCAATCCAATAGAGCGAGTTATTGCTGCTTAATTTCGGCAACAAACAACAATAAACCTTCAGGATTAATATCCATTTGGTCGCAGTAATAGCATTGCTATTTCTGGTCAGCGCACCTAACACAACTGTAACCACTATATTCGGGTTGCGAGACTCCACCACATTAACGCCGAAACCAACATGAATAGTAATCACTCAGCAACTCCACTTATTAATCTAGCTACATTTTCTCCTGATTACTTTTAAATAATTTTTACGATCTAACGTATCAAATACCTTAGATATCATTCTTGCCTCGGAGGTTTCCATAAAGGTGAAGTGGATCTTATAAAGCAATGCTGCAAGGTCCCTGATGGCGTAAATTTCCGTGGTGCAGACTTTCGGGAGGTCGGGGCAAGTATATATTTCCTTAACTCGACCATAACCCACCACATCAATAAACAATAGAGCGTGATCCTTCTACAACTCCCAATATATCAACCTCTCAAAATCATAAATAACGCCTTCACACTAAAATGACTTACTCCGTCCTTCTTCTCGGTGCAACTGGCACCATTGGTTCACTCATCGCCACCGAACTCGCAAATCACAAGTCTCACTTGAAACGCGTTGCTTTCCTCACACCGACAGCGAATGCAGGACCAGATAAAGAAGTTAAATATGCGGCTGTGAAACTTGAACGGGTAGTCGGGAGCCTTTCGGACTCGGCGAGCTACAACGGTTTTGACATCGTGATTTCGGCGGTCGGTGATGATTTGTGCCCAAAGCAACCCGAGTTTTTTGATGCAGCGATTAAGGCGGGTGTGAGGCATTTCTACCCCACTGAATGTTCGTCTCCCTCCTCCCCAATTTGTCCTTCTTCCCCCACTGAATAAAAGACAATAGTTGGTGCGGATCTTGCCCATCCTACCTCGGCCCCCGAGGATTATTTTGTAAATAAGATCGCAACACGGAAATACCTGGAGGAAAAAGTTAGGAAAGATGAAAAACTGGGGTACACCTACATCCTCGTCGGGTTATTTAATGAGGTTTTCCTAGCCTACAACGTTTTAGGTTTGAGTGAGGATAGGCAATCTGCAACTTTCATTGGCACTCCTGATGCCATGGTATCTGCAACAGCTGCTGTCGAGTTCGTAAAATCCTCTCTTTTGGCATGTCGAAGTATCCAAAACTAACAAACCCTCTCAGTGTTGCGAGGATAACTGTCGCCTCTCTCCTCCCTTCTCACTTACCTTCCCTTTCCGGTGGGAGAGAAGTAAGATTTTCAGGCAGCGTCATCCCCATATCTACGCTCTTCTCTACTGTATCCACCGCCCTAGGCCACAAGGTGGATGTGAAATACCTAAATGTGAAGGAGAGTTATATCTTTCAAGATGAACAGAAAAAAGCCGGCAATGCATTCCTTGGAAAATTCACCAGTGCAATGCGAGCCATTGGATTCGGTGGCGCCGATATGGGGAAAGGAAATAATGCCGAGTACCCTGAGTTAATACCTGTCAGTTGGGAGGAGGCTGTGAAGGGATTTTTTGGGAAATAAGTGTGATGATTTTGAAAAGAAATGTATTGTATAGGATTTATCCGGCGATATCAACCATGAACGCGGATCAAGGTCTTATGATTTCCCCGCATTATTTTTCTCGTATTTGAACATCATTTTGCTGACATACTAAAAAAAAAAACTATTCTCATTGTAAGTAGGCTGAATTGGAGTGCCACGTTACAACATTTAGTGTCGAATACTTTTCCTGGTTATGAAAAATGAAGATATATGAACACGAGTGATAATTGAATTTTTATAATATTTTTATTTATTTATTTTTATTTTTATTTTTGGGAAACTACCAACAATTGAAAAAAGAGAAAGGAGAAAGATATCACGAAATGAAGATTTCAGCCCACCTCGCATTTGGGGTAGCGTTCCTGACTCCCGCGATCTCCTGTTTTCCAGCAGAGCAAGTAACAGGTACCTCTCCCTCACATCTCCAGTAGGCAAAGTTTCACTAACGAACCCTTAGCGACAACAACGACCACATTCCCAAGTATCTCCCAGAACCCTTCTAAAATGGTTAACCACTACTGACAAGTTCTCAAAGCATGCACAGCCATCATCCGAGAAACGCTCCCAACTAACCCCTGGGCCACCCCCTGCCCAATCGTTTCATACTTCAAAATATCCTCCTACAAGCTGTCTAACGGCAACCTCTCATTTGGAATAACCTACCAAACATCGTATCCGAGTCTAACAACCCTTCGTTGTACCAGTATTCCTTCTTTCTCCACCGCAACTTCCTACCAAATGCGTTGTGACGTTGATGGCCTCAGCCAAGTAACCACCGATGGCGCAACGTTCATAAAAGTGGGACAGAATCACTTTTGTGATTATTTTCAGAGCTGTCGCGGCCAAACATCCACCTCTTCTCGTGGTCCCTCCACTGTCCAAATTACTGGGAACCTAACCACCCTCTCAGACCATATCTCATGTTCCGTAGACTCCTCGTACGTTTAATTTGTCCTTCAACTTCCAAGACAAAGAGGGACAATGAAGGAACTGCGGCTAGAGCTAGAACAGGAGCTAATATATGTGATAGAGGAGCTAGAATGTGTGATCAGACAAGCGACGAGATCGTCATCCCAGTCTCGGGATACAGCGAGGGACCATGGATTCTCGGGTTCGTCGCCATGGCGCTGGATGGTACGCCTCTACCGAGCTGTACAACGCGACGACCACCTTGGGTTACGAGGACGGCGGATTGTGATGCTGGGGTTGCTAGTGCGACGGGGATGATTGTGTGAGGAGTGGGGTGTCATCTGGGGAGGAGATCCCGTGTATCTTTTGGGATGAAGTTGAATTTTTAGTGGGATTAGCCCTGTCGTAGAGATACGGATCAATGATTTTGCTTTCACTAGCTGGCCATCTGATAACGTTTACCTTACTGTTATTAGTGCTAAAGCACCAAACGGAATAGATCCCGTGTTACCACTTACCACGGTGTCACATATTCAGCCTCAATTTCGCAATGCTGCCAACACTGGTAGAACCAGCCTCCTGGGAAAGAAGACAGCCGCGGGAACTGTCGGTAGATGATTGTGGTTCCATTGTGGGTACAGAATGGCTGGGGAGAGGCTCCTGCATCGGCCACAAGTTTCCAAACGCGGAATAAATGTGCTTCAGCCAGACCCGTTACTAAAAAGATTCTTGGATGAAAACATAGTAAATAAACTGTGTAAAGTTTGTTAAAGATTATGTTTGATAAGTTAGAAGTGCTGAATGAGAGGAAAACGCTATATTAAATTATGTGCATGTGACAAGGCTTTCCATGTTTGTAGATAGAAGAGTATATCTCACCACTTAGGAAATAATAGCTGCTTGGTTGCGTAGAGATATCTGTAAGAGATTTGAGGAAAAGTCGACCGCACTTAAGAACAGGACTTTCTAGCAATCCACATAGCTGTGTTGGAGATAGGTATTTGATTTCTGAAGAATGTCAGGCATACAAAGAGTTGTGGAAAGTCCAGATACGAGTACGGGATGAGGGTAAGAACCTTGCCATTGGTCAATGGTCGGGTTACACCAGTCGTCTCATCTTAGAAAATTTTAAATGTTTTAAAATCACGATCTCTTGTTCATACAAGACTATAACCTCCATCAATGATGATATCCGCGCCAGTTGTATAACTGGCAGCGTCGGATGCAAGGTACAGAAATGCACCTTTCAACTCGTGAGGTTGTCCTTCTCTGCCCATCGGAGTCTTATCTTGCCAAATATCTCTGAGACCTCTGTCGGCGAAGCTTAGAATCTCTGTACATATGTAGCCAGGAGATACAGTATTAGCACGTGCGAAGCCAACCCACTCAACTGCTAGAGACTTGCCTAATTAAAGTGTAAGGATAAATTAGAAAAAGAAGCACAGGGAGTCCCTTACACAGATGAATGACCGCTGCCTTTGCAGCATTGTAGGTAGCTTGGAGCTGTGGGATATTGACAATGGATCCGCTGATACTAGCGGTTGCAATAAAGCTGCCTTCTCGAAATGGTGGCTCCATCTTCTGCCCATCAATGGTAGTCTGTTCTTTCTTCTGTCTTTTCCAGTGGAGCCCAGCAACACGAGCACAGTAGAATGCGGAATCGACGTCGGTTGACATGACCTTATGGTAATGTGATAGCTCACCATCGAGAGCAGCGCCTTGGATCCATGGAATGCCTGAATTAGCTACGAAAACATCAAGACGGCCATTGAATTCCCGAATGACAGCTTCAGTGGTCGAAGCTACGGCTTCGTATGAAGTAACGTCGACTTGATATGCTCGACCTAATAGCTCCACTATATTAGTATGCGCCCCAATCAAAGACTAGCTCCGGGCGAGGGTGGTTGACCTACATTTAACTCCATACTCTTTCTCAACCCTCTCAGCCTCGACAACAGCTTTCTTATTGCTGTTGTACCAGATAGCTACGTTAGCTCCGGCCTCTGCCAGTGCTTCGGCCACGGCCAAACCAATTCCTGCCCCAGCACCTGACACAATTGCTGTTCGCCCCTCGAGGGAGAAGAGTGGTAACACCCTATGTAATGTTGGGGCTACTGTATTATTATGAACAAAGCTACCGCCTTTCATAGCATTGTCACCCATCTTGAGAAACCGCTGGAGGACCTATAAAGGGTTAAGTGTATGGTGGTGTGAGAGTCGAGTCTCGTTGTGGGCTCAAGTAGATGCCCTGGGGGAGGGGATCCTTTTGATCATTGACCGGCGGCACTCGGGGGAGCCTGCAGTGCAATCCATATCTTTCGGGAGAGAACGTAGCGCAGATGAAGTCCAAACAGGGGCGCCGGTGATACTCTGGAGCATCAAAGATAATGCAGGACCCCCATTTGCCTGGGTTTCTCTGCATCGGATAGCGAATATCCATGGTATGCCAAACTTTCTTGGATCAAATTGAGCCAATTAAGGATGTTATATTGAGAATCATTTGTAACTTCGAGGATCGTTTACCCCACGGTGGACCACGGTGGGGTAACGGAGACCATGGACAGGAGCATTACGACTCAGGGCGCGAGAACCCACTTGGTTCCCAGTGAAGGCATGCATGCAGTCTCTGAGTAGAAGGTAATCAATAATTGGCTAAGTTCTTGACACATTTCTCCGGTAACTTGTTTTGCTCGGTACATCGGTACCACCGAGTAGAACGCAGAAAGCTGTTGAGGTTGAAGGAAGTACGGTGTGGGATTTTGAGTGACGTTTGTCGGAGAAGTTACCGCATCACCGAAACTGCATGGTTGGTTTAAAGGGCGACCCAGAAGACCATTACGTGAGCGGAATAAAGTTGCTCCGATCCGACTTTTTCCTGAAGTTTACTCCACTATGGAAGACCTATCATTCTCCGCGCATATATATCAAGGTTATTTAATGCTCTCATCACTTCAGTTGCCCATATAAATATCATCGCTACTTGAAGTTATCCATCTCACTTGGTATCATCCTTCGTACACTTCTCATTCCATATTTTCCATCTCTGGCTCTCATTTCAGACTCATTTCCCCAGACCTTCAGCTCAATAATATACCATGACAATATTGCTATTAAGCATTACTGCGGCACTCTCCCTTGAGATCAACATAGTTTTTCCCGTGGATAGTAATTACCCCCAGTAGGGTGAACCAACGAAAATTCGTGAAGGTAAGGTTTGGAATGTTAATGATTGTTTGCATTCCATCTCCAAAACATCCCATGGTATACTCGTAGCCCTTTGATCTTCAGGCATTTCGCATTACAAAAGTTCTTGATTTACATCTCGTGCCATGTTATACTTCTCATCTTTTGATATATATCAGCCAATCCTTTTATTGAAGTCAAGATATCAAAGAATTATTTGCCTAAATATACCCGATTTACCTCCCTCTCTAATTTTCCATCTTTGGGAAACATCCCGATCCATTAAGCACTCCTTAACAACCTCCCGAACGTGGCGCCTCTCTTTGGCGAGTTAGCACAGCGCAACAACCATAATATTTAGGTTCCTTTCCCTAGGAAACAGTTGGGCACAATATGTTATCGCTGTATTTGAAAAGTGCTTGGAGAGCCTTCATAAGACAACGTGATGTTAGTGCCGCTAGTGCGTCTGGCAAACCATTAGCACTTTCACTTCCAGTGATTGTAGGGATTGCACTGGGTGGAGCACTTATTATTCTCAGCATCCTTCTAGTGATACTGATTCGCCGTGTGAGGAAAACAGATCATCTAGAAAGGCAACGAATTGCTACAGAGATTCAAGATAGAGAAGAGCAAGTTGAATTTAAGGCATCGATACAGTATGCGCAGCCTCTAGAGCTTAACCCCCCAAAACAACTTTCAGGCAACTCATTTGAGCCATTCGGTGACACTGCAGACGAATTCGTGGAAATAAATCTCGACACCCCACCAAAGACAAGGACGACAGACTTTGGACACTGCTCAAAGGCCAAGAGTCCTCCGAAGCTAAGATATAGGTATTCAAACAGTCCGCCGAAGCCGAAAGTTAAGCGATCATCAGGCCAAGGGGGAGGTTTTCATTATTCCGGGATAAGAGACTCATGGCCCTTAGTTTCCGGCATGCCTCTACCATTTCTTCCTTCTCAAAGCCAGTCAGCAATGATACTGAACCAGGTCGCACCACCTGGATATATAGTAGCGCCTGAGTCAGACTCCAAGTGGCTACGAAGATCATCTTCAAAAGTTATGAAAAACAAAGTTATAGTGTTGATGGAAGAGCCTGGCGACGGGGTTAAACCTCCGTCCTCAACCAAGGGATCAAAGTGGCACAATCCGCAGTGTCGATCCAACTCTGAAACGGAACTATCATCTATCCTTCGATCAACATCTCAACGACTGAGGGCTGCCCATCGACTTTCTCTCACACATACCATGAGCACCTTAGTACAATTACCTGGGCCACCGCCATCCCAACGACCACCAACCCCCCCTTCCAAGAAGCAGGCCAAGAGCCGAGAGGCTCTAATAGATAATGAAGTCAGCTACGCCGAATCTGAACATAGTTCTGTGTTCGAATCGTACATGAGACGAACACCTAGTTCCGAAAAATTATCTAAGAATTCGGAATATGCAGAGAGAAAGTGCGACAGGTCAAAATCACATTCGGGAAACTCAGTCGATAGTTTCTGTGGGCCCAGAGCTCCAGATCTAGTCCTTCCGGTACCATTGGCTTCGTCAAGCAAGCGATACACAGCAAGGGACCAAAGACACACGATGAACATCTCAAAAAATCCAAAAGAACTATCGTTGCCGCTGCGAAAGAACAGTCCCAAATCAATCTGGTCACCAGTAAGCCGCAATTCTATGGTAGAGGCGAAGAAAGCTTCATCCGCGAGCCTCAACCGCATTTCATTATTGAGCGATCCATTTTACTCTGAAGTGAAAAGCTTGGAACCTGTGTTCTCCACGGTACATGTTCAAGCCCCACGACCACTTTATGCTCGGAAGGCAACATTTGACCAGTACGGGGCTTCAATAAAATCTTTAAGCTCTACATCGCCACTTCAAGACGTGTCTGGAAATACTCAACCTGTACCCCCAAAGCATAATCCATGGCTCGCATCACTACCTATGAATGAAACAGATGACAGCCTAGAACGAAATCTATCCCCATGGGATCCGAAAAAAACCATGCGAATACAGCCGGAGCCACAAAGTCCAAAGCACCATGCTTCTCAAAAGCAGGATCACAAGAGATCTAACATTGTAAGAATGCCCAATTTGTCAAGATCACAAAATGCCATCAGTGCCAATGTCGTTCCGGAGGAGTACGAAGATGAACCATTTCCTCTAAAATTGAGTATACCTAGCGGATTACCAATTCATGTTATGGAACCAGAGAAAAGTCCAAGCCCATCGCCGTCCACAACCTCACGCCGACATAGTATGCGACCTCCATCAACGTCGGCGTTCAAACCTTCCTGTACTTCGCTGGATCTTCGCCATAATTCAAGCAATAGACTTCTGGAATGTATCACTAAAGAGTCACAGCAAATTCAGCCTCCAGATCTCTCAGTAAAAAATTGCCTCACAGAGCAACCTAGCAGCTTGGAAGACGAGTTCCAATCCAGGTCGTCAACCACTGCATCACTCGCCCACTCACGAACAACTTCTCAATGTCACAACCGTAAAACTTCAGAACCACGAACCCTAACTTCCTTTTCAACACCCGTCATTAATCCTCGTTCAATTTCGATCTCAGCCCAGCCCTCCTCTACATCACACACCATTATCTCGCCTCCTCCTCTCTCACACTTTCAACCTCCCTCTCCTGTACCACCCATCTTCACAATGCCCATCCCAGGCCACCTTATAGGCCCCCGCTCCCTACCAACACGCTTCAACTCCTCCACCTCTCCCTCCCGAAACTCACTCCGAGCATCAATCGGCCTGCTTCGGAGAATGAACTCAGAAGGCTCTCACTATAGCAATACATACCTCGCCTCAGACATCTACTCACCTATTTCTTCAAGCATAGAAAGCCCTGAACTATCTGCCTATCGCTCGTCGGCTTTGTCACCTTATCCGCGACTCCTGAACCTATCGTCTGATGGCTACGGTGAAGATAAAGAAAGCGGTAGCCGAGGTCGTGGCTATGGCTCACAGTACTATCTCTCAATAGACCAGCGGGAAAGTCCCCAGTATCAATGGAATCACTGTGCGCCTGGCAAAAGGAACTCGCACCTCCTTTACGAGAGAGGAGGACAGCGGAAGATAGAAGAACTTGAGCATGTTATCGAAGATCCAGACGAACTGACCGCTGCGAGGGAAGTTTCTAGCCCCAGTTCTACGGTTTTGACTCTAGGCCATATTCCAACGATTCGTTGGGCCTCTAACCTCTGTATTGTATCATCACCTCCTAAATCTAATTTCAACTCACCGGTGCAAGCAAGCCTCCCACCTACCAACCTTCACCTAAGTCTCAACGCCTACGCCCCCACAGCTAGCACTAGCACTCTACCACCGCAAAAACCTAAATACGTCCGTTGGTCTGACGCTATTCCCAGCACAGCGGCCACCTCCGCGGGCCGCGAGTCAAAACTGGAACACCTTTCCCCACGAACACCGCCTAGGGGTTTGGGTATTAGCTTTTATGATGGACAGCCCGGCAGTGGCCCGAATGGAGAGATGAGGATCGGAACAGGCGATAGCTTAGAGTTATATGATAAGAATGGATTTTTGAAGAATTCGCCTGTTAAAGAGGAGAGCCTTATGGGGAAGGAGGAGAAGGAAGTCAGTGTGGTACTTTGAGGCTGAAAAGGGAAGAAAGATGGGGGCTGTGCTCGGAATGAGGGGTAGTGATATTGAGGGTGGAAGATACGTAAGTATGAAAATATGAGGCTGACGAATTCGTACTGTACTTCCAATACACTGGGTCATTAGCTTAGATGCCCGTTGTCGATGTAGTAGCTTTCTGTTCACATGTTCTTAGAGCACACAAAGTATGCTCGAGACGATGATGAGAGTGATGACGGCAATAATTATGATGGAGAAGTTGATGATTTGACTCTTGGTGGCTCTTTCGGAGGAGCCAATTAGTATTAGCGCTCTCGTCGGAGAGGTTTGGATTGTAAGTTGAGAGATTTTGAGTAGTGGATAAAATGTGGGCTCTTTTACTTCTTCCAGAGATATCTCCCTTAATTTGCTTTTGCTTTTTTTTGTTCTGTTAGCTTAAAGAGGTGTTGCTGTTTAAAAGTAGGGTTTTTGTGATTAGTGATGGTGGTGAGGTAGAGAATTTTACTAGTAACGTAAGGTAGTCTTGGTGTAATGTACTTTCTGCTTCCCTCAATTTTTAGGTATTCATGATCCATTAAATGAGCGACCATTCTAAGAAGCTTTAAAATTTCTCGGATGTTCTTTCTTCTCTGCCTTTGTTTTTTCTTCGCCGGGTGTTATTGATCTCGGGAAATTGTCTTGTTGCTGACTCGGCTTCGGCTTATTCGGATATAACAGATGCCCGAACTATTCGGAGCGGACAGCTCGCGATTTTGGTGCGGATTGGCCCGTAGTTGACATGCACAGGGATCTAATCTTATCAATCCGTCCTTCTCAGTTAGAGGTATCGCGCTTCCTATGGCTACTATTGGCAGACCTCCTGCTTTAGCGGGAACTGGCCTCTTCTCATGTTATGTATGGGGATGAAGTTCCGACTCCGGGAGGATCGGACAGGGACGACGAGTACAGCAGGCAGCACCCCTTATAGAAGTATTCCTTCTCCCTCGGTATATGCATATCTTTTTTTTTCCCCAATCCTCTCACTTAATCACTGTTGGAACTGACCTCAGTAATGGCACCAGTAGTCCCCGAAAAGGTCCGTCTCATCCTCAACATAACACCCACCCTCTTCGGGTATATCTTCACCCTCCTCAGCCAGCGCATCCGAGCCACCATCCATAAATATACCTTTGACCAAACGCCCAACCCTAAGCAAGTCGTCGTCCTAGGCGGCTCATTCACTGGTCTTGCTCTTGCCCGTCGACTCGCTGAATCTCTACCATCTGGATACAAAACCGTAGTAATTGAAAAGAATTCGCATTTCAACTATGTCTTTAACTTCCCTCGATACTCGGTAGTTGAGGAACGAGAATGGAAAGCGTTCATCCCTTACGAAGGAATTTTCAGCTCGGCACCGAAAGGAATATCTGAGATTGTTCAGGGGGAGGTAGTTGGAATTTCGGAAACACACGTCACGCTCGCGACGGGTCAAAAAGTGGATTTTGAATACCTAGCTATAGCAACAGGAGCAAAGCAACCCGTGCCAGCGAGATTGTTATCGAGCGAAAGGGATGGAGGGTGTAAAGAGTTGCGAGGATTGCAAGAAAAGATCAAGGAGGCGACAAGAATAGCTATTGTTGGCGGTGGAGCAGTTGGTGTTCAACTTGCGGGAGATATCTCGACTTTTCATTCCAAGGATGGAAAGTCAGAAAAGGAGATTGTTCTCGTACACTCAAGGGACAGGTTATTGAGTAATTTTGGAGAAAGATTAGGATTATACGTAGAGGAGAAGGTAAGAAAGCTGGGTATTGAGGTTGTGCTTGGTGAGCGGCCTGTTGTTGGTGAAGGTAGAGAAGAGTTAATATTCGGAGATGGGAGAAGAGAACGCTTTGATCTTATTGTGAGTGCTTGTCTCTATCTTGCGAAATCCACAACTGTTAAGACTGAAGTGCTGACGACAATAGATTCCTTGCGTAGGCCAAACGCCCAATTCTTCCATTCTCAACTCTTTCTCTCCTTCGTCTATCTCCAAATATTCTGGTAGAATACTTGTGTCTCCTACGTTGCAGGTTCAGAATTCCGAGAAATCTGATGGTGGAGTATTCAAGCATGTTTTTGCACTTGGGGACGTAGCGGAAACTTCCGGGCCCAAGATGGCGAGGGCGGGTATGATGCAGGCGGAAATTGTGCGGAATAATATCGCTAGTTTAATCTCTGGAAAGGAAAAGGGATTAAAAGAATATAAGCCAATGGCGATGGAAGGGGCATTGAAGCTGAGTCTCGGCAAAGTAAGTGAATTGGAAGTGACACAACTGGATTGAGTCATTTACTGACTGAGACACAGAATGAACTGGCAATGTTCATGCAAGATGGAAAGGGGAGTGATTACTTATTCCCGGCAACCAGTAGGAATGTTGATTTAGAGGTTGAGAGAGCATGGAAGATGTTTGGGGCCGGCTTTCCAAAGAAATGAAGAGATAATTGGGAGGATTTTGGTTATTAGACCTTGGGATAGACGATTATTGAGGACCTGAGATTTATACTGCATAATGGGGAATTGTATATGTTACATTTTACAGGTTTTCAAGCCTTACTCGCCGTGCATTAGTACTTACTTCAGCAGACTTCAGCGAGCATTTCGCTAATTTTCGTAATGTGACTAGAACAACGACGACATAATTTAAGGAAGCTAAGAATAAGTCTATGCGCAATTTTATCTAGTGTACCATTGTACACAAATGTCTCAAGATAAATGGGGTTTGAAGTAACCTTATCTCTCCAAAATTTAGGGAATATTATCTTCCTGCCATACCTACACCAATGAGATAGTGAAAGCCTTCTTTAATTGATAGTGTTTAAAGTTGAAATTTGTGAAATAATAAAGAAAAAGCAAATTTTGCATATGACTGTTACTTAGCTGATAATTCTGAAAGCTCTGCACTCTGGAAGTGATGTAGTAGGTGCCGTAATGACTTGAACGGTATATTCTTTTCTGTTGCCACGAGAGTTAGCTTTTATGGAATCTAATGTCAAAAGTTTTAATGATCTCTTAGGATAAGATATAGAGGTATGAAAAAGACTATCGCAAAATGATGTTTGTATTGCGATTTTTTTTTAACAAAAACAATAACCCCCAAGATAAGTGAATGAAACAAACATCTCGGAAGATTTTCCTGCCAGACAGCGCACCTTAAACCAACCACTTTCCCGCCCATTTCATGCATAAAGAACCCAAATTGCAAAACCAGACAACAATGCACCACCCAATGCCCTTCCTTGCTATGATGGAATGCCAGCGCCAGACCCTGAAAATTGAACCTGCCACGCTAAAGATCGGAGGTTATTGCATTTAGCAACTGCAACCACAGGAGCCAGATGTAAGGCAACCGGCACCGCAGCCAGTAGTAACACCACCACAGTCAGTGTATTTGCTGCACTTTTGCCAGTCACCGTATCCTCCCTTGTACGCAAGCCAGCACCACTTTCCATCTCCCGCAGTCCCACAAGCCTTCCAGCAATAGCCACCAGAGCAACCACTCCCAGCCTTATAGTAGCAAGAAGAATCTTCATCAGGTTTAGGAGTGAGAGTTTGGTTGTTGGCAGTGAGTTGCTCTTCCGTGAGCGGTTCCCAATCCTGCTCACCGCGGACGCGGGAATCGCCCATGGGGTGTGCTTCGCAGGCTCGCACTTCTTCGGCTTCAATGCCAGCACTGGCAAGGTCGATGGATGAGATATCCATTACGCCGAGATCACCGCATTCCTCAGCGCGGGAAGAGACGGCGATGGCGAGAATACCGGAGAATTGGGCGGCCAGGAGGAGGAGGCTGGTGTTGAATTTCATAGTTGCGGTTCTGGAGATGAATTAGATGGGATTTGTAAGTTATCTTGGGGAATCTCTTACCTAAGTAAAAGGTTGGGAAGATTGGGTAGTGGAAGTATTAATTGAGATTCGAGGATGATTGATTGTTGTGAATGAAGATGATTGATGAGGATGGTGAGTTCAAACAAAGTCGGAATGTCACTTCCCTTTATACTTCTTCGCCATCACAGATGCAACTTACATGAAGTTAAAGCTAAAGGATTTTTCCGAAGTCCCCTCACACAGCCCTCATTCCTTGCTACCAGCAAAGGAGGAACAGGAGAGGCCGCCACCTCTAAACGTCCTAGTGGAGACGGACTGCAAGGCATGCCTAGTAATAGCTTACCTCGTTTGACCATATTTTACCTTTTGAGCCTCAATTTTAAATTCCGCAGTATGTCATGCGTCTAGTCAAAATCTAGTGGTGGTGCCACGTAAATGAGTTTTGGGGGCTGTGGTTGCAAAGTTGTCAGCTTATTCGTCAAGCCTGCCAAGTGAGGGAGCTTAACCAGAGCTGTTCGGCCTTGGCGACAAGGTAGACACCATAGAGGTCAAGTGTCTATATATTTAGATGTTAAATGCTTTCGAGGGCGCTAATGTGATTGGTTTTTGAAATTTTACTGTGAAGTACCTGCGAGGCTCTCGTTGTCAAGAAATCCTTAATTCACCCTCACTCCAACTTTTTCGATTATATTACTAGGAAATAAAAAATTGAAACAAACTGAGTCTAATTCTTTTAGTCAGGTGAGAAAAAGCGGTGTGAGTAATAAACATAGCCCACGAATGCTGATTTTACGAACATACTGGTTGTGGAAATATGTGTGGTCACTTGCAGGTCGATTTGAGCTAAAGAATTTGTAGAAAAATAGCTTGCAAAGAAGAGCTGTAAAAATTATACCGGTCATATATTTCAATTCATCCCATTGGCCTGGACATAGTTTGCTATTCAAGTATTGGCGATTAAGTAACTTGATATATTATCACATGACAGTGCTAGTTTAAATAAATCTTGATATCCGTAGTAACTTATCCCAAAGGTCTTAAAATTTTGCATTGTTACTGAAAACTTTCTTAGAGACATAGTTGGTATTTTTACAAGAATAATGCGTCACTTCAAAAGGTGAAACCACTCCTTCCATAGTATTTTCTAGGTCTATATTACACGCGACATAATCCTAGTTTGGAGGTCTTGATTTACTTTGCTAGACTTAAGCATCAAAGTTCCTATTGTACTTCCCTGTTAGATTAGCAATACTAACAGCAACAAAAGATGGAGGCTCAAACATCTGATCTGTAGCTTTTGAAGCTATGGATTTAAATTCGTACTCTGAGGCCTCAAACCTGACAATTCATGGGTTTTGAGCATTTAGCAGATGAACAAAAAAGCATCTCTGTCGTAATTGACAAATCATAAAGATATACAGCCCTAAAAGCTGCGGGCCTATAGTGTCAATGCCCCAATCCTCCCCTAACATTCGAGCACTTGACACCAACCATTCTTACACCGTATCCTGTTAATAAAAAAAAGAATCTATTCGAGGTACACTATTACAATCCTCATACCAATACACGCGAAGAAAATCCGACCCACAGCTCTCAGCCCCCCAATCCATCCCACTGCGCGCAATCGTCAAACACCACATTAACCTCGTTCCTTGGCCCACTATCCCAGATATTCCCCAAGTAACCTTCCTCGTTCTCCCAGCTCCATCGCTCGGCCTCACCAATAAGCGATTCTGCCTGACGGCCCGAGAAACTCGCTTAGTGGCGTCAGGGGTTAAGGTTCCATTCCCTTTCGTACCTGAGAAATGCTGACACCGAATCAAAAAGCTGGGACATTTACGCAGTACAGAAAATCCTGCCTGGAACCTTAATTTAGACATCAAATATTTAACGTTAATTCAACACCTGTTCTTGGCGCAAGGCGTTGGTCCCCACATGTGGTGGCGGTTACGGCTAGAATGGCTACAAATGGGATGGAGGCTGCTGTGTAGTTACGATTGATTGGATGACATTAAACAGAGTTTGAAAGTTAACTGGGGTTTTGTAGTGAGAGCTTGTCGAGAAAATGACAGTGATGAGTTGGATTTTGATGGTTTGAAATCAATCAAGTTGTGCATTGGGTTCTGACGCTGTTGGATGACCGATTTTAGGAAGAGGATATGAGAGGAGGATGATTTCTTGTAACGTTAACACTGGTGATTCAAACACAAGATCATGGTAGAAGGTTTTGTGTATGGCTTTTATCTCGAAGGTATGCTAAAGAGCCAAAACTTAAGTTTTTGTACTCTCTTTCCATGGTATTGTTTTATGGCCCAGCCAAGATATTTTCTATGACCCCAAGACTCATGAAAATAACCCACCTCGCACACCCAGATTTTACATGCAAAAGTATCCGAAGTTCCCGACTCGTGCTATCTACAAAGCGCGACTAAGAAATTGTTCTAACATCTCCAAATTACGGCATGACCAAAAATGCAGAAATGCGATCAGAAATCATCTTGAGCTCTTCTCAGAGGGTTTATGCTCCATCAGACAGGAGGGAGACCTGTATAATATGCCTAGGTATCACCAAGGGCATTTGGGAAGCCATCCTGGCTGACAAGAGCGCCAGACTTCAACTCCGGAGTAGCCATGAACCACGCATAACGCTCGATATAGGGCTGGGCATCGAGCCATGGCAGGATATTCTTCATAAAGTCGATTTGTTGCTCTTCGGTGCCGTCTGCGCTGAACTATATTAAGATACAGGTTAGAAGGAGGCCAGGGATACTGAGAGGGTTGGGGAAAAGAGAGATATACCTCGGTAATCCAAACTGGCTTTCCATCGGCGATGATACTAGCATTCTTCATGTATTCCTTGAAATAGTCCAGGCTATCATAATTAGCATACCAATGCACCGGCACAAAATCAATCGGACAACCATGGCACAATTCCATGAAACTCTTAAGCCAATCCATACTTCCACCTCCATTCGAGATCGACGGAGAGCCCAGCTTTGCCCTGGCTGCGAAAGGCACGATGTTAGTCTTATACGATTCAACAGCAACTTCAGGTTTAAGACATGATTGATCTGGAAAGCAGGAATCAGGTTCATTGAATGAAAAGATGTACTTAGACCCCTGATCTAAGGAGAGCTGTACATTGGTCATCCATTCGTTATTGTCGCCATTGTGTGGACTACCCCAGAGCATTGGGATAAACTCCAGGTCCGCAGGGAAGTCTCTAGAAGCAATAGATGCCCAATTGTATGCCCATGAAACCCGAGAGTTCTCTTTGTCGTGCCAATGCTGAATGAATTTCGTGGAGTTGCCAAAGGGAAGGCCACGGGTGTGTTTTTCGGGAGGGGTATAGGTTGACTTGGGCGGAAAACTGGATATTGTGGAGCTGGGTGCTATGGTGGAGGCCATTACTGGAGAAGTCATGGTAATAGTAGTAGGTGTAGGTTCCTCTACCGAAGATGTAATAGGGCTTTGCATCTTCGATATACCCCCTGACTCCTTTTCTCTACTATACATACTAAGCCTATTCCTAGCGCCACACTTAGCAGTCGGATCCCCACTACAAGGCATGCTACAATTGTTCTCTCTGGTCAATGTCGAACCAGCACCGAAACTATTTCCGCACCAGCATTCGCGGCCATACTCAAGGCCGAAGTAAGCGAATTCAGTGCAGGCGAAAGCACATTTATCAGTTGTCATAGCATCATCGGTAAAAAGCTTGCCACCGAGTGCGCGGATACCGTTTCCCTCGGTAAAGCAACCTTGATACTTGTAAGGCCCAGCAACTGATATGGGTGTCACTATAGGAACAGGGGATTTTGGGACGGTCAGAGACTCAATAGCTGTCGCTACCCACAAGGTTATCGGATCTAGCATGGTTGTTGATTTGTAGACATGAATTGATTTAGTGGTGTATGCAAGTCTAGTATTGATTGTAGTATTTGTGGGAACTACTGTTGTGTGCTCGCTATAAGATATGTAGTTGCTATAAGAAGCGTGCTTATTGTGGGAGACATGTTTACCGTCAGACATACCATCTAGGCTTCCAAGGAGACTAGGGCAACGAGTTAACGGAGCGGCAACCGGAGAGCTCGTATCAGTTAAGGGAGAAATCGATGAAGATATGAGTGCGTTGGCATGACTGTATTCGCTTAAAACCGAAGGATTCAATGTAAGCTGAGCGGTATTAGGGACACCAGAGCGCTCATCAACTGAAGAAGAAATCGCTGTAGGTACAATTGTGCTAGTGACCTTAGCGTTGGCAGGTTTGATTGTCGCAGAGATAGTGGTTGAATGTAGTGCAGTCGAGGCTGGTGTAGGAATAGTATCAATATACGGCTGTACAGACTCCACAGGCGAAGAGAGTACTACGATCGATATTGTAGTAACTTCTGAGGTTGAAGGGACAGCAGAGGCTGGAACAAGTTGTGGAATGGTGGAAACAACTGGGGACTGAACTGGTGCGTTTGTCGCGGGAGATGCAGGTGGAGAGAGATTTAAAACAGTCTGAATTGACATAGTTCCACCGGTCGACAAGCTGCTAATAGTTGCAGGACCCGTTGGCACAATCTCTGTGAATGTGCAACTCAACACGATATCCCGGGCGTGCTTGCGGCCAAGTGTATTGCTGATATTGAGGAGCGTTAAAAGGAAAAAGAGGACTCGAGCTATGTAAGCCATGTTGAGAGGATGGTAAAGACTGCGATTGTGGGGAACAATTGTACCTAAACTTATCAGCGGCCGTGTTATGGAAATAAGGTGGCTCAGGTCATCTGCAAAAGCTGAAATGAACACGAGTAGCACGAACACAAACTAGACGGCAATGTAGAAACTTCTTGACTTAGTTGTAACCAAAAGGTGCAACTTACTAGAACGAAACCTCTGGAGATCGGGGAAGGTGGAAATATGATTAATGTTGCAGTCTTGAAAGTCGAGAGCTTGAGAGTGAATGATAAAATTACGAGTCCTCGGCCTATGCTTGGACACCCTGGAGAAGTGAATATCTAACGACAAGGGATCCAATTTAACAACAGCAGTTTCGCGACCCTGCTTAGGAGGAGTGACAGCGGCAAAATGCCCTACGAGAGGTTTGTACCTACGTATCCTACTCTCCCACTTGAGATGAAGCATCCTCCCCCATACGCTCCTCGTACATCACGCACAACATTTGTGAACACCCAGGGTGAAACAATTTTAAAGAATAACGATTATCTCTTGTAAAGGCCATTGAATGAGTATTCGATCAAGGGAGCCTGATCCCCCCCTCTTTGATTTTTAACACCTTTAAGCTTACACACCATCCGCTCTTCTAACCTCGAGTGAAGTGATCAATGCGTTGAAAAGGAATTTGGGGGCTTTCAAGATTTGCTTGAGTATAACAATGTTCTAGTTGCCGTGGTTGATGATTGATACTAAGTTATCCATGGCACTGAAAAAGGGGCAGCCGAAAGTAAGGAAGTTGCACTAATGGCTTGAATAGGTGCCCGGATAACCACGTGCCGCCAATTAATCATATGCTTTGGCTACTGCAATAAAAAAGCAAGCTGAGGGCGCCCCACAGCAAAAGACGTAACCAGAGATTGGCAAGTCTTGGATGCGATGCTAACATTCATGGTATTCATACCAATTTGCATAACATTTTGCTACAATATTATAAGTTAATATTACATTGCATCTCTATGGCCTCCATACTATCATAACCTCCATGAGTTTATGATCTGACGACAAGGCGCTGTGCCAGCCTTGACAGCCTCGCCCGAGCATCATGAAGTTTGCCAAAGAATTGGAACAGGACTTGGTTCCAGGTAAATCTAACACAATTTGATTTATATAACCCGCATTAATATATTTCCAGAATGGCGAGCGAAGTATCTGGACTACAAAGCAGGGAAGAAGTACATTAAAGCTGTTGCTCGAGCTACAAACCGAGTAAATGCGACGCCTCGGGCTCCCAGCGCACCGAAAGGACCAGTCCCTCAAAATCGGAGTTTATATGGCTCAACCTCACCATTCACTCCTCGAAATAGACCTCCTTCTACTCTGCGAACACCTGGGACAATCGCCAATGGAGAAGCGCAACCATTGCAGGCCTCGCCCAAGGCCGCTGCTGAGGAATTGCAGCAAGACTCCAGCGAATCTTCCGAAGACCCATCTGCACCTTTAAAACATACACCTCCGATGCCAATACCTCATCGTAAAAGATCGCAGGGTCCTTTGGATGAAAATACGGGTTATGGCAGCTTCGTACCAACACCACCAAGAAAGCAAAAAGTTCCATTTGAACTCCCAGAACCAGCAATTGATACAGAATCCCCTGCTAGAATCGAAGCAGAGCCTTCAACACCAAAAGGCCGGAAACCAGCTCCACTGAGAAGTGCCTCTATGGCTGCACCCAATGCGTATGAGATTGGGCCAACCACTCCACCCCCGAGATCTGCCTTTGCTTCGATCCGCAACAGAGTACCCCAGAATGGCAATGTGCGAGGGTCATTACGTCGAATGTTTTCCTCTGTCCAGTACCCGCTTACTTCATCAGAAACACGACGGATTGACATGGATATGGAAGCACTTGATCAGGTGAGGTTGCGGCAGAAAGAGTTCTTCAAGTATATGGATAAGCAGCTGAACAAAGTGGAAACATTCTATAAAGAAAAGGAAGAGGAGGCCGGCGATCGACTAAAGATTCTGCGCGAGCAATTGCATGAAATGCGAAACCGAAGGATTGAGGAAGTTGCAGCTGCCCAACATGCTAAAGCAATTCGCAAGGAGGATGAGCGCTCTGTTTTTGACTTCAATCGACCACGGTCGAACAGCAAGCAGATGGAGAACGATGAAGCCAGCCGTCCAACCTCTAAAGACCACTTGATTGCTTGGTTTGATCCGCTCGATAGAGTACTTGAGAATGCTAAAGCCAAAGCTTTTGGTCCGCATCCAGGGTCAAACTCAAAATCGCTTCAAAAAATGCAAGAATCACCAGAGATGAGGGCAAGGACGCAAGCGCATCGGAACGCTGGCTTTGATAGCCGAGACTATGTCCAACGACATAATTATGAAGACGAAGTTCCATATCGAACGGCGAAAAGAAAGTTGAAGCTTGCGCTGCAAGAGTTCTACAGGGGCATGGAACTCCTGAAATCATATGCTTTACTAAATCGCACTGCTTTTCGGAAAATCAATAAAAAATATGACAAAGCGGTCAACGCGGATACTCCATTAAGGTATATGGTTGAGAAAGTCAACAAAGCGTGGTTCGTGCAAAGCGATGTCCTCGATGGTCATTTACATGCTGTAGAAGATCTATACGCAAGGTATTTTGAGCGAGGAAATCGTAAAGTTGCTGTCGGAAAACTCAAAAGTGGTTCGGGAAAGTCTCGAGACCAATCTGCAAGTGCTTTCCGAAATGGAATATTGATTGGTACCGGACTTGTTTTTGGAATCCAAGGTCTCATCTATGGCCGTCAATTGTTGTTTCATCCAGATCCAACCATTCGCCTCCAAACTAGCTATCTACTTCAGGTTTATGCAGGCTATTTTCTTGCACTATACTTGTTCTGCTGGTTCTGTTTATGTTGCTGTGTTTGGGCGCGTAACAAGATCAACTACGCTTTCGTTTTTGAATTTGACCCAAGACACCATTTAGACTGGCGGCAACTATCTGAATTTCCATCCTTTATCGTGCTTGTCCTTGGTTCATTTACATGGGTGAATTTTTCCAGATATGGAACGGCCGAAATGTACATATATTATCCTGTCATCTTAATATTTGTGACAATGCTTTTGATATTTTTTCCTGGACCGGTTTTGTATCATAGAAGTAGGAAATGGCTTGTTTATTCTCATGTAAGTCTCTTAGGCCTAACCTATCAATCTGGATCAACTAACTTAAGGAGTGGCGTTTGCTTTTGGCTGGGTTATACCCCGTGGAATTTAGAGACTTCTTCTTGGGCGATATGTGGTGTTCTCTCACGTATGTCACGAGTGTGAGTATTTTTCAATTTTCAATCTGCCTCTTGAACATGACTAAAATCTCAAAAGAATGTGGAACTTTTTTTCTGCTTATACGCAAATGAGTGGAACAATCCAGGACAATGCAACTCGACCCACTCTCGCCTTCTCGGTTTCTTTTCAGCACTTCCTGCGATATGGCGCTTGTTTCAATGCTTGAGACGCTACTACGACACTCGGAACATCTTCCCTCATCTTGTCAATGGCGGAAAATATTGTGCGTCCATAGTGTACTATGTTACACTAAGTTTGTACCGAATAGATCAGACAAACAGTAAATTGGCTATATTCATCACATTTGCGGCTATCAACGCAGTATATGTTTGTAAGTATTTTCATCTCCCCTATCAGGATGTCGCTCACTCACTCTAGCTATTTGGGATCTACTTATGGACTGGTCTGTCCTTCAGCCTCATGCCTCAAAGAAATGGCTCCGTGATGTACGCGGCTTCAAATCAACATGGTGGTACTATACAGCCATGTTTTTAGATCCAATATTTCGCTTCAACTGGGTTTTCTATGCCATCTTCACACACGATACACAACACAGTACACTCGCCTCATTCTTCGTCGCTTTCTCAGAAATCACCCGAAGAGGTATCTGGACCTTGTTCCGAGTTGAAAACGAACACTGCTCCAATGTTGCCCGATTTAAAGCCTCTCGCGACGTACCATTGCCCTACTCCATTCCAACCGCGTCAGAAGAAGATTTCCAACGTCGCGAAACCTCAGTGATACCCGAGCAAGATCCAACACAAGCAAAACCCGCCGGCTCACAATTCTCACGCGTCCGCAGCCGAACAAGCACCATGCTTGAAGCAGGCGAACTACCCAGCAGTCCTTCACTTCGCCGTCGTCTTACCCCACAACGGACATTTACTTCTATTGTTGCAGATGCGCATACGCAGGATTTCGAGAAGAAGAGGAAGCCGGGCGTTGGGGATAGTGGTACACCTGGGAACCGCAGGGGGGACGAGGAAGACGGTGATGGTGCGGGGATGGCGGGAGCGGAGAGTAGTGACAGTGATGGGGATGATGAGAACGACGTGCAGGATTTGTTGGATGCGGAGGAGTTATTGAGAGCAAGGGGTACGGCTAGGACGGTTAGTAAGACTGTCGAGGGGAGTGGAAACGGTATATCTTAACGATATATCTGTTTTGGAAGCTATGAAACCAAATAGCTAGTGGATTTTTCCTTCAAGGATGCTCCAACTGGAAGTAGCTACTATAGTTTGTCGGTAGACCTCCCGTGTGCAGACCGCCTCCCGGAATATATATCCTATTTTCAATTGCTACCCCAGCCGTTCCATGCCTCGGAAGATCCATCGGTGCATAAGTCTTCCACGTGTTTGTTCTAGTATCATATGCTTCATTATGTGGGAATACGCCAGAGTCCGTTTCTTTATCTCCTTCTCCACCAACGGTGAAAATCTGGGTCCCAATGACTCCAGAGGAACAACCACCTCTGGCAGTTGGCATGGTAGCCAATTTTTCGCTCCAGCAGTTTCTCTTAATATTATATGAGAAAACTGTGCTTTTCACATTGTTATGTCCGTATGCCCTGCCACCAAGAACATACAACTTCTCGTCAATCAACCCCACACCAGCATGATCCCGTGGCTCAGGTAAGTCAGGAAGGATAGTGAAGTGTCTAGTCGTAATATCATACGCTGTAAATATAGACACGGTTCCCTCCTGGTCATCAGTAAGATTCGTATATGCCAAACCGCCAGCGAGGTACACGGTACTACCACTAACGCCCACAGCCGCACTTCCTACCCACCTTCCCTTAGGCAATTCCCCAATCTTCTTCCACATATCTAATCTAGAATCATACGAAAAACACTCGCCGCTCGCATTCCAGAATGTGGGGTCATGGGGTACGGTTGTTAGACCTCCGAGGACATAGATTTTTCCCTGCACCACGGCGCAATTAGGGTGGTTTAGCGGAATTGGTAGTGAGGCAACGAGACTCCAGGTATTAGTTGAAGGGGAATATTTCTGTACTGTGGTCACGGTTGGAAAATTTCCGTCCGGGGCCTGGTATAAGCCGCCGATGATGTAGATTGTATCGGGGCTGAGTGTGACAGCACTGTGTTCTTGTCGTGGGTGGATGGGGATTGGAGCGATAGGCGTCCATGACCCAGTGGCAGTGTCACCATCGTGAGGCTTGATTACGGCGCTAGAAACTAGGTTGGTTAGGAGACTGAGGATTGTGAGCGTGGAAGGAAACATTGTGAAGGTCGAGATGGATAAGGAGCCATAGAGTGGAGCGGCGCGGGGCAAGTAGGTTGGGCCTGTCAAAACATAACCACAGGGATTTCTCCAAATAATCATTGCCAATACTCTCCTGCATGATTGCTGTCCATCGCCATGCAGCATGCATGTGGCGTTACCGCTCCTGTATTCATGTTGACCACTGGTAAGCGAGCCGAGAACCCGCCGTAGTCAGGGGAAAGATCGCCTCTGCAATGCATATCTTGGACACAACACTGAACTGGTTACTGCTAAAATATAGCGTTCTAACGATTAGTTTGCGAGGGTTTTTTCAGCAGTCATTTGGGATATCGGCTATTCAAGGACAACTGGCACCGCCGGATAAGCATACAGCCTTGTGGAGCTAGTCGGGTGTCAGATCCTGTTTTCGTTTGCTTGGAAGGCGGAATGGGAGTACGGCTCCGTAACCTTGATTTTGTTTATGTTTCAAGGTGGCGCGCTGCGGTGCAAAGGGTTTGCAAATGTGGTGGCTGATTGGGCGGTGCAAGACGGCATGTAGCGAATTTTACAAGAGCGGGACAGTAACATAGACAGAATATGTCGTTCAAGGCTGTCAGCGCTCAGCTCAGGGCATCCTTGAGGGCTGGATCTACTTGCAAAAGATCAAAGCGTCTTGTAGCCTAATATTAAACGAAGTACATAGAATTTTTGAGTACTCTCTCGAGTCGGCAGTTCATTAAGTTTATTTTGGGAGAGAGAGCTCTGTCTTGTACGATGTTTATAATCTCAAAGCATTTTCAGTTCACATAAAACAAGGTTGATATGGCGGCGTTAGTTGTCCTTGACATCGTCGCGCTAGTAGCAGATCTCGTGATCGGAATTATACAAATCTTACCACTCCTCGATACACATAACGTTCCTGAAGGTTCAACATCAATAGTCCGTGTAGGTATCGGTCTCTACAATACTAGTAGCCTTGGGGGTGACGTCCCAGGAATAACAGTTTGGAATGAGGATGGGAAAAAGTTGGGAAATGTACCTACTCACAAAGGAACAAAAGTCGAGGCGGGTGCATACGTAGATATTGTGGTTCCGCAAAATCCAGCAAAGCTGCAACCCACTTATGTTAAGATTGAAGGAGGAAATGATTCTGTTTGTGTTGCGTATATTGGTCATGCTTGGCCGGATGGAACGAGGCGAGGATGGCTTGGCGATATAGGAAAGGTGTGCGGGAGAGAATGGTTTTACTCTAATACCTATGTGACACAACCGAATGGGACGCAGTACAAAGTAGGTTGAGCCCTTAGAGTTGTCGACTCTGTCTCTAACATTTTGGAATAGCCATTCTGCACTTGGATTGGGGGTATAGGAGCAACGCCAGGCTGGACGACTGAGATGACAATTCACACACCGGAATTTAGTTCGATTGGACAGTCGAACGACTTCTCAGTGCCTCCCGATCCATCTTCTTTGTGCCGCTCATCTGCTAGCACATGGGGTAATAAGCCAATTGCTAGCTCTGGCAGCATTAGAACAGCGAGCTTGTTCGGAATTTTTACCCTGTTCAGTATGCTTACCAATGCCATTCCAACAGGACAGAAGTCAATTTCTACCTCCGCATCACCGTTCCAGAGCACAATAGTCGGAAGTCACTATGCTCGACATAATAGCACCGCACTATGCTCTAGTCCCCTGTCTTATGGGCCTGACTTTGTCTCATTCCATGAAGGTGTATTTTGTGATATGACGAAAAAACATACGATACCGCTTTGTAAATTTGCACAACAATATGACTGCTATGATTGGAATACGCACTCTCTAGTGGATCGAAAGTTGAAGAAACGAAAGATGGGATATAGTGAGGTGATTGAGTGGAAATAATGAAGATTCAGATGACATTACACGATGGGAAATTAGACGGTTGAACTATAGTAAATAGTCACGGCAGGAATCAAAGGGAATTAGGTTAGTAAAGTAGCTTATAAATAGTATTATATTAGATCTTCTTTCGAAAATTATTGACTTGAAAGGTTCCATCTCGGGCGGAGCCAGGGAACCCCTCGTTAATCTGTGTGACTAGAGTGCTTAACCTAGCGAGTTGCTTTCTAAGCAATCCGTCGCCCCTCTAGCCGTTAATGTTTATACTTCTCGAGAAAGCACCCTTTGTTCATTTAATCACTTAGATCGTTTGGTTTACACCTTAGTTTTAGTTTCAGGAGAAGTGGTTTGTGATCGGCTAACCCCCCAGGTATCCAAGGCAACGGTGACAATAGCGCATTTTACTGAGCAAATACTCGGATTCTGGATACGCGTATTCGGCTGCTTAAGCCCCGCAGCCGGCGAATTGTGGACACCAAAGCTGTGCCTCAACAAGGGATAAAGATAAACTGTGACCATCAAATACACATTTCGTATCACAGTTTTTAAAAAACGACACATTAACTGTCGACTAGACAACAAGTATAGGACCCAATAAGTCCTAATTAAAGGATGTAAAAGATCATTGTGAAGACTATAGTTCGCTTTTATACACATGAATTTACAAATAGGACTAGCCTCTTTAGCCTTCCATTATATGATTACGACCAGGAAGAGGTTTCCAATCACAGTGATTTGAAGCCTGGGTCAGCATACGTACATCCTTGTCTGTTCCTAGCTTCACCACTTTCCTTTTTTTTTGATGAAGAACCCCTTTTCATTGCACATATAAGACCTGAACTTTCCCTCAGTTCAGTGTGTAGAGTTGCAACGATATCATTGCAATTTCCAATCCGAGTCATGTCATCAGCATTGAAAATGATCTACCCTAAAAATATTGTGGTGTTTACGCTTGTCTTTCAATTATTGCAATCAGTTTTGGCATCTAAGCCCAAGCCCTCCTTCTGTAAAGCATTTCCAGGTTCCCAAGACTGGCCTAGTCTCTCCCAGTGGGCATCACTGAATGCCTCAGTTTCTGGCCGCCTACTGAAATCCTCCTCACCCGGTGCAGTTTGTCATCAGGGTCAACTAGCTTACAATGCCACTGAATGTTCTAAAGTTCTTAATGGTTGGTACACTGTTCTCTTGCACACAGAAGATCCAGTTAGTAGTGCATGGAATAATTGGAACAACGACTCCTGTTTACCCACGTTGCCGTCACCCTGCAGCGGGGAAGGATATCCCGTGTACGTAATCAATGCGACCTCCAAGGAAGATGTGAAAGTAGGCGTTGATTTTGCGAGGGAACATAATATTAGGTTGAATGTCAAAAGTACGGGGCACGATTACCTAGGAAGGTACCTCCCTCTCAGCTCGGCACAAAATGCAATTCCAACGTTAATTTATCATAGGTCAACCTCACCAAATTCTCTTTCCATATGGACACATCATCTAAAAGGGATCTCAATTGCCAAGTCTTTCAGACCTGAAGGATGTAACTTTTCCATTAATGTCCCTGCCATCACTGCTGGAGGCGGGAATCAAATGGGAGAAGTAAACCTTGCTGCTAACCGTGAAGGCTTGTATATATTATCAGGAGGTTCGAAAACAGTGAGTTATGGCGGTTATCTCACTGGCGGAGGACATTCGGCTCTGTCTGCCACATACGGTATGGCAGCTGATTCTGTCCTGGAGCTCGAAATTGTCTCCCCCTCCGGAGAATTCATGATTCTTAATGAATGCCAAAACCAGGACCTCTTCTGGGCTACTCGTGGTGTAAGTACGCTTCCGCTCTCCTTCCAAATTAGCCATGAGACTAGAAGAGGAAAATGGAAAGAGATTAACAAGTTCGAAAATAGGGAGGAGGTTCTACTTTTGGCATAATCACATCTGTAACCGTCCAAGCGTGGCCATCATTTAACTTCTTAACCATAGAAGCATCCTTCGGTGCCTTCACAGGAACCACATCTTTCTATCTAGCCACAAGCAACTTTCTCTCTCAATTCCGTGTTCTTTCCTCTCTTGGCATTACTAGTTACAACTTCATTTCAGGAAACAGCTCTATCAACGGCATCAACTATTCTAGCTTCAGTGGTACTTTCATGTTACCCGTCCTCTCCCCCGAAAACACCACTTCCTCCCTCACCGCAGCCTTATTGCCTCTTCTCACGAACATCTCAGCCACATACCCTGAGCAATTTTTTGTCACTATCTACATTCTATGATTGGTGGCTTACTCGAAACAGCTCTGACTACGCTGGGATCGAGCTCGTTGTTGGGTCGCGATTGGTTGGTACTGATGCGCTGCAAAATATCGATGCATTGGAGACCGCTTTGAAGGGTGTAGCGCCCTCAAATACTGCTGGGAAAGGTTTGAATTTTTATTTACTTGGCGGGGAAGGGGTTAGAAATGCAGTCCCACGGGGTGGAATGAATGCTATCAATCCTGCTTGGAGAAGATCTTTGGTACACGCTGGTTTGTGTTCCTTTTGTTTTCTCCTGGGTCTATTTGACTACTCTTTTAGATTTAGCTAACAAAAAGAAACTAGTAACGGGGGCGACTTGGACGCCATTAGATAATGCCGCCAAAATTAAGGAGACATCGTATCTAACGAACACAACAATGCAATATCTTCGTGATTTGGACCCAGACTCAGGTGCATATGTCAACGAAGCAGATCCAAACGAGCCGAATTGGCAGCAGGCGTTCTGGGGAAGTAATTATGATAAATTATTAGAGATCAAGAGGAAGGTGGACCCGGGGGATGTGTTTTGGTGTCAACCTTGTGTGGGTAGTGAGAGGTGGAAGACCGTAGAGGATAAGCTGTGTAAAGTCTGAAGAGAAGGCGGATCAGTCATGTGTCATTACAAGTCAATAGCTTATAACAACACGCCTGAGTAGACTAAGCAGAGATATACAACTCACATTTAACACAAACATAATGTGAACAACACCAGCCCCCTTTGCAATACACGGTGAGCGATTTCGAATTTTGTGATCCCATCAAATAGAATGCTGACCAGCTGACGTGATGCCGCGTATGGTGACTGCCAATAGAACACTCTGTCCAATCAACACACACTAACCAGCCTCAACAAAGCCACACTTTTTCTGACATCTGTAACGGGTGAGTAAGAATGAATTCGTTCCTTCCTGAGTGGGGGACCTAGTTTCTTCCACGATACATAGCCTTCAATCAATTAAACACAGTCATGAATCTGCTCACGTGGCTGAAATTTACGCCTCATTCATGTACTGAGACTTCGGAATTGAGAGGTAGTTAAGAGTTCGGGTATAGTGGCATCTTACAGCCCCTAGAGCCCTACTGTACTTCTTTGCCGAGGTGCCTCGTGATGCTATTGACAAAGTGTAGGCAGAAACTTATAAGTGTTGCTATAAAACCTTCTTTGCCCCTCTTACCCCTAGACCGATGATAACTTAGGCAATAACTACCATTTTATAAAGCACATCATTTACTTATTGTCTTCTTAGAATTATACTGAAACATATACCTCCTCGCCAGGATGGCAGATCAAGCAGTTCAAGCACACAATGCTGGTACATGACCTTCCTCATTCTCTTAATCTATAACTAACATCCTACAGCACGCGCTGAAGCTCAAGGAGGCCCCCGACCCTCCTTGACATGGTCCAATGACCTTGCTGCCAAGGCCCAAGTCTGGGCCAACCACCTCGCTAGCATCAACAATATGCAGCACGACCCTAACTCTGGTGGTGGGGAAAATCTCTATGCCAGCTCAGGCGGTGCCTCATTTGTAGACGGTGTTCACGCATGGGTTGATGAAAAGAAGAATTATCATGGCGAGAAAATTGGAGAGGGGAATTTTGGGAGCTATGGACATTATACACAAGTCATTTGGCCGGAGACAACGCAGGTGGGTATGGCGATGGCGAAGGGGAGTAATGGGTGGGTTTATGTTGTAGGACGGTATTCTCCAGCCGGGAATTTCACTGGGAAGACTGCTTGGAGGCCTGGACCAAACTCTACATCTCCCACAAAAGGTACGGAAGCTAGGCTTCCTCCTCAATATCCATCTCAAGGGCTAATGAAGATTGGTTGTATAGGGAGTGACGGCTTGATGTTTCTCAATGGCTACAAAGATGGACAACTCCATACTATTGTGGGATGGTATAGTAAGCTTGAGGCAAACATAACCAGCTTGCCCAATGCTCAATCGCAGACCAAGATTGACCGCTGGGAAGGTAGTGAACAACATGGTAAGTCATTCAAATTCTCTCGTATATTTAAAACTATATAGGAATGTATAATCTAATGATATTGAAGTGACTTTCCCCGATGGCAACGTCCTAACATGGTCAATTCCTTCGGATGCCCAATCTAAGCCAGATCAAACTAAGGTTGGGACAGCACATAACAAGCAAAGAAATTTTGATATATACAAGGACAACAAGCGTAAGGTGTTTGATCTTGATGGTATTTCGTACAATGTCATTTACTGGCTTGGGTGAGCCTAGTTATTGAGATAAGTAACTTGAAGTAACCGTAATTTTTTTATTTTAGACTAAATATAATTAGAGCGGCAATAGTAAAATTAAATCAAGGAAGCTTCTAGGTTGAGAGAACAAACGCACCAAGCGCTCAAATAAGCAGGGTCAATAGTACTAAATTTATTGTGAACAGTTCTATTATTTGATCTAGCACCACAAAATCGATCAGAAAAACTGCAACAGGTCCAATTCCTTTTATCTTAACACTATTCATCCTACCTTATATTCTATTTGTCAGCGATGTCTGTTGCCCTATGCTGATTCGAGTTTCGCGCTGAAATAACCTCTTCATCCATTTCCTGTCCTCCTTCTTCTATGATTTGCTCGCTATTTTGACTAGAAATTTCTAGCGCTCCATGAATAGATGAAGACGCTGGTGCTAGAGTTACTGGATTTGGCGGCAGCTCACAATCCTTACGGTTGCCCAGGTGATACTTTTTCGCATATTCTCTAGTAACGGGCACATCATCATACTTCCCATTCCACGGTTCAACGCCTCGGCCTTCAGCTGCTAATCGATGCACCTGAAACATGCTATCTATAATCCAGTGATCCCTCCGGTACCGGTTTTCTCCCATACCAAGCCAACTTCGGTTCAGTATTAGCGGCAGCGAGTAGTTGAGCCCGATAAGGAAAAGGCCACCGAAAATTATAAAGGCGACTCCAAAAGCACTGAATGATTTGTAGTTTGACGAATGGATCATTTGAATTTTACATAGCTGTTTTTCATCTGGCAGCTCCGGGGGAGAAATATACTTATTGACACCAGCGAGTGGCCAGTTCTGTGGTGGTGGAAGTGCATGTTCGACTATGCGGCGCTGAAGCAGAGCAAGTGTAACATTATGAATGTTTGCTACCTCCATTTGCCAATGATTTTCTTCCAGGGGGGACGACAGTAGAATATTTCCATATAACTTGTCTTTTGCCAGAAGCCAATCACCTGCGAGAAAAGTGTCCATGGCCCGGATTCTAGACGCCCAAAGAGCTTGCTGCAACAACTTGAATGTTGCTGATTGACGCTTATTCAGATTCAGCGATTGGATTATACTGTCATTCAATTGATAATATCCAACTAGATTTGTGCATGATTTAGAGCTGCAAAACTGGTATTGCTCTACACAACCTAGCCCTGATAGAGTCCGGTTGGAGATCCAATACTGACCAGGGCCAGGAACCATTTCTCCAGATATCCAAGCTTTAAACAGTGGGTCGGTTACCTCCCCGGTATATGCAACTGAATTCACAAGGCTGAGTATGTTGACATCAGCGTCATCCCTGTAGAAATCTTCTATTGGCTGAAAAGTGCTCTCTGTAAGGTTGCCAGGGGAGAAGACGAAGAAGCTAGAACATATTAGCAAGTATACACTAAAATGATAGAATCAAGTTGAAGGTAGCCTACAAAGCGTTATAAACACCACTTCCTGGCAGAGTTGTGATGTTATAGGCCGTTATTTGGAATGTGAATGGCAGAGTAGAGAAATTAATTGTATCATTTTGATCGAATCCTGGACCAATATAGTAGTATCTGTGAAACATTCCGGGTGGCTCTCCATATGACCCATTGGTCCAGTCTGAGCTATATTTTTCCTCAAGTGGAAATGGTGCACATGATGTTACTTTACGTAGTTGTAATCTGTCACCAGGGTATGCGTTAATTCCCAGGTGGATATGAGAGTCAATAAGCTCGGAGTCTATCTCAAAAGCAGCTGTAGTGCAGACTCCTTCCTTAAACGGGCACGGCGCTTCCCTGTTGACTCGAGACTTTAGCCGAGGGACAATATATTTATTGCATTGATCTAGGGTAAACGCTGAAGTGTTTTGATAGCAGTTCCGGGAGTATTGTAAACTTTGGGTGTAGCTCCATCGGGTTGCAACTGCAAGGGCATTGCTTGATTCAAGCGCCTCTTGTGTAACTTGACCGGGAATCCGATTTGATACACTTGCAAGAGGAGAAACAATCCAGCCACATAAAGATGGCCGGATTAGAACTATTTCGTTAACGTGAGCGACTCTAGATGAAAATATTGATGCCACAAAAAGTAAGTTCATATGAAGTGTTGCAACGACAATAACCGGTAAGCTTCGCTTCATGCTGTTGGTTGTACTCCGCCGCCAGCTCCACGCCATCTCGATAAGATGCCAGAATACAGCAGAGCTTGGAAGCCCGCTCCTCAGCAAAATTTGTCTCAGATGGTGTAGCCCATCTTTATCCAATGTCGTAGAATAAATCTGATGTAGTATATAGCACAGCATGTCCCACAGATGGCTACCGCTAAATGAAACGAAGACAGCAAGAAAAGCTATCAGCAAATTACCAACTCCTGTAGGTAGTGTGAGGGTGGCACCAAAAGCATGGCCATGCTCTTCAGAAAAAATATTAGTCGACCGTTTGCACATTCAGACTGAGCCCCAACGGTTTTGACGCTCTGAAAGGAAAGCCAATAAAACTATGTACTTACCCCAGTTTGTCCAAAAGCCGACATGAATAGACTCCGAATCCATCGCTTTTTTGACGACAAGAAATACTCAAATTAGAGACAAGGGAAAAGGTGGTAAAAGAAGGGATGAGAAGCAAGTACAGCAGCCTGTAACGAAACACTTTTCAATTTTGCGAAGTTACCAGCCTTCTCGAGCCCTTAAATCTCATACCTCTAGCTCTATCTTCCTGCGATACTATTTTTAAACTATGATAAAACTTCACGGCGTGTTCCGTTGTGACATTCAATAATCAATATTGTGGCTGGGTGGCGGATTTAGTTTTGGGGCTTTCTCTAGAATATCACAGGTGGACATAAAGCGAGCGGTATGAAAGCCTGATATCGCTTAAGAAGAATCAATTGAGTTTAACGCCTGTTCTCCCTCCTCTTTTTTCTGATGGTCTCTCTTACTGTGATTCTCCTGGCAGTGTTCGTAGTAGGAGGCAAAGGTATAGGATAAAACACTCTTATGATTGTGAGACAGTCTAGGGATTAGTATAAAGTCAAGTGGCCTTTATAGAGTTTATAGTTGATCTTTTTATAATTTCTTAAGACCTATCTTTTTTATATAACTTATTGGAGCAATCCATATAATATAGTAGACTAATGACATAGCACGTGCGCACGGCTAATTATCGCCCCAGCAGGTCCGTGACCCTTCCGGGTTAGAGAGTTCCCGAATGCAACCATCCCTCCCTTTGGTTCGCTTATTGTTTTGCCACTTTTTACGAGAGATAACACTATTATAATATTTCCTTGTTTGAAAGCACACTGTGTAGCTGAATTAGCTGCATTTACTTCGCACCTCTCGCATTTGGTGCTTTTATTCTGTTTTCGTAAAATCATATTGTCGTTGCTGCGACATATACTCGCAAGGCTACCTAGTACTGTAGCTTCTTTTATGGCCTCCTAGAACTTACAGAATAGTCATATGCCTTACAATCCCAGTCCTTATCCTCCTATACATATACCGAGTAGTTGGCCTCGTGACAGCCACAGACATAACCTCAAGACTAATGGTGATACTCGAGTTATAATTCCGGCGGGCCTCTTATTTGGGACATTTCACTCAGTTGTACAAGAGAAGCTCTATATTCCCGAAATTCAAATCTACTGTAATATGCTTATTACATAAATCCTGCTATCTTATGTGCAACCTCTGCCAGTGCTAGCACAACTCTCCTGGAGCCCGGCGAGCACCTAGTAGTATATATAGCCACACTCTCGCTCTCTCTAGCTAGAAAATATAACTGTTTATCAGTCAACTTTACGCTCGTTTAAATACCCTTCACACGCTTATGTGCGCTTCTGTGAAATCACGCTACACTACGTGAGAATATTATTGTTGAATCAGGGAGAATATATAAGGCCGAATTGCTTGCTAATTCCACAGGTGCGTATGATTGGAAAATAGGTTGATTGATTTAGAAACTATATATGTGTGTTTTGCTATTTATATTAGGGAGTAGTGGCTGTGAGAGCTAGATTGGCTAAGGCGGCGCTTAGAGTCATCACTTATTCGACAATTATACTACAAAAACGGCATGGAGACGATGTAGGAACAAAGGAAATTATGATAGCTTTAAGACTTCTTAAATGCTCCCGCCTGGCTATGTATAAGAAAGGATTTAGCAAGACCCTGAGGCAATAGACCTACAAAAAGAATTTTGCCAAGTTGTCATATTATAGTCTCAATAAAGGTTATGAAACTAGAAAGCGGTAGGGTAAACTTCAAATATGCTTCCTGATGTATATATACTGACGAACGCCGATCCTGAAGCTATGCTTATAAAGAGGTTTGACTGTAGCGATAGCTAGGGTGGCAATTTTGTTTCCGGTTAGGCCGTATAGGAAGGGGATTTTATGATTAGGGAGAAGTTTTTAACGCCATTGACAGGCCTAAAAGAAAATAATAGCAAATCTAAGTAAAGTTGATTGGGAAGTAGAGTAATTAGTGGGTTTAATCTGTATATAGCAGTTGAGGTGAGCCAAATTTCATTAAAGAACTAACGCCGAAACAGCACCACATATAACAATAATATATCCAAGTAAATTGATTATTGTATAAGTTCTGCTTTCGAGGACTCGATACCTAGAATCAAAGCCCCAAATGCTTCAACTAGCTCATTGCTGTTCTTACGCTTACGCAGATACTCAAAAGGAGTGGAACCAGTATAATCGACTGCATATGGATCTAAAGAACTTAGGTCCGCCTTTAATAATATTTCAATGGTCTTTAGGTCGGAACTCGACGCAGCGACATGCAGTAGGCTTTTCCCGTCAAATAATTTAGCATCAACATTGAGACCTTGTGAGAGGAGGAATTCTAGTTCATCGTGCGAACACAAGAATATCGCATCTAAAACGGGAACAAATCCCCAAGAGTCCGTGTATTGCAGGGGAGCGCCGTGGTTAAGGAGAATTTTGATAGTCTCACACTGTTTGCCGTGGATAGCATATGCGATAGCTGTCTCCCCAACATAGTTCGTTAGGCTTATACAAGCACCAAGTTCAAGAAGTATGTTCACCATTTCCTGGTATCCTCGGAAGCATGCTTGATGCAGGGGTGTTGTACCGGATCGGTTCTGGGAGTTTAAATTTGCACCTGCTGATGCCAGAAGTTTGACGCATTCCACCGACCCCTTACTCGCAGCTGAGTGAAGAGCCGTATTACCAGCAACATCTGGAATATCCGTCTCGGCTCCACAGCGAAGAAGCTCATGGACATCCGTGAATTTGCCATATGTTGCAGCCCAAAAGAGCGCGGTACGTTTAAGGAAATCCACATTGTTGATAGACTGTTTACACCCTGCAGCAATAACTTCCGTATTTTCACATGAGAAACCTAACACGCTCTTGTGAAGTCGTGAAAGATGTGCTGATTCCAATCCTCCTGCTTCAATACATACTTCCATCTCCTTCATCGGCACATCAGGAGAATAAGTTTTACGCAGATCGTCAAGCATCTCAGAATTAGACAATGAAGAATCGAGAAGAGAGTTAGAAGCAATAAATTCCCAGACCTCGCTCACAGCCCAGTTGTCATGCGGTGGTACTTGGGGCGCGCCCTCTGAGGTCAAAATCCGAATAATATCCTCCTGTTTATGCACAATGGCAACATTGATTGTAGTTAGGCCATATGGAGCCATGAGATCACCAGCTGATGCCTGGCCAGACACAAAAAGCTCTTTGATCCGATCTAATTGCCCAGTACGAATGCACTGAAATAGCTCACAATCAGGATGTAGCACTCGTGGGAATGATAGTGAGAGGTGGATCCTTCCGGGGTTGGCAATGATAAATAACATTGACGGAATCCAGGAGCGCTGCACTCCGTAATATAGGATAGAGAATCTGGGAATTGGGTTACGAACACAAATTGAATTATTACACTCTCCTCCTTGGAATGTTGTACTGCCGCTTATTAAAAGCGTTCCCATGTATCGATTCGCAAAGCAAAGGTGTTGATAGCCATTTTTATGACAGCAGCATCGACAGATACTTGGGCAGAACTCTGGTTTCTGAAAGGTTTTACGATAATGGGGCATGCGAGGTATCTTTCTTGTTCGTGAACTGGGGATACCAGAAGACCGGCCCTCTTGTGATGGGACGAATGCTCGAACTTCCCAAGGGCTTTGTATCTTGCCCTTTGATTTGGTTTCGGTCCCTTTCTCTCGGAAAATACTGAATTTGATATCTGAGTCCGGAGCAGCAGAAGTCAAATGGTCTAGCGAATGGTGAATGCAGTCACTTGCGCATGATCGAGAATAAACTCTATGGGGAGAGGATCTTCATGTTGTTAGCGTTCACCAAGTTCTGTTGGTTATGAACCAAGGGTCAGGATCATTAACACTTACGATTTGACTGCGACAAGAACCAGGGTGAGTAGCGACACCGCATCTCTTAGTTCCTGCCTCAGAAGTTCTATTCTGCTTCTCCTCTTTAACCAGGAAAGGCGAATCAAATGTTGATGCATCTTCCCCCCCGGTTCTCTTCCTTTGAAGTCAGTACAATCAATAAAATGCTTCTCGATTTTTCCAGCAATGTTTTTGCAATCATTCAAGATAAGTGGAACATTAGCCGCATTTGCTGTTGGATGATTTTGAACAGTCGAGTGTGCGATACCGAGCACTAACTTTAGACGACTAATCTCATTTTCAAGGCTTTTTACATGATCCAGTGCGCCGCAATAAACCTTAACTTGTAATATAATCCCTAACAAGCGGTCTGCTGCTTGTCCAACACCGATTATACCAGCGGTGATACTGAGTGGGTCCATGGACAAGTCGTGATGATTTTAAGGCTGGATCTTTGACATAGCAAAACTTTCAGGGCTGAGTTCGAAAAAGTGAGATGTGATCTTTATAATCATGACATTCATTCAGCCCAAATCCCTACAAGGGTAATGGCGTAGGTCACCTCGACAGCATCTGCAGCCTTATGTTCGTCTCAGCGACAGCCATTTCTCATTGGACAGTCAGGAAAGACATTAATGTTTCGGAATTTGCCAAACCCATACAATTAAATATGACTAAATCAGGTTGAGGGAAAATTAAACATCATTCAGTACTCTGTCCGGCGGCTTTATTCTCTTTAACACACGAGTGGGTGTGCTTAAGGGAAAAGAATTACATTAGAAGTACGATTATCATTAAGCATCACACCAGAATTTCTTTGTCTTCTGGCTAAGTCCATAATAACGATCTCCGTAGAAGTGGCGCCGCCTCCAACTCTAAGCTATCACAATTAAAAGCACCAGTCGAACCTTGTAGAACTCTATATAATCAAATGCATACCTCCGCTGTTATCTGTTCTCGCCGATACTTGAACAGTATTGACAAAAATTGATCAATTTCGTCCTTGGTTATTTGGCAACTCGCCTTCAGCTTGTACTCGTTCTTCTCTAATTTGCCCTTGACCCCAGGCAGGATGCTCTGCACTTGAGCTAGGAGTATCGATCTTAAAAGATTTTCAAGAGCGTCGATACCTGTTAGTATAAATAATTGGTGATAGTCACATGACTAGTCACATAATTTAATTGGTCCCAATTAGGTTAGAGTGGCGGGAGCTAGAGAAGGAGCATAAAGCTATTACTCCTCCACAACTTAACATTCAAGATCCAACCAACAAATACGAAACAGCACGTCACGTACGCTACGTAATATGCCCTGTATTTCTAGTGAATCGACATTACCCTTCCGTTCAGGGAGTATAGCCTTCCAAAAGTCGCCAACGAAGAGTTTTGTTTCCTCCGCTTTGAGGTCTACGAGTGATGTTTTCGACTCGAGTTCCTTTTGCCTACGATTGCGTAGAGCGTGCCAACGTTGTGTAAGGGTTTAGCATAGGAGCAGCCTGTGTCACGCTGTATATTCTATCCTGGTGAAGGGGTTATCATCACCCCACTCCCATTAATAATTTCGAGATATTTCTGTTGTTCTTGCCACCTTCTGATTCCACGTCTGCTATATTTAGTTTCGTTACAACAACTACTATACGCTTACCTTGAGGATCAAAATCCTTGCAGTAATCAAGGATCTTATGTTTGTTCCTGTGGCTGGGACCTCGTAAAACAGCCAAACCGTGTATTTTTGATTCGATAATGCTGACTAATTAGGGTGAGGCATAAATTCTGTCATCGACTAATTTCTAAACTACCAGTTTCAAAAAGCAGCCACGTGCAAGCCTCCGAATATCCCGTCTTCAGCACATTGTCTCACATTGCTTTTTTGATGAGGCTGACACACCACAACGTCCTACTCTCGTCTCTACAACTATTAGCCGCGAAGTATCGCAAGTCTATTAATTGATTGCAGCGTGCCTTGAGATATGCGTCAAGTTATGAGTCCCTTTATCCTTCTTCGGGCATAAGCAAAGGCTTCCAGTTCCAACAGCCCGTCGAATTCTCCGTGGGTGGGGTTCGAGAAAGGGAATCAGGCTGGCGCATCTCCATTTGCGAAGTACTTTAGCAAAGACGGGAGCTCAATAAAGATGGCCTCGAAGGTGAGTAAGCTAGGGCTCGCCATATTGTGGCAAGGAACTCAGAGCTTAGCTGCTAATAAATTGGTCCTATAGTTTTTGAGAGAGTATAAGCTTGTTGCTGTTGGTGGGGGTGGAGTGGGGAAATCGTGCTTGACGATCCAGTTGATACAGAGCCACTTCGTCGATGAGTATGATCCTACCATCGAAGACTCATACCGCAAGCAATGTGTGATCGACGATGAAGTGGCCTTGCTGGATGTTCTCGACACCGCCGGCCAGGAAGAGTATTCAGCCATGCGAGAGCAATACATCCGAACCGGTGAAGGCTTTCTACTAATCTATAGCATTACGTCCCGAAGCAGTTTTGAGGAGATAACAACGTATCAACGACAGATCTTAAGGGTCAAAGATAAGGACTACTTTCCGATCATTTTAGTTGGTAACAAGTGTGATTTAGACGGTGAAAGAGAGGTGCATAGGCAAGAAGGTGAAGCTCTGGCTCGTACTTTTGGCTGCAAATTCATCGAGACGTCTGCAAAAAACCGCATAAACGTGGACAACGCCTTCTACGACATGGTTCGCGAGGTCAGACGCTACAATAAGGAGATGTCAGTCAGATCATCGCTTCTTCCTGTTTGGAAACCTCCTGTGACTAAAAAACCGGAGCCTTCTGCTTTCGAGTTCGACTTCAATGTCCCACCGAAACCCATCGCACCAAAACCTAAGACTTATGTTCCTGAGCTAGCAGAAGGGCAACTCTACCGACGTTTAGATTCCGATAATTACGAGGTACGATTACTGAAATTGCACCCTGACTACCTTGATGGAAGAGGTCCCCTCAGGTTTTCACTGGAATATGCGTCCCTGATCGATCCCCCAGAATATATTGGACTTTCGTATTGCTGGGGTGATGCAAATAGGCTATCGGGGGCAATGATCGATGTCGGTGAACGGTCTTCCTTTGAAATGAAAGTCACTTATAATCTTGAGCAAGCTCTCAGAGGCCTTCGGCCTAAAATGGGAAAGACATGGCTCTGGGCGGATGCCCTGTGTATCAATCAAGAAGATTTGATGGAACGAAGTCAACAGGTTCGGCTGATGCGGCAAATTTACTCGAGGGCAAAAGAGGTAGTTTCTTGGGTTCCCTGTGATACCTGGAATCCATATAGCTTTGGGGGCTATTCCCGTTCGAAGGGAGATGCGATCGAGTCTTTAATCAAGAATAAATTTGATGGAAAAGGAACCAAAGCTCAAATGTCAACGACCGAGAAGCACACGGGCAAGCCTGGAAATGGACTGGTGAGAGGCGGATGGGAAGTCATTCACGATTTCTTCAGCGAGCCTTACTGGACGCGCGTTTGGGTGATCCAAGAAATTTCCATGAACCCAAACGCCAAAGTTCTCTGTGGAGAGTTCGAGATTTCTTGGGATGACATGGTTGCCGCTCTCATGATGTGGAAGCAAAACCCGGACATGGTACCTCTCCACCAACGAGCGTTTCTCAAAGTTGTACATCTTGCAGAATTTCGAGATAGATTCTCAGCTAAGAGGGAGCCGATCTGTTTACTTGATGCGATGCGCTGGAGCTACCAAACTATAGCGACTGATCCGAGAGACAAGATCTTTGGCTTGCTAGGACTATGTCATGATAGTGATACCTTTGTACCTGTCCCGAACTACAAACAACCACTCGAGGACATTATCACGGACATGAGCAAAAGAATGATGAGTCTCTCTCGCTCGTTGGATCTCATGTGCTTCAAAGGGACGTCGTTGTCTGAAGTAGGCAGCAATAACTTACCATCGTGGACACCGAACTGGATAAATCTTTGGTCTGGCTCCTTTCAATCTATGACAATGCACGAAACGAGATTCTCGGATTGGCACCGCACCTACCCCTTCAACCCCGTTCTCAATGACTCCACAAAGAATATCCTGAAAGTCAAGGGCGTGCAGAGCGGCACCATATACCAGCTTACTTCTGTGATGGCTCAACCAAGCTCCGAGGGACAAACCATCATAACTTTACCGATGGAGCCTCGAGCATCTTGGATCACATCTACAGCTTCACTAGCTGACAAAGATTCCCCCCTAAGCAGAGCCAAGGATAAAGATCTCGTAGTGCGAGATTCTATCTGGCAAACCCTGACAATGGGTCTCCTTCCCCCAGGGATGACAATCGAAGCTGCAGCTTTGTGCTTCTCGAAACTTTGGACACCCGAGGGACGCGGGGCAATGCATAACATTGCGCTAGTAGAATGGATTGACAAGAGTGCATGGCTTCAATATATGGACTGGACGCTGCGGGAATGGTCGCAGATGAAGGGCCGTTCTTCCTCTCGTCCTCAATCCCCTGGAGGAAGTTGGAGATTTCTCAAACCCAGTCAAAACCGAAGTCAAAGAATGGTAGAGAAAGAGAAAACAGATAACACTATTGAGCATCTTAATGCTTTTATTGACATTCTCGAGCGTGTCCTGAAGAGCGGGATGCGATTATCTGTCATACGTGGATTGGATACGACGGGCGAGGAGTATATCGGGATGGTACCTCCTCGTGCGAGGCCACTAGATCAGGTGTGGCATATTCAAGGTTGCAGTGTGCCAATCGTAATGAGGGAGTTTGGCGGGAATAGCGGAGAGTTGTCATACGAGGTCATTGGGGCTGTATATTTGCATGATCCAAAGAAAACATTTGGAGCGGAGGAGAGGTGGAAAGCGGGCGGGATGCAAGATAGCGATTTCATGAGCGTATCGACAAAGTTAGTACAGGTCTTGCATCTCTGCTGAAGGAACGAATTTTTCAGGGCTCGCGAATCGAGACTTTGAGAGGATTTTTGTGTGGATGACTATGATTTTTGCCGTCTTTCTTGTCAATCGAAGGGCCAGGGGCAACGACCTTGAGCACGCAAGATGAAGCCATTCCCCGCCCGTTAGCCTACGTTAATAATTACTAGTAGCGTGGATCTTACTCAAAGCACGAGAAACGCCTTGCTAAAATGCCCTACCTCTTTACGCAGAATAATTGTCTGCCTCACCAGCGCCCAAAGGATCTCTGGCGCCTGACGTTCTTGCTAAAGAAAGATTTCATCGACAATATCAACCAAAAGGGGGTAATTGGGGTAAAGGGCCGTCATGTGCCATGGAGGAAGATGGCCTTTGGAGGCATTGAGATGCTCTGAATTACATCGTGGCTGCAAATTACGATAGTGCTATTATCCGAGAAAGGAGTTTCGAGCAGCCGGTCTATATTCAGCGTCACAACAGCTGACCCCTTTGGACAGATTTTCCCCTTTGCAAGGTGTCTTCTCCCTCGTTTACTTAAGCAATTACCCACCTCCCAAGTTTCAGGCCGACTCAGCTAGCTTGAGCCTATGATTCATGATCAATTTGATTGACAAGGGGTGCAAGAGCCGCTCTAAAATGGGCCCCAGAGCGAGAGGAAGGTGGAGAGCAAAGCGAAGTTCGGGAAGAACCCCAAGGACCTCAAAGTAAGTTTGAGGCATGACGAAAAGGGGTAGGAGGGGGGAGGCTCTCCCGCATCATAAAATAAAACAAACCCGAGTAGCGTAATCCTCCCTTGCCAAACAGGAAGTACCAAATCCTCTTGATTAGTGTAACTTTACTCCTATAGGAGGGTGACAAAAGTCTGAATACACCCTCCAACTACAAAACCTTAGCCTAACCATTTAGGCCATTGTCATAACACTGCTTTTCCATGCGTCTCTTCACTCCTGCAACCTACTTTTTTCTGTCCTCAATGATCTGGAAGGAGCTTTCTCCTCAGCTACGCTCTCGAATATACGAACCAAGAAGCATTGGCTACGGCTATAGCTACATTCATCGTGTCCACCCTGATGTTCCCCTCTCTACAATCAAAACAACTATTCGTCGTAAAGCCTTACGACATGGCAATAAATCACGACTACGCTCTGACATACCTCGAAAGCTATTATGCGAGGAAATAGATTACTTGTATAATACTGTTACTTATATTAAAACACGAGACCTTTGTCGAGAAGTAGATTATATAGTAGCTTATACATAAATTAGACAAGAGAAAGCAGTTATAATGATAAAGACTTGAAATTATATTCAATTTAACTAATATATAACTTGTCTAGGTATGTATATATATATTATATTAGAGAATTAAAAATTAATTAAATAGTCTAATAAATATTATTATATAACCTATATAGATATTTCTATAACGTTTAGAATAGCTTACATAGGGGGACACAAAGGTAAAGAGAATTAAAATGAGCATAAAATGAGGCTTTAGTATATATTGTAGGAATTGTTATAGCTGTTCTTCAATAAATGTGTATTCAAGTAATGGAATAGCCTCTATGCTCACCAGATCTTAATCCTATTGAGAATCTATAGGCTATTATAAAGGTCCATATATATAAACTCTACCCTAAGCTTGAGTCCGCTCAGGCTCCGCTCAGGCAAGCTTACCTTCGGCTCAGGTTGAAGCAACAGTTTCTCAGGCTCGCAGACTCAAACAGAACCAGCGAAAGGGAAATTTAATCCTGCGGCTACGGGTATTCAAATAAATTGCGATCATTGCAGGTCCTCGGCCATGAATGCGGGCACTCAGCTTTCTCCCCACCAAACCTGCTCAATAACTCCCTCGGATAGATGCTGCACTCCGCCCTTCTTACTCATTATTTCTTATGGAAATCCAGCCATCGCCGCCATCATATCTATGCCAACCACCTCGTAAATGACCACAATTACGTTCCACTTAAGTCGAGAGATGCGGCAGCTTTCTCGGTCGTTATAAGCCGTCTTGAGGAGCTTGCAGAAGATTCACCCATTTACAAGTACCTGGGTATTTTAATGCAGCAAATTTTCGGCTGGCCTTGGTATCTTATAGCCAACATCACTTCTTCTGAAAGGGCCCTGAATCAAGCTCAGTCTAGTTTATTCTTGGGGAACAGCAATTTTTAACCTGCAAGCACGCTATTTCGACTAGTAGAAGCGCACCTCATCTTGCTCCCAGATATCAGCCTCTGCCTTGCTTGAACTGGGCTTTAGTATGCTAGTAAAGCAGTCGACAGCTCGATGGTTATTCTGTTGTACTTCCAGCCATATTTATGAGTGAACCACTGGATCGTTGCTATTACACATTTGCGCCACACGCACCCAAATGTCCCAAAATACGAACCAGAGTCATGGACGTTTTTGAAGGGGGCCTTGGCGGCCGTTGATCATGATTTGGGAACCTTAGTAGGAAATCATATGCTACATGACATTGCCATCAAGCATGTTATTCATCATATATTTTCGTAAGTATACAAGTTTAAAAAACGTCAAGTTTGGGTACCGTTCTATATAAATTTAAAGCTTTTGAACGTCGAGATATTTAACGAACCCTATGAGCTGATTTAAATCTAGACCAATTCCTCATTGCCATGCTGAGGAGGCGACAGAAGCTATTTTGCTATTGCTATGGATTCTTACTATAACGATAGTCGGAATTTTTGGTGGTGTTTGTGGAAGTCTTTTACCAAGTGTCAATATGTTGTACCAGATGACGAGACAGCCAAGCCCGAGCATTGCGTTATGATCTATAAGGGTGGTCCAGTACCACCACCAGGGTTCTTAATGAGTAAGAAAGGCTGGGTGGAGTAAGAAGCGAAAGTGTTTTTACATTCCTTGGTCTATTACCTTCCATTATTTAGAGGTCTCCGCACTATGGAGCCCATGCTGTCAATTTTTGTGTCACAGGGTAGATTTAGGGATAGCTTTAGGAATTCAGAGGGTATTCAAGATCGGGTGGACAGAAACTATGTGGCTGATATTGGGCGAGGATATTCCTGTTAAAGGGGATTTCTTACATTGAGACTTTTTCAATTTTAAAGATTTTGCTTTCTAACTATAACCGCAGTATTTTGATGTAGATTCAGAGCTTCTAAAAGCTTTGGGATTAAGAACTCAATATATTGCAGCACTTTGATTTCCTTTACCTGCTACATTTACTCTCCTACAACCAGCTTCTTCGCACCCTCCCATGCTTCATTTGAGACGATATCTTCGTTGAACCGGTACATGTCCGTATAGACAGTAGGGGATCACATCATCATCGATCTATTTTGAGAATTCGATCACCGGTGAACAACAAGGGGCATGACTTAGGGGATAGGTGAAGGGGCTCACATTACCAAGGAATATCTTGAGTACACTGACTAACCTAGCAGCTAGTATCATTAAACTAATCTTCCTAATACTAACTGTAATCCGTCTACTAGTTATAATAATAGAGCCAGGGGCAAGAGCATCTAGCTACTTAATATTAGTACAAAAGATCTTGGAATTAAGGTAAATTATTTACTGAAGATAACTTTTCTGAACATTTAAAACTTTCAAAAAATATTAATAGAGATTACAAAGAGATTAAAATGTTTATACTCTCGCTAGATTTATATTTTAAGTTTAGTAAAGATAGTCTCTTAGACCGAGACGGGAAGAGTTTATAAGTTATGTCTTGGAGGGATACGTCACGAACAGCTAAAATCCACGCTTACCTAGGCAATCGAATATCACTGAAATCTCTAATATACTGTATGCTCTTCGCCAGTGAAGTATTCATATCATTATTCAATAAACTAATCTGTATGTAAACGAAAGAAAGAGCTTGAGTTTGGGTGAGGTGTTAATAATTCCGCTATTAGGATAGAAAATAGAGTGGGGCACAAGCTGCTAATATGCTAAACTCTTACGGACCAGCTAAGCTTGTTGAGAGGTTAAATAGGGCCAAAAAAATTGGAAATATATGGCGAAAGGTTACGAAATTGAGGTGGGGGATAACATTGAATTTTATGCTTAGGAATTGTCCCAGGGAGGCTAAGATCTTGGTGGAGATCCTGGAGTCGGGGTTTTTGCAGGCTGTAGCTATATTCCACATATGACAGCAACATGGTCGCTGTCATTTGGAGGGTGTTAGTCAAATTTATCGTTAGACTTCTACGTCTTTAATGTATAATACTTTAAGAATGTGAATATTAATTAAGTGATAGAATGGGAGGAAATATTACTAATAGGGCCAGACAACAGCTTTAGACGAATGCCAAATCTCCGGTACATAAACTCAAATGAACTCAATCATATCACATACGACCATAGACTGAGGAACATTGGGCATCCCGTCCGCTCTGCCATACACAAGCCTCAGATCGGTGGATTAGTAGTTGGGTCGGTGACGACCAGCGAATACCTACTGTTGTATGTTTATTTTTGCTATTTTGTTACCAGGAAAAGGTGGGTGACGATTAAGCGGTGAGCCAGTTTATCCATACAAGGGTTTGCAGAGAGAAGGATGGACTTACGGTAAAAAAAAAATGGTATTTTAAGAGAAGCACACATAGTACTTCAATATTTTAGATAATTTAAAGGGTATTATGTTTACTATACATAAATTCCATGGGTTGTAAGAGTTACAAGCGATAAACTTCACTTCCAAATTCTGCACCTTTATTCGATTTGATGGATTTGATGAACGTTTTAAGAAAATTGATAAGGCTATTTCAAGAAGCCTCATGCTATCGTACTGCAAGTTAAAGATATAATTGTATTATTTGGTTGAAGTGTTGTAGTTTGAAGAAGTCGGCTAAATTGGCTTTAAACTCTGAAGTAATTGACAACCCAGCCCTATCTGCCAATGGGCCAGTGATAACAAGTAACAGGAATCAATGGCTGTAGTGATAAATTGATTTCTATATTGAAAATTTAGATGTCATAGGGTTTAGCCCCAAATCCACATGCTTTAGAAGTCCTAGCCTATCGTCTTAGTGTAGTAGACTGTCTCAAGTCTCCTGTCCAGCTCGGCTTCATGGTTCATGCTTCATAATGCATTATAGATCTTCCGACTGTCGTGCGACAAGAGCATTGAATTAATGGGGAAAATATATGTTTTAATTTATATTTATTTATATTAGGTGTCTTCTAGCACTCGAGAAACAGAGGCCATTTATTAAAGCTAGCTATATTTCAAGTGCCTTCCTGGTGATAGACTCCTTTCAATAGCTCGCCAGATTTGACAGATATATACTACAACCTTACTCACTTCTTTTATTCAGGGCATACTAACCTGCAGGTCGTTACCCACCACAACTCACCACAAAACGCAAAAACATACAACAGCGGGTATTCGCCGATGGTCACCCACTCGACTACTAATCCGCCGATTTGAGGCTTGTGTTTGGCAGAGCGGACGGGATGCCCAATTCTCCTCAATCTATGATCGTATGTGATGATCGTTGATTCTATTTTGCACTATAATTAATATGTGGCTGGCTCCCTAAATATTGAAAAGGAAATTTGATTACGCATTCGAAAAACTCGCTCATTCACTCGTTCCCCATGTCTTTTCGCCATCCAATAATAGTTCAATCCAACTATCAACATGCTTTATAAAAAAGGGCTCTGATAAGCACAGTAACTTCTCTGAGAAAGCTTGATTTATAGGCTTTCGCTTCACGGCGTGAAGAATTTTATTCGTAGTCATGTGACTATCACTAGTTGTTTATACTATTGCACTTTTTTGATAGAGGTTGACGACTTGATTGACACTATTGTAGGGTGAAACCTTCTATATATACATCCAGCATATAAACTACTGCTGTACCGCGTACATTGTATCACCAGATTCCAACATATACTAACAGACACATACGGGCCAACTTGTCAATGGTTATAACCTGTTGCAAAGTAATGCAAGGCTATAACCTACCTTGAAGTTTACGAAATGTTATGACTCGTAATCCTTACAGCTGCTTTTTGCTTGTTATTCTAGCTTTTATATATGTATGGGGGGTTAAGCTCGTCATAAAAGTGAAGCTTATAATCATTATTAACAAGAAATTTATAGTTAGTAGATAAGATATAAAATATATTATATTCTTAGCTGACTATTTAATAATTATTTCTTGAGGCTCTAATACACCTTTAGCACGAGATAGCTCAGCCCAATTACTTGAAACATTAGCTACACAAATCATGACAAAGCTACCCTCGTTGTCTGCCTTATTTTCCCTGAGGATAAATGGCATTTCGAAAGTGCTCTCTCGAAACAACATAGCCACCTTGTCCCCAACTTTCGCCTCATGCAAGCTCATGCCACAAAGACCGCTCTTTGTAACGAAAAGGCTCTTCGCTGGCCTGCCATCATAGTTTTGAAGAATCCCTTGCAAAGCAAAAGTCACACTCCCAAAAGAGGGGTTATTTTTTATTTGTGCTAATGCAAGAGCCGCCCGATTGTCTAACCCAAGTTTATCAGCCAATTCTTCAAAGTCATGCATTGAGGCGTCCCTAGGAATTTCTTTGCGACCGAGAATAATATCGAGGTAATCTTGGTATTCCTGCTCAGTAATCGAATCACCCTCTAACCTTCGCTTTTCCATAATTATCGTCCATAGTGAAGGTATACTCTCTCGAGCCCACCCGCGAGATAATTTTGAGGCTTGATCATGATACTCCTGCGCTTTATTTAAAAAGGTAAACAATTCGGTGCCGGTAATCATTTGCATGGCAACTTTCCAGCTCATTTCTGAGTCTAGCCTCCCAAATAATCCAGAGCGGTAAATTTCTTGCCAATTACTGGGAGGCTCGGTTTTGGGGATGGGATAATGAAGGATATGCTCGATTTCGTCGATTAACGTTGCAGGTGTTGACATCTTCTTATTACACTCGCTGAGCCAAAGGTACTTATCATGTTCGTTAAGGTTGCCAGATTGTACAGGGTTTGCGTTCTGTATTCCCCATACACTGTCGAGAAACGTGTATTTGGAGTATGAAAAGTCTAGTGTCCATGAAGGAACTTCAGCCTTGATAGAATTCGAGAGAGGCAATATGGGAAACGAATTGTATAAGTTCGGGTGTTCGTCATTCGTTAAAATTTGAGAAGTGGCCACAAAGAAGACCTGTTCCTGTGGCTGACCATATGCTTCAAGTAGCTTTCTCTCTAAGGCTTCGCTAATCAAACTGCCCACACCATACACTCTGTCCTGGGCCACAGTGGCCTCGAAATTCCGAAGCCTACTAAGAACTAAGCCTAAAGCGGCTGCTGGTTTCGTCGATCGATTCTGTAATGTCGTTCGCAAGTTGTCAAGAGCCATAATATTGGTACAAAGTATGGCTTTGCTTAACCTTGCATTCGCTTGAAATATTTCTACTGGTTTTGAAGAGTCAACCAATGAAGGCACAATTTTCAAGAATTGCTCGCTCCTGTAGAAGTGGCTCGCTTTTTCGAACCACTGAAAAAATGACTCCCATGTAATTCGTGCCTGGCCGATGTTCACAAAGGCAGCTTCAGGAGCCGCAAGAATGAACTCCTGGATGATCCAAGTGCGGGAGAACCATGGTCTTTGAACAAGTGCTGTATAGGCCTGCATGAATTTCAGTGTCTCAAGCACCGCGAAATCCTTGCGCTCGATAGAACGAAGGACAAATTCACCGTCATCTTCATCCGGGCCTAGCCAGATCTCAACTGTTTTTGCCTGTGCATATATATATCGCATAAGGGGAATCTGAGTCTTTTTTTCTTCGGTGTCTGTCTGGTTGATACAAATAGCATCAATCCATAGCTTTCTTGGTTCTTGTTGGAGACGTAGGTGAGTGAGTGCCGAGAATAAATTAGCAAAAACTTTGAATTCTCGCCCATTAATAATAATTTCTTTTTTTGGTTGTGACGGTAGACCCCAGGTGTAGGAAAGGGCGCTATACTCGGATACCGAAGCAAGCTCAATCGATTGATTTTCCAATGTGCATCTAATAGGACCTTTATTAGATCTAGATGGTAAGGTGAGGATTCTGATTGCGCCTTCGCACAAAGTCTGGTACATATTATCAGATGATGTGGTCACCAAGAACGTGTGCCTTTGTCTCTTCGTCAAAGAGGATATATAAATGGTTGGCTGCTCTTGCGTATAGAATTAAGAAATAAAATCCGAAATAAAAATAGAGACCAAGCAGAGGCCACACGGATGGGTCATAGAAATATAGGTCAGGACTATGAGGAGTGTTGGAATTTTCAGTGACGTTCCTTTTCTCTAGTGAGAAGTGTACTATTTATATAGGGGCTGTGGGTCATGAGTCTCCTGAATCACATAGCAGATCAAACCTATATTCCTTTTTCAAGTGAGTCTTCGGGGCTTTCGACCCTAAAGTCTTCAGCGCTAAATTCCCTTTGATTGCTACACACTTCATGTCTTACGAGTTAGGTTCCTCATCCAACAAAAAGGCTTTTTAGCTATCATGTGCCGTACTGGTGTAACGGAATAATTATGTGCCTAAAACTTGTCTTACACGTGGAGCTTCAAAGAACCAAGTTCTAGTTAGCATCGCTTTACTTTATACTCGGGGTAATAGTTGTAATTTTGCTTCTAGCATATTCTATTTGGCAAGGGGGCCCAGCCAATAGGAATTCTACATTCTGTGGAATGATAACCATTTAAGTAAGGTTAGTATCTGGTGAATTTACATCTATTACCCCGACTACAAAGTAGAAGCCCTAATATTTCCAAACAGAGGCTCTGATCGTGGCGTCGGAGTGTTGTCGCTTAGCAATGGACTATATATAACAGAGTCAATTCGTAATTGGGGTCTTCTTAAGGAAACATACTGTGACGAGTACACGTGAGATGTACGTTGCACATGCGAGCTGAAGAGGGGAATAGATAGGAGACACGTGTAAACTTGAGACAATATCTAAGACAGGTCGCCGACGTACTTCTAGCGGGGACCCATCGTACCCCGAGTAAGTATAAGAATAGCGAGAAGCGCAATTTGGAGGGGAGCACTGATTATTTTAACTTGTTTTTGGAGTTACTAGATTGTAAATATCAATTGAGCCATATTGCTAACAGTTATCGTGTGCCCCGCAGTTGGGCTTCTAACATCCTAATCGATCTTGCTATAGAAGGCAGTTCGCATGAGTTTTGGGTGAAATCACTACAGCATCTACCACCCGAGCCAGCTTGGTCGCTATAGGCGCTCGGACGCAGCGATAAAGAGGGAAAGATAGGTGAGATGGCAGCGTGGCATCATTGGCAGAAGGATGCGCAAGAACCAGATCCTATTCGAAAATCTCAAGCTAGGGAGAGAAGAACGGAAACTTGTAGGGAGCTGAGTGATATTATAAACACATACGACTATAGATTAAGGAAAACTGGGCATCCTGTCTGTTCTACTATGCACAAGCCTCAGATCGGTGGATTAGTAGCTGGGTCAGTGACGGCCAGCGAATACCTACTGTTATATATATATATATATATATTATCATTTTATTACCAAGAAAAGGTAGGCAACAATAAGAAAGCGGCCAGACAGCTTATTTATATATAAGTTTGTAGAGAGAAGGATGAGCTTAGAATAAATAAAGGTATATTAAAAGAAGTATATATAGTACTTCGATATTTTAGATAATTTAAGGAGGTATTGTATTTATTATTTATAAATTCTATAGATTGCAAGAGTACAAGTAACAAAAAACGCTTTCAAACTTAGTATTGTTATTTAATTTGACGAAGTTTATAAATATTATAAATATTATATAAGGCCATTTGAAGTAGTTTTATATTATTATATAACAAGTTAAAGATATAGTTATATTTGTTAGTATAAACAATTGGTAATAGTTATATAACTAGTTATATAATATAGTTAGTCCTAATCAGATTAATATAATAGAAGCCAAAGAGGGAATATAAAAGCTTCTGCTTCTTTATAACTCAACAATCAAGATTCAATTAACAAAATACAAAAGAGTATATTATATATACTATATAATTTGTCTTATATTACTAGTGAATCAATAGTATTATTTAGTTAAAGTATTATAGTTTAATAAAGTCGGTTAAATTAGCTTCGAACTCTGAAGTAGTTAGCAGCCCAGCTCTATCTGCTAATAAGCTATATAATAATAGATAACAGGAATCGATAGTTATAGTAATAGATGGATTTCTATATCAAAAATTTACTCGCTATAGGATTTAGGGTTCAGCTCCAAATTTATATGCTTTAAAAGCCCTAGTCCATTGTCTCGGTGTAGATTGTCCCAAGTCTCCGGTCCGGCACACTCGGCTTCATGGTTCATGCTTCACAATGCACTGTAGATCTTCCGACTGTCGTGCGACAAGAGCATTGAGTTAATGGGGAAAAGATATGTTTTAATTTATATTTAATCAAACAATTTTCAATAAATAGAGATCATGTAGGCTCTTAATAGAGCCTCTGTAGCAATTTATTACATATTGAAGAAATATTTGCTTGCAAATGTCATACTCGGTGAGACCGAGGCTGACGCAGAATCTTCTTCACTTTTTCTAGTGTCTTTACTGGTCCAGTTCTAGTGTCCTGCGCCACAATTCCAGGGGCAAATTTGGGGCTCGGGGCAATGACGAACAATATCAACCCCTGGCACACGACCAACCTTATGATGACTTCGTTGCCAATCGCGACCTGAAACTTTCCCATGCCGAGGTCTGTTCCGACACAATTTCTATTCTCTCTTACGTCTCCTCTTCCTCATCATAACACTCTCACTCTGTCATCCACAGCTGTAATAAGAACTTCGCACGTTTGCACATGCCCACCATGACTTCCTACCTCTCAAAACTCAATCCTGTACCCTCATTTCCAAATTACAGTGGCCCATATAAAGTAGGCACAATCGATGTCGAAATACCAGTCAGCGAGCTTGAATCTCCCTCGCCTTCTCCTGATGTCTCGATATCAACAGTGCAGTATCGAATCTTTTACCCATGCGAGCCTGAAGCAAAGGGCAAGACGGTGAACTGGATTCCTGCTCCACAACGAGACTATGTTGCTGGGTATTCAAGGTTCTTGGGCGCTGGATCAACTCTGGCAGAATTTATCTCGTATGTACCCATTGAACCCAATGTGCTGTGAGGATAATACTAAAAGCAGCAGATTCTTTCCTCGTCTTCTCCACTACATCTCCATCCCCGCTCGAAAAAATGCCCCTCTACTCCAACCACCTACGTCAAATTCAAGATGGCCGGTTATGATATTCTCCCACGGCCTCGGAGGTTCGCGGAACGCATATTCACATCTTGTCGGATCGATTGCATCGCATGGCATGATTGTTATTGCGCCAGAGCATAGAGACGGATCGACACCAATATCGTACATCCGAGACACCCCCTCTTCCACCTCCTCTAACTCCTCTTCACAATCCGAGAAGTCCTCTCTCCGAAAGAATACGAAGACTGTCGACTATCTCCGTCTCTCACATACCCCATCACCGGAAGTTGAAGAAGGGAGAAATTCACAATTAAAAATTCGTTTATGGGAGCTAGGCTTGATCCATGACAGCATTTTGAAAGTTGATGATGCTGCCACTCTTACAAATCTCAATACTTCCTCTGTGTCTCTCTCCAGTTTCAAAGGCAAAATGGATGTCCACACTCCTGGAAAGATAACGATGGCGGGACACTCTTTCGGTGCAACCACAATGGTTCAATTTGTCAAATCAACATTCTACTCCTCGCAGACTTCTACAGCGCCTTCTTCGTACACTCCGCTCTTCACACCTTCCTCTCGATCCTCTATCATGTCCCAAATCACAAGCCAGACACCCTTAATCATGCTCGATATCTGGTGTTTACCCCTAAGAGCACAATCAACTCGCTGGCTTTGGAGCCAACCACTCCCAGCATATTCATATGGTGGTACAGGTGGCGCTAGCCTCCTCGCCATAGAGTCCCAAGCATTCTTTAAATGGCGAGTCCACCTCAAAACTACCAAACGATTGCTTTCGCCTGACCCATCATCGTTCGCCCCTCATTCATACAGAGATGCAGAAGGAAACGCTATCCCAGAACCAAACTTCTACTATGCCGTCTCCTCCGCCCACCTCTCCCAATCTGACTTCGGCATAATCTTCCCTTGGGCCACTAAGCGCTTCCTAGGCATTGAAGAGCCAGACCGCATTCTCCGTCTCAACGTGCGCGCCATAACACAACTCCTGCGAAACAATAACATACAAGTAGGAAAAACAAGTCACGAAGATATGGAACTTGAAGACCCGAATGCGGTGGAGACGGATCATGATACGAAAATTCTTTCGAGAGGTGGAGAGGTGAGGGCGTGGAATTTTATTAGTACGGATTTGGGAGATATGGGGGATGTAGATGATGAGGAGGAGGGGAAGGGGAGGGTAGAAAAGACGAAGAGTGCGGGGCCGAGTGATGCAGCTATTGGGAATGAGATTATGAAAGGAAGCCAACTCAATGGAACGGCGACAAAGTTGTAGAGAGCATGGTAGCGGTGATAGGGTGTACAAAAGCGGACGGGGTTCCTACGATTTACGAATGGGAGTTTGGATTCAGCATGGCGCTTTGCATTTTCATCGGATGATATACGGAAGAACGATAGAAGTTTGGCACAGACGAGTTGTTCTAGAAAGATCTGTCTTGAATTTAGCTTCTGGGAAGCGATCTAGATATTTAGCGAAGCCAAAACCTAGAGAGAATGTCTAATAATGCGACCATATATACAATCACCAAGTGCTAATAATGCTCCCCAGAGCCCCCCCAAACCCACACTCCCCACCCCTACCAGCACTCTACCCTACCTGACTCACAACCCCCAACCCCATCTCAGCCGTCACCACCGATCTATAAACAGACTTTCCCCATCACCACCGCCAACACACCAGCTGTAATGTCGTGTAAGGTTGAAAATGCACTATGCTGTGCATTTCGGAAGCCAGGAGGAGATGAGATCGTACGACGAAGGCGGCATCCACGAGGCCTGCTCCGCGAACGCGAGTGTGAGGTGCTACAGCGCGAGAAAGATCCTAGTCTGTAATCCCACGAGGGGGGCTAAGTTGAGGGTATGGAAGCTGGGTAGTAGCGGGGTAGAAATCTCGGGGGAGGAGAGGAGCTGCAAGTAGGCGAGCTGGTGAGCGGGGGTGAACCCACTTCATTGTTGCAGATCTCCCTCCGTTCCTCCCGTGGTTGGGGAATGGAGGGGAGTACGGCGTGGAAAGCTTATGAAATCTGTTCGCTCGTTAAGATGCATTCTATATATTCTTCTAGCTAGGAACCCACACGCAGGCTCCTCCTCCTCCTAATCATCATATCGATACAAGCCCTCTCTGATATTGGATATCCCAAGTCCTTTCCACCTTCATGCCTTATTTGCTACGTTCTAAGCCCACGCACCAAGTGCATCCAGCGCAACCTTCCAAATGATTATCGAGCAAGTTCAGTCTCATTTTCCGTCCAAAAACACCAAACACCAAAAAATGCAATGTCATATCATATAATGTAATGTATAGTCGCCATATCATCAAAATGGCCACCAGCAAATAGTTCGGACCCTAGTCATCGACGCTGCAAACTCCACAAACTCCATAGATTTCACCAAATCAAATTTTGTGCTTCGAGAACTCATGAAAGAGTCGCGTCATTAAGCGTCATCATTGACAACCCATCGCTTATCAGCCTCCTTGCTACCTATGCGCGTAGCAATGGCCTCTAGTGTATTCTTGATAGCTATTCCCGGGCGACCTGGGAACTGCTTTTTCAGAACCTCGATTAAGCCAATCTTGGAGAGGTTATTCCCCTGAATGGCCTCTTTAAAGGCTGGGAGATCCGCGGCAGAAATCATCTTCTTTGGTTTTGAATCTTTCGATACAGTTGTTGAAGGAGCTGGGGAAGGGCCGCAGGAAGGAGCGGCTGATGGGAATGGGAGAGTGTTTTGGAAGAATGGCTTTACGAGCTTGTTAGCGCTGGGTTGGCTGATTCCATTTGGTGTCTTCATGGTGGTGAGAGGGATACGTGGAGGATTCATGGTGTTTGCTGATGGGACTGGCTGCCAATACGACGTGGAGAATGGGTCGATACTCTTCATCTTGGGGTCTGCTTTTGTTAGTACAAGCTGAAGAGATGGGATATTCTCAACTTACCAATAATGATTTCCATTTGATATGCTATCAATTTGACGTTCGCGTTGCACCTCTTCCTATCCTCCCAGCATAGTCCGGTAGATATAGGTTCCAGATCACCTTGGATTACCATTCTTCTTGAATTAATACTCTCGTCATTTTCATCGTCAAGGAATCCATCCATTTCATCGCCATCTTCGACATCCTCTTCCTCCTCTCCCTCGCTGTTGAGATCTTCCGCATCCTCATCCTCAACCCATTCAGCCTCGCTGTCGTAGTCATAGTTACAATTGGGAAGATCTCTCCGCATAGGATTTCGTGCTAGTTTGCTGATACCATTGACGGGTCGGCTGGTATAGGTTCCCCGGTACGGCGGTCTGACATCTTCTCGGAAATGCAAGATTTTCATTGGCACTTTCTGCAAAAGATGTTGCATTTTCTTGATCTGGGAGTTTTGAGAATCGGTGGTCAAATCGATAGGTCTTGAAGCATCGCCGCGGAATTCGGCCATGATCTCGCGAACTGGTAAAGAATTGACGCCTCGTAGAACCTCAGGTCTACGCAGACGAAACAAAGAACTTGCATTGAACGGACGTTGGCGACCAGGACTCTGATTTCCAAGCATGTAGCTGTCCAGTGCATTTTGAATCGATTCTGACCCTTCCGCATCTCTCTCAAATCGATTGATCGCACCGAGGGTGACTTCTTTGTGCACGAAGAACGGAGGGAACATCTGCTCGTACGGGCTTCTCTGGGCCTTGACGGGTGTGGAAGTGGCAGCACTCGGTGGAGCCAAACCAGGTGCGGGACTCATCGAGGCTCTCCCCCGACTCTCAACGCTAGATTCACGTGTTTTGGATGCTGGCTTTCCAAAGAACGTGCTGATGGTTTTCTGTGATCGCTTCTTCCTGAGTTCCTCTTCCTCCCGCTTCAGCTTCTCTTCTTCCTGCCGTTGTTTCTGCTCTTGCTTCTGCTTTCGCTTTTCCTCCTTGGCGGCCTTTTCTGCCTCTTGAGCAGCTCTCTTTGCTTCCTTCTCAGCTTCCTTCTTCTTCCGCTCCGCTTCCCTTTCAGCATCTCGTCTTGCCTTCTCTTCAGCGTTGGACTTTCGTTCGGCTTCCTTCTTGGCTCGCTCCTCGGCCCTTTCTTGGTCTTTGATCTCCTTCTGGATCCGCTTCATCTCCTTTTCCTGGAATGTTAGTTTTGCCTTCTTGGCTGGTGGTGGTGCGGTGCCCAAAGCTGCGAGGGCAGAAGGTGAATTCGTCATCGCGGAATCGGAGACCGTAACGGCATCAACCATAGGAGAGCCATCGTAAGAAGGAGTAGTGGAACCGACATCGCTCAGCGGTTCCGAACTACTTCGTGCTGGGCTGTGATCGCGAGCGTTGATAAGTTCCGAGAGCGTTGAAGGTTGTATTGAGTCCATCTGCTGCTGCTGCTTCTCTTGTGCTTGGATCTTCTGAAGGAGATCTTGAGGGATCTGCTGTGGTTGTGGCAGATCTGCGAGGCCTTCGAAGCTATCATGCGTCCTCTTGAGAGGTCGAGGGGATTCGTGAACCGACATGGTGAGTTGTTGTGCACAATCGCCTGTGCCTATTCTTAATCGCGGATCAAAGAGTGAGAAATGACTTGAGGGTCAAAGAATTGATTAGGAGGGCGGATTCAGGGTCCTGCGAGGTTCATTGGTGGTGTTCTGTTGTTGCAACGCCAGGATACGGTGGGCAATTCTGGTCAAGAGTTTGGACGCGAAGTCGCGTTCTGTCGGGAAGTGGTTTCGCGTTTGGGTAAGGTGCCGCTTTTAGGGGCAGGCAGAATTTACACCGTCACACCCTCGCAAACTTGATCCCATAGCTGAGCGAGAAAAGAATATTCACATCTTAATTTGATCTCTAACTTGCATCCACATAGTGAAGACTTTTAATTGAATCTTGGCAACGTATCGATTATTTCCAAGCCATGTGCACTACAGCACTGTGTATCAACAGAATCTCCATGCCGCTAACAACAAGAGAGACGGCAGCCATTGGAGCCTGTCTAACCAAATTCCAATACATGAATCTGTGTGAATGTCGCCGACACTCCAATCCCGCCCATAAGTATCCTAATCCCGAACGCCTTCAATGCATGCAAACCTCTTCCCCTTCAAGGTAACCGGGTATATCCGCCGCTCCGTCCTTTTCAGTCGCTATCCGCATCCGGATTCGCAATATACAATCGCCCAGCACTCATCGTCATTGTCCTCTCGTCCACACTACCCCTTCTTCGTAACTCATCCGGGTTTTTGGTGCTCTTCTCTCGAGTGATAGTTGATTTGAGCAAGCGATTACTAGCAAGTCTTGCCGCATCGGTGTTGCTCAACTCAGGAACGCTATCGTTCCGTTCCCCACTGCTCCCACTCGCCACACTTCTAGTCCCATCACCACTCCCATCTGCAGCGAAATAGTCCTTTGCACGTTGATGGCTGCCAGGAACAGGTGTCTCCTCGGCCAGATTCCCAATTGAGCCCTGCCTTTCCCTCTCGCCCGGTGGTGTATTCCCTGAGCTCCATCTCCCGACCGTAGAGCTTCCGCCAGATTGCCGGGAGTATGTTAGGCCTCGCCTTCCGCTCCCAATGCTACTTCGTCCGCTGCCCGTCCGGTGATGGTACCCAACATTCTTGCCGCTGTCTCCATCATCATCACTATCCCCTCCTTCCACCTCACTGGCGCTCAGGCGCATAGGCACACCTCCAACTCCACCCACGAGATCCCCCGGGCTATATCCTACCAAGTTCGCCTTGCCATGGTGTCGTATCTTTGCTGTGACTCTGTTTCCGCTTGCAAGACTTCCCGATCCACTTGTTGACAGCCGTGCTGTGCCTCCACCTCCAATCACTTCCATCGTAGCTCGCATTTTCGCCTGCCTTTGCGCGGCGAGCAATCGGGGGTCCTCATGCTGAGCTCGATCACACCAGACGGTGGCTTTTTGTTTCCGCATCAAAGCTACATAGCTCATAGGCTGCGACGAAGCCCCGCCGGATCTTGAGGATGTTGATCTGCGCAGATCTTGCGAGACCTGTCGCTGGGGAACCGGTCCATTTCCACTACTGGCGGTTGAGAAGGTATTGGTCGAGGGGGTACGGCGGGAGGTATACGCATGGACTTGCATGTTGCTTGGGTAAAGCTGTTGAGGTTGTTGAGGTTGCTGAGGGTACTGGGACTGAACGTTGGTCGGAAATATACTTGAAGAGGTCGTTCTTGTTCGACTGTGCCCATAAGTGTTCTGTGGCTGAGGAACACCTTGGTAACCCGGTGGCATGGGCTTCCGACGAGGAACATCGGCCATCATGATGGGAAACTCGAGTAATTGATATAGGAGAACGAATCTGAGAACGCAACCACCCAGTGGTGAAGCTGAGGTATTTTATTGGTTCCGCCACAGGGACGAATGTTGGTTATCGTGGGGCACTAGATCGGTCTGTAGTGCGAGCTTTAGAGATAGCGCTGGCTGGTCGACCGTAGCCTAGTCGTTCTCAATCCCCAAACCGGACTGAACAGCTTCCAAGATTGAGTTGAGAGGGCGCCGATCTGCCGTCGTGAGGAGAGTTAAAGCTATTGATCAATTGGCGCGCGGGGGAAGAAATGTGTTGAAGAGTGAGAAAGACCAAGGAGACTTGGTGTTGTTGTCCTGCAGTTGCGGCAGAGAGTAGCTGAAGGGTGCAGGGCCGCCGGGAAGTAATGCGAAGGAAATAATATTGGCTCGCGAGCGGCGAAGGCGAGTGGAAATGGCTATGGCGTCTCTGGGCCCGGATTGTTTGAAGTGGGCTTTGTGGGCTCCGGGATGCAGACTGTGCAGCGTGCAGAATGGAGGGTTACGGTCTCTTAGCGGCCTTCTTACCCTCTTTTCGCTCTTCAGTGTCGGAATCAGCACCTGTACCCAAGTCGCTTGGCTGTCACCGTGGGAAAAGGTATAGGCTCTCGTACCCAGCACACCTCCAAGAGACAAAGAGCCCCAACTCGGGGATGCAAGAAGGGACACAATGCCTGCTTAAGCTTTTGGCGCCGGAGAGGGGAGACAGAGCGGAGGGGGGCTCAGAACACGGTGGTCGGGAGGGGAAGAGCTCATATACTTTCTCGTACCGCAAAACTCAGTCAATGGCTTGTTGTTGTCAATAGAGTAGGGAAGAAAGCAATGTGGAGCCAAAAAGTAAGGCAGTCTTACCTGGCTGAACCCGGACAGTGAGAGGCGATCCCAAGCCTAGACAACGACCCGGATGTCTCGACTCCACACGCACGGCGACCTTCACAGTGCACAATCAGCTGTTGAGTGCTGGCGGATGGCGCTCGACCTTCCCTGCAGTCAGCACGAGCTGAGCTGAGTAACGTCCTCCCAATCGTGAATCTGGGAAGCTATCCAGACGCGCAACGTGGGTGATGAGTGGTCACCGCAGCGAGAGTTTTGATGGTTGTGGAATTTTCGATATTGCGGTGTCGGCTGTCTCGCAGTAATTACACAGACAACAGAAAAAGGCGAGGGCTTGAAAAGCAATCAAAGTTTGCGTATCAGCTTGAGCAGCATGTTTTCATTATAAATACCATTTCTCCGTCAAATTGACGTCGGGGAAGGGTTTGCGAGGTCCGAGTCGATTCACGCTGGGAGTTCCTCCAGGTTTTCTGTCACGAAAACGTCAGGACGTGATATCCTGGTGCCACGAGTTTATTAATGCAGTATTTGTTGACTATCATTGCCTGACGAACATCTGACGGCCGAGAGGCCATCAAGGCCATCAAGGCCATCGGGGCCATCTGTATCAAAGATGCTTGGGAGTTGCCACGTCCAGTCATTAACCAGACAGCATATCTGCATGCTGCAAGCGATGCAAGATCACGATCAGCTAGCAGAACATGGCAAAACACCGAATTCCCTCACGGTGGTTCTTCCTGTCGCCGGTTCGGCTTTGCGCGCTCTCTGAATGGTTGGCAGCACTTCAGGCTCTCTGACGTAGTGTCGGGATGCACTTCTCAACTGGTGCTTTCCTGCCCAGTTCCCCCTCATGTGAAGATGTGGAGTTCGTGACTTGCCCGTTCACTGGCGGCGATGAAGTCCCATTTTCGGTGCTGCCGACCGCGATGCGACCACTCACAAGCTCGACTGACGATTAACCTTATCCGTATTTCTCCATTCGGAGGTCACTTCAACCTCAACTCACTCGTCTCACTTCTCACTCATCTCTTTCTCAGTCATAAGCGCCGAGTGTGGTGCGGATATCGAGTCAACCATTCATCCCTTCAACGTCCGAGAACCTTTCGATGTTGCCTGCAGTACCAAGGAAGATGTAAGCGCTGTCGTCAAAATCTCCGTAGACCGCCCACCAACTTCCCTATCAAGCTTATCGCAATCCTGCCCCTCCTCTCACCTGTCCCAGCAACGATATCTCCGTGAGCTATTGCAGAACGGCTTTCATACTTCCAAGTTTCTTCCCATGCAATATATCTTCCCCCTCTTTCTCACATTCACCTCGTTACCACACTTGCACGCCCGAGCGCAACTGACTCTTCCATGTCTAATTCCCATGTTTCCCATCTCATTCTTGTGAATCTTGTCTCCTCGGACCAAGCTCCACGCATGACGCTGGATGGAGATGGATGCTGGTGAAGATCAATACGTCACTCACTCCGTATTTACAGTTCGTCCTTTCCCCATCACTTCACATCAAACCGGACTCAAGATCATCATTCATCCCCAGAGCCGCCGTTTCACCTTCTTCCAAAATTCATCAAGGATGTTAAACCACAACAAACACATCCGATCAAGCTGGGGATCTTTGACGAGCCCCAGCCACAGCCACAGCTACAGCCACAACGGCCCGAATCTTCCAACGAGCTTCGAAGCGGCCTCCCGATCCGGCGCGTCTCTGAAGCCCCACCGCTGCCAGTGCCGCACAGTGTGCCAAACGTCTTCCGAGGCAAGCACGTCTTGGCAACCCACAGATCGCTTCGTCGAACCGTATGAGTGCCAAGCTTTCTTCCCACGCTTTGACTTGCTCGTCCAAAGCCTTCATGCAAGCCCTCAACGTGTCCACGTTCTTCCATCGCACATGTTTCTCGATCGCCGACAGCATGCACGCAAGAAAGAACATCACAACTAACCTTCACAACCAGAGAAATACCCGAATACATGCATGAAGTCGGTGAGATTCGCCGCGTCGGCTACCAAGAACTCAAGAGGCCGTGGGAGAAAAGTCTATGTCTGATGATACTGCATGCACAACTGATTACATCAGATATTGGCCAACGTACGATTGCCATTTCAAATCTTTTCAGCTACGAATATTTTCCTCCTACACGTGGCAGCCTTACAACGGATCCACTGGCGAAATCGATGGAGATGTCTGACAGCCTGGCATCGGGGCAAGGCTCGTCAGGCTGCATTCAGATGAGGCTCTGTGGTGGAGCAGGAGGTGACTTGATCGAACTTTTCTTTCATGGTTTTCCTCGTGGTGGGGTTTCCATCTGATGTTTACGGGATTTGCGGACTTTGTGACGCGTTGACCATGAAGTAAGGTTGAATGTGATCAGCTGATCGTGGATTTGCCGAATTCGTCAAGCTCTACCAGACGTGGAGACTCAAGTGGGTTTGCCACGAATCCTTTAGGGACAACACGGAAACTGTCTTTCACACCTTTCTCATTCGGTAGGTCTGAGCAGTACTCGAATCTCGTTCCGTAGAATTTGTCCACGTGGAGAGTCTACTGGGGTGAAGCCCTCCACTGTATTCAGGATGCCGTCGAACAACACAACAATTCTGCTCCGACAAAAAATGGATAGAGTTAACACCGGTATCATAACCAGCCCAATGGGGTTAGTTCTCGACCGCCCTGCTGGGTCGGGGAATTTTTGTTTTATATGCGAGAATCAATTGCGCATTGTCTGGATCAACACTCAGACAATGCGGATAATGAATGTCTTCCTTTTGCAAGACAAGCGCCTTCATAATCATAATTTCTATTCACTCCATGTGAAAGAAACTATGCAATTGCTTCGAGAAGTAATAGAACGAACAGGAATGACAGAGGCCCTCTTCAGGTACAGTCATTCTTCGAGAGGTACACAAGGAGTTTGTAGGTTCGTTAAGTGGAGAGGCTGCCTCGAAGATGGACACAGAGCACAAATATATGATTTCACTAATATTTCAGCAATGGTTCGCCAGTAACTAAACAAGATCTAATAAATCTTCTTACATGTGTTTCTGCCAATACCTAAACAGCAATGCTGGGCCAAGATTTCAACCCGCAGCTTCTGCGAGATTGCCAAATTCTTTAATCTGCTAAACCCCATCACTTGATGTCACTACTTTTATCTTCAGAACAATACTTCCGCTTAGCCACTATTATCAAGAAATCGATCGGTTTCGTTCCATCCATCCAAGGCAAATATTCTCACAGGTGATCTAGAACCCGCTCCCCTTTCTCGAATTTTCCACCATCCCCACCCCTTCAACAAGTCCTCCTCCATCGCAGTTTTTCTTATATAATTTACCCCCTCAACGGCTAGGAGGTCCTACTGGCATAGGCCATGCCTTATTACATACTTCTCGAAAGGGACGCTTCAATTTTGTGAGCTTGGAGGTGTCATAAATCCGCACTCCTCTCTAGTATTTTCTTAAATTTAAGCTAGAACGTTCTGGCGTAGACTTCGGTTCTGGAGAAGTGAGGATTTGTTTATGATTATTCTAAGATATGATGGATTCCAAATCATCAAGATTTAACACTCGTTGCTTTGTTCCTCACATGGTGCCTTCGAGGTCCTGGAGAAGAAGTACAAGAATCAGACAATCTCCTGTTTCTGAGACTTCGGGTGTGCATGTTAGTCAATGGCCTTGGAGAACTTCGTGTTGATCAAGGTCTCTGGAGCTGTCGCTGTCAGATACAAAATCTTGTATCGCGCGAAAATGTGACGCCATACTTCAAACAACTGCATCTGGGTATATATTATACATGACATGTTGTGATGCATTTCTTGGTTCGCTATGAGTTTTGGGGAGCCAGTTTCAAAATCTAATAGTTGGCAATGTTGACTATAAGGAAACTCACAGTTTCTCAGACTTGTCTTGCAGAGAATGCTACTTGCTTAAACACTAAGTTAGAAGCTTCTCTATTAATCGTTATAGCTGATGATGGAGTTATGCTGCTTTTTCCCTACGGATCATGTGAGACGACATCCTCGCTTGTTCTTTACTCCACCTTCCTTGTGGTGATGCACGAATTGAGGGATAAAAGCTATGTATTTGATATGTCTACGGGTGGAACCAACATAAGGCAAGTGTCGTTGACTTACTAGCGTGTAAGTTCCAGGTGGAATTCAAGCAAGGTTGTCTTTAGACATTCCTATACATCTATCTCCCAACTTAAACCTGCACAAAGGCCATCCTTTACAAACAGTGTCCTAGTATCACCCACTGAGATTGGTTAGATTCATTAGCACTACGCACTGTGAACCTTCCTCTCTGCTCTTCCGGCTTTCCCTCTTCATCTTCGATGGAAAGGGGCCAATAGCATTCACGTCACATGCTGAGAGGGTACAGCAAACAATTACGAAGCAGTGTAAAACCGCAGCTAAAGGTCGAAACACTATCTTAGGATAGCGCGATCAGCTGGAAATCAGGGGGGCGCTGTCACACTAAAAGATAGTTAGGCGTAGCGTTATCAATTCTTTCAGGTATGAAGAATCCTCCCACCTTCTATACCCCTCCGCAACACGTCACGTTTTTCGTACACGTGTTGTCTTCTCCCCCAGCCTGATGAACGGGTGCGTCTTGAGAGCGCATCTCGCGAATTACACGCCATTTTTCTTCCTTGACTCGAAGGGTCCTTTAGGATCTAGAGAGAATGGTATCGCCTCATGCCGTAGGTTTACTTGCGTGTATGCTGGACTGCTGATTTTTTCTACGTCATGACCTGTCGAACTTGCTGCTGGCCATGTCGCTTTCATGAATCTATTCACGTCGTTTAAAATCAATAAACATATGTTGGCAAATTCTTTATCTCTTAAATGGTTAACAGGCTCTGAATCTGCATGGTATGCGGAGATATCGATGGGAGGAGAGGGGGCTAGGGGCAAGAGAGATCAGAAGACAGATATATCTTTTTTTTTTCTTTTAGATTCCTAAGGCTCTAGCTGCCTTTTATTTCAGTTGGAATATATAGTTCAACATGTAGGTCAGGAGTTTCTTCTTACTATGACTAGTTATCAAGGTGCTATTGATATCTCGCCGACATACTTGATTTGCTTCTAGTGTAAGAGCCATGCATAGGAGCAGCCTGTGTCACGCTGTATTTTCTATCTTGGTGGTGGGGTTATCATCACCTCATCTACGCTTGAGCTCTTCCTTTGCTTTGTTTAGCGAAGTTTGTCGAATAATACTCAGAATACTTCACCGGCCATGAGCCTGCGATATAATGGAGAATTTACACATTTGACCGCTTAGGTAGATGTGAGTTTTGAGCGGGTCGTGGAATATAGGAAGTTTTAGTTTAAGTATACTTACATGCATGGCTAGAACATTAGGTTATGGGAATAATATTGAATCACTCTAACCAGTGATAGCATAGAGATAAAGGCTAGTGGCATGATAGGAAGCATCAACTATACTCCCGAGGCTTCCAACTTCATTATTTTTTGAAGTGTTAGATGTGTAAAAGTCTGAGTATATATCTCCTAAGAATTCGGGACAACAGGGTTGAATTAGGTTCAGTTCCTGATATCATTCCCTTATAAGAGTCCTTTGCAATTATAAACTCGAGCAAAATAGGGTCCCCATACCTCCTGTATTCCAGATATGATGATTTAACTGTTTCGCTTGGCTCTTTGTATCAATCGTTGACAAAGGCCTTAACTTCGTCATTGTTTTGGCAAAGAGAGTTTCCAAGCAGATTACTCTAGGTTAAAATATATAATAGACGACAAACACTACGAGTACCAATGTGTCGAACAATTATACGCAACTGTCGCACACTCGGATTGGCATCGCATATTTTGGGATAGGTCGCATTAAATATAGCCACAATGATTTTGCTGTACTGTTAGAACAGCAAGCATCTAAAATGTCACGCGAACATATTTTAATACTAGGAATATCTATTAAAATATATTATAATAGCGGCATAATTTGAGTTCCAAAGCACATACAGTTGTCGACTTTGACTGGGATCACTCCACAGTTACATGTGGCAAGGGTTGCCAGCCAAAAAAAAAAAAAAAAAAAAAAGAGCTGTTCCCTCCCCTCTTTCATCTTCACTTCTTCACACTTCACCACCTGAACCATTTATAGCTTCACAAAAGCATATGTAGTAAGCCATTATATAAAAGCATGATATCCTACGTTTATACTTCAAGCAATTCGTTTCGTCGTGATCTTATTTTAAACCAGGGGTACATTTCGAATAACGATGAATATTAACGTCACTGCTCGTATAGAGCGTCAAAGGAAGAAATTTTTAGCTTTAAAGCATACGAGGATAAGAATAACTTTGTACCGGAATACTAGTCAACTTCCGCGAGCCCTGGATGTACCCACTTTTTGGAATGAGTGGCATCGCACTCAAAAGCCGATATGTGCTACATTCATCAAGGCACTCTACGAGGCATTCTGGGCGTTAAATTCTGTTCGAGGGTCATTTCAATTATTTACCATTTTTTTACGACCGGGACTCGATTCTGACGTATTAAATTACCTGTTCGTATCCTTGCGGGAGGAATGGCACGAGTGGGCGCAGTCCCTTTCTGCATTACTTACGCCGTCGTACCACCTCGCGTTCGCTAATTGCACCTATAAACTTATCTGAGCTGGTTATTATCGTATTAGTTACTACGAGGGTACCAATTCTGTTCACCGGTAGCGTCTGTAAACGTCTTTGAGTCGCTAGAAGCCGACATTGTTATGTCCCCCTTGTAGAGTTGTAGTGAGGATTTGAATATGGTTTCACTTTTTGTTCTTCGCGATGTCAAGTGCTTCCAAGATACTTCCCAACTCCCCATACGTGTTTTAAGGGTGTGATTTTGTATTTCACTGAAGCCATGCTGAACCAGTATCGATATATCTTTGTTCTGTTCATCTTTTGCATTTTTATCTTCATCAGCTATCACTTGCGCCGCACTGGTATTCATGAAGTGCCTATCCCACTACCCCCTCCGAAGTCGAAATATAAACCTATTAAGCCCTTCGCTCCTCCTCCTATACTCGAAAACTTTCCCCTGGCAGCAATAGCACATTCTGCGGCTGACCTACCACCTGTTCCATCATTCAACGCTCCGCCATCACCTCATATCTTAGAGAAGACTCCCCTCTTTATTGGTTTTACACGTAACTGGCGAGTTCTTCAACAGGCAGTCGTGTCTTACATTACTTCAGGATGGCCACCAGAAGATATATACGTGGTAGAGAATACCGGCGTCATGGACTCAAACAAACGCGGACTCCTATCCCTCCAAAACCCGTTTTTCCTAAACCACACACGGCTCTCTCTGCTCGGTGTCAATGTTCTCGTCACACCAACCCTTCTCACCTTCGCTCAACTCCAAAACTTCTACATCTTCACCTCCATCGAGAAGGAATGGCCTCATTACTTCTGGTCTCACATGGATATCGTCTCTGTCTCCTACGAAGACCGCTACCGAGAAACACACAACTACTCCGATTTTAAATCCGTGTATAAAAACTGTGTTAAGTCTCTCCGCAATGTCACCGCGGCTGGGGCACCTCACTGGGCCATGCGGTTCTTCTCCTACGACCGCCTCGCGCTCGTCAACGTTGCCTCTTTCGTCGAAGTAGGAGGCTGGGATACCCTGATCCCGTTTTACATGACGGATTGCGACATGCACGCACGTCTGGAAATGGCAGGCTATGTAACGAAGGAGGATTCTGTGGGCATGATATATGATATGGGGAGCAGTGTTGATGACCTGCTCGTCTTCTATAGAAAGACCGGGGACGGGATACCTGCACCGAGCTGGACGGACCCAGAGAAGATAGAGGAGGAGCAGATATCGAAAGCAATTGCGGAGGGGTTACTGCCAACACCTGCTCCTGTAATTGGACCTAAAAGGCGTGGAGAGGATAGGAGTCTTAAAGCGAGATATGATACCAACTCTGTCGCAGATATTTCTCCCGCGGGCTTGCGATCAGTACGCACATGGCAAGACGATACACCCGCATCCGACACGCATTTTCGGCCTCTAATCGACACCCTCAACGCAATGACGGACGCGAAAGGCAGATCAGCAAAAGGGAGAAACACATGGCAAGCGCGGGCTGCCGGCGGCAAAGGAGAACCTTTCTACCGCGACAGCGCGGGGTTTGAGATAGGAATTCAGATGACGATCGAGCATGGGCGCAGGGTATTTGCGGAGAAGTGGGGGCACCGCGATTGTAATATTAAGGATGTTGGGCTCAAGGCGGATGACGCGTGGATAGTCGAGCACGATTGGGAAGATCCCCCTCTACCTTCATGTAAGCCTTGATAGAGATTGTCAGCCATCTACCATATGTCCTTTCTGGTACGTACTTATGTATAGGGTAAAATGGCTGAAGTATAAAACTATAAATATATAACTTGATAATACTCTAACAAGCATAGCTATTTCTGCGCCACTACCGTCCTTCTGACACGCATCTGTCCCCCCACCCCCTAGATAGTTGCTTTGTTTCTCTCCTTCTATGTAAGATCTTACTATTATTTAAAGTTAATACCTCGGGCAATATAACCACTACCTTGCCTTGACAGTTACAATAACAGATGTTCGCTTTTATAAGCGTCTCGCATAGGAGCAACCTGTGTCGTATTGTATTTTTATCCTGATGGCGGAGTTAACATCACCTCGGCTAGACTTGAGCTCTCTTTCCTCTCCTTGGCGATTAGATTATTAAAATAATACTACGAATACCTCACCAGCGAAGAGTCTGCAATACACTAGCGAGGTCAGCAATATTCCATTGCCTAGGTAAATGTGTGTTTTAGCTGGCCGTGATACTAAATATCCCTTAAAACTAGTGCTTAACGCGAATAGTAATCCCACCTCAGCTTGTTTACATGAGACATAAGGCTGTGGATATGCAATACGGTGTTAGTAGCCTACGCGATATAGTTCTCATTAAATAGTTGCGTGAGTACTTGGATATCTAGCTAGGCTTTATCTGCCTATAGGTAAGTCGGCGCTTAGAGTCATCACTTATTTGATCCCCTCAGGTTTGAAGTGCAACAATGACCTGAATAGGAAATAACGAAGCCATAGATATAGTGTTGTGAATAAAAGAATGACTTAATATGTTCAAAACATAGGAAATTTCTCAAATTTAGTCTGGTGACCTCACTTTTGGTGTTCGAGGATGTGCTTGATGTCAACTAGGTTAAACTGCCTTATGAAGTTGGCATGCTTCTGTGGTTCTAGGGCCTTGATGAGTCCGTCCATAGGCATCTCTTGGATTGATATCCATTCTGGTATCACTCTGCCTTCCTCATACTCCTGACATAGCTAGTGCTATTAGGTATCCATGTGCTTGGGCGACTCCTTTATCATCAGTTGTATTATTTATAGATTATTGCAGTTGATAATAGTGTTCATATTAAGGTCAAACCGGAGGTGCTAGAATACTTATCGTTACTAGAATAGCTAGGCGTGTATGTATAATAAGGCAAGTAACTCAGTTTCATTTAACAATGTTGTAATAGTTCTTTGAAGCTGGCTGTACTAGTCGATTATATTACTAAAAAGCCTGAATACATTACCTTCTATACCTCAGCGTCTAGTATTCTCGTCAGTAAGAGAGGCGCTGCTTGCTGCCTTTCGGGCCTCTAGCTGGCTTGATTCTGGCCTGTATTCTAGTGCCAAGTATTTAGTATTATTAATATAATATACTGATCTATAGCGCTTTTATGGGTTTGTGAGGAGTTCTAAAGGAATTTAGAGAGCGTTTATAGCATTTTGGCTATATTAGACCTTATTATTAAAGTAGAGAAGTTGACCGAGCCTAGTAGCAGTATATTATATTATTATTGCTATTATATTAATTTTACTATTTATTAAGAATTGGGCCCCGGCCGAGCCCATTCTATAGTAGGTGCAGGGAAGTTGGCAGGTGGAATCGGCTTATATTGATTGAACTATTGTTGGTTATATCTCTAGAAGAGAAGTCTATAGAAAGTAACGTCTATTTATTCTTGTCCGAGGTGGTCTGTGCACGGATTGAGGTCGACCTCAATTCGCTTAACCAAGGCGGTCAGTCACATGACCAAACGTGGTCTGCACTGTATTTCCTTAACACTATTCGTTTATTAGTAAGTATTATTGTTAGAACACATAGCGTCACGATATTATATAATAGTACTAGGCATAGGTCTACTGTAAGAACGAGCGTGTCGCGTAGAGATTCCTTTTCTCTTCTTCCTTTTTCGGCTTTGGATAGCCAAATAAGAGAGACCTTTCTGCCCTGCACTATGTGCCCTGAATTGTATACTCCTGACACTTCCCCAACAATACTTGTGAGAAACCCAAATAGCAGGGTATAACGCAGCTACAAGCAGGATGGCTCAATTAGTATTCAAGAGCTGGTAATCCCTAAACGAGTAAACTAATCAATACCCCTCTTTAACCCTCCCTTCCAGCTATTCTTATACCCGTGCGAGGCACGATGGATCTCCGCCGGGGATATATTAGTGACCTATTTAGAGTATACTTCGAATACATATGTGCCCCCTCGCAGCTGTTCCCAATATCTATGCTTATGTGTAGCGTACGTGGTATGTTTGCTCGTCACAATACTATTGCTTCCGCATTGGGTAGTTCGCAAGATTACTAACAGCGCTATTAGTATGTTTATGCTTGAGATCTATACAGAAATCATTCAATTAATTTTCTGGGCTTTCATTATTTTATAGATAGAGTCTTATTACTTACAGTAGCCGAAATAAGTCATAGCCTATGTATCGCGGGGAGTTATTGTGGGACTGAAATTGGCGCTATTGGCACGTCGCTCGGAGGCTGTAGCAGTGACTGGAAGATTATCGTGGCGAGAGTTTCCTACTTTATCCACCGTGACAATGTATTTGATATCAGATTAGTTCTCAGGAATGGTCTAGCTAACATGAACACTAGTTATGGTGCCGAGGGCTACTATATACAGGCCCTCTAAATGTCAAATGTGAGGTGATGTTGCTGCACCACTCACCTTTTTCATGCAAAAGGACCCCACCAATGGTATATAAGTGCCCGTCTGATGTTTTATAGTCTCATTTAGTACTGTAGAACCTCGCAATTAGCAGAATCAAGTCATGTAATTCATATTGCATATACCGACACCAAAACCACTCTCGCATACACAGTTTTCAAGAAATGACAAGCTGCGTATTCATACGATTTATTATACAGAAAGGTGGTCTATGAGTGATATTATTCTACAAAACTCTAGAAACACGCATCGACAGGTTCAATATACCCTTGAGACACGTCCTGCACCTCAAAAGAAAGAGCATTATAGAGCTAAGCCTCTTGTATAAATACTGTAGCGTAAAGAGCTTGTTGAATGGGTTACTCATAGCTCTTTTACTTGCGAGATTCCCTAGGTGGAGATAATATAATGGCCGGGGTAGAACTATAGAGAGAAGGTAATTCAGAATGCCCTTTGTAAGGAGGGGTACTATAGAACTATAAGGAGAAGAAAGCCCCCTCTCTCTGACAAGAACCAGCAACTACGCTATTACTGGGCTCTTGGGTACTAATATTAAACTCTAGACTTGTAAATATAACTCTTTGGAGTGATGAGACTTGGGAATAACTTAGTTACTGCAAAAGGTAGTGGGTAACTAGACTTATAGGACTTATTATAGAACCCTGCTACCTTGATTATATTAGCTATAGATGGCAAAGGAAGATTAGATAAATATTTTAGGGCTATATAAGTAGTTGATATAAAAAAGGATATAGCGTTTTTGAGGGGGGGGGGGAAGGAATAGAGAAAGACTAGTAGATTCTCGTACTCTGAGTATATTTTTTCTTTTTTATATAATTGCCTTCTTGACTATCTATAGATTAGTTTTAGAAAGGCGCGGTCCGGGGTATATAGTAGCCTTTACAAGAGACGTCTTTATAATATATAGAATATACTTTATCTCCTGGCCTCTGTTTTCTTCTGATTTATCACCAATTGAAGTGGTATAAGATAGAATTAAGGATATTATACATCAATTAAATCCTGAGGTATATAGGAATTATAGGAGGCTTACGGCGGCTGTAATTGAAGCGTAGGGCTCAATTACAGATATAGAAACCAGGCTATTATTTATATTATACTATAATATTGTTAGGATATATTTTGACTTATAGAGGACCTAGAAAATAGTGAAATATCTATATAGCTCTATTTACTTGTCACGATTTTTTTATCACCTGTAGCCCAGGCCTGAGGCTCGGTACCCTGGTACATAGAGAACCTGGAGTAGTCGACACAGGGACGGTTACTTGGGGACCACGTGACGGGATGGAGCTTGGGGCTCCAGTGGGATCTAGGAGCAGGAAGGTTCTATATAAGTCTAGTTAGTTTCCTTAGACAGGAGCTTCGTGCTCAACTCAAATAAGCATTCTGAATATAAGTTTGCTCTCAATACTTAGTAACGAGATCACTTTCAAGTGATTCCCCGAATCGTGACGACTGCACTTCAATATCAATACCACCCTGGCGAACCTTAGTACTCAAGTGAGTACTGGCAAGTAAGAAGAATTGTTATATTACTCTATTATTATAATATGCTATTCTGAAGTTCATGCAGAATAATATATAAAGCAACAGGTAATAGAGGTAGAGTGAGTATTGTTGTAGTGTCTGTATATTAATATTTATTATCCCTACTACAAAGTAAAAGAACTCCAAGTTTTATATTATATAATATTCTAGTTTTCTATATTAGGCTTAGCATCTGTTTCATATATATATATGTATCGCTTTGTATATACTCTGTTTTCCGCCTCTAAGATAAACAATTAGTACCTTCCTACTTGATCCCGTACTACTATACTAATAATTAGAGTCGCGAGATATATACTAAATAGCAAGAAAGTAAAGGATGCTTTAAATCCTAACAAGAGGGCTGAGACGATATGGCCTACCAACCTTGTTAGAATTAACCACTCCAGCCAATCGGATGACTAAGTGTCATCAACACAGCGCGGTTTGGGAGGGCCTGAAGCAGGGTAAATCAAGTATGTTGCCGACAGCGTACAGTCTCTTGCTGTCATCTACCGCTTGTTATTGTCTTGTACTGTACAGAATAAAACTAGGAAAGTCTTCGGGCCATCTATGGAGGACAACTAGTGAGACGTGCTTGAAACATGTGTGCTGGTGCTAGTACTTGCCTGAGGCCGCTAGGCCTCACTTCAACAGTCCTCATGACTCTGGGAGTCGCGCGTAAATCCAATTTCCCCGGCCGGGCCAGCGAAAGCCACTAGAGCCTTAAGAGGCCTAGTGCGGGATTATTAGATATATGTACCTGCTCTGCTTCTTAAGAGCTTCCCCCCCTCTCCTTAACCTTAGATCTTCGAATAGGATTTGGTTCTTGCACGCTTGACTGTCTGGATGCCTCACTGCCGTCTCAAGGGCTGAGATAAAGATAAAGATAAAGATGAAGATAAGGGATTTTCGTTAGACCTTAGCTTACCTTAATATATATCTTTTGTCTACTTGGATTTATAGAAACGAGCTTCTATTTTCAGTTCTACTCCCTGTGGATCATATACTATACTATATTAAGATAACGTACTTCACAAGCGAGTGGCCCGCACAAGCGAGTGGCCGTTTTTTCCTTGGCATCGTACGAAATCGTCAAATATCTCAACAACTAATTAATAAAACTATTCTAACTCTTCGGTATTTGAATCATTAGAGGTATCTACAATATTTGGGCAGGTTTGTACGTTATGACCAGGTTGTCCGCAACATCTACAGCATCGCTTTGACGGCTTTCTTTGCTTCGTACGACCCCTATCCCCTCGTAAATCAGCTTGCAATTGTATATTAGCCTCTCTTTGAGCCTCTAAGTCTTGGATATCTTCAACTCTAGCTACTCCTCCTTCTTGAACACGTCGTTTTTTCGTACGACGACGTCGGCTAAGCAAATCATTTGCTATACGAAGTGTAGTAATCTCTTCTCGCAACAACGTCAATTCGTGTACATGACTTATTGCACCTTTTATAGCCTGATCAATGCCCTGCAAAATCATAGTTGGTAAACTATTTTGATATCGTACGACCCGTTCTTTAAGATATATTGATTGAGACTATAACTCAAGTATATTACTTGGAGTTTTTGATTCCCAGATTACAGGCAAAATTAACGACAAAGTTAATATACAAAGTCAAATATTAAACTAAGAGATTACATAATCAGAATCGTACGGAACAAGTCCTGTAGCTCTAAAACCTGCTCGAGCGTTTGATTCAGTTATTGTCGTACAAAACGCTGTATAAAAGGCAGGAAAGAAATCCTCCTTTGAGATATGAGTAATATACGCACGTATTAACTTCTCAATCTCAGCTCTATACAACCGTTTCAATAAACTAAAACACTTAACATCAAGTGGCTAAAGCTTATAAGATAAATATGCCAATATACAAAGAGTAATAATATTCTAGTCCTTGCAGTAGTTCTCAAACTTGTACAAATAATAGCTTTCGTGTCCGTCAATAATTAAAAGACAATATCTACCCTTCGTATAACTCTTTGTATATTAATCAAAATACTTAATCCAATCAAGCCCTCACTCATTTGTTGTCCAGCTATTCGACGTAACTGCGACTACCCAATCTACTGGCATTGATATATTTTCGTACTAAGAAGAAAGATAGTTTTTCCCCGCAATAATAATAAATAGCAGTAGTATATATCTGTATAATTTAATACCCTGGATTACTATAATCTATTCCCTATTGCCTTGCTGTGCTGTACAAGGTCTGTCACGTCGTTCAGCTACTGTAATAACTATCTCTGAGGATATTTGACCCATTAAAAATCCTGTCTCGTCAAAGTTGTAGATATCCTCCTCACAAATTCCATATTTGTTAATTATATTTTATACAAGCTGAAACCACGCGTTATACACGTCGGGATCTTTACATTTAACTCGTTGGTAATCGATTTTACGTGTAAAACGTGTAGAGAGTTGTAGTTGTCGTCGTACGAAGTTTAAAGTCCAGTTCTGTCCAACACGTCCGCCATCGCGTGCTGCAAGTAATTGATTCGCTATATCTTCAACAGCACTACGCCGAGGGGGAAATGCTCGTGAATCTAGGTCAAGAATATATTGTACAATAGTTTCCTCTTCTAGTTTTGTAAGTTTTCGAGCTCTGTTGATAGTATCGCGTGTTGAAAGGATTCCTTGAACTCGGCGACGTAGTGTTGTACGAGGCACACTATAAATTTGTGCAATTTCAGTAATATTACAATGAGGGTTTCGTCGTACGAATTGGACAGCTAATAGCATGTCAGATTCATTCCACGTACGAGCCATTTGTGGTTGTAAAGTTATTGACGTGTTTAGTTAAGTTATATATTGCCAAGGAAAAAACGGCCACTCGCTTGTGCGGGCCACTCGCTTGTGAAGTACGTTACTAACTTTCTTACCAAGTAGTATAGCATTTATCTGGCTCAATATAGACTATTATATTATCGATTCACTAATAATACAGGGCATATCATGTTGCGTACGTGACGTGCTCTTTTGTATTTAGTGGTTGAATCTCGATTGTTAAGTTGTAGAGGAATAGAAGCTTTCTGCTCCTTCTTTATCTCCCGCCACTCTAACCTAATTGAGACTACTTAAATCATGTGACTAGTCATGTGATCAGTTAAATGATTAGTCATATAACTATCACCAATTATTTATACCAACACATATATATCCAGATAAATAAAACTTTGAGACATTATGTTAAATTAGTAAGTAGTGTAGTACTATAAACAAACCACAAATTATATTACATGGTATAACCGATGCTCATGCTTAGCCCTCGTCTCTTACTCGATATACTCTTCCACGTCCGGGCCTTCAAGCTTCCGAGCATTGAATCCCTGGAAAGAGTTTATAGTCTTGGCGTCCTAGATAGCCTAAGCAAGTAATAATTGCTGCCGAGAGAGGGGCTCGATAAGGATTTCATCTTCGAACAGGGTATTTGCGAAGCGTCCGGCGTATGCGCCGCTCACAAGCTTAAGCTCAAGCTGCTATTGAACTCAGTACAGTAAAAGAAAGGCGGCTAAATCACGGGCTTTAGCGGTGTCGCTAAGCCGTACACGCTACAGGGTGGGGCGGCAAGGGGATAAATGGGGGCCATAAGTGCTTGCCTTCCCTTTTACGCGTGTTTATACTATCTTAATATAATATCTCTTTTCCTTTTCACCTCTATTTCATAGGGGGTTCTAGGGGCACTACATTACTACTACTATGAGCTGCAAGGTCAGCGCTAAAAACGACTGAGATGGTCTGTGCTCACAATTTATTTTTTAGGGTTAAGCGGCGAAGCTGATTTTGCAAGCGACTTTTATCGTAAAAGGCGACTGTATAGAAAAGTATAGGTTATTAGATAGACAAGCATCAGAGTAGGTCTGGACTTCGCGCATCAGGCCACTTTTTGCTGTCCTACCCACCCCTATTTTTGCCAACCGCCTATTCAACTACTTGGTGCATGACTACCTCTGTATTGAACTACTGCAAAATTTCCGAGGTTAGCTATTAGTTTCAGATACTTTTCGAGGGCTTCTCCTCCGACGGAGTGAGATACTGTTGGTCTTCGGGCTTCTCTTCTTTTGAGCGCCGCCCATGATCACGATGATAGAGGGTAGCTGTGGAAACCTCTAGAAGAACACCATATTGAAGTGACAGCTGGCGGCCTAAGTTGCATCTCACTAGTTGCTCTCTATATGTGGCCTGAAGACTGTCGTAGTTTATTCTGTACAGCAGTAAACTGACGGTGACAATCTACTTGATTTGCCCTAATGGAGTCCCCCTACAAGCCCTCAAGCCCTCGCTGTATTGATAACATCACTCATCCGATTGGCTGGATTCATTAATTCTAACATGATTGTTGGATCAGAGAGTTATGCGATATCTATAAAATGTGCTCTAAATACGACTAGCATGGCTGCGAATACAGTATTAATCCAGGCAATAAATCCTTATAAATATGCTTGGCATGTTGTACACCTCCTACCCTTGCCCTGATAAATCCGGCAGGCAAGGTTTCTTATGCTCTGCATCTTCAAATCTCGGAACTATATTTGATTTCAATAGAAGCGGCCCTAGATTCCGGCTGCAGGTCGATAGTCATAATAGAGCAGGGGGTAATCGCTAGAATAGGTTTTGATGCTCTCAACAGGTCGATAGACAGCATAGCTAAACTGTAGTATCTTTTTGACTGCAAGTTGAGACCCTGTAGAGAAATAACTAAAAGACAGTAGCAAGCTGGTTATAACTTTATATATTTACGTAGTGGAGATTCAAGACCCCCAAACTATAAAGTTTTTTGGCACGCAGGGTTTTTCGGCACGCAGGGATGGACGTTAGCAATTGGCTGCAAATATTCAATATAGGAAGTAAGCTTACACGAGGTGAGGTAAATAGAGTAACTGGAAGCGGGAAGAAGAAAGTGGATCGAAGTAGTATTTCAAGAAAGAGCAGGGAGATAGGGGAGGCTTAAAAGAGAGGCTTCACCCTCTTCCTTCTCTTCATCACTACCACTATCAAGTTCTCTGGTCCTAGCTTCAATTCCATATCCTCTTTCCAGCGTTGAATTCGCAGCTCAGCTCATAATTCACAAAACCAATATCAAAAATGCAGTTCAAAACATCCTTCATTGCTGCCTTCCTCCTCGCTACGGCTCCGGCATTTGGTTTCATGGTCCCTGAAGGCACCCCAGACGGTATCTACAGGGTCGAGCTAGATGCTTCCGGACAAGAAGTTCACATCAGGGAAGGCGATATTCCCTCTGGGGCCGTCGCTGTTCCGAGGGCTGTCCGTGGCAGCAGTATGAAGCGCGACGGCTTGGACCAGTGGGGCTGCTTCAATCAACAATCAGAACTCAGCCACAGCGACTGTGATAGTGCAGTTTGGGCCCTTCGGGCGCAGATTGGCGATAACGGCAGATATGTTGGTAGTCATAGGAGCCTTTACTCAATCTCCGGCGAGGTAGTGGCCTACTGCTGCAACAACCGCGTCCAGGGCAATACATGCTACCTTTCATCTCAATCCCAGTCCAACGTCGGGATCACCAACTTGTGCGGATCGTACAAACCCGGCTATGCCTATGATAGTGGTGCTCACCTTACGTACGGATACCAGCATAAGAACTACAACTTCTGCCCTGAAAGCTAAGGGAAGCGAGTTTACTGCAAGAGGAGGGGGTGATGCTCCAGAGATGGATTGAGTAGTGATGAGGAGATCTCGTTATCAGCTGTTACGCAGAGATCTATCCGCTCTTTGAATTTATTATTGTAGAATCTACCTGTTGGGCCTAGCTCTTAAGAATTCAACATATCTTAAGAGACGTGGCTATTTTCTTAGTAGCTGCGCCTATATGATATCTCCGCATTCAATTATTGGGAAGATTGCAGCGATGAATATGCTGAGTATCTGGGGAAGAAGAAGCAGACGTAGCAAGGGGAATTTCGGCATGTTGATTTTATAGGGACCAGAGGCATGTTTGTACTTTGAATTTGGATAAAATTGAAATAAATGCAGCTGTTTTTAACGTCCGTCCCTGCGTCCCGAGACAAACCCTGTCATGAGACAAATCTATAGTTTTAGAATTACAATTTTTTTCTTAGTAGGTCCATAAAGCTGTTATTGGTATGTTAATTCTTTAGCTATTTCCCCCTAAGAAGACCACCTAACAACAAGAAAAGAATGCAGTTGATTATACTGTCGATCTTTACAATCATGCCACCGATCGCCGCTCCTGCTGTCCCCCTCTGTTTAATCGCGACTATCAAAGTCTTTTCAAATTCGGAGCACTTGAGAAAATGTCCTATCACGAAATATTATAGCTCCAAATTTTGAAGACACTCAGAGAGGAAAAGAATGCAGTCCGGGAGTTATGCCGGTGCGATGAGAGAGTCCACATGTTTCAGTGCTCAGTAATGTAGATAAAATTTACTGCTCGCTACACCAAAACTATGGCACGCAGAACAGTCCGGGCCGGAGGCATGGTTTTAGTCAGCCGGAGCATTCTGGGGTAACATCATCTTGGACTTCACGATCACCTCATGTGTCACTCAACGATCGACACCATACCCAAGTGAATTTGGAAAATCGATTTAATTCCGGAAAAATTGCGCTATTCGTTTCTGCTTCGGATTGCGAGTCCCGGCGAGCCCTGAATATGTGTAATAACTCTTGCAAATGATTTCATGCAGCGATACTTTCATCGAGACATTATCTAGAATATCAATTATGAGTTAGTATAGAACCAAAGACAACTTCAACAGAATTCACCCTCAGGCCTCGACAGCCAACTCCGTAATTGTGTCACCTCTTTCCGCCTCTAAAGCGCTCTCACCAATCGCATGAAATGGCCAGCTTGACGACGCAATAACGAGTTACTAATCGGCCAGCAGTTTCTCTTGTAGCGGGTTCCTCCAGATTCTTCCTCACTGGGGTTCCAGAACTCACTATAAAGACTTTACAAGCGCAAAGAGGCCAGTCGCATGTCCCCGGCCAGTTGTCTTTTGCAGCAAAGGCAGTGTGTCCAAGCATACAACTATCGACTGCCTCTGTACAACTATCAGAAACTGGGAAGCAGCCGGCTGTGGAGCGTTAGGGCGTCGTTGCAGAGCTCTACAAGCTGAATATATATTCGGCGCCTTCGGACATGTTCAAGCCACACGTTGACAACCCCGTGGACGAACTCATTTGGGTCACTCGTAGTCGTATCGCCAACTGACTTTCAAGGTAGCATTTTGGCCAACCCTTGATGATAAGAGGTTCGAGAGTCGCTGATTTGCTGCTAGACGGTCAGTTGCGAGTTTCTCACAAAGGCAAGGAGCAAGTCTATCTCGGTGAATAGTAGTTGGATTTAGGCACTATCAGATAGGTTGTATTCTATACCGGTTGCGAATATGAAGTTCTACTTGTTACCCGCTGGGAGATCACAAACCCCACAAGCCAGTACATTACAATCACGAAAGGGCCTACTCTTATAATTGAAAAGAACGGAGGAGTTGAAAAATATATGCTTACTCTCAACTATGCATCGCAGCGCTGGAACTCTAAATCGCGTTATAAGTACAACGGGAAGAAGCCTAAACAGAGTAATGGTGAGCGATTTGAGTCCGACTTTTACTGCCAATTCGACTGCTGGAGCGATAACCGATCATAAGCTAATTTGGTATATTGCATGAAAATGGAGGGTTTAACGTATGGTGGGAAGTGGTCACTAGTGGATTGGCTGTTCCTAAAAAGGGGGTTTGTGTAGGTCTATAAGGAAATGTTTTGTTTTAGTCATTTTGTCTTCTCGGTTTTTGCATCTTAGCACTAGCTACAGTCACTCGTTAAATCATTCACTTCTTATCTACATTTACTCTGATACTCATTAACTTAATATAACAGGAGCGGTTCTTCTTAACAGTGCTGGCTGATCTCATATGTAATTGTCGTCGTTCTAGTACCTAGGGTCTGTATTATTATGGATCAAATGAGGAGGGTGGAAAGAGGTAGAATGGATGATGCGAACATGACCCCTACTCTTACAATTATAGTCTGCCTATAAAAACTTATTTCATTAGCCAGCTCTCTTCCACTATCCCTTTCCTCATCGTCCCCTAAAACACTGCCAAAGCCTCTTATGCGTGAGTCCTTCAAAATCCGAGCCTCTTGTCAAACCAATCTTTTAAAAGTTAAAATCATTTATCCATCCCTTAAATCCAAGTTGACAAATCCTCCTCATAGTCTTCAGCACTCGGTTGGGGCGGTAAGTGCCTCCGCGAAATATAACGATTGGCATTAAACCCCGTTGGCTTCCTAGACCTAGTGCTACTTAGAACTTTGCGAGGTGCATTATCCGTAAATTCAATATTTTCGGGCGCGGCGGGTCGTGCTAATGATATTTCTTTTTCTTTGCTTTGTTCGCTCGCACCCAATTCCCACTCTTCGAATGAGTCCTTTAGGTAAGTAAAGGGCCGGTCGGCGAGTTGGGATTCCTGTTTTGTGGGTAGTTGGATTCCGAATGAAAACTGCGGTGCGCCTAAGGGAAGCGGTTCGTTCTTAGGCGCTGGTTGAGGAGCGGGTTGAGCTGTCGGGGCTGGTTGTTCTATTGAGTTGTGAGATGTGGCTGTATAGAGGGAGTTATGCGAGCTTCTGTGAGATATTCCAGATCTAATAGAGTGGGAGTAGGTAAATCCTTCATTTGCTGAAGTTCTCTTGATATAACTCGATGGAGCAAATCCCATGCCGCATAGCTCAACTGGGCGGGAAGTATCTATTTTCTGTTAGCGATTGTTGAAATGCCTTTCCAAGGAACTTTACACACCCATCATCTCGTGAATCTGTTTACCTTCCATTTCTGGGAATAAACTCACTGGAGAACATCTTTCATTATATTCGAAAGGATCGGGGGTCGAGGGAGTTTTGTCTGTCGTTATAGTTGGTGCCTTTGCATCAGCCGGAACGCTCCGTACCCAATTCAGAATACCAATGTTCATGGAATTATCGGAATCACTCTCGCCCGAGTCCTCTGCCCATGTGTCAAAAAATCCCTCAAAGTGAGGCAGTATATAATTGGAACGTTCTTGCTGGGGTTGAGTCCACTTCCTACGTCGCTTCTGTTGGCTTGGTGTGCGGGTACGCCATCTCCTATCAGCAGCCGAGGAACTAGGGCGTAGGTCTATCGAAAGATGTTTTATTAGTATGGAATATAGATTAATATATAACATGATTGGGAGAAGGAACTTACTAGGTTTGGGATGATCCCGGAAGAGCATACGTGGAAAACCACTAATAGGAAATTCTTCATTTTTTTTAACACAAAGAACCATTTCGATCATATCAATCTGGCTATGACAGGTGAATTTGATGAGATCAATGTTCTATTGATATTTGAAAATCATGTTAGTGAGGATATCGGGCGAGATGAAAATCTGTTGCGCGTCTTGTGGTCTTGCTTTTTCACGGACAATGAAATATGGCCCAGAGGTCCGCTCATGAAGTGTCCCTAGGAATCTTCCGAGGTCGTGAATTGACGCACGAGGAAGTCGGCACTGAAGTTTCCCTATGATATAATGTTAAAACATGAACAAAAAATTGTATGAACACGGATCATACCACTGCACTCAAACGTTCCATCCGGCCTAGCTTTTACAGGAGTTGTCTTTTCAACATAGAATGCCGTAGCAACCAATCGATGGGCTGCATTGGCGATTTTTGAATGGCCGGTCATTTGTGCCCTGATAGTCTCCTGTAAGGATTGCATTTTGTACACACCATCCAGTGCAGGTGGATCGTCAGAAAGCTCGGGGTTGATTCGTTGGTATCTGGACTTTTGGCTGTCAGGGAGGCGTAGTATATAATCTGCCCAGGCCTTTTCAGAGTCTAGGCTTGATCGAATATGGTCCATTGCAATGTTGGCCATATTTTTAGCGTGGCCAAAAAGACCGATTGAAATTCTATGATTGAGTTTCCTAGCTGCAGTAGGGCTATAGGACGTCCCTATTGAAAGCACAAGATCGGGACTGTTATAGCCTTCGGTTGGCCAAAGATGCTTTCTTTCTAGATCAGCAATCACAATTGGATTGTTATGGTACACGGCACCATCAATGTAAACTTGTTTTGATGGCTCGTGGAAATATCCGCGAAATATACGTGGAGCTGCTGAAGTGCACCGCGCACTATGAGGGCGTCAGTGGGAGTAAAAAAGAGATCCAGCCCGAGACTCACGCTTCCCATGTTTTCAATTCAGATGCTAGTTTGTCTGGTCTTTGGAAAGTATAGGGGACTGTAAACGCTTAGACTATATAATAATCAAGAATGGAAAAGTAAGGGTAATCACGTTTATCTGGGCAGCTCCTGTTATAGTTGGCGAGCACTGAAGTAGTTCCACTAGTGGTTGTGGTAACTGCAACCTTTGTTTGCTGATTTGTCTCTTGAGGTCCCCCAAATAGGTAATCACCTTCGGAAAACGCTTGTTGAAGCGCTTCTTGTAGAGGAGCTGTTTCGTACTTACTATGATGGATGTTCTCGATAACAAAGCTCATCAGTGGAATGTTCATGCCAAATCGCTGAGTAAAGGCTTTCTGGCAGAGGTCCGTAAAATGATGGATGCAGTTCACCACTGACCAATTCTTCGAACCAAGACCAAGTGCTATCAAACCGCCTGTACTAGATTTACATTTAGGAAATATTTTTTTAATGGGATCTAGGTGAGATGAACGTAATATGCATACCTTGTTCCAACAATTAGATCGACGAAGTCCTGGATGCGCAAACATCCGCCCCAAACATTTTCAATCAGTCGAAGGATTTCTAGCTCGACAATACCTCGAATACCACCCCTGCAAAATACAAGTTAGTTGGTCGAGATTTCTGCCTTATCTCAATTGACTCACCCATCTAAAGTCAACACCCTCACACCAGCCGTTTGGGGCTTCAGAAAGAAACTCCAACGGAAGTCTTTCCCGTGGTGCAGTGGGCATGAACTAATTTCAATCACATCTCGCTCCACAACCTGCCCATAGGCGTGAAGGCAGGCCATGCAGAGCACATGTCCGCAGGGAAGACAATGTTCTGGAAACCCCACCAAGCAGCAAAAACAGGCTGAATGACTGACCAGCATTTTATTTTGGCGCTGGCTGACACGCTCATAGAAAGGCCTCAAAACTTTAGTCTTGTGTATTTGCGCTGCTACGTTGTCCTCCGACTGTGAAGTATTGAGATTTGTTCGAAGATTTTCTAGCAACTCGTTGAGAAAGTTAAAGACATAGTCCCGAAAGGTTTCTTGAAAAGAATCGACGGAAAGCTTCGAGATGTACGAACCAACGGCAAATACTTTGCCGCTTTCAAGCTGATGGCCCTTAGAGTGCCCACTCCGGACATTGACGCATCTACTTTTGATACGCTTCCCTTGTTTGCCCTTAGTTGTCATTACAAACTCGCAAGGCCAGTATCGATCGCAGAAGTCTTCTAAAGCATTATCACAATGAACTGTGTACTCTGGAAAGATCAAGGAGGCAGATCCTAGCGCAAGATGTTAGATGCACATATCTAAATATCTAGAGATCAATACGAACATATGAATGATGATAGTGGCCATACCTCGTGTCTTTTTCCTTGCCGAATCAAGCATTATGCAAGAAGCGACCATTTGACTGAGCGCCAGAAAAATCTTTTCTCCACTGACTTTACTATGCCAAATATCCATCATATTAACTGCGAGTTTCAAGATATTTCCAGCAAAGTCAGATGGAATAGGATTGTATATGAAGGATGCCTGAACAAAGTCGAATGGCTGCTCGAGGGTGCTCGAAAAGTGATCGAATGCGAATTGAAGGTAGGTCTGAAGTTCGTCGCCATCAAGAAGCATGCGGAGATCTTTCTTTGATTTATTCGATGTTGCGGTTGCCGAGGACAACTCGTCGTACAGCTTCGTCACCTGATCCTTTATTAATCTCGGTCGACCAACTCCTGGAATCCGAACAACCCGGAAACTAGAGTAGTAGGAGAGTAGTAAGTCTACAACCGAAATAATGGATTTCCCTCGGGCCCTCCACATCTGGGCATGTTTTTTGAATGTTATATTATTCGAAAAACTTCTCTCGACTGAGTCCATCAGCCAGTTCGTCGCCATATCTACATCCCACTGGGAAGGGTCTATACTTAGATCCGAAGCGTTGAGTGCAATAATAGCGTGAGGGAGCACTGGCTGGTTGGATGACATCTCTAGGGCCGCGGCTGCCCATTCTAAAAGTCTTTCTATAACATTTTCGATGACTCTATAACTAGCACATTAGGGACAATTTTCCAACGTAGGATTTTAAGATGAAATATTAATATCTTACCTAGGGTTTTTAAGAACAAAAACGACTACATCTGAGAAAGTGTACAGTAGTCTTGGGTATAGTTGCGTAACAATGAACTGTCTTGTTTGAGTCTCGGACGTATTCGCCCAGGCAAGCTCTCTCTCAGAATGCTGCAAGTTTCTGCGGCTTTGTTCAAATGACCTTGTAGTTTTTGAACCGCCATTTGGATCACCAACAATCCGTCTTAAAAGTTTTGATCTTGCTCCTTTAGGTTCTCGTTCACCCCCTGCCAGTCCTTCGCAGTCTGCATAAAGGATAGGATTTTCCGAAATGTAAGTTTTCGGGTCTGTATAGAGGTGGACATCACCACTAGTAGGTACATCCTGATCTTTTATCGATCCCACAACAGGTGTTTGATGCTCACCCCTGTTTGACTCACTCAGCTACGGAGAATGTTAGCAGTAATATGACTAGATGTGGGGAAGTGATGTACTATACCTCGATTAGTATTTTGACCAGAGTACTTTTTCCAGCGCCTGTTTCACCAACGAAGCTAACCAAACCAGGAAAATAGCTGACATGTCTCTGATGTGGTCCAGCAGGCTGAGAAATTTCTGTCATAATGTCTCCATACCGTCCATAATCATAAAAAATAGAGTCTCCAAACTCATTTCTCGCCACACCGAACCAAGCCGTATTTTTGTCCTTTTGAAAAAGCTCTTCTTGTTCAGCCTCACTAGGGGTGGCCTCTAACGTCATACGCAACTTATCTGCCACTGTCTGATCGGTCTTCTCGTGTGGAATGCCTCCTGGACCAGTCTTCCCCGTCCTATGAGGTCCGATCTTATTCCAGCATCGCTTGCAGTATGTCATATCACAAAGATTACAGTAATAAGACTCGGAATGGTACTCTTCACATTGTCCACATTCGTGTTGAGCGATATAAACATCATTTTGGCCACCTTTTAACCGTATTGAATGCTGTCTACCTATCGATGCCCTGCGTTGATGTTCATAGGCTCCTGGTATATTCGAAACTAAGGGTGTATTATTTACTCGTTCGCTCGCTTCTTCGGTTGGAAGGTAGCCGGGTTCTTCGTCGAGGAGACTTGGTAAAATATTCCTCTCTGGAGTTGGCAGTGTTCGAACAGCGGCCTCAGTATCGTCGAAACTAATCAGCGGCTCTTCCTCTTCGAGCTGGCCGTCCTCATCGAAAATATCTAAATGACGGTAAGGATCTAGAGGCTTGATATCGCCCGACATTTGCGCAGCCTCGCAGTTTTGTCTCGTCTGCAACATGCTATTTTAGAATGTTGGCAAGTTTTTGTAAATGACGCGTGAAAAGCTACTTGAAAAGGAGGTAGTGAGCGAATTGATTTAGCAGTACTTATGAGTCTTGGACTACGTGATGTAGGTGCCTAGAAGGACGTATATTTCAGTTCTCGGTGAGGGCAACTCGAGGCTCTGATGAGGTTACACTACAGATACAGAGCACTTTATCCCATACTTTCGCGACCACAAACCGGACGCCCGGTAAAATAACCCATTACCTTTTCCAATGGTAAAATGGCAGATTGCTCAGCTGGCGCCAATTATACACCAGACCGGTCGTATGGGCTAGGTGAAGGCTATGGAACACGCAAGTACAAGCAATGCTCCCCTCACGCGCTCACTTGCTCAGAGATTTCTGATTGCTGATTGCTGATTGCTGCATATTATAACGGATTGCGAGGTTATGACCAAACTACCAAACAGCGCTGAATGTGTTGGAACAATTGATTAATTAATTCTAAAGGAGTGGTGTTGAGAGATGGTAATCTCTTGAGCTATTATATGCTTAACTATAATAGGTAAGACGCCATATCTTGAACTAACACCATCAGATTCACCAACTTTATCTCAGATCCATATATCCAACACCAGCTTTCAGCATCAATCACTGCGTGGCATCGCTCTTTCATACTACGTACATACCCCCTGATTTTCTCGTAGGTTACTGATTCCCAAACTCCTTGAACAGCCCTCCTAGGGCTCTTATATAAACTACGAACTTGAGGATAGGGCTCCTGAAAATGGCCATTTATAGTATCCTACATAGTCCGTAAAGGATTTAAATCAGGAGAGCCAGGAGACCATTCCATAATCCTCGTTCTAGCTGCCTCAAGTACAGACTTTGTAAAGGCAGAAGAGTGGCCATTTGTGTTACCTTTTAGAAGTGAATTTTAGGGTATAATTACAGAATATTATCTATAACACGAATAATAATCCTACTATATAACGCGTTATTAATTGCCTCTTAGTCCTTCGCTTAAAAGAACCCCCTATTTCTTCTATATTTCTACTTACTAAACTCCAAAACATTTGTTTAACCTTTTTTTTTAATAATATACTTAGATATAATCCTTATTATATATCTTTTTCTTATTACTATCTATATTACCTAGATATAAGTGTATTTCTTAGCTTATATCTAAGTCCTATTAATCTATAAGATCTTGTTTTATTATTCCTCTATCTAATTGATATACTATCCTATTTATTTAAGCTGCTTCTGTGACTTTGACATCTCACGTGTATCTTGGTCAGGTGATTGTCGTGCACGAGACAAGTTGGGAGCGGGCCAACCTCGGACAAGAGTCTGTGCGTCAGGGGTAGTGAAGCTTGAAAAGGGAGCTGGGATTCTTCTTCTTCTTTTTCTTTTTGGTATATTCAAAATATCCCTAGATATAGCCTATCAGTTCTAGTATAATCAGACTCATTCGCTCCCACACGTCTCAGAGCCATACTAGAGCTAGCGCTGTAACAGTTTCTCCTCATTCCCTTTGGAAAGTAGTAGTTTTCCTTGTAAGAGATACTATATAAATCTTTCCTTAAAAGTAGTTCGAACGGGCTCCTTACCTATAACCAAGGCCAAAGATTCCAGGAATCTCTACCCAAGGAGTCTTGTGATTTACCTACAAGGCTATTACCTATATAATTAACCTGCTTCCTTGAGAGTTACTAAGGAGAAGCCTCTAACTAGTCTTTTGATTTTGTGGTGTAAGGCGATTTGCGAGAGTATAGCGTACTTCGCAAGGGATAAAGCCTATAATTAGAGAGACTGCATGGTTTGCGTCATCAAATAGAACTTGTACTCATAGTCGATGATCGCGTATGAGATCTTGGGGGGCTTGTTTTGGTGTTAGAACTTGAAATTATGAGTCTATATTGTGATTCTTGTGTTTACGGTGAGGCAGTGTCGTGTTATACGAGGTTTATTGGTGATGCCACCTGCTAATATCGAATGTGCCAGAATCATATTTACAATTGCTAAGCCGAACAGAAAGTTCTTGACTATAGTAGAACATAGACTCGGAGACACCTCATAGTAAACGGGGGCTTTTAGGCATTCGGTGCATCTATTTCGTGGTAGGCCCTTGACAACAAGAACAAATACCAAATGCCGTCTTGACCCTTCACCCGCCATTTGATGCACAATTACTCACCCGTATTCCATTTCTCTAATTAACATGCGTTCCCTTAGTGAAGCTCACACTGTTCCTCTAGCCAAGTAGTTGTTATTATCTACGAAGTTTTCCGATACATAGATAGTTGTGAGATGGGGATTGCGATCGAACTTCTAGCAGTCCCTAGGCTGCTCAAGTACCTTACAAGTTAACTGTCCAGCTTTAATCAGTGCGGTCGGAAATTTTACCTAAATAGTCATGAATCAGGGCCGCCAACTTGCCCACTTCATGCACTTCGTCATACAATTGATTCACAGTGGATTTCCCATAAATATTCCGAACAAACTTTGACAGAAGTTAATTGGCTGTTGTGGTGGGTGAGGCTGCACTTGTACGCTAGATTGGGAGAGTTGCATCCTGGTCCGTTCGGTCCCCCCTCCCTAAATGGATTGTGTTTGACCGAGTTACTGTTCTTGCATACTCTACCATGATGTAGGGTCGACCACTACTGTCGTACGACCTTTGCGACGTGTGCTGGTTTGCCTGGTCAGTATGGTGAAGACAGACTGCTGCACAATAGCTTGCGCGTGGGAGGAGCCTTACAATTCCTCCCGTCCTGCTTATCAAAATGTTTTGAGCTCTGTTGGCGACAATGGCCTTGCTCGAGTCAGTCTTTAACCATTTGGTCCTACCGCCCAAGCTGCCTGGACATCGGGATGTAGACTTCGAGGGAATTGAACAGAGCATACTAACTCGCCTCATACATGCTTGCGACACTTTGAGCAAATTCACAGGCCAACAATTTGGGGAGACATGGGTTTCTGTTCGCTATTCCCTTCGCATTTGCCTCAATGTTAATCTAGGCCGTCTTGAGAAGGCATCACTGCAACAGGAATTCAGCAATCTCCAACAAAATGGCCTTCTTATCTTATATGTAGTGGAACAAAATGCAGCACTTCTCATTCGACGTCATATCCAGTAAGTATCACGACTCTAGCCCCAGAAAGGATTACCCAAATTCCAACTAAGGCATATAACGTAGTGATGGTATTGACACCGTTATCCTCGAAGTCTTCGAAGCATCGCCTTCTTCGAAAGACGTCCTCGCCACGGAAAATGCGCTTCAGTGGGACTTCCCTGGCCGCGCTGTCGAGATACCTTTTGATGAGTTCCTCAAGAAGAGTTTCCAGGAGAGCTTTTCCACCTTTCTTGAGCAAGCTAGTATGGAGTCTATAAAGCGCTTCCAGGCCCGTTCTGTTAAGGCGAACGTCTCTGTCATCGAGGCCCGAGATACCACCGACCCAGCTCTCGTTACGCAAATGCTAATGCCCTTGCTTGAGGCTATCGGATCTTCTGTTGAAGTACCCAGACTAAGAAAGCGGGTACGAGACGATGTTAATATACAAAACGCAGAGTTTCCGTGGAGAAGACTGCCGTTCTGGCTCGTTCTCCGTGTCGCCATTCAACGTCAGCTCAGCCTTGCCCTGGGAAATGAGCCTGGACGGGCCTGCTACAAGTTCTTCATTTGTACTGTTCTTGCTCAACTTCTTGAGGAGTGTGCTGGTCAGCTTTCCCCAGAGTTGACTGTGGTTCTCAGAGCCAAGTTGTGCCGCCGCCTTGCGAAGTTGGAAATAGACAAGACTCGGTTTTCCTCCACCTCTGCCGTTTACAAACAGTTCTTTGACTTAGTCGGTCTAATGCTTAAGGGAATCATTGAGAAGGCTACGGACCAAGTCGAATTAGCCTGGACAAATTTTAAGACAGCCATCGCACGACCTATCCCGGCACTCCCGCCTCGCGCCGATGAGCAGGCTCTCCGCCTTTCTCTCCCAAATAGCGAAAAATACCTCTGCAATATTCTTGCCCTCCCTCACTTACAGCAGAGAGCCCCTGCATCACTCCATATTCGTCCCTCAGGTGACGGTACCATAGAACAAGTTACAAAGTTCACCGACTGCTACTTCTCCTTGGCCAAATTAGAGAAAGGTATCGAGCAGGAACGGGCAATATCATCTGAATCTGTGCAAGACTACAAAGCTAGTTGTGTACAGTTGGCAAAGTCAATTGTCAACTTGTTTGCTGTGGTGGGGGATGCTTATGTCTCTAACCCGGAGCAAATGAGCATCTTCATCTTAAACCTATTTGACCTTTGGGTCCAAATGGATAAGTGTGCTGTACGAGCCTGCCACCTCCTCGGCGACTACGCCCCAGCATTCAGGCCTGAGTTACTGGATGTTCTACACCTCCCTACGTTATCAAGCATGAAGCGCCACCAAGATATCCAGAGCCATCTTCGGAGCAGATGTGGCAATTGTCGGTTTCCTCACAGGACGATATTCAGTGAGCCTGATGAGAACTGCTTCGCTGCTCGATATGTCGAACAGTCTGCTCCGCTGCGCAGACTACAGGAACGAATCGAAAATGCATCAGCTAAGTCGCGCGGAAACAAGGAATTTGAATGGAACAACGCTTGCCGTGAATATGACTACCTTAGCCAGAAAATTACGAGCAGCACCTGTGTTTGCAAAATCAATCGTGACGGATCTCGTAACGTTAAAGGGTGCACAAAGTGCTGGCGTTGGCGCTGCCGGAAAAAAATGAAAATTGCTATCCACGAAGACTTCCTTCCCGAAGATGGTGCTCAAAAAGCTGCAGTAGTACTAGAACTCGGAATTCCCAGCTTCCTAGCGGCATACCGAAATGCCACATTCAGGATATTCAGCGATCTAGGGCACCCGAGCAAGCACTGTAGCTCCTCGCCACCAGCCATGCTGCTAAAAGACTCCCAGCTCCAGGGCTTTATGAAATCAACAGGGGATGGTATCACGCTTGCATCAGCAAATAAGTCCTTTCTTCAGACCCATTTCAGGGGGTTCAAAATGAAGGTCGAGCTCTCTGATATTCTCCTTCCACTGGGGCTAGACTATGCGTACTACGATACCAAGTCTGGGGTATGGCTGAGAGATCTTAACGAGAAATTGACATTTCAACACATTTGTGGAATCCATATTCCGCCCAGTCTACAAGTCTCAGTCATTGGATCACCGGTACAACCCGCTCCTAACATGGATGGGCCGTCATCCTACGAGATTGTCGCTAGTCAAACCAGGTGCCCATCAGACATTTCTGTCCATGAGTTCATGAGCTATCAAAGGTTACTCTCTGGGAAGACTCGTCGGTGGCTGACCATGCTAGTGGAGTTGGGTGCCTCAAATCTAAACTTCAGTACCGAAGATACCATGCTTATCTTCAATCATCTTGCCGTACAAGCAGGGCCAGCACAGGATAAAGCGAACCTTCTGCGAGATGCTCATGCTGTCTTCCGGGATTCGTCTTTTTGCCAGCGCTTAGCAGAACAGATCAATAACCGTCTTCGCAATATAACTACCAACTGGCGTGAGATGCATTGCATGGAGATGCTGATAACCCTCAGTCTTCGACTCTTCAACTTAACGTCTGGCCAAGACCGTCAATCCGCGGAAGGACTGCTCAAGGTTGCGCGTGAGTCAACTTTGAAATGGATCTCTCACCTTCGTGATGAGGTTAGGAATGCAGTCGAGGCTGATGCAGCAGAGAGGGCGGCAAGGTATGGATTCTGGGCCGCTCTGCTCTGCCGAAGGACTTTCACTACCTTTATTGACTCAGATTCCAAGGTGGATGCAGAGGATCTATGTTCTTTTGTCCAAGCCTCAGTAGCTTTACAACAGAACCTCGTAGTCGATCTTGCGAAGCTCCCGTTAAACCTAAAAAACATGCTGATTAGAGATATGAAAATGGCATATCGCATACGACGACTAATCCGAAATTCTATTGAATCCAATCCTCAAAGCCTAGGGGCTGCAATTAATAAAACTTGGTCCGATTCTAGTAATTCCACTGGCAGGGCTTATTCTCATTGGCAGTTCCTTCCCACCCCAGACAAGAGATGGGTTGTTTCGGCCATCACTAGTACAACCAACAGATTTATCGTCTCTCAGGTAGTTCACTACAACTTCGTTGAAGGACACCTGCTGGTGGACGGGAAACCCTTAGGGAGACTACCCCTAGACATCAGAGAATCAGAGGGCGTGAAGGAGCTCTTCGGAAACCAGCACCTTTTAACCTTTCCCTCATCGCTGAGCGGTATGAGCCACGTCATGGCAACTCGTATACGCGGTAATGAAGTTCATTTTGGGCTTCGTGGAAGGAATGTGGTTATTCGAGCTCTTAATAAAGACAGTCTTCTAGAGTATGTTCCTCGGCATGTGTTTGTGGACAGCGAAAACTTTGACCTACCGTCGAGTCTAGTTGAAAATTGTGTACACTGGCTTAATCTCCGCACAAAGTGCCTGGAGATCCGACGGAAACCTTTTATATGGAAGACTAGGCAGAGTGACTGGATTCTAAATGTCTTTAATCGCAGGGCACAACGAAATCGGGTTGTCTTGGTTGATCCCCACTCAGATCTCTGCAAGCACGTGGCTGGGATCTTCCGCCATTTCGAAGATTCCCAACGGCTGACCGTCTTCCAGCCCGCATTAGGGACACTTTCAGTTGAAATGCGGCATCTCGAGCTCTCTTTCTTTGTCAATAAAAGCAACCTTCTTGAGTGTCGAGAGCTGCACGCAGAAATCGATCCAAACCAAGACGCGGGAACACTTTACGGATTCCTGAGCAAGATCGTGCTTCGTGATGTAGCCAATCCTGAGCGGCGAAGCATAATCACTCCACTGGGGCAGCTGAACTACACGCGTCACGGTATGCATGTTGCGGTTCGAGCGAGCAGCACCACCGAATATGGTAGGTTCGGAATCGATGATGTTCTGGGACAGTTGTCATGTCCACCTGAGCCGCGTTTACTCTACTCCAAAGCTCAGTTCCATGCATTCACCTCATTCGTTTTGCCCGACCCCCTCACAGGGCGCACTGGCACAGAGGAAGCTCTGCACACACTCAGGTCAGGTTCCTGTCAGCCCTGGAAGCCATTGAGTGACGGCCTTGCCTCCATTCTGGGAGTCATCGGCGGACTAAGCCCGGGTAGAGAGTATTATCCAAAGGACAAAAGACGCTTGCAGACCGTTACTTGGGACCAACACCTGACCATTAGTATTCAACACGACAGCTATGAGGGTCTTGTCCAAGAGATGCTGGGCAAATCAGACCGGCTCCGAGCCTTTATCGCGGATGAAGATGAGGTGGTAGGTGTTAATATTGAAATCCCTTTTCATCTCCGAAGTCGCGGCGAAATCCAACGTCTACGTTACGAGCGCAGTGTTTTCGATCCTAGAAATTTGATAACCGGGAGGGACATGGCGTACAACTCCAGAGATCGACTAGTTAATTTGCCCCAGGCCACCAATGTTTACCAAATCGTAAGACTTGTTCGCAAGCAACCGTTTTGTGCCCGTATAGCAAGAAAGCTTGCAGCTATTCTCCAGGGCTGGAAATTTATCGGTGGGTTTCATTGCACCAAATCAGATCCAGAAAGCATGTCGACTTGCCTCAGCGACTTGATGGAGAACAATATCGGTGAACAATGGGGCAGTCTTGTGGAGCTTGGCCGATATACTGATCTTCAGGATCCGTACAGGTTGATATTTCGGCTATGTCTCTTATCATTTGGAACAAAGCCTGACATGGATGCGATCCGGTCGTTGGCTGCATTTGGTTGCTTAGATGAGTTGAAGTTCCTACAGCCGCCAACTAGTCCTTGCTTTGCCGAGTTCAAGCTCTGCGCATCCCCAACACTTGAATCACTTCTGAACTTCATCGCAGCCGACTATCCCATTATTGAAACAAATGCTAGGAATAGCAGAAGAGAGCATGATCATCCTCAAGACAAGCATCGGATCCTGTGCGACGTTGAAGGGAGACGCTTAGCCACCTTTCTCCTAGAACAGTGGCCTCGCTTAGTACCATCAGCAGATGGATTCGAATCAACAGTGCTTGATTGCGAGCTAGCCATTGAAAGAATTCTCCCTGAGTGGCAACGCTTGTATCAGAATATTCGTCTTTCGGAGTATGTTATTCAAGCTCAGGAGGTCTTGAATCGCTACAAGGGCGCGAATGATGTGTCAGTACCACGAGCCTGGCACGAGGAACCCGCAGCCACCTGTACGCCTTGCTGTGGCTCTACTATTCCGTCATTATCAGATCTTCTGGTCAAATGCGCACCCCTTCCTTTAGGCAACTTGTATCATGGAATGTTGAGCAAGGATCTACCCCAAGGTGTATATTTACCTAGCGAGCGGAACAGTATTTCTCGAAAGGCTACTTCATCCAAGGAGGTTGTTGAACTAGGTAAAATCTTAGATTTATTCTCCAGATCCCCAGACGTCCTGCGGCAGCAATATGGAAATGATTTGAGGAAGAGCCTTCTTGCTCTAGAGGACGTCAGGAGCAAGCCGCAGGTTCAAGAGACGTCGCCAGATATCAATATTGTTAGAGAGGACATCAAAAAAGTTCAGATAGCTTTGAATCATGAGTTTGAACGCGTTCAGAATACCTTATCTGCCGAGGATGATCGCTTCCAGTGGCTCCAGCTAGGTAGCCTGTGGCCATGTACGACGCCGATAACAATTCTTGAACAACTACGTTCAAGTTCTAATCACCACTTCGGAAGCAACATGAAAGAAATTTTGGTTTCGTATGGCGTTTTAGCTACAACTTTACAAAGGCTTCTCCGTATCAGACATGCCCAATTAAAAGGAGATCACCGTAAACTACTTCAGGAATGGCAAAATACTGGCCATGTAAACTGGAGCCCACTGGAGTTCCCTGACTGGTTACTTCTTGAGATTGAAAGCGACCTTCTCATTCGCTGTGAACAAATAGATGTTGCCCATGCTATTATATCGCCGGCATCTGGATCAAACTCTGTGCTGCAAATGAACATGGGCAAGGGTAAGCAAGTCACCATTACCTTTTAGACTCAAGGCGGTATAACCTTCTATGCCAATGTTCTGTGCTTTGAAATAGACTCAAAACTTAGCATACTGACAGTTTTTCAGGAAAAACCTCTTGCATTGTGCCTATGGCTGTGGCAATTTTGGCAGACAAGAAACAGCTTTCACGCCTTGTTGTTCCAAAGGCACTGCTATTGCAAACTGCTCAAACAATTCAGTCTAGACTAGGAGGGTTGGTAGGTCGAGAGATTAGGCATATTCCATTCTCTCGTCGGACTTTAACCACGCCAAACATGCTCCAACTATACTCCGCACATCATCACGAAATTCTTGGTTGTTGCGGTGTTATTCTTACCACTCCCGAGCATATCTTGTCGTATAAGCTCAGTGGACTCCAACGCCTTGCAGACTCCCGACTTAATGAAGCGCAGGAGATGATTACATTTCAATCGTGGTTAATTGATAAATGTCGTGATGTCCTTGATGAATCAGACTTCACTTTGGCAGTTAAGACGCAATTAATTTACCCAAGTGGCCCACAGATATCCGTCGATGGACACCCGCACCGTTGGGAAGTTGCACAGATCATGTTGTCACTGGTTGAGGATCACCTCCCAGGTCTCCAGCGCGATTTCCCACAAAGCATCGAGGTCGTTAAACGGCCTGGTGGGTTTCCCATGATACACCTCCTCCGAACAGACGTGGAAGACGCCCTGCACCATCGAATCATAAATGATATTTGCGACGGGCGGATTTCCTTCTTGCGTTTGACTAATCTAGCCTTACTTATTAGTAGACGTGAGATCAAGCGCATACTGCTGGACGATGATCTCGATTGCAAGCTCATCGAGCAGGTATCAGATCTTTTTGCAGATAAATCCTCGGCTCACAAGAACATCTTGCTTGTCCGTGGTTTGCTTTTGAACAGGATTCTCTTACTCTGCTTGAAGAAAAGGTGGAACGTGCAGTATGGACTGCACCCAAACAGGCATCCGATTGCAGTACCCTTCGATGCGAAAGGGGTTCCATCTGAGCAAGCAGAGTTCGGTCATCCCGACGTCTCTATTCTTTTTACTTGTTTGGCTTTTTATTACTCAGGTGTTAATCTATCTCAGTTCCGCGAAGGTTTACAGCACGTTTTGAAGTCTGATGATCCAGCAGCTGAGTATGATAGGTGGACTTGCGATTCTGATACTCTGCCAGAAGCCTTGCATCACTGGAATGTCATTAACGGAGATGACCAAGGACAAGTTGAGGAACTCTGGCGTAACCTTCGACTCAATAGAAGTGTCCTTGATCATTACATGAACAACTTTGTTTTCCCTGCCCACGCCAAGCAATTTGGCGTCAAGCTGCAGGCTTCTGGATGGGACCTCCCCTTGTTCTCCAAATCTCAACCGGGAGAGGAAACCTCATGCGCGAAGACGACTGGTTTTAGCGGTACGAATGATAACAAGATGATGCTCCCTTTGAATATCAAGCAAGATGACCTACCCAGCTTACGCCAAACCAATGCGGAAGTGCTCACCTACATTCTTCAGGGCCGGAACCGGCAATATAACCTCGCGGCTTGGCAGGGAAAGCGTCTGACAGAGGAGGAACTACTGCGAAGGATTGCGGGAATGGAAATTAGGATTCTGATTGATGCGGGTGCCTACATCCTCGAAATGGATAATCGGACCCTCGTTAGGACATGGCTAGATATAGACGTGAAAGCCAAAGGGGCTGTCTATTTTGGTAATGACAATAGAGCCTGGGTCCAGTATCGAGGAGGGAAGGAGGTGGTCCCACTGCTCGCTACCCCTTTTGCTGAGAACCTTAACGAATGCCTTGTGTATATTGACGAAGCACACACACGTGGGATAGACTTAAAGCTTCCCCAGAGGGCTTGTGGAGCATTAACATTAGCTCTTGGCCAGACGAAAGATCACACGATGCAAGGTAAGCTAGCTGCCGACTATCGCCCTGGTTGACAGGTGTAACTAACAGACCCAGCTGCAATGAGGCTACGACAATTGGGAACTACACAGTCTATCGTTTTCTTTGCCCCCCCTGAAGTCCATCAGAGTATCCTCGACGTGTGTAGGAAAAGACGTGGGGAGGTACTCGACCCTTCCCGTATTAATTCCTCTCATGTCGTATGTTGGCTTCTAGAACAGACTTGCCGCGCGAATGAGCACTTGCAGAATCTGTATCTTGCACAAGGAACGGATTTCTGCCGCCGGATAGATGCGCAGTGGAAAAACGCCAAGTTTCTCACGAATAACCGCCACCGAAAAGCTTATCTCAGAGTTATTCAACATCCAGAGCGCCAGACTCTTGAGCAGCTATATGGGGCAATGACAGACACCCAGCCGAGTTCTGCCGCTGACTCGCCATCCGCGGAGCTGGAGGGTTTCATAACGGAGCTGGATGAGCAAAGACGAGCTGCCAACAGCAAGGGAGGCCGTATACATAGCTCTGTGCTAGAAGAAGTAGAGCAGGAGCGAGAAGTTGAGTTCCAAGTCGAGCAGGTACGCCAAGTGCAAAAGCTGGTGCACTACGAGGCTCTCGCATTCCCGGGTCTGCATCCAGCTATCTCTCACTTTGCTGAAACTGGCAATCTCGCTGGTGGTCACGGATATGAGCACGTCTTTGATGCTCTGGCGCGGACGTGCATCGGTCAAAAATATAATGTTCAACGCACGACGTCACAGCTATACGTCTCGGCTGAGTTTATGCGGACTGTTGAGCTTGGAAAACGTGTCCCGAATGATAACTTCCTCGTAAGTTTATTACCTATGAACATTTCTTGTCACTGGTCGTGCTAAGCAATACCTTCCATAGAGACCTGTTGAATGGATTCTGTGGAGCCCTTCGAATAAGACGGCCCTTATAGTTATCTCTGAAGAGGCTGAACTTTTGATTCCCATGATCCGCGTAGCAAGAAACCAAATGGTCCACTTGATTACCTATGCAGCCCCTGTCACAAAAAACATGTTGCACTTCAACAGGCTTTCATACTATGTTCTCCCTCGCCTGCCTAATGGCTATGTAGCACCTGACTGGCTCTCCATCGAACTTGGAATTTTCGCTGGTCGGCTATATACTAACTTTTCGGAGTGTTCTCCTGTGGCCAATTACTTGCAGCTTACAAATAAGACTAGCATAAACCCCATGCAGAGTTGCACCGAGCAAGTCGGCATCTCTAAGAATCCTGTCGACTTTCTACTAGAGTGGCTTATGGTCTGCCGCAAGGGACAAGACATCATGCACACACCAATGGGTTATATATGCCAGGGACGGCCGTTACACGAAAGCCACCCTTTCTTTGCAGTGCAAGGCACAGACACTCAAGAGGCTGGAATACCTTTGGGAGGTAGAGCTAGTGGCAACGTAGACGAAGCTGAAGAGAGGGATCCGGACCTGGAAGACGAGTGGGATGCCGCAGGTACTCTATAATAGATCTTCTCCTATCTTTTCCTCTATATTTCACATTCTAACTCTATATTTATTGTTTTCATCGAGGATGGATCGTGGATACGTCTCCCAAACTTGGATTGTTCTGGGAAGTTTCACAAAATGACTCATCTTGACTGTGTTCCTACAATGAGTACCAGGTGTAGATGGTGTGCAATTCGTATAAATTCAGGTATATTTAGAAAATCATAACATTGAGTCTCTTATTTGTAAGGCTTCTTCAAATGAACAGATCGCACCACAATAACGACTTGACTGGTCTGATCAGAGGTAGCAGGACTTTCACTTCTCTGAAGAAAGGAGGCTGAAGCTCACATATCGTTCTCCCGCAATGACCAAAATCCTGCGAGCCTTTGCATTTTGCTTCCTTTCTATGAGTGGATGGATGTTGTTGAATAGGTCGTGCAGGCTTCCTCACACAATTATCATATCTTCTGGGTTCCTGTTCTATTGGTGCAGGCCTCTCCACCTGACCGCTCTCTAAAGGTTTAATGCCTCGGAACTAAAAGTTGCCTATAGCAGGTCTATCTAACTATATCAGCGCTTCACTCCAAGCTTCTTTTCTATTGCTTATACCAAATAACCTTACAATTTCGTGCTATAACGGATATTGCATCTGCAAAGTCTATCCTGTTAAGATACCGCAACAATTAATGCACAGTTCATGCCAATATTGGTGCGAAATGACTTCAAAGACCTATTACCATTATATGACGACCTCCAAGTCAAGAAATGCAGGGATATCCTCAAGGGGGGGGGGGGGGGTTCAAGGAAAAATGATCTAGATATTATATTATAGAGACTTACTAACAGCGGAGTAGACCAGCCATAATAATTAACGGTAACACGAGCACGCCGAAATGGATGACTTCTATTCAGGGACCCATCAACAAGAAGCACCAGATCAACAATAAGACCCGAATGATGAAGGGTTCATTTTAAATAATCCGCAAGCCACTGGGTAGTTCAGGCCGATTAAAGAAGCTTGTAGAATCAAGTGGAAGGATTGTCGTTATTAGTGAGGGTAGTGTATTTATCAATGCCTGCGGAAAACGGGGAGTTGTTTCTGTGTACCGACCAAGACTGTGGCGGATTAGCTCAGACCATATGAACCCTCTCAAAATAGTGAGAGAGGCGATATTTATTAGTTTGCTGCTCTGTATCTTATGTAACAGGGTTCTAATATAGAGTGGCGAACTGCTTCTCGACTACTTCCGGTTCATTAAAACCACAATATCAAGAAGAGAAAGAATGTAGGAAACCAAGCAAGCACCTAAAATATACCCGCCTAGATTACCGGTACAATAATACCAAAGGCTGGAAAATCTAAATAATACAAACAGACTCTCCATTCTAGTTAGGGAGCACAAGAAATGGGATAAAATAATAATTTGGAACCCTTCCTCGACTGAGATCCGAAAACCTTTAAGTAGTGAATACTATCGTAAAATATTAGGGAAGAATTATACTATAAAGATTGTATGGAGCTTAGATGACTCGTCATATGTCTTGTACGGTGTGTCTTGCTCATTATCTTGAGAAACCACAAGAGGCTGCCAGTCATCTTTCTCCACTCCACAACGCGTAGATCCAACGCGGCGGAAGATCCATTTCTCCTCACATATAAGTTTTAGAAGCAAACGGTTCAAAATTTGAGATCCATTTTTCCATAGCATATAATATAATGCTTCCTCCTCGATACCAAGGATCTCTAAATCAGAAGGATCATAGTCAAGACTCACTGTCACTCCCAGTAGCTGTTCCGGTATCTCAGGAAGATAATTTAAGGACTCCTTGCTCAAGAACTCATATATAAATGTCATCCACTTTCTGTTTAACTTATTTATATAGAGCTTTGCTTTTCGAAGCGCCTCCTACGTGGAGGAATCTAAAATTTACCTTGAAGAAAAGGTCTTCGGTGAGCTGATTCATTCTCCTTGTCAGAGAATAACTGAAAACACAACACTTTGACCAAGATTCCAGAATCATCAGGAAATGGGGTGGAATCTCAACGCCAGCTAGTAATGAGGCCCAGGAAAAGCTTGGAGTTAGGTATTGTCTCGTTGGAGTTGATCGCTGTCGTTCTTCAAAGTTTCTATGCCATAGGAGGTTGCTGGGCAAATACTGGCGCCACATGCTGGCAACATATTCATCATTAATGAGGGGTATAATATGCTGCGCAATATGGGAGACTCCGTCCGAATGGAAATGGATGTTCGTACGTTCATAAAATCCAGGGATTCGCTATGGAAAAGGCCCTTTGAGGAATCCACTGCAGCTGCAGCTGATATGTTGCAAAATGACCTTGCGTAAACTTGATTCATAAGCAGGCCTTCCTGACTCCAGTCGACTCCATTATCACCTGCTTGAATAATACAGATAGAGTCAATCCATAATACCTTACTCCTAGATAACGTGTAGCAAGAATAGCATCCCAGAAAGTCTATGGGAAGGAGCTGAGAAGAAAATCTTGCTATAACTCAGCCAGATTCCCACTCGTTAATCTTAGGAGCTCTGCCTTGTCCCAACAATGACTTAACGTAACGTACGGGTCTTCTTCACTAACTTGATTCTTGGTTACAATATGGATGTGGTGAGGCACGAAGTGAGGAACAAAAGCTATGCATTTGCTAGGTCTACGAGTGGAACCCACATAAGGTAGGCGTCGCTGACTAACTAGTGTGTGGATTCCACCTGGAATCCAGGGAAGGCTGTTCCTGGACAATGGAGCAATGGGAAAAGATTCTCGACTGATCCAATATCGACAAGGCGCATGGGATGCTGTTTACCTGATTCTATCCTCTTTCTGCATCGTTCATGGGTGGCCAAGGATTATTCAATCCACCTCATTTCAATATCCCATATATCCCAAATTGGTGGAGGATTGCCAAAATCGATAGTATCTAGGTCTATGTCATATCAAAATTAAATATGAACTAATTTTTAGAAGTGAATGAGAGGCAGATGGCTGGATTTACCAACTGAACGGTATAGTTCCATCCCGTAAACATGGGGTTTCCACCCTGTTGGCATTGCTACTGGCTGGAGGAAAACATTTTTTTTCTCGTTTAGCTTAATAACAACAAAGAGCACTGGTACGTCCTCTCCCTTTAATTCCAAAACATCACATAGTGTAACGAAGGTATGAAGATCCGATCCAGGATTGTCATCAAAGCTCTGTTGGTATTTCTGTTTTTGGTCTCTCAGTTCCGCGAGAATCATTTGTCGCGAATCAGAGAGGTATTCCCAGTATCTAGTGCAGAAATAGCAACCATGTTCTGCAGCTTCGGAAACTGTTGGCTGACCTATGGTGGCCAAACATTGTGTCAAGAACGATTTTCCCTTCTTGGAGTCTATCTAGGCATACGTGGCGGGGTGGTATCATGTTCCACAACGTAGTTGATTTATGTAGCTTAAGGGTAATGTTGATAATTTTGATGCGTAGGTATATGATAAGGTTTAGAATTTAATTGAACAAAACCAGTCCTCAAAAACTTCTGTTTGCTAATACAGAAGACAAATTATCTTAAGAAATTAATTGTTTCTCTTTGAGGCGTGTAATAACCGCTTAATACTTTCTTTTGACCTTCTTCTAGTTTGCCCGACATGTTCCTTGAAATATGCCTCGGACAGCCCACTGAGGCGTGGGCTGGACAAAGCGGGTTTAGCAACTAGAATGAAACAAAAGCCTGTCGTAAAGAGAAAATTATTGGAAGAACGGTTAACGAGTGGTAGAATTCATTCCAAGTTTGAAGAATTTAGTATGAGATTATTAAAGCACTGCTATTAACGGCATTGTGACATCGCCCTATTTAGAAAAGAGAATGCTATCATATTTGAGGTATCTAGCGTCCCCTTGACCCAATTAAAATATACTAGAAGTTTCAACTAATTCTATAGTGCGCTTGAGGAGATGAGAAGCTGAAAAAGGTTCAAGGAATATCATTCCCTCGTCTTGACCAAGCTTTCTCTTAAGGGATTTTTTAGAACAGAGTGGAGTGGGGCGAGAATCACCCACTTCAGTTCGGTTTCTCGTAGACTTACTATCAACTCCTTACGACAGTCGAGTGTCCTCTTTCATGCGTTTAATCCCCCTGATTATTCCTGCTCCACGGCACCATATTCCTTCAAACACACCATTCCCAAAGATTGAAAGTCAAATGTATAGATGCGTTACACAGGCAGAACATTGAAAAGGATCCTGCAAATCCTTTCTATGTATGGCCTAGTCAACCTGAGAAAACACACACATTCAGTTCATCACCACCCCCTGGGAAATATAAAATCTTACGATGAGGTGGAAAGCTAAGCAAAAAAGATAGGGATCAAGCCAGCGGTCAACTACTTCGTATCGCCGATGCCAATGTATCCAGGAACCTCCTTCCTTGTATTCCATCTGGAACACATTCGTTACTTAGCAACACCTACCTTATGTGGGTTCCACTTTAAGACCTAGCAAATGCATAGCTTTTACCCTTCACTTCGTGTATAGTCACACAATCTCAACTAACTTGTTTACTTTGATGCCCCAGTTTACTTCCATGTATTTTGTCGTTGTCGGCGTAGATTATATTCTTCATTTGCTAACGACATGATTGACATTAACCATGATGTCTATAGAAGTTACAGCAGTGTTAAAGAATGAAATCTTGATGTAGTTACGAACTTAACCATTCAGAACATTCTGGATATCAAGACATATTAGTCATAATCATACATCATTACAGCTTTCATAAAGACGAGCCAGCTTATTTACGGCTCCGATTCGAAACCCAACGTTTCATGACGAACTCCCTAACTTTGTACCGCTGCAAAATCTCATTAATGCCCAATTTGCTTTCCTCCTCCGCGCTCATTGGTTTTGGAATATCCACATACGCTAGAATAAGCGTCTTTTTGACCTGCGAAATAACCCTATTGATACAATTCATCCAAGCCCATGTTCGTTGTTCCTTCGATTTTGCATATGCTTGTAAAGAAGTTGTGCTACTCCAGTACGGATCGCTATAGGAGGGGAGAATGATGACGCCAAATTCGGCGTGGGTGAAAACTGGCCCGCGCATGTAAAGCATTAAGTCGACCGAGAACTTTATGCCAGAGCGAGGAACCCAGCCTAGGGAACGGTAGTGGTGGTACACGATATAGTTTAACATGAAGGGATCGTCTGGAGATATACTGGGTTTCGAAAGTGGTGGAAAATGTGATGTTTGGCGAAAAAGTGTGAAGAGATCTTTGTTTGAAATTGGCAAGTTTGTAGCGGGATCAAGAATGGTAAGGGCACCTAGGGAATACGAGAGGAAGAATGCTTCTTCTAAAGTGAGTTGCGTATGCTCTTCTTGCTTGATGACAAGAGGTTCCTCAACAACTACTGGTACATTCGTTCCCCTATCTGGACTCGGAGGCTCGGATTGGATGAAAGTGTTTTTTTCAACAGTTGGGGAGAATCGAACACTTTTTTGACGCTTCACTTTTGGTGTCGTTGGCTCGCCGTTGGGCGGCGCCGAACTCGTTGATCCATTTGCATCAATAGTAGCATCAGACTCAGCTGAACCATCAATGCTCTGAACACTGCTATCGAATTCGATAGTAGCTTCCTCAACCTTTAGGAGGCCATTGATCTGGAATCCATTGGCATAGGGCGAGCAAGCATTCTCGACCAGCCCAGCCACAAGGTTTTCTTCGACTTGGACGATACCTCGTGCATCGTCTGGCGAGAAGGTGTCTTCGACTAACGTATCGATGCTTTCCACATCGGTGGGGATAGAGTCAGCCGAGTTAGGCAGTGCCAGAATTTCTAGTGGTCCTACAGGTGCCACAAATAGTTTTGCTGGAATATGCGAATTGGCAGATACTTCGCACGAGAACGGGTGGTCATATCCAGAAATTTCATTGGCAATGCTACTCGCTTCCAACCACGAGTCTACCATCGAATTTGGAAGCGACAGGAGCTCAAGAGGGCCAACAGGTGATGGGAAACGTTTAGGCAGAGGTGCTGCAACTGGCGCCAGATGGGAAGGAATAGGCATCCAAATGTCATCAAAAGCTTGGTTTGTATTGTAGGAAGTGCAAGAAACGGAGTTTGGTAATGCCAAGAGCTCCATAGGGCCAACTGGTGAAGGATATGTTGGACTGGAGATTACTAGAGAGCTTGGAGCACCATTGACTACCACATTTAGCGGTTCCTCAGTGAATTCATGAAGCGAGATCTTTGGCCCAGAACTGTTCCCAATGGTAGTGGCAGGTTGCTTTTCTTCCATCAACTCTGCATTAATGATTTCTGCGATCATCTCTGCCGCATCCAGTTCCTGTGGAGAATCAACCCCAGCTTCCAAAATTTGGTCAATTGCATCTGACAGAATCGGGATCTCGGTCACATCAGAGGCCACGATCACCTCTGCCTCTTCAGCTAGCTTCTGGTCAATTGCTTCTCTCTCTTTCCTAGCTCTTTCCCATTTTAACTGTTGTCTTTCGGCACGCCGCCGTTTAGTGTTCTCCTCAGCTGTTGTTCTCGCCTTATCTCCTCGCCGTGCCTTTTCTCGGTTCAGCCAACTAGGTTCACTACGACTTAGACTTCCCTTGCCATAAAACCCTTGTTCCCAAAGACCCCGGATCGACCGAGCATCTGTGACATGTACGGACCGTGTTTCCGGAGAAAACCATGCCTGATAAATAGGATCAAAATTTGACAATTGGGGATTTAGAGTCTGCGATGCCCAGACGTAGAGGATATGGAACAAGGAGAGTGGATTATGAGGAACGAAGCTGGGGAGAGGGAATGTTCGCAATGGAGCTGGAAGTGCATATAACTTGTTCAAAGCTTGTCCTTTAGGAACCCGGGGTTTGGGAGCCGATTTGGCTTCAGCAGGTGGCTGTGTAATTGAGACATCGACCTGGGTCGGGATTTGTGTTTCTGCCATATTGTAGAGGCAATGTTACCGAGGAGTCATTTCGATCTGCTGTGAAATCAGAGTCAGCTCGAGTCATCAAATCTCAACTTCTGGGATCGTATATTGCAAATTGCTTTTGTGAATGCTCAGATACCGTTGTAGTCTTCTCGAAGAGAATTGAGCCAGCATTGGAGAATGACATAAAGTCAGAGTCATATCTCCTGGGCGTCGAAAGGTGTCATCACCGCAAGCGGAACCGTAGTCTTAGGATACCTACTGAAGAAAGAAAATTTTCATTGACTTACAGCTTCAAATATGCTTCTCGGTGGTGTTGAGAAGAATTTGCGGGGGTGGTGCTTTTTTGTGTTGTGAAGTGGGAGCATTTTCTTTTCTTGAAAATATTTGGCGCGAGAAACTCCGACATCAACACGTGATTCGGAAGTGTTTCCAGCGAGTCGCAGCTTTTGTGGCAGTTTTGGATCGGATATTGGTGCAATTTGGGCACACTTTTTATTTTATGGCAATCTTGCCCCGTACTTCTTCCCTTGGTCCTGCTGCGCGTGCAGCCGTAGGTTCCCGAGATCATGAGATGTCGACGTTGATCTACTCCGTAGCCGCAATATGCAGCATCTGGTACTTTTTTATCCTAGTTGTCCAAGCAATTGGATTCACCCAACTGTATGTTACGTGAAACACCAATATTGCGGAGAACCTCCCTAACGATCACAGATTCCGTCACTACTCCTCGAAACCTAAACCCGCTGTATCGCCAACCTTGAAACTTCAAGATATTCCCCATGTTACTATTCTACGACCAGTCAAAGGCCTCGAGCCACAGCTATACGAATGTCTTGCGGCCACTTTTAAACAAACTTATCCCAAAGAGCGGCTGACAATCTACTTCTGCGTATCCTCCTTTGATGATCCAGCATATCCAGTTCTACGACAGCTCCTTGCAGACTTTTCTGACTTTGATGCCAAAATATTTGTAGAAGAGGAAGACCCAAATCTTAGTGGCAGTGGGGAATCACACAATCTAGGTCCAAACCCAAAAATTAGAAACTTGAGTCGAGGCTACAAGGAAGCGAAAGGGGATATTGTATGGATACTGGACTGCAATGTATGGGTCGGAAAGGGTGTTTCTGGGCGCATGGTTGACAAACTCTGTGGTTTCCAAGCAGATGGAAGCAGGGCTGTGCCGTACAAATTTGTCCATTTGCTGCCTCTCGTGGTCGACAGTGTTGGCGCGAGCGTAGGAGAGGAGACCCGAGGGCTATTGGCACCTCATGGTGGAGATCGAATCTTATCCGCAAGCGCCTCTACAGATAATATCTCTTTACCACCCAAAAACGAATCGGCCGTGGGAGTTGGCATGCGAATAGGAGGTGGTAGATTGGAGGAAATGTTCATGGCTGGATCACACGCCAAGTTCTATACTGCTATTAACACAGTTTCTGTTGCACCTTGCATTGTTGGCAAGTCGAATATGTTTCGAAAATCTCACCTTGACTACCTAACGTCCTCTTCAAGCCAATATTCACCAGGCATCGACTTTTTCTCCGAGAATATCTGCGAAGACCACCTGATTGGAGATCTTCTTTGGCGAAAGAAGGTCCGAGAGGAGAAAGCTGGTACAAAATTTTACAAACACGGAATCGTTTTTGGCGACTTGGCAATTCAACCAATGGCCGGGATGTCAATTCGCGAATATATCGCACGTAGAGTGCGATGGTTGCGTGTCAGAAAATGGACTGTGACTCTGGCTACACTTGTTGAGCCTGGCGTGGAGCCCATCCTCTGCTCGGCATATGGAGCCTTCGCTGCTACGACCTTGCCTTGGTTCCATGATAACTTGGGCATTCCTCAGACCTGGCTTGCTTTTGCTTTGTTCTGGATCCTAAGTGTCTCTATTTGGATGGTCGTCGACACATTTGTCTATGCTAAGCTTCATTCTGGACAATCAACGGAAGTCGATTCTGATACTCCATCCTTCGCTAGACCTCAAAGCAAATCAAGAAGACCTACCAAAGAATGGCTGTTCGCGTGGCTCGGGAGAGAGTTCCTTGCTCTTCCAATCTGGATCTACGCTTGCCTAGGAGGAACGACCGTTATGTGGCGTGGCAAGAAATTCCGTGTTGGCCTCGACATGCGAGTTGTCGAAATCAAGAAGCCAATAGGTACCACCACTCCAGAGGTTGAGAATGCTCGATCACGAAGCAAGGACCGATTGGATTGAAAAAAAGCAAGAAAAAAATAGATCGACTGATACCCTAATAACCTAATACCGAGTACTTTGAAATACTTGCTCTGCTGATTTGGTTTCTTTTTCTTTCTAAATTGATTCTAGTTTCATACTGGACTCTCGCCTCCGCCAATTGTGGTTAATATGCTCAATGTGGGCGATCTCGATACCGGAAATTTTCGGATAGCTTTGTGCTACTTTACTGGCTGCACAATTATTTGTTAAGCAACAATATTCCCTCAACTTGCCATGATGCTATTTGCCTTTGTGCAAACCGAAGCCTTCTCAAGAATCGCAGTACGTTTTAAGAGTTAGGCACCATCAGCGGCATACAAGTGGATACCAATGAGCAGAATGGCTTCCAAAATTCCTGTAGCGTAAATACGTGGCACACCACCACTTCGCGAACCAGGCAACCTTTGGTCCAGGAACTCCAAGGTCCAAATCTCCGATTCGCCAATCAAGAAACCTTTCTCACTTTCTGAGACTCCTGCATTTGAAGTGCAGAGAGCCGATCTTGAGGCAGAATTAACAACCTATAATACGAGGCAATTCTACCCAATGCGCGGAGTAACATATGATTGATGGTCTGCGGTGCTTCGTATCATTCCTCCGAGGCCTTGCGGGTTCGATCCGACAGCCTCGTTCTTTAAGCAACCCTTTCACATCTAATTTTCTTCCCACAAAGTCATGCATTCTCTCCTTTCCAGCATTTTCCTAACCGGTCCATATAAAGTCTTCATGTTGCGATATTAATGAGAATGTTAAAAGACGGCGCTAATAACGGGGGTAAAAAACATATCCCGAGTGCGAATAAAACGTCAACAACTCTGCTCACGTCAGAATCCGCGGATTCTACACCCTCGTCATGGTCAAGTTGGGAATGGAGCGCGGAAAACTTCATCTTCTGGCGAGCTCGCAAATTGCTGAATGGTATATCAATTGAATGGCGGTCCTAGTCCAAGTCCCTCATATACTAACATAACCAGATACTTGGGAGTATGATTATGAGCACCCCGAAAGTACGAGCAGAGTGGTAATCCTGAGTGAGAAATCGAAGTCGCTCGTTTCTACTGCAGCCATTGGATACTCTCTAGCACCCGAACCCGAGTATGTGCAAGAAAAGAGCTGCGAATACGTTAAAGAAAAGCCTGTAGCGTATGAAGGTATAGATGATAGATATACGTTCGCACCAATCATCCAAGAGGCGCCAATTTCAGGTATGCCTGAACCTGTCCAGGAGACTCTACAATCGAAGGGACCAAGTAACAGGTCTGTTGATGCCGGGACAACAAAGGCCGAGTTTTTGAATGAGGAAGAAATGAATAAGGGAAATGAATCGGCTCAGACTGAGTCAACATCCAAACCAAAATCAGACGAAAATTATGAGCACACGAGGCCAAATGAGGAAAACAGTGACTACAAACCACCGAGAATAAGAAGCGAGAAGCTAGCATATGTAGAGGAGTGGAGGAGAAGTGTTCAAGATGTTCTGAAAAATGCACCAAAAGGGATATTGAAGAAACCCTGTAGGTTTGCACAATCATACGTATGCGATTGAAAGGTATGCAATACTGATCAACGCCTAGCTGAGATGCCCAGGCACCGCAAATTTGAAGAGAAGAGGCGCCCGAAAAGCATGAAATGGAAGAGTAGGTATATTGTTGAAATTGTTGATGACTAGCCATACGCATTAGTTGCGCAATCTCATTCACAATAGCACTATTCCAGTAGGTTTACTACCTTCGCATTTTCTCTTGCTCTTGCTTCCTCGCACATCACTGGTGCCGGCAAGGCGGCAAAACAACAACGGTAAAGGTACATTTCTATAATTTCACCAGCATTATGTAATTCTCGTAGTTTGGGTCCTTCTTTCAAGCCACATCCTTCAAAGCCCCATTACGGCCAACAAGCTAATGGTGAGATCCTCCACCGATTCCAATGCCCAGCTTACCTCTTTCATAAAATAATCGTGAAAAAGCAAAAGTGGCTGAGTAATGGATCAGCTGTTTGGATCCCAGGTTGCTGCAACAACTCAACTGCTCACTTCCATCAAGCCATGCAAGGGCCCGAGGTTCACGTAGTACAGATCTACACTCCCCGGTAGCGTCACGCTTAAAGTGAATAATATGAACCGTAACGTAAGAGACAAGGCGTAGTGAAAATGTGGCGAAGAGATCGGCCGTAAGAAAAGAATCATTACGCGTTGCCCAGTGAATAACAAACAAGCGCAAAAGAATTCAACGACGCATCCAAGCTGAGATCAAATAGTACATCTTAAGCTTCTACTTAAGACACCTCCTTCAGAGCCTACTTAACATTTCAATCAGTAATCAACACTCTCAAAATCCTCCACATCAATAATCCCTATTTTATCTATACGAATCTCTTATCGAACATCAACTTACCAACGACTTCGCAATCATATTACCTTCAGGATGCAGTTCATCGCCAACTTCGTCGCTATTGCCATTCTCGCAACTCCAATCCTTGCCACTCCCACACCCGTACCCACCATCTCTCCGATCCCCACCGTCCACAACGCCTACCCGATAATTGAACTAACCCTTACCACCTCTCCCGGCCTCACCCAACCCCCCACTACCATCCAGAAAAAAATCTGCCTTAATCGTTTAAACCTCTGCCATCTCTCCTCTGTCGCTAGCGATACCAAGCCCTGCTCAGTATCCGGTATCAGCATTACAAACGCCACACTTCCTGCACCCAAGGAGGTAGGGGGAAGAATAGGACCAACGGACGTGGAATGTCGCGGGTACCGTGACACTGAAGGATTGGTTCCGGGAAGGTATGTGAAAGGAATATCTAGAGCGAAGCAAGGATGGGACCAAAAGGAATGTGGAAAGATGCTAATGATATGTGAAATAGTGCGACGTTTAGAGTTGGAAAGCCAGCGGCAATCAGTACTAATTTGGGCACTATTGGATCGATCTTGTGTTATGTCGTGGCTGCTTAAAGGCCCTGTGAAGGAAATCGAGGCCGGAGAAAAGAGGGGGTTGGGCCAAGGAATGTTCTTTCGATGGATAGGAACAGGTTTACGAGGATTTAATTGGGCGTTTATAGTTACTGGAATAGGAGGATATATGGATTTTAGCGGAGGAGATAATGGCAGATGTTGGCAGGGGCGGTCACACATGGTGTGCTAAGTGAGCAACACTTTCCTTAATTTTGGTAGCGGGTTGCATCAGAAGAGATAAGGGGTTAATGGCGTTACTTTGGGTAGATATTTTTAATCGGTCATTTAAAAATGGATTTCGATCTTCATATTGTGCACATGAGGGTGACTACTCGTATTTACGAAGCGTTATGCACACTTGTGTTCCCATGCGTGTTCAGGATATCCCAATTAAAGATACTTTAGGTATTGAAATGCTGTTTGATTATAGGATGTGAAAGCCGGAAGCATTTAAATTGAATTGAAAGAGGAAAGGAAGTCGGTCGGAGATCTTTCATCATTAAACATATATGAGTTGTAAAAGATTAGGAGTTATGCTTTCATGAACAGAGTAGCGCGTGGATCTCAAACCCGGGTGAGAGAATAGTAGTAAGCTAGCTGCTGAACGCATGCAAGGATTAGAAACTATAAGGAATCATGGTTGTAGTGGCAATAATAATCAATATCCTCAAACTCGCCGATTGAAGTGATGGTCCCTTGGCCTGGCCCACGTTTTCGCTTATTTGATCTGGTCCCGTCACCCCCTGAAAGTCGCAGTTCATGCCGCGTTTTCGTTTAGCTAAAGCAGTGTTTATTTTGTCCATATCTTAGTTGTTATCAAGCAGAATGATTAAAATCAATATGTTGAGTTCCAGTCTAAACTAGCGATTGGTAATTGGCTTGGTAGTAAACCACAACCATCACTACCATCTATAACGTCAATCTTATATTCTACAGACTCCTCTTCCATCCCTCGCCAAGTCTCCAGGTCCTAAGCTTACGGCCGTAACTTGCTGGTACGAAGGTTACAACCACATAATCCTCGGCAGCTAACGCACTTGAAAACCCAAAGCCGCAAAATATGACAGGCTTACTCAATCTTCTTACCTTCCTTCCCACTTACTGATATTTTCAGGGTCCAAACAGGTGTGACACCAGTTTTCAGCAATTACAATCTGACTTAAAAACTTGAGACGAAAATCAAGTTGTGTTTGCTAGTGCCTGCATGAAAGACATGAGTTCGAAGTAGATACCAGTGCAGGTTTTACTTTACGAAGGTGCCTCGAGAAGAGAATAGTCGAGGAGCGATCATTTAATGAAGGACCTAGCTATCCTCATCCGGAAAAGGGCCTACTATTGGATCCCAAAGCGAGAGTTCCGGCATACTACAGAGAGCCAGGTCCAACAGCCTTCCATCGAGACATTTGTCAATTAAAATTTATATGGCAACTTTTCCGATATGCACCATTCATCTTCCGCGATAGACATTCCTGAAAGCCTATTGTATAACTGCTTAGTCGCTGTAGGCTATCCTAAGCGGGTCTATCAGTATAGAGGAAAGGACAAGCAAGCCTTGCTGTTGCATTTGACAGTTCATGGTTGGGTAGGAGTCAACCCTAACCCAACCACGGTTAAAGATCTCTGTGAATAATTAGTACAATATTAACTATTTTTTGACTCTACGATAATGATAATTGCCATTAACACAAGAGTCCTCAATCGACCTTCTTCTGTGTGGGCATGTATGGCAACCCAGCACCGGCCATACACACTCGTCTCAAGGGACGTGACAGTTGACCAGACAGCCGCTCGTTGGCTGTGTACTTATTATCATAAAGGAATCTCTCTAGTGAGGTAGAAACAACCACAGATTGTGAACAAGCCAAAGATAAAAATAGAATATCAACTAGTGAGATGGGAAGCAACGCTGAGATTCGACGAACTTGCGGCGTGGATAAAATCATGAGAGGTGATCTAGTTATGAAAAGAGTAATCCTTAGCATCATCTTGGCCGATCCTATGCCCTGTCTCTGGAAAAGAGCATTACCGAGCTCCCTAGCATTGAGCGAGATATAAAATCCTCAAGCTACAAGCGAAGAGTCCAAGTTGAGCGTAGGGTGGGAAATGATTCCTCCCCTGGCCGCGCCTCCTTCCCTATCACCCCACTTCCCTTTCACTCCAGAATATTAGAGCGCCAAATAGTACATGGGATAAGAACCTTTTAGGTTTTCCCCGTCGCAGCTCTAACCTTCATTTATGTGTGGAGCGTGAGGGATTTCTCACCTTTCTAGAATCACGCTTCGGTTGGAATTCCCACAGAGAGCATGAGGTTGGGAGAGCGCGGTATAATAATAAGTATCACAGCTTCGTAATAGTGTCTATATATCAGACTAAACCCAAGACATTCAAGTAGCATCATATATCTAATGCCACTCTCTACTCGGAAACGCCGTTCAAGGTTACACCTACCCCACCCGACGTCTACGTCACAAGTTGCAATTTAGGAAAAAGTGGTCCTCGACGAGCATTTCGTCGAAGAGTAGAGACAGATCGGGCGAGACCACGGGTTAAGGAAGTTGCGATGACTAAATTACCCAAGCTTCTGTTGAAGCTCAACAAATAAATTGTCTCGGAAAATAACTTACGATCCCCTATTACCCCCCGACTCGTGATGGACGTTGATGGGTTCTGAGTGCAGAGACAGGTCATAATCAGGGAGATTGGAGTATTCGGAGGAGTTTAAAAGTAGCTGCTGTCCAATGAGGGTCGTACCTTCGAAGCCGCCATCTATTTTGACCCAATATAGGATGAAACACCGTGGAAACTTGGCCCTTACCCTTAACCGGGTATTGCATTACAATTTCCCCGCACAACTCAGATTCGCTGAAAATGAATGATTCCTGGCTGGCGGGCCGGGACACAGCCATAAATATTACGCCTAAATAGATGATAATTGAAATCGAATGTATATACTGCCTAATCGGAGGTATTAATCGAATAAAAGCTGCCAACGGATAACTACAAAGGTAGGAAAGCCCTCTTTTATTCTACGCTGTCCAAACTGTAGCATTAGACTCTGAGAATTTTGAGTAACTCCTCAAGCATGTCTTTCAAATTCTCACTCGTTAGCCTAGTAGTGTCGCTGCTGGCCAGTATACCTGCTGTCCAATGCGCCGAGGATTATCCATTACTACCAACATGGAAATGCACCACCTCGGGAGGCTGCAAGCAGCAGAACACCTCAATCGTTCTCGACCAGGACTCTAAAAATGCCCACGGTGCTGCCGGCTCGAGAACAACAGCCGACTATACGGCTATGGGGGTTTCGACCTCGGGAAACGCCCTCACCATGTATCACTATGTTAAAACGGACGGAAAGCTCACTGCTGCGTCTCCACGCGTCTACCTCCGGGGCGACGACGGCAAGTACGCTATGTTGAGTCTCCTCAACCAAGAGCTCTCTGTGGATGTCGATTTCTCAACCCTTCCCTGTGGGGAGAATGGTGCATTTTATCTGTCAGAGATGGCTGCTGACGGCGGCGCTGCTGCTGGCAAAGGATACTGCGATGCTCAGTGCCAGGGATTCTGCTGTAATGAGATGGACATCCTCGAGGCTAACTCGATGGCGACAGCCATGACACCGCACCCGTGCAAGGGCTCGAGTTGCGATAAAAACGGTTGCGGGTACAATCCATACGCAAGTGGGCAGCGTAGCTTCTGGGGAGCTGGCAAGACGGTTGATACGAGCAAGCCGTTCACAGTTATCACGCAGTTCGCAGCTAGCGGGGGGAAGCTTTCACAGATCACACGCAAGTATATCCAGAACGGACGGCAGATCAGCGGTGGGGGGAGCATTTCCAGTTGCGGCTCAGAGGGGACGTACGGGGGTCTGACTGGTATGGGCCAGGCTCTAGGGCGTGGAAGTAAGCGTTACGCAAAATCTCAAAATCTCCCTAAATTTCTTAACGATACGGTATCACTTGCTAACCGGAAATCTTATAGTGGTGCTGGCAATGAGTATCTGGAATGACGCTGCACAGAATATGGCATGGCTCGACGCCGGCAGCAATGGACCTTGCACTAGCGGACAAGGTAGCCCATCCAATATTCAGTCCCAGCATCCAGATACTCACGTTATCTTTTCCAACATTCGATGGGGTGATATTGGCTCCACTACCAAGGGTTAGGATAGAAGATTATCCAGGCATAGAAGCTCGTGGCTTGATCTCATAAGGATGAATTTCATACCGCTTAAATAACAGAAGCACTATACATAGTCTTCTTTCAGCCTTATGATATCTTCGACCACTTGACTGAGGGTTGTCATACTTAGATACACGCATTTCACCCTCCTCGCTTCATACAAGCAAGGATTTGAACCGGAAAAAAAGAGAAAAAATAAAGAGATGATTCACCGCTGGAGAGGACTATTGTTTCTTTAAAAGCAATCAACATCCGAAATTTGCAATGCTTCAGCTAGAAAATGAAATTCTGTAGGAAAACTTCCATACTGTAGGGATCCCCCCAGCGGTATAAGCCAAAAAACCTTAAAGAGCAGCAAGTCTAGATGCTATATTGCCATTACTACCTTCGTATTGCCAAGTTCGAACAAATTTTCAACCGTAAATTAGAGAGCTTGAATAAGCGGATCGCCACAAACATCTCTTGTGAAGAACAGGAAGATGAGGTGAAGTGCAAATAACCCGCAGTGAATAGGACATCAAAGCCTCATGGCAAGTCCCTAAGTAACACAAAATTAGTCCCTCTGATATAAGCTGAATACTAACAGCGAAGGACGCCATATCTGGTTGCCTTAATACCTGATGCCAACCAGAATCATGCTTTGGCTGATGAGCTGGTGGCAGCAGAAGGGATCAAGGATCAGGCGAAGACTTCAGATTGGGTGAAGTATATCTAAAACTTTTCACAATGAACTGGGAAGCCCCTAGCACACTTGCCATCAAGAAGCCCTTCCCGTGCTGAATACCGATTTGGAGCTATAGCGGCGCAGGGCCGAATTGGAAAAGAAAAGAACACTAAGAGTGAGCTGTACTGGTAAGCTTTGGTGGCAGAATGGAATTTTGGTATATACAGCTGCATTCGAGGTGTTTGATATGGATAGTTGTAAAGCCAAAATTTCTAGTAGGGGGATTTGGGGTGCTGAGGCGCTCAAACGAGCTTCCCAGCCGTGCAGTTTTAATGGTTGCTGTTTGCGGCTGAAATAATATGAATGCGATACCGTTCTCGTGCTTAGTATTCCGCCATAACTCGGCTATAGCCATTTGTGATAAGAACTGGAAGAGAAGGATAAAGGGACTAGGGAGTGTGAGGTAACTACCCCAGCCGGAGAGAAACATTATGTTCATTCTGTACTATATTGAGATCTTATACAACCAAGCAAATTCGTCAAATCATAGCCCAAGAACTGCCGACGCTGATGCCTCCATACGCCCTCCTCAAATACGATGAAACTTTTCCTCCAATGAAATATCCATTTTGGTCCGTCTAAATCTATGATATCAATCTTATAGGTAGCCAAATACCGCCCCGCCAGCCAAGAATAGCGGTATCCAAACCATACTCTTCATTCCCTCGCCCTTCCATCCCAGTGGTGCGGTTCCTGTGCTGTTGTATAGGACAGCTGGGGTACCTGTGACATTGACCTTTTCGTCAATGGCGCACACAACCTGACATCCTGGCGTTCCCTTTCTCTTCTCGAGCACTCCGAAGGAACCGTGCTCGTCTCTCTTGGCGTTGGTGGTATATGGTCCACTTGTGTTATAGGCCAGCTCCATCCACTGTATCTGCAAATACGCCTGATCGAACGTCGACATATTTCCTGTCCAAGACCCTCCATCACTCCACATGTTTACAAGAATCGATGCCGGATCCTTCGGGACCTGATAGGAAATATCGGCGACCTTCTGTCCATTGACATACCAAGTTGTGGACTTTGGCATCCAATCTACTCGATATACATTCCACAATGTCCAATCTCGGTGGAAGGGATTCGAGCTGTTGACTGTAGCTTGCGCTTGGGCATTGCCGTTCTTCAAAGATGGCTGATTGGTGTATTGTACCCTGTTTCGTGGGTCCTTTGTTAGGATTTCAATATCCGCCTCTTGTACCTTGTTTCCATCATTATTCGCCAGGTATGTAAACATGCCAGCACAGGCACCTGGAGAGCCGGTAACTCTTGCAAAGAATCGAGCGGAGACATAGTGGAAGTTTTGTTGGACCGAATCGATCTGTGCTACAGACTGAAAGCCGGGTTGCCGGTATGTTCGGAGAGTGAGGAATGTCGAGTAAGTGGGGTCATTGTCTGTGCTTCTTTCTGCGAGGAAATAAACGTTAGTATGCGAAAGGAAAAGTATAGGAGAAAGATGTACCAATGTAGACATTATTAGGTGAGTTGACCATAAGGACTGTGGCGTCGCCCTGGGACATGCTATCGCTATTGTTCCATTTTTGCGTCGTCCAGTCCTTCGTCCAATCTGTGTTCACGAAAAAATCGGACGTCGCATATGCATTCGACGAGTTTGTGGCATTTGTAATTATTGAGGGGACGGCGGTTGGAGCTGAGGCAACATTTCGGTAGTCAAAGAAACGATGGTTGGTGAAGTACCCAGCGGATGTAGCATTGGTACGGAAACAAGAGCAAGCATCTCCGTTGTCCTTCTGTGCGAAAGCTGGACTCGAGAAGAGGAGAATTGCTGCTAAGATGGAGGAAGGTAAAGCCATTGTTGATGCTGCGGTCAGGTTGTGATTGATGGTGGTGGTTCAATGCCGAGGGTTGATGGCATGAATATATGGCAGACAAAGAAAAGTAGATACAAAAGCAACGAATGAATTATTGGCCTGCTATAATATAGGCCAGCAAAGAAAATGATATTTCAGCAATACTCCGCCAAGTAGCTTGTCGTTCACTTGCCGTCAAGGCCGGTCCGAGAGAGAGAGGGCATCCCGAGCTTTTGTTTTGCGTAGGCTGTGGAGGTGTTGTGCCGGCGTGCGCAAGTGAAGAGAAGAGAAACGAGCGACTAGAAACACTCTCGAGCTGTGGCTAAGACCCTGCTCAATCGTGTATCGATGGTGCAGCCGCTTAGACTGGTCCGGGCCTGAGTTGGTGGTGGTGTGGAGCGCAAGCTCTGCGAGCATCTCGTGTTTTTGCATGAAACGAGTGAAAAGTCGCGAAGTGAGTTCAGGCTGCCCCTGTCATGGCGCTACAAACCCTCGGGACCGCCCCTGAAAGCGATGATGATTCGAGCTGGCGAGGCCACTAAAACCCTCCACATTTGACGCCCAGAGCACCTATATTTAGTCAGTAAAGATCTGCACACGGGTGGGATCTCCGCCACGACACCTCACCCGGAAAATTCTTCACATGACGATCATATCGGCTCTATTTCAACCTCAGTTGACGTTCGTCCTTGGCGCCAACTTTATATATCCCGCTTGGAAACACCTACTAAGCGGCTACTTTTTGACGGCTATCCGAGAGTTGCTGGGGCATCGTGAACTCTCGTCTTAAGATGCCAGAGCTGAAACAACATCTTCTCGGCCCTTGCTGATGCTCACGGGATCTTCCGTACCTTCTCGAGTTGACACAATGTAGCTGGCAACAACAGGCTGATGCAGGACTCTACGTACTATTTTTCATAGTTTGTCTTTTATATCTCAGCAATTGCAGGCAACTCTTGGACACAGGAAGTTTACTTTGAGAGAATAAAATATGAATTTGGGATCAGCTCATAGCCCGGTTCAATTCATCTATCCCAGTGCTGATCCTGTGGGGGATGGTCGCTATGAAACCGACGAGCTATGGGGGGGGGGGGGGGAGGGGAGGGACCAGAACCATATCAGAAAGAACAAGAACATTAGACCGTAAAGAGATTCTCTCAACGTGCTCATGATATAAAACTCCTGAGACCGGTTGCTTTCAAATTTGTATGACAAACATGAATCTGTATCGTGAGGTATTACTGTTCGCTAAACCTGCACAGCTGATTCCTTGCATGTACGATATCTCACTGTTAGGATCTCACAGCGCCTCCGATCGTAATACATGCCAATCCTTCCCCGGTTTACTATGGGTTGCTTCTTATCGCGGCTTATTTCTTTTTACCACGATTACAGCTGAGCGAGAAATAGTTAATAGTAGTAGCACCTGTGATTATTTTACTTCCCTTTATTCCAGTATTTTCAAGCATTAACCGCAGGAAGGTTTCTCTCTCTCTGTATTAATCACGTGGTACAGTCTATCTATACAAGAAATGCACCTCTTTGAATCGTAAGTGTACTGTACGAGACTCTTCGGCTTACATTTGGAACATGGGGATTTTGACTGATAAAATTATCTAGGTTTAGAGCTTCACGACAAGATTCTCAAAATCCAGTAATGTTAATCTCTTCTCCTCTAAAACACCATTTGCGCTTATTAGGAATTCATCTAAGCAATTTCAGATATCTCTCCACCACTGCTTTTCGTTGATCTATTATGCTTTAAGTGATTCGTGACTTGGGGTCGTGCCTTCCTCTTCACTGATAGGATCTAAGTGGTAATCATCGGATAGTTCTTCTAAAACCCTCAGGTAGCTTTCAGGCAGTCGAGGATTCTAGCAAATTTCTTTTACGCATAGTGTTTCCCATACTTTCGAGTACAGTGCCCTTATATCACAGGCCATTCCGTTGACCAGTCCTTCCGAACCCTTGTCTCTTTCAAAGTCCTTTCCTCTATGTAGATGGTTCGAGGGCTATCTATCTCTATTAATATTAAATTACCCACAACTCAGGTCAACTCGGGATGAATGCAGTCATTTACAGCTTCCATGCGAACGCTTTTTGGTTAACCTGAAAAGCCGTTGCTATTTCTCCAACTGCCCAAGTCCTCAGGTTCGCCAGTCAAACTTCTTCAATTCACCTTCACTAGCTCTAAAGACAACAGCGCAGTAAATATTCTTTCTGCGCCCAATACTCTAAACATCAACATTGACCTTTAATATCACAGACGTCAAGGCAACAATCCATCACCCACATATCGCGCAAATCGTTTATCAAAATCCTCACGGCGCGTCGTGGACTTGCCCAATGGCCACCGATGACTCTCTACCAGAAGACGTAGGCAATTTATCTCCAGCCCATTCCTTCTCAACAACACTTTCCAGTACTCAGTCTTCCGCTCAAGCAGTCAGCCCTGTTCCAATAAAGTTGAGCGCTTCGATTCGTCACCCATCGTTCATCCAAACACCAAATGGCATAATACCTGCGAAAGCTGGCACCGCTCCTTCCCCGTCAACACCACCTCTGAACGGTTGTTCTAAACGCATCATGTGCTGTCGCAACGTCATTCCTCATAAGGCTCCTATTACCTCGAGAAGTCAAACAACACCAGCTCTACCAGGAGAAGGCCCAGATACGACTCTGGATCAGTACTCACTCTTCGACTTCAAAAACTATGCTGCAGGCCGATTTCCTGATCGTGTCATCATTCCTGCGGCAACACCAACAAATCATACTCCGATCCGATGGACTCTCTTCAAACTTATATTCTGCGTTGTGTCGTCCGCATCGCGTGGAACTCATGCTTGCAAGTCCATTGATTTTTATGGTATCCCCCCAGCCGGGGCAGAAATGGTCCATATTGAATATGTCGAAGAAATATTCCCAGAAGTCGTTGCCATTAGTGGTTGCTTTGATCGAGGGGATGAACTTCTTATTCGTGTCGGTTGCGGTTTAGAATGGAGCTGCAAGAGACATTTGGACACCATCTATACGGTATACGTTTGTCGTTATAAGCCTGCCGGACAATATTTCAATATGCCTATCAAAACTCTCGATCCACCAATTTTGTGCGAACAAATGCTGGAAGCTGTTGGAGCCGCACGGGACTTGGTGGCAGGACGACAACCAGGAAGTTCACCGAGAAGCCTAGATGTAGATGAGATGAGAAACCAAACCGTGCAACACCAGGGGTTGATGAGAGAGGATCGTATAGCAGAGTTTGTTGTGAATCAACGAGCTTTGATCGAAAAGAAAGCCGAAATAATGCATCCCAGAATTCTCAAACCAGAAGACAGAGTGAACGCAGAAGCAATCTTGATTCCTCCTAACCGCAGACCCCAAGAGATGATCCCACCAAAAGGGGCCACGCAAAAATTTACTCCACAAATAGCCACTCCAAAGAATATTTCTCCGAATAAGGGCTATAGTGAACCATGGGGTCCTAATGGCGAAAGATTGCAGAAGTGTAGCAAGCAGAAGCGATATCTGCCTCCTGAGGATTTTGACATCAATTTGAAGACAGGCACTTATTATGGACATTGTAGAAGGTGCATGGGAAAAAAGAATTAAGCCAAGATATTTGAGGTAGCGAACACACTACGGCTGGACGGCGTTGGTTGAAGGGGAGGGGGCTTGATACATGGAGTCTCAGGAAGGTATGCGATGATTCTAGGCGTTTTAGGTCAAGGTTACAGCTTACTCCAATTTGCGAGCGAGATACCAACAACAGCAGTGACCTTCTGAGAAAGTGATGCACTGTTTTCCAGCGAAACAAACCTCATGTTCCCCTCCAATACTACTAGATTTTCTATGCCTATGCAGGACGAAATGAGGTAAAGATGGTTGCCAACAGTTGTCCAGGCGGCGATTTGCCTGCTCTGATAATTTAGTGGCTATAGAACACGCACCGTTCTTTATATCATAAGCCACTGCAAGAATTCGGATAACCCCTGCGGCCCCTATCACCCTGCCAAGAAATCGTTTAGACGTCATACATAAACCACCCAGGTATATTCACACTTTCGTCTATCTCCATGACCAACTCACATTCTCCCCAACATCTTGAACGGTGTTTTAAACTTTGATATCTTACAAAGATAACTTTTCTAATCTTGAATCTTACGGAAGAATTACTAACCATACTCAAACCCCCACCATGACCGCATACCATCCATCCCTCCGCCTCACCTCGAACTCCGCACCCAGATCTGGGAACATGCCCTCCCCTCACTCCGCATCATAACTCTAAACCTCACCCTTGGCCCCAGTGCCCGGTAAAACTACCATAGACTCCTCTTCTTTCCCCACTTTTTCCTCAAACACCCTCACCAACCTCCTGCTTACTTATCGAGAATCGCACGCCGTTGTTCTGGGATCGTATACTGCTACGAAAATTCGAGTTTGGACGAAGACGAGGAGGGGGATGAGGAAGATGGGACGAGAGCGAGGACGAAAATGTGGATCAACTATGTTCGGGATGTATTTTATTTGAGTAAAAAGTGCCTCTAGAATCTAACAGCTCCGCCGCTAAATGACTTTCCTGTTCCCAAGCCTCTATTCCCCTATGAGTTATCTAAGGTAGAAAATATCGCCCTCCCCGCAGATGCAGGGCATTTGGATGAGGATGTTTACTTTAAGTTCACGAAAAAGGAGGAGCTGAAGAAAATTCGTGCGCGCATGGTGGGGTTTCTTGAAGAGCATTTACGATTATTTGAGGGGATGAAACGGGTGGTGATGGTGCTTGATTGCGGATGTTATCGATTTAAGGGGGAGAGGCGGTTTGTTGCGCCATATCCTGAAAGAATGGATGGGGAGCAACGGGAGGGGTGGGGGAAGATTGTTAAGTGGACCAGGCGAGTGGGGGATGAATATCAAAGGCTCCATCCCGAGTTTACCTTTCTGGACTTGGGTATCAAAGTCATGATCAACTCTATCAACGCTGATGAAAAAAAAGCTGTATTCGATTTCTCGATCGCTCCCTATACTACATATCACGCTCTTTCAAGCCGGGAGACGAGCATGTGGGTCTCAGCGGCCTCTACTAAATTTAAGCCAGATAGAATCGGAATTTAAGATAGGGAATGTGAGCGAGATCGAGATCGAGAGCGAGGGTGAGGGTGAGAGTGATAATAGTATGAATAGTATGAATAGTATAGAGATTTTTGATTACGAGGGCCACTTTCCTGAGTGGGAGTAGGATACCTTTGAAATCTCGTTTTCTGATGATGAGGAGGAGGAGAGGAGTGAAATGACTTAGATTGGGGATGAAAGTAATGGTGATGATGGTGGATGGATTGATGAGTGGGATTGAGTACACCAGAGAGTTAGAAGTTGTATGCCTATCAGTCACCAGATTTCAAATGCCGAGTCTTTGAAGAGGAAGTAAATTAAATGCAAGGAGCCCCATCGAAAGTAGCACAGCACTGTCCCCTGCCAAAGTTCCATCTTCCTCCAACCTGATCTACACCTAGACCAACCATCCTTGTTCCTACTCTTCTTCTTCTACCTGTATTTCATGTATAGACCAAAATAAGCACTCTCCATCCATCAGACATGTGGTTACTCAGCTAGATACTTCTCACCCCCATCCCCCACTAATATAACGGCGGCTGGGGGTAGATTCAAGAACCCCAATGGCTGGGAGTTACATAGAAATAAATATTTGGCAACTAAAAATAAAATCTTGATTCCTGAGAAAAGCACGATGGATTCCAATGAGCCTGCATTGTAAGATTTAAGGCTTTCCTTCTGCTCTTTGTATTTTTGGTGTTTTTCGCTACGAGGCGTAGAGAAAGGCCGTATTGTTTATGTGCTCATGTAAAATTAACATTCAGAAGCAAAATGAATTGATTCACTTCCATCATCCTGTTATTTTCAAACAGGTGGATCAGAACCACGCGCACTTTCTATTATATCTTCTCTCTAACTTGAAAGCAACGATGAATGCACTCCCTGCTAAGTCAGCAGTGGGCCATCCGCTATGAAAACGATTAAAAAGAAAGGACGAAAATATTTCCAGCTTCCCCCCTAGATTTTCACTCCTCAAAATGTCCTGGATGTAGTCGGGTAGCTAATTGCGGATGTGGAGAATCACGATCAGGAGTTTGTTTACATGGACATGACTAGGACTATGAGGAAGTTGATTAAGTCATCGTCGATATAGCTGCCGAGGCAGTACTGCTTCAGACTTGCAAATTAAGGAGACTCGGTAAGAGCAGTGGCTATTTCTTCACATCTTATCGTTACACAACAGGAGGCCACACTGCGCCACAGTTGGATCGTGATATCTAGATTAACTACACGAGTCAGCATACCCAACAATGACAACCGAAATCCAGAAAACATTGTAAATACACAACCTCTCTTGAAAAGAAAGAATGCTATAGGTTTTAGAAATCCCAATTTCTTCAGCAAAGCTTCTGTCAAACTTCCTGTCAAGCCATGGTTCCGCTACGTATGCGTATGCGATTCGTCACAATCAGAACGATGGAAAGACTCTCCATCACCCTTGGTCTAAGTGACTTCAAAAGTGGCCAGCAATTCACCTAAGTACTATCCAAGTAGCTAATTTCCAACACAGTACCTGAAGGATGGAAATACGTCAATTGCACTTCTCGAGCAAACTCAAAGTCATGCGATGATCGCTTTACTTCTTGCAGCCTCGGAGCGGTAGAATTCTCATACGGTCGCAAATGTGCGCAGCGTCTCTATTTGATAGTTGGACTCTCACCATTCATGATTAGCCTTTCTGCTTTTCTGCTGAATGCCAACCTGGAACTTTGGGAACCGGGGTGGTTCATAAGTCGGGTATGGTTTCCTTCCTCTCGCGGCCGCGGGTCTCTTATGTGACGTTCCCATGTTAATACTTCCTTTTAGATATTATCACTCATCAACCCATTCCTGCCGACCCTCCCAACCCAGCTCAAATTTTTGCACCACCTCTATACCGTCTTCCTAATACTCCTCTACATATCCTCCCAAATCACTCTCCACTCAGTATACTCACTAGTCTTTTTCCTCTTATGGCTGAAGCGAGAACAGCCCCGGCAGCGCCGTACCAGCGGTCACATCATCGCCCTAGTTCTTCTGTGCACGGTCTTATGTCTCATACAACTGAGGATGACGACTTATTTAGTCGCCGATACCCTGGGGGACTTATTAGATGTCATTTTCATTATTGTGCCGTTTATGATGGGATTTTGGATACTATTGATTGCCATAGCGCGGTATATGGTGTATTCTGGGAGGGGGGTAAGGTGGAAAGGGGGGATTGTGCAACTTGGGTATAATGCTAGGGGGAGGTTATGGTGTGGGGCAGGGCGATAGGACTAGAATTATGGCTGCATCCCTTTCAATTCGGAATTAAGCGCATATATTTTGATTTAGCAAGCAATTAGCGTGTAAAAACATGGGTATAATTTCATGATGCTAAACCTATCCTCGTGCTCATCCCAGAAGACTATTGGGGTTTATGTAAGTGAGCTCAAGTTCATCTCGTTGACAGATTTGAAGGCACGGAATATCTTAAAGCATTGTTAACGATTGTTCATGTCTGACCCTTGTATATAGTTTCTGCACCGTTGTCTTTGACTTGGATAAACAAGAACCTTGCCTATTCGAGTGAGGGCCAGGCTATGCTGACTGGCACGCATGATGAACAACGGCGGCAACCTGTTCATTTTCCAACCCCATTATTGTCTATTAATTCTGCAGATGAGGTTGTCCTGGATCTGAACAAACCATAGAAGGTTGATTCACAAAAGAAGTGACTTCAGGTTCCTTTACGCACGAGTGTGGTTGAGTTATATCTAGTGCTGCGAAACCGCCCGATGGGTCAGCATATGGAGCTCGTATAATGGGTGAAACGTGTGGAACTGTAGGCTCAAATGCAGCTGGTGGGATTCGTGTGCTTCTGTTAATATCCGGGGTTGGGTGCTCATAATCTTCTGATAGGCAGCCGCAACAGCAACATAGTAAGAGCCAGCCAAACACGGCAGTGATAACTACAACCACGATGGAGTGGGTTCTGTTGAGTTTGCCAACATGAAACCCTTCTGGACCGGTACCACTACTGTCACTATGCCCAGTTCCGGTGGCGCTGATGGATTCTGGATATATCGTGGTTGTGCTTTTTGGCGTTGGAATAGTCACTACCATCTGTATCCCTGGCGCAAAAACTGTGGGTGTGACCGTAAAACGAGCTGGCTGCATGGTAGTGGTCGAAATCGTACTGACTGTTACGTAGGTTGCAGTAACATAGCCTGATGGATCTCTTTCGTAGAGGACGCCATCTGCTACAACAATTACGATCTCATCAGCCGTATTCATATATCTCCAACATGCATAACCGTCATCGGTGACAGTGGTTGGTGTGGGATATAAGCTAGCTTTCAGTTAGCTCGATCTCTCTTATACATGAATACATAACAGACCTAGGACAGCAAATTACGGTGCGCTCAAGGAGAGCGTAGTTGCTAGCCCAAGAGGTTGCTGTAGTATAGCCCACTGGACAGCCTGCTGCAGGTGAGTACCAAAAATCTCCAATCCGTGTCGAAGGTGGGGCGCATTGGGTTGAGACCTGAATCCCTCGCGTGGTGGTATATCCATGGGACAACCAGAGGTCATGAACTTTTGATGAGAGTTGTGTAGCATCATAGGCTGTGCAACCATTCGAGTTACAAGTGCCACCATAATAGTTTGTTAGAAGTTGAGAGAAGCATGAAGCAGGCGGTGTCCAGATGGTCGTCAATGGAGTGATTGATTGAAAAGTTGTAGTTTGAATTGCTGCAATTGCTGTCGCTAAAGTTGTAGGGGCCATGGCAATTCCAACTTCTTAATAGTTCCGCGTAAAGGCCGAAAATTCTGCTTGAAATGAACTGAACTTGCAATGGTCTATCCGCTAAAATTGACAGCTGTGAGTTCAAAAGGTCCTTAATTGTAACTAGTACGGGCCTTTGTGGTAGGGCAAGCTTTAGATTCTGCCCGCAATGAGGCTGGGCAGCCTTATTTGAATTCGTGATATCATACTACGATGACACATGCGAACGTAAGTAGTAGAGACTGGCGATGTTTTTCCACTTTATGGGCTGGGAAAAAATATTATTGTCTTACATGCGAGGCTGTTTACCCTGACACATGTACAAAATGAGAGCTTTAACATAGCCACTACCACTAGAAGCTAAGTCTGGCTTGCAGTTTGCATTGTTTGTACCCTATCCATATCAGGGGAATACGCCCATCTTGTTACAATTTATGACAGTTGATACCGCAAACATGGCAGAAAGTACATACTGCAATTGGCGATGCAGTGCCAGCCATGGTGTTGAACATCCATTCCAATTGTCAACTTGCAAATGAGACCGTAAAAAAAAACACTTGGGAACACCTTAGTATTCGCAAAGAACCACGCCATGTGAAGAACCTAAACATTGAAAATACGTACAAGACTTTATACTCTCAAAATCTTAACTCTCGTACTATAAATTCTTTCTTCGCCTCGAGTGCCGTTCGATGCTAGCGCGTGATGTAGAAATAAATCCCTATGCATCATTTGGTCAGGTATGAGAAATCACCAACTTGGTGGCACAACATGCCTCGTAAAATAGAAAATGTTTGGGTCTACCTACCTCGAACTCAAAATCAATGATACCCGCGCGCATTGGGGTGCTTTCTTATCCTCGGACAGATCTTCAGGTTCTTGTCAGGCCTTCATTGGATAGGGCTTAAATCTCAAACGAAATTACTACCTTCAAACATCGTGGAAAACTTTCAGAAATGCTTTTAAGGAGATTTAGAAGACAGCTTTGCTGAAGGTGTATTTTGATTTTGTGATAAGATATTAGCAATCTACGAAAGGCATTAACTATCTGTGTTGAAATAATGTGACTTTTTGGGAAGAAGAGGTTTAGGGACTGAAATAGCGGGGGAATGCTTATACATAAATTTCCCGTTTGCTAGGTGACTAACTTTTGCTCTTTACGATATTGTAAGGGTTTAGCATAGGAGTAACCTGTGTCACGCTGTATATTCTATCATGGTGGAGGGGTTATCACCACCCCACCCAAATTCAAGCTCTTTCCTTCCTTCCTTAGCGATTAGTTTATCGAATGATAATACTATTATTTCACTGGCGAAAGGCCTATATTATATTGAAGAATTCAGTGATACTCGATTGCCTAGGTAAACGTGGGTTTTAGCTGGTCGTGACAGATATCCATAAATCCCCGTTCCTCAACTACAACATCCCCAGAATCTCACTACCTTCGTCAGTAACTACGAACGATGCATTGCACATCTATTGGTAGCATTATTGAGCCGATTCTAAAAAATATACTACAAATATGCTAGTTCAAATATGACCGACCCCGGATTTTAGGCATAACATGGTCACTCTCCATTAGTTTCAACTAGCAACCCAGACTGATATGGTGTTATATTTCTCAAATATCTGTCCTCTAAGCACGCAAATAATCTACTGATACTTATGTGAGGGGATAAAATACCAGCAGGGTCATTAGGGGGTACAAGGTGAGCTGGAATCAAGAGAAAAGGTCTAACATCTTTTGAAGAGGGAAACCAACCCTAGAGGAATACAAGCATCAAGACTCCTCTCGAACTGCAAGTTCATTGGAAACGATACTCATCAGTCGAAGATAGTAAAGATCCTCTGCATTATCTGTCCTTTCTCATGATTTATAAACTCCACCACCTCTATTGGTGATTGATGAATATTTTCAAATATTTTCTTTGCTGATTTCTTCTGAGTTTCTTTCCTTGCCATTTTAGTCCTTTGCCTTATTCTAAGACGGCCCTAATTTAGAGTAGCTCCACCTCACTTCTACTCTCAGGAGATAAGATTACCTTGATTTTACTGCACAGTCTTACAAGATGACCTGGCATTAATACTCAGACATAACCGCTTCTCCTATCGGTACTCAATTTTTGCTGGTGGGCTGTTTGAAATTACGTATCTTCTGTCGTAGTACTTATCCTCTTCTACCATAGCTATCTTAGAGTAGAATATTTTGATGTGGTGAATATATCATTCATTCAGCGAGCGTGTGTAGTCGCATCTGATTCGATAGATGTCCGGGTGGCTAAAGATGGTGACACCAAATCCCTTAATTCTTCTTCGTCACTTGATTGTCGTGCATCGACAGTCCGCATTTCACCAGGCCCACCTTCTTCGTGCTGATAAAGCTTCATATTGACAAACATTGCAAATAGGCCAAGATCATATGCAATTCGCAAAGCACCTGCCGTGACAAATGCGATCCAAAAGTGTTGATGGCCAGCTAAAATACCCGTTACTGTAGGTCCGGCTGTTGAGGCGAGCGTTCTCAGCATGCTCGTGATTCCCATGATGGCTGTACGTTCCTCAGGTTTGACAACTGCCGCGATGAATGCTGCTCGTGGAGCCTGGTCCATATTATTGAAGCCTGTCCGGATCATCAGAAGAATAACGGTCAAAGCTATCTGGTTCGGAAGGGGGAATAGAAGGACAGCCACGGATGATGGGAGATGAGTGAAAACCATGGTATTAACAAGCCCAAGACGTCGACAAAGTGGCGCAGCTGAGAGCGATGATAGAAAAGAGAGGAAATAAGATATTGAAGTGATGTCCCCCAAAGTTGATTTGAGGAGATGGAACTTTTGATCCATGTAGAAAGTCGTCAGCGAGTATGCGGTCATACCGTCCGCAAGAGAATCGAGGAAGAGAAGGAACCAAAGTTTGAACATTGCCGAGCGCGTCTCTTGTGATATTAGAGAAAGAGAGAAGAGGCTTTGCTTGTCTACTTTTGTAGGTTTGGGTTGTTCATTAAGACTCTGACTTGTCCTTTCCTCCATCTCTTGAGCACTCTCAGCGGCTGGTAAAAAGGCTTCCGCTTCTTCCACATCAGATTCTGTTTTCATTATCGTCTGTGCTTCGCATTTGTCGCTGAGCAGCGACATGAAAATTATGTTGAGTATTCCCACCCCAGTATACATCCAGAAAACAGTATGATAAGCGTCAACGAGAGTCCAATCTTCCAAATTCTCCAGGAAATGAACAATCCGCCCACAGGCTTCCGTTCCAATTGACTGTCCCAAAGTCGCAACTGTGACATACCATGCAAGCACATCAGCTCTCGAATTTGGCCTTGTCAAAGTCGACAATATTGACTCTTCAATAGCCCGGAACGGTCCAAAATCACCTCCAGTTGCACTCATAACCCCGGCGACAGCAGCCACGAGCAATATCCAATAATTCTCGAAAATTGCGAAAATCGCTCCAGAGGCAACCATCATTCCGGAACCGGCGAGAAGAACCCTGCGCCGACCCACCCGGTCCGCAATCACTGTGAGAACTAACGACAGCAATACATCGCCGAGCAATGTCAAAGTCATGAAAAGTCCAATATAAGTATCGGAGAATTTCAGTGCTGAGAAGAACAAGGCTAGGATGAGAGAATTGGTCCCGAACGCGATCATTCGACAACATCGGGCTGCAATTATGAGCCAGGCATCGAGCCCAGCATTGTAGAGAGAGTGCAGTCCGAGTTCTTGATAGAGCCATCTGAGGTGTTGGAGGATGGCCATGATGACAACATATATAGCAACTTGCTAAGGATGCTTCCTGGACGAGTTGAGATGTAGATATTATGGAAGGAAAAGGAAAATCAAGAGCCACCAGAGAATTATCCTCGATCGGAGAAACGCTCACCGATGAATATTTTTTTGCAAGTCTCAAGCCGCAATTGGTAGAAATTTACTTGACAAAAACCAAAGGTGGGATAATTTTAGTGGCGGTTGATCAACACTTAAAATATGAAGGCTTTAGAGTACGATGTAAATAACAAGAATGTTGTAAAAGGGGGATAAATTTGTGCTTCTATCAATTGAAGTTAGCGTTCGAGTAAGGAGCTAGCATTGACATAGTATGTGCACAGTGTGTGACATATATATTTCGTAAAATAGAGGTAATTGAGATCTATTGTCGAGGTGTAAGAAGGGTGGGGCAAAAAGGCGAGCGGGGTAATTTACTCCCGAACCCGGATAAGTGCTTAAGCACATGGAGTGTACTATTACTTTTGCCCCGAAGCTACCCAACTTTTTGGTACATCAAAGTAACTTTTTCTTAAAAAATAGGTTTATCCCTAACACCAGAGAGCTTAATGCTTAAGGAGAATCTCTCGCGTAGATTGGATTTGTCTGCTTCTAAAAGTTTACCTGAGCTCGCTTAATTCTGATCCCTCTCCTGAGATAATTGCGTTCATTCACACTTACCACGATGATTAGCAATAAATTTTGATACCCATTGACTTCTTTGATATTAATCTTTTCTTCAACATCTAGGTAGCCTCTCACAGGTTTGATAAATAGAGAATAACTAACTAGTTCATGTATTAACACGAATTATAAACAAATTCTACTTCTTGCATACTTATCCTACGTCTTCGTTTGTCAACATTCCAAGATTTTCTTTCTCTCAAACCATAGTTTCAGTTCTACTCTAAACAAACAATATTAATGTATTGAGAGGGTGCTTTTGTAGATTTGGATCTTCGGCTGTTGATAAGGGTGGGAAGAAAAGTAGTATCGGCAGGAAGGATAGCTTCCAAGGCAGTAAATCATTTGAGGCCATTCACATCGCCTCTGCAATTAGTATATATACATATCTACCCTTCGTTTGCACCCATGATTCCTTCGTCTTTGATCGGGTCCTAAAAGTGGTATCATTTTGTAAGCAAAGAACTCCAGCCATCATTTGTCTCGCCGGACGATAGCTATGGTGTGCCATAATATAAGCTAATACTCCCATGCATGCGTATGCCCACCTGATTGCGCCTTAGTGCACCAAATCATTCCCACTCATATCGCCATCTTACACGTTCACTAGTCCCCATTTTCTCGTCAATGAGCTGACCAATAATGAGACTCTGGACTACATCCTCATCACTTAACAGACGGACTCGCTTGGGTGGTGGAACAGATGCAGCATCTGTGACAGTAGGCTCTCCTCGTTTGCGTTTCTTCGACCCACCCTTTGGCTTAGTAGGTCCAAACACAGCTGTCTCTGCTATCTTCTCGTTTATGTCCACGTACAAAAGATCCCATGCTATTCCCTCACTTTCTGCCTCTACCAATTGTTTCCGAGCTTCAGTGTAATCGGGAACTTGGCTAACACGCGCTGGACCTAAGGCCCAGGTTAAAAAGATGAAGGCTTCCCTCTTACTATCTGCAGGATCTTTGCCGACAATAAGGATTGACTTGTCACCGAGCAATTTCTTTCGCTTAGTGAATATTTCGCTAAATTTGGCTTCGGAAGCAGAATAATTCACGAGGTCGCGACTCATATAAGCATTCCCAAGTATGGAAGATTGACCAGCGCAAAGAAGATACGGCCGCCAATCGATAATCATGCCCCTCCTAACACAGGCCAAAACCCAGTGGCCTGAAATACATGGCAAACCAAGAGCAAGAGCTTGCATGTATTTTGTCTTTCTCGAATGTTCATCTGAAATCAGGGCAACAAAGCCTAAGGACTTTGCAGCTGATGTCAATACTAATTCGTCTCTAGTAGCTCGATTCAACGTTTTCGGCGTTTTAAACAGGCTATCAAAGCCATCTTGTAGTATCGTACCTCCGAAAGCCTTTACATGTTTAGCAACAGCTTCTTTATTCTTCTCTTGTTTCACATAAGAAACGGCAAATGCCATATGCGTAAATATTCCAGATGCAGCCTTCTTAGTACGAGGTGTACTCGTGGTAGAAAGTGAGAGGTGGTCAATACTATCTTCTTTTGCCGCCCGAGGAATAGACTGGCGTTTAGAAGTATGAGAGGGCTCTTTGGCGTTTAAATTATTCAGAACTGAAGAACGTGACGGTCTCTTGGTAATACGCTTTGCAGGTATCCGAGTAGGGGGCTCTTCATCCCTGACCTCACTAACCTCTCCCAAAGGTTCAGGCATTGACGCAGGCGGAGACGAAAGCGGTGTTGATGCTGTGCTATTTGCTGTGGAAGAATGCTTGGGTGACCTAGTCGTTGTAGATTTAGTCACCGATGCCTTTGATCCAGCTTGGTAGGGGGTCGTAGTTCCCGGTCTAGCCGCCTTTGATGTGCTCTTCTTTCCTAGCTTTGATCTCAGTCCAGGTCGCTTTGATGGGGATAGTGGTGTGGGATTTTGCTTGACAAATTCAATCCGGGGTTGTGCCAGACCGACTAGTTCCGTATCAGCGGGTATTTGAAGACTACTTGGCTCAGTAGCCAGGGCCAGAAATGCTTCCGAAGCAGGAATGACATCAACGATTTCGATTTCACCGGGATTTTGTCCAGTCAATAAAGGTGGCTTCAAATCAAGCTCTTGTCTGTCAATATTTTCCACTGATGCTTGTCTTGCTTGTGGAAATGTACTGGTGGTATTCGCTAACGACGCAAGTCCTTGCCCCTGTCCCTGCCCCTGCCCCTGCCCTACTGGTTGCTGTTCTAGGTCTGGAAGCCGCAAGGCTTTAGGAGAGCCATGCGCTGCAGAATCTAGTGGGGCTATAACTATTTCGTTTTTTAGAGCAACTGCGACCGAGTTGGGGATCTCCGGAGCCTGGTCAGTGCCCACAGATGTGGAACAAACGGTACTTAAAGGCCTCTCAATCATACCATCTTTGAGCGCAAGGTGAAAGTCTTCATCTTGGGTGAAGCCTGGAGGATTCTGAATAAAATCGACATCATCATCATTCGCAGCTGAGAAGGACAAGCCAATCTCGCCCATCGTCCTCATTCGAGTTTCAGGAGGGCTCGTCTCTGGTATATTTTGATCTTCATCCCTATCTGCATCATCTCTAGGGCTAGAGAGCTCTTTAACCGCATTTTTGGTGCGGGTTGCGGGTCGATTAGTGGATACTTCTTGAAGAGTTAGATCTTCTGCTGTAGCTTGAGAACCTCTAAGTGGATGTGCGACGGAAGCTGTGTCTGGAGTTCCGGAATCGATTTCTATCGGGGTGCCCTGGCGGGTATGAATTACTGTTTGGGAGTCTGTGATAACGTCTTCTTGTGTATCCCGTCCGTCTAACCCTTCGCACTGTGCCAGGTAATCTTCTTGTGTGCTTCTCCGTCGCCGACGATTAGCGGTCGATGGTACTTCAACTAAAGCAGGGCTCGACATCGTTGCAGTCGGGGCTTGGAGGGACGGTACGGCCGATAGTTGCCTTTGAATCTCCTTCTCACGTTTTCGCTTATTGCGATTCCGCCGGATCCCATCATTTATATCTGAGCCCGATTCTAGTCCTGAGTCAGAGTCAGAGGTAGAAGATCCTGACATCTTTCTCCTCTCTTGACTCTCCTTCATGGATTTGTACTTTCTTGGCTCCGGAATTGAGCTTGAGCGATGAATTACGGGGCCGGTATCTAATGACTGAACACCAGAAAGTCGCGACATTGTGGCTTGAGGCGTTTGAGTGTTAGCTACCGGAGCCAATAAACTTTGGACAGAGGATTGCTTAGGAGTATCTTGCTGGTCATTGACGTGGCCCTTGTTGTGTCTACCTCTGGTAAGAGGAGAAGACATATTTCGACGAGCTAGTGGCAGCGGCGAGGAAAAGTCGTTGTATATATCCGGCGAGGGCCGAGATGAAGTAGGGCTAATGACATGTCGACCGATTGAAGATGGTTGTGTTGCGCCAAACATATCTGCTCCCTTAAGAACGCTACCCCTGTTTTTAAAAGGATTGATCGGGGGTGCTGGCGTCTGTGGTTCAAGTGACGGCCGTTGTATGTGTTCAGGCAACTGAGCGTAGGATTCATCTTGTGACCCTGCACCATCCTCTTCTATATCACCATCCTTCTCGGGTTGATAATCGAGAGCGATATGGTTCGAGTCATTCTCCTTGTAAGTATGCGCGGTTGAGTCTGTTCGAGTCGAGTATTGCTGTTTCCATACTGTTTCATGACCTTCTGCTATGTGACCATCATCCTGATCTGCTGATAGACTTGGACCAAGAGGGACTCGAGGAATGTTAAATTGCTCGTATGCCGAATCAGAATTCTTCTGTGTGAGAGACATGGAGCTCTTCTGTGTAAGATCGTCAGGAGCATCGAAATCCATTTTCGGTGGAGGTCTCCGAATCATAGCCGCTTGCAAGACTTTCCCTCCAATAGTATCAGGCTGCGAGAGGAAGCCCATCTGACGGATGCCACCTCTTATGCGAGTAGTGTCGATCGAGACCTTTGGGCCAGCATCGTGTATCTCGGCCTTGCCCAACAGGACATTCACCAAGGGCTTTGGCTGTATCGTCGTGGCTGCGGTTGTCAATACTGTGCAATTGCCTCGGACACCCCTCGCTGGTGGATTCTCTTTCAATTTTAGGTCTGTTGTAAAGGGCTGTGATATTATCGTAGCATAAAACTCACACTGAGGCGAAGATGTGATAGTCGTCGCCGTGTTTTTTGGTAGTCGTGCCGGGCTGCTCTACGCGATTGTCAGCGGTCTGTGCAAACCTGGGCGACAAATGGCGCGAAGCCTGGGATCCTACAGAGAAAATTGCTTCTTGCAACTTCATACACGCCTGCGTATCCATCTCCTGAGCTTCCTCTCCTTTGACGATAGATTTCTGGGCCACCTGCAACGACTGGTACATTTTAACATTCTCAAGTCGCTCTGAGTTGTGGAATGAAGGCTAAAATGAGGTGGCAAAAAGCTCGTCGCGCTCGTCGCGACGCGGCTCGGGTGAATCGCCAGCTAGTAACGGTGTCACGTGGACACTATACTCGCTCTTCGTGTCTTGTTAGGTTCAGCAAACTATGCCAGTTTGATGTTGAAGAAGACTGGAAGGCGCAAGGAGAATAACAGTTATGAGAAGACGGAAAGATCAGAGTGAATGACATTTAGTGCATGAAATCGTACCCAATCGACCTCAATCTTGCTACACAAAGGCCTTAAAGAAGTGCTTTAAGGTGGAGGTTGCACTTTCTCCTCCCAATCCCAAAAATCCCATAAGCAGATCTGTTCGAACAATCAAAGCCTTCGAACTTAGGAGTAGGCCTGTGCTGATCTCGTCTTTTCTTATCTCTATCTCTCTTTAGCCTTCAACTTCTACTTAGGGAGAATCAAAAGTGAGTGTGCGCGAAAAAATTATATACAAACATACATATATCCATTTCCCAAAGAATGCTTCGAGGCACTTACTGAAGTTCTTACAATGTTTCACATTACACACGCGGCTTGGGGGCGACTGGAGGCATTTCGAAACAAATACCAACATCTTAAGAGGCCCTGCCTGCTCGCGCTTAACATACGTCGCAAATGTATGTACTTCACTAGTGACACATTTCAAATTGTTCTCTAGAAGGTGCTTTCGGTGCTGGATTTGTTGTCTCTCCCCATGCTCTGTGCTTCTCTTACCCAGTCGCTGTCGACCCTCTGGCCCTTTTCCACCTCGCATCACCTTGCAACCTAGGAGCTTAGCCTTGTTGGTAATCAAAACGAGGCGTTTTCTTGAAGCACAATGGTCAGAATGTACAATGACCGAGAGGAATTTGATAGTGTCGCGTGGGACAGAAATGATGAAGGCTGGGAAGAAGCACAGAAACAACTTCGACTTCCATCCACTTGTCGTAGAGTGGAATCCCTGATTCAGCAAAAAGATAGGAAAATTGCGATTTTGGTGCCTCCGGTGATTTTTGGTGGATATAATGTTCTATACAGAATACGCATTGAAGGAACTGCTAGCGACGTAATGGTTCGACTTCCATGTCCTGGGCTCGCCCAGTTTCCGTGTGAGAAAAGTCTCTCAGAAGTTGCTACAGCAAAGTTTGTAGAAGGAAATACAACAGTACCCATTTCCAAAATCCTATTTAGTGGCCAAGATTCTGATCTTGGCTCCTTTATTGTCCTTCAGCATGTCAAAAATCGATGGACTTTGTCACACGCGCTCTGAGACCCTGGAGATGATCCTGATACACCTCATAAGTTATACACCACAATTTCGGAGTCAACCCTTGAAAATCTGTATGGCAAGGCGGCAACTTGTTTGTTGCAGTTTTATCGCCACAGTTTTCCGTGCATTGGATCTTTGGCCGAAGGTAACGATGGATCCTTCTCTGTGGTCAGACGGCCTATCACCCAAAATATGAACAATATGCTCCAGCTTGCCAATATTCCACCCTCAGCCCTTCCTCCAACAAGTAGTACATACACTACGACTGATCAGTGGTACATTGCCCTGGCGGAAATGCATGTCGCACAGCTTGTGTTCCAGCACAATGATCTTGTCACCCCAGCCGATGATTGCAGGAATAAATATGTCGCACGACAAATACTTTTGAATCTAGCCAAGGAAGAAAAACTTTCAACTTTCGGCTTTAAAGAGGACGATTGGTCAGCTCAAAGCATGTTCAATTCCACAAATCGTTCCCCAACGCCCGAGAAGTCTGGCTCATTTCGACTCTGGTGTGATGATTTCCGACCAGGAAATATTTTATTAAGCGGGGAAGAAGTTGCTCCCGCTATTGATTGGGAATTTGCTTATGCTGCACCTGCGCAGTTTGCCCTTGATCCGCCATGGTGGTTGTTGCTGGATACACCTGAGATGTAGGAAGACGGTACTGATGATTGGGTCAAAACATAATCCCGTCGCTTAGAAACTTGGCTGGTTGCCATGCAGTATTCCGAGGAGAGTTTCAACCTTAACCTCAATGACAGTACTTCTCCCTTCGGGCTTGCGCAGAAAATGAGAGAGAGTTGGGAAACGGGTAGATTCTGGCTCAATTATGTTGCAAGGAAAAGCTGGGCTTTTGATTGTGTCTATTGGAAGTTCCTCGATGAGAAGCTTTTCGGTGAAAGAGGAAATGATATTCTCAAGAAAGATCTTTGGAAGGCAAGAATAAATCTACTTAGCGATGAGGAAAGGCGGGGTATAGAGCCATTTGTGGAGAGGAAAATGGAACAGATAGAAGAAAGGGTTTTGGTCGAGTGGCATGAGGAAGATGCAATGAAAGAGTTGAGAAAGATCCTCTTTCATTAGATATAAGCACAACTTATTGAGAACTGAGAGGTTAGCAGACAGGTCTAGGAAGCTTAGACGCACACATTTAAACCTTTATAGCTGAGGCGGATATCTTTCTTCAAAATAGAAAACTTGCAAAACGAGACTCACGAGACTCGAGCAATTAAAGTTCAGTGCTCTTCCCATACATAAGTTCAAAGACCTAGCTATTGGACACTAATAGTAAGTGTGCCCACCACAACCATAAACCTCTCATATACTGTCGCTTTGAACGCATTCTCCCTTTTAAAACAAATATGATGGATTGTCCGGCTATTTTATGAATTCCGTGGACAGGGTAATCACCTAATGTTGGAAATTCCCTGAGTGTACCATCTCGAGAAGGCTATCGCTTCTACTTTGCTATTAGTAGAGTTAACTGATTCTTAAAAAACAGTCTCACCAAGAAATCTTCGTAGTTCTCATAAATGTAGCAACTCAAATATGAGAGGCCGACCTTACTACCAAAATGACACCAATTTACTGTCCTTCTACAGTTATTAGACCCGCCACGTGGGTAATTCCGTACTTAGAATGCGTTCTCGTTGCTGCCGTTCATGTAGGACAGTGGAGTTCGATGTAGTTAGTGATGCCTGATATCGAGGGGATAGCTCCGCTCGACTAGCAGAGTGGGGCATTTGGCTTGAATAATAAATGTCTCAAGTGAAGTCTAGAATTACTCTTTTTCTTTTCTTTTTCAGCCAGCTTCTAAGCCACAAGGGCACGTATGGTTTCCTTCAAGCCAAGGGAAAGAAAGCTATTTCCAAATGCACAAAAAGATAAATGATGCAAAGTACTGGAATCTAAAATTTGAATTTGTGTTACCCTTGTGCATACGTCATTTTCATATTTCCTCACACACAAGATATTTTTGAATGCGGAGACCATCTACACGCACCTGGAAAAGGTTAGATCATACAAGTCATAGACTTCAGGGGGTGTAGGTTTAGCAAACTATTAGATTATACCGTAATTATTATATAGGGCGTGCAGGGCTATCTTGCACTAACTAGAATTGGAATTTTCCTTGATTGGGGGTATCGACTGGCATGGCGAAATGTATGATTTGGCACGCAACAGCAACTGTAGGGCTAATAATAATATACCAACTTATTATAGGGTCTTAAGGTTAGGGTGAAGTTCAATAATAAGTTTTGTCAATAACACAAATTTAATGGTAGTCATATGGTGGAGAAATACTCTAGTGCCGTAGAAGCAATACTTTCCCAAAACAAGTGTTGAGGAAAGGGCATAAACGTAATTTTTGGGTAGGAATGGTATCTCATATTTCGAATTAGCTGTAGGATATTACTTGTGCATGAATATAGGAAGTATTTGAAGTGTATACAGAGTATGAGGCTCTTGAAATCGAAGGGCCCATCGATTTTCTCAGTACCCAGGGTTTCTCGCCACAGGAAAAGACATTAGGTATATCTGGTTTTCCCTGCGAAGACTCCCTCGGTAAACTACAATTACACATAGCGCGGATATGCTTTGCATCTCCGTCGGTGCTACCAGGGAAGCATCAAGGACTCCAGAAATGTCCGTATGTTGAGCTGGTGTTTGGTGTCTTAAGGCATAAATACCAAACTTTCCAGTTATTTCAACGTCTCAGGGTAGATCACACGTAGGCCTGAATAGTTTGTTCTGTAAAGTTGTCAATATACTTGATTTCCTTATTGAATCCTGCCTCAAGCCTCAAAGAACCTCGTTTGTTGATGATACCATTCATCCGATTGGCTAGAATCGTTAAATTAAATACGCTAAAACCAGATACTAAACCATGTGCTATAAAGTCCCTTTTGGAAGGCTTGCCAATCTTAGTTACATGCCACACCAGCCTACTAAGAGCCATTACTGAGCCCATTGTTTTCGACCCCAAGAGTTGGTCTCCTCCCTCAGGAGAGCATCACCATGTCGAAAGAGAACAAGAATGCATAACAGGCAGGAATACGGTATTCCTCGCAATTGTTTGATTTGACACCTCTATTGCGACCTGTCGAAAGATTCAAGGCGGTGTGCGGATGGGCATAGAGTTCCTCAGATACTACCAACCGGAAGTGTGTTTATCTTCCAGACCAGCAGGAGCCCATTGCCATATCCGTGCATGGCGGCATAATATGCGCACCCATAGTACAGAATGGGAGGTAACTAACCAACCAACAGTGGAGCTATGTAAGTTACACGGCATAAGCTGAGCAGGAATAAAAGCCACTAAATTAAAAACCAGGCTGTAATAAATTCACTAGCCAGTTTTAATTCCTCACAAGTTAACAATGTGGCTTTGATATGACCTGTCTTTTTTCATTGCTTCCCTTTTGTCTTAATTATTCAAAGTTCCCATCTCATTCCATCATTTTTAATCTCTCACTTTGTCCCTTTACCTTCTCATCCTTAATTCCAATATCAGAATTGTCATTCAAGATGGTGTTGAAACCGTTCCATACAGAAGCCCTAAATGGGTTGTGCTCCAAGGATCAACTAGAACTACTCAACTCTATCGACTGTCTTCGTTCGCAAGGCATCAGTCACTATGTCTCATTACCGCAGATCATTGTGTGCGGGGATCAGTCATCTGGAAAAAGCTCTGTACTAGAAGCAATATCCGGCGTACCGTTTCCGACTAAAAGCAATCTATGTACCAGATTCCCGACAGAATTAGTCCTCCGTAAGACGTCACAGATCAGTATAAAGGTGTCAATCGTTCCGCACGAATCGCGCAGCGAGTCTGAGAAACTCTCACTCGGCGATTTTCGCGAGAAATTAGATAGTTTCGATGAGCTTCCAACCTTGATTGAGAACGCGAAAGAAGCCTTGGCGATCTCTACACAGGGCAGAGCTTTCTCGAAAGACCTTCTTCGCGTTGAAGTCTCGGGTCCCGACCGGCCTCATCTGACGATTGTGGACCTGCCTGGCCTCATCCACTCCGAAACGAAGCAGCAATCCGCATCTGATGTTGAGCTAGTACAGGAAGTTGTTAAAGCCTATATGAAGGAGCCAAGAAGCATCATTCTCGCGGTAGTCTCGGCGAAGAACGACTATGCGAACCAGATCGTATTAAAACTCGCACGCACTGCTGATAAGAAGAGTAATCGAACGTTGGGCGTCATCACCAAGCCGGATACTTTGATTGCGAATTCCGAGAGTGAAGCCATGTACATCTCTCTTGCAAGAAACCAGGAGGTAGAGTTTCGACTTGGCTGGCATGTCTTGAAAAATATGGACTCTGAGACGGGAGAGTGGTCGTTGGCGGATCGTGATGCCAAGGAAAGGGAGTTCTTTTCTCAGAGGACATGGGAAGACCTACCCCGCTCCCTCCTAGGGATCGAAAACTTACGGAGCAGGCTAAGCAAGGTCCTTCTTGGGCAGATTGCCGCTGAGCTACCCAGTTTGATTAATGAAATCGAAATCAAATCTAATGCTTGCCGCAGTCGGCTAGATATGCTGGGGGAGCCTCGAGCTACCATAGATGAACAGCGACTCTATCTGCTCCATATCAGTCAATCATTCCAGTCTCTCATTAAAGCGTCTGTGGATGGCACATATAATGATCCGTTCTTTGAAGATGCTCAATCCGAACCCGGCTATCAAAAGCGTATACGGGCCGTGGTACAGAACCTCAACCTAGACTTCGCTGAACGCATAGCAAGAAGAGGTCACTACTATAAGATTGTTGACGGTCCGATGGAGACGAGTTATCCTCAAGGGGGGATCACAATCACGAGAGAAAAATTTCTGGATCACATACAGCACCTGATGCGGAGGACTAAGGGTCGAGAGTTGCCGGGAACTTTCAATCCCATGATAGTAGCAGATTTATTCCTAGAACAGTCCTCTCCCTGGGAAGTGCTTACCCGAAGCCACATCGAAAAAGTCTGGAAGGCCGCTAAAGAATTTCTCAGCCTAACAACCGCCTACGTTGCTAACGCAGCAACCTCCAAAGCACTGTTCCAAGAGATCTTTGATCCTGCCTTAAATGAGCTGTTGGAAACTCTGAATTCAAAGTGCACCGAGCTGCTAACACCACATCAAAAAAGCCATCCAATCACGTACAACCATTATTTCACCGAGTCTCTCCAAAATGTCCGGAACGAACGTAGGAAGGATGAATACACAAGGATCATTAAAGACTTCTTCGGCGTTTCTTCCATTGAGTCAGTACGTATTGATCACTACAGAGATCTTCGAACGCTTGTGGCGGCGCTTGTACAGCGTACGGAACCTGACATGAATCAATTTGCGTGTTCTGAGGCTTTGATATGCATGGAGGCTTACTATAAGGTCATCTATTTTTCCTGCGTATTCTGCCCCAACTTCTACAAAGTCATGGCTGCTGATTTCTTGTATACTTGATAGGTTGCTTTGAAACGTTTTGTCGATGATATTGCTATCGAGGTTATCGAAGCCCAACTCATCTCCCCGCTTTATAATATCTTCTCTCCTGTTACGGTCACTTCTATGCCCGAAAGCCTCGTGCTTAGCATTGCTGATGAATCTGAAGAGGATCGCGCCCAGCGTGAACAATTGAACAAACAGTTGGAAGTCCTTACGAAGGGTATCGAGATCTGCAAGCGCTTCGTCGGTGTTAGAATTCTTAGTAAGATTGCACCTAGCTTGTCCGTTTGCGAACGAACCATCGCTCAATGATTAGTAGGTGTGGATGACGGCACAATTCAATCAGAGAGCATACCCAACTCCCCAGGCTACAGCCATAGGAGTGTTAATGCGGTATCCTATGATTCAGCTTCTGATGACGGCAGATCGCTGTCAGATGGGCTTCACAGAGCCGTGAGCCTAGCCACAGAACGTGAAGAAGGATACTAGAAGCATGGGAGGCTTAATTAAATAAATTTAAAATATTCTAGAATTTTAGCTTATATATCCTGGAGAAACGTCTGTTTTTATCTCCAGTCAGACTCTCAGTTCTTAGCACCATAAAGTTCCTTGAGAATTCCAGCAGTATCATATAGTCTCTAACTTCAGTTCATATCGTTCTTTATTTACCTCTCATATTCTTCGCCACAACTTCTCCATCTAGGCCAAACCCATCACTTTGAGGTGCTCTCCTACGACCAACTTGTGATGTTGAGATCCACTATTTGCCTATTTAATTTCAGAATAGATCCAACTTGCAGTCTGTCATACTTTTGGGGTAATATGCTTAAAGAATTTCATAGTTTGAAAAGGGAATTGGGCCACAGAAATTAATATATGGTTAGGCCGGTTTGGCTTCTCAGGATTATTTTCCAATAATACCTAAGAGAATTCCGGCCTCTGACTATATGATCAATTTGAGTCAGAAAGATTGCACGCTACTCTTACTCAGTAACATCAAGTATTTTCGACAAAACATGATAAAATAAAATTGAATTTATTATTACCGATAACAGAAAATCGTGCCAAGTAAACTATTCAGATCTAAGACATGTAAATCAAGAAAAACTCATGTTCTCTCGCATGCACAATTGTTTGGTGTTGAGGGGGGAAACAATCATGTAGAGGATCGTTTTTTTATAATTAGCTATCATTGTTATGAAATGGTAATGGTATGAACTAAGAACATGCGAAGGAAAGCAAACCCTCAAACTGTACATCATTTCAAAATTAGTAAAATATTTTAGAAGGTAAACCCTGCCCACTAGGTACCTTCACTTTCCTGTGAACAGGAAACGCAGCCTCTTTCTCATCTTCACCTTGCCATTTTTAGAATTATCTTCCTCTCTTGTAGGTTCTTCCTTCCGTCCATAGCCAATATCTGCTGCTTCACTCCTCATACTCGCATCATAATCTTCATATTCGCAATAGCAACATGCACTCTCGCAGCCGCAAATTCTCCTTGGGGAGACTGCAAGGAAGGCATCCCATCTCAGGTATCCTTCTGCACCAGTTCTCAGGTTCTTTGCTTTGACTTTAGAAGAATCATTTTTGCAGTGCTTCAGAATCTTGACAAAGTCACCCACTTCTATCTGAATCTTTGGTCCAAAACTTGCCCAATACCATGGTTTCTGCTTGACGCGGAGAATAGCACCAACCTGCTGTCCTGCACCAGTTGATGGATGTTGGTATGTAGTATCGGACCTCGATTTTTGGAATTTTGACACTGCGGGTTTCCATATTACGGGCTCTAGAGTTTTAAGCTCTGGCTCTGTAACTTCTGGTACGATTATCTCTTTCTTGACTTGAATATTTTTAACCTTTCCAAAAGGAAGATGGGTCTATTTATAGTTAGTAACTCTGCACTTTAATCTTCATCAATGAAATTGAACTCGCCTTATATACTTCATAATTCTCAACGACACAATCGCAGAAGCTCAAGCCACCCAGCTTGCAGCAGCACTTTTGCATGAATGGTACGACGAAAAAACATTCCCAGGGTACCTCAACCCTTTCGCCAGTTCTTCGGTTCACCCCCACGACCAAGTTTCCAAGTTTTATGCTCTCAAGATTAATGAGATCACCCACGATAAAAGTCGGCTCACGATACCAAAGGTCTTTAAGGCGCTTGACCGCGATGACAGCTCCTGGAATCTGACCAGAGATAGTGGAGGGGTCATTTGGGAAATCTTCTCGATCTGGACCTTTTGGAGGTGGATTTGGATCACAAAATGGATCACAAAAAGGGTTTTCTATGTAGACTGGTGGATGCGGCGGCGGTGTTTGTGACTCACTACACTTCTCCCCATAGCTCATGCGCTTTTCACCGTTCTCTCCGTAACCCATACTCTTCTCATATTCAATGCCATTTTCATCTTTTTCTTCATAATTCGCACCCTTCTCATCCCAGGCGCCCATATTTATATCAAAAATTCTCCCAGATCTTGCGGCAAGGTATAAATATAGTTTTCGGAATCTCAATGTTGTGGAACAAAATCCTGCGACGAAGCAACTCCTATGTGAAGGGCTTTTGAGCAGTATTATGGGATTTGTGACTCCTAAGGTTCTAGTAGAGTCACTCCGGCGAGAATGCCTGGGGCTTACTGCGCCACCAATCATTAGGCGTTTTCAGGCTGTGTACATTGGCTAGCCCCACAATCATGACATGGGAAATGCTGTGAAACGTTCAATAAAGATTCCGATTCGCCTTGTCGTATAATAGTGGCTAGCCTTGCAAAAGCTGCAAGTTGAATAAGGCTTTCCCGGTCACGTGCTCTGTAACATGAATTGACTCTAACTACAACACTTGATGAATCTCCGGTAACGCAAATTTCCTAAATCATGAAGGAAAGATTGGGAAATTCAATGAGACAGTTAGAGGGGTTGCAGATAATATTTTGGATTGTGGGCCGTTGACTCATTTAATTCTGAGAGGAATGGATTGCCACATTCGATTGATCAGGAATTCCCAGTGAAATTCATATTAGCAAGATGGAAGTCACAATATTCAGTGATCGCTACTTTCTAATATGGTGAGTTTGAATATTTAAACCTTAATATTTTTTGCAGAAGAGAGCTGCAAATGGGGAGTGCTCACTTCAACTCGGATAATTGTAGTGAGATTCCTCTCTTTATATGAGGTAGCAATATTTTATATTTTCCTAAGTGAAAATTAGAAGTGCGATAAAGTGCTTCAGGAAGCCAGTGGAACGTAATCTTTCATGGTAACTGAGTTTCCTTTCCAACGTGAAGTCGCAACAACACTTCGTTTTCGCTTAAGGAACATCCAAGTCACGCCCCCTATCAACACATATGCTCAAATTGTAATCGTTCTAGAACTTCTAAGAGCTGTCTCAGTTTCATCTCAATTAAACGCTTCGAGTGCTCAAATACCAATCAGGTGAATCCATTTTCTGGTCATCTAGCGGAACGTATCATCATCTGCGCGGTAATGCGGGTAATATAAACATCCGAAAGTTTCGCAAAACGGCAAATCTACCCCAGAAATCCAGGTTTCCATCATCATAGAGCCTCGTCATCACTACTTTCCGTAGCATAAAAGACAACATATCCAATCCAAGCAATTCCTTTCGGTTTTGACAATGACATCGAGAGCAGCGAGCGACTGGGCACGTTCAAAAGTTCACGGAATTCCAAAGTGGGCTCTTATTTTGATTGTTCTAGTGATTATCATTGTTATCGCCGTGCCCATTGGAGTCATGTTTGGCAGGAGAAAGTATGCGTTAAAGGCGAGCGTGTTGTTTCCATTGTATATATATCCTACACCAGGAGCGTGGGACCCTTTGTTTGCTGCGTAAGATGTTCTGTATTCTCTAGTCATCTTGATCACTGATTTACTTTAGTATCGAGAGCAATCCGAAAGTCAGCTTCACAGTTGTCACCAACCCTGCGAGCGGCCCCGGACTTAACCCATATCCAGACTCAAACTTCACTTCAGGAATTCAACGGCTCAACCACTACCCAAATGTCATCAATGTCGGCTACGTATCAACAAACTACACTAGTCGAGAACTCACTCTAGCCCTCCACGACATTCACACTTATTCTCAATGGGCCTTCAATTCAACCGCTAGAGGCCTTGGTTTGGATGGAATTTTTCTTGATGAGGGTGTGGCGGAGTATGATGCAAAAGCTGTGAAATATTACGAGACCTTGGCTGGTGCAATCAGAACAGAGAAAGGGTTTGGACGAAATCCTGTTGTAAGTTTTGGTGTGGGTTTCTTAACGTTCCATGGTATATCGATAGCAATTTTAGGCAATATGTAAAGCCACGCGTAAAGTTGCGTTGTGCAAGATCCACCCAGCACATGTTACTTCAATTTCATGGAAATAAATGGCAGTGTCAATTAACATTGCAACTTTAGATCATACACAACCCGGGACGGCTACCAGATCCACGTTACCTCCCATCATGCACCATGAGCGTTGTCTTCGAAGGCACGTTCCAGACATATGTGGACGAGACGATGCAGAAGAATATTACGACTTATCAGAAGAGGTGGGGGGTGAAGAGGGAGAAATTAGGGTGTATCGTGCATTCGCTGCCAACTAACACGACCGAAAAACAGGAAAGGGATATCGTAACCGAATTGAAGGGCGTGGCTGCAAATGTTTTCTTGACAGGCTTGGCGGAGCAGTATTATGAACGCTTTTGGGATGGCTGGAACGGTTTTGTAAATGTTATGGCAGGGAAATGACCGTAAACACAGTGTCAGTCCTCTTTGTTGTCAAATGAACATATATTCCCCAAATTTTCGCGATATCAAGACAGGTGTCCGCACAGGAAGTAAGAAACCCTTGACTTCAACTAAACCAAAACCTTCAAAAGTCCGTCTTTCCTTTAATGATTTTGATCCTGATACACTGAATATTCCTCCGTTCTTTTCAAATCATAATCCGAATCACTGTCGCGTGTATCCGAGGTAAATATTCCGTCTCCCCAGGCGGATTCCTAGCTCTCTCCTCTGCCATCATCTTGTATCTCTCCCAGTCCTCCTTTATGAGCTGAACAAAATCCTACCAGAAGCCTTGTTATTTTTTTGGTTGATCCTCCATGTCATGATGATTATTGTCTTGAGGGTTCAGTGACCTTTCGAGACATGTGTTGACCTAGATAAAATGGCATTGTCCTGGAAGTTACCCGTGACTATTCCAATGACGAGAGCTGACGCATCTATGGAGAGCTCAATTTATGAGCCTTGGTGGTGTTGATTTAATTTAGACTCGGCTTTTCGTCCCAGAGTGGATTTCGGCATGATTCCTGGGCGGTAGGAGTTATTGATAGTGTTCTATTATCCTTCGCCCCTATTTCCATATCAAATGACAGCCTCTTTACTTGACGATATTCTTACAAACCACAAATCTCTGACTTTAACAGATTCCTTCCGGTCATACCATTTCAACAGAAGTAATACTCACAAACGAGTTCTTCGCGGCAACCATCACATGATGCTCTCCTCAAGTTCGAAATCAAAGCCGAGTATTTGATGTGACCCAAGTGAGGGGCACCAGTGAAACTTTGGAATTAGTGAGTAATGATGATTTGAATTGTCCATGCTGTGAAGTCAAACATATGGGCCAACAAAAATTGTATTGGAAATGCTTTGGGGGCGCTTATGGTATTCAAAACTATATGATGAGGTGAACAAGTAAGGATGCTTTATGATTTAAGATTGAATCACTTAGCATGCCCTCAATAGTTCTTGAGAATGGGAAAATACGGAATCGGTTTATCAAACGCTTTTCCTCGTTTTAATTAAGTTTCCGACCCAATGCATATTATACAGTACAAACACTCCCAATAATTTCAATTATTACATCCATCTTCGGTCCCCCTTTTTCCTCACTAACTCCCAATCAACAAGTCTCCAACCAGTCACTTAACCCATTCGTCTTCATCACAGTCGAAAACCCTTTCCGGCTCGGATCATTGCAGATTGCATTTCTTTGACTGATCTCAACCCCACTCGCACTCCCAGCTCCCTTCGGATACTCAATATGAAAAACCGGTTTATTCATCTGTAGATATTTTCTAAAGGTTCCGCACTCCCCAAAAGCAACACATTGCTCATTGACAACCCACTGCAAAAAATCCACTGTAGCATCCACAATCTTCCCTGAATTCTTCAATCCAATCGCCAACCCTCTTGAATGTGCCTCAATAGCAAGGAAGGTTAGATAGTCGATTGCTGTTTGTGTGGTGAGCGGGAAGCCAGGGTTGTTATCATAGCCATCAAGATTATCAGGGTCGACACCGTCACACCCTATGCTTTTAGCAAGGTCAAGACGAGAGCGCATGATGCGCCGGACATTGGTGCTGTTGGTGTTAAGCCAGTATTCGCCCGGCCAGTTCTTCAACTCATTCCCTCTATCAACTTTCTTGAATTGATTCGCGTCATCTCTAAAGTCCTCATATGATCCCGCGCTAAAATAACATATTACTTTTCTACCTTGCGAGTGGAGAGTCTTAACAAGTGTAGCGTTGTTTTCGAAAAGGTCAATGTCGTAGACCGATACGTTTGGCGCAGTGCTAGTGAGGGGTGATTGAAGGACGATTTGCCAGGTCAGACCAGCTGATGGCTGCCAGTAGGAGCCTTCTGTAGCAGTTGTATTATTTGTTGAAGGAGGAAAGAATTGTGTTTGGTCGTTGTCGTCGGAATTGTCGTCGTCGCCCTTGTTGCGAGTGAGTCCTACGCCAAGACCAACTGCCAGGCCAGTTATGAGGGTGAGGGATATGACACCGAGGATTATCCAGAACTTTCTCGATCGGCCACTAAGACAAGATCTTCTCTTAGATTTTTCGGTCTTGGCTGCGTCATTGGGAGGAGAGAATGGGTTGAAAGGAGGGGGTGGTGACATGGTAAGTGACCCGGATCGACGTGGATATTGTGAAAAGTGCGGGCGGGGACGAGGAGATAACAACTGTGAATGATGATCTGAGGTTGGCTAGAAGAGTGCCAAGAAGATGATCGTGTTGGGATTTTGTGCGACCTTAAATTCTGCGAATACAATTATTGGAAATGCGCCACATCTTATGTTAGAATCAGTATGTTTATTGCCCCACTAACATACGCTGCCAAGGGTGGTCTGAGAAGTGAGAAGCCTCAACACACTGCCACTGCCGTGAAAGTCTTTCCACGGCACCTGAAGGGAAGATGAAAAGGTTACGCAAAAGGACTAGTCGAGTATTATGTGGGCAAACGGTGATATGGCAAAGGGGCTTAGGAGCACGATTCGCACATGTGGAAGTATTGAAAAATCTGACATCGCTTGAAGCCCTAATTGTAAATACGCAAGTCCGTCGGCAAATTTCTGACTGCCTCAATAAGGATATATACCCTGGTAGTCCAGCCCCAAGTCATCACCGGCTATTTATCCTGGCAGGGCTGAGCTTAGAATGCGGGGTGAAAACTTCCGCGCAGTATCCAAATTCAGGTACAATCGAAAATGGGGATCAAACTTCATGTGGATCTATTTGCCAAGTGAATGTAATGAATTTGAATTGTGGTTGTTGGATTCAACCGTCGATCTTCACCGTTCTAGAAGGTATGCATCACTAGATGTTTGTGGGGGAACTATATTAAGAGTTTCGTGCCTAGTAATGGCTACCATACACTTAAGCCACGATCCTGATGATTTTCTTTGCAGGACCAAGAACAAGGGTTTTTCACCGGCCCGTCGGACATGCAGAGTGATGCCCGCTTGGGTGTTATATACACATATGCAGTCACTTGGACGACAGAGGAAAGAATAATTAACTGCAGTACGTGGTGTAACATACAACGTTATGCACAGACAATCTTTGTAAATTTCGATACGGTTAAATTCCACAAGGGAAGAAACGTTACTTCACAAAGATGGTGAGATGTTTTGTTCCCAACGTCGGAATGTCTATACAATGAATATGCAATTTCATAATGCGATGGCCCAGATCTAGGTGAAATCCTTCAATACCAGTGGAAAGAACTCCTTTTAAAATGCCCACGATGCAGTATTACGTGTAAAATGGAAGAGGGGTAACCAGCGTGAAGGTAATCGGAGAGCCAGACATTTGTGCCCAGATGGTCAAGGGATCATTACCTGTATACACAGGTTAGTTTGTGCAAAATTCAGGAGACTGTGCCCAAATGATATAGGGCCACTCACCAAGCTGTTCTGTTGTAAAACCAAAATCATCCTTCACTGGGCCTGGAACTGTGACCGGGATCTTGGCGTCACACTTGTTGCTGTTGCAGGTGAGCGTCACTTGAGTGATGACCTTTGCCGTGGGATCCGTCGTATATGATAGAATGGGTTTGCAACTGTCTCGGTCCATGCGGTTCAAGAAAGAAAGAGCCATCTACAACTTGTGTTAGGGACGATAAGATTATGTTAGAATATTGAGACTCACATCGTCATGTTTCAATGTCACAACAGGCCAGTCAACCCTGCTTATATTAGCCATGTCCATACAAATAGAAAAGGGAACTTACAATCGAACCAGTTCCTGAACTATAACTTCGACCCAAGCCTGGAGTAATGAAAGCTGAGCAGTCACGCCGTTGATAGTAGTCTTTGGTGCAGTAAGATAGTTCATATTGGCCTGGTGAAACATGAATGGATCATGATGGAGACCAAGGAGATGGCGAATATTGGTGTTCTTTTCGATTGCGAGTAGATCGGTCCAGTTGCCTTTTCCTGCAGATGTTTTCTGCCATTCAAGCACAGTACAGTCCGGAGTCGGACACTATCACTATCAGTCAAGCCTTTGTGCAACGCAGTAATTATACGTACGTTGTAATATATGTTCGTAGCCCATCGTGGATTGATTTGAATACCGTCATACCCATTGTCTTTGGTGTTGGTCATAAGTGGCCAGTGCTCATTTTGCTGTATAGTAATTAGCATACACCACCATGTGAACTCACCACAACCATGTACTAACCTTGTTCATTAAGACAGGTCGCGTGTTATCACCAACAACGAAGATGATCCCATTGTCTTTCCATGCTCTGAGGGCATCGCCATTGTGTAAACCGGTGATAGCTGGGGGAATGATCCCTTGGCTACTGAATCGGTTTGCTTTAGAGAGGCCAACTTGTTTAAGCCAAGCAGTGTTCCATGAGATTTCTCTGTTGACGTCAAAGTAAGTGGCGTTATTCTGGTCTTCGTGTGAAAATGTATGCGAGACATGAGCAAACACGTCTCGGTTGGCAGATTTCGCGAACCACTTCTTAAGCTCGCCCAAATTAGTGCAGGTTGTAGTGTAGGGGTATGACTCGGGAGTGTCCGGCCAGAGATTCACACCAGTTCCAAGGGTTTTGGCGAATTCGAGTGGTGTATCAATCTGTTCTGGGTATTCGATTGGGCCAATTCCGCAATCCGTCTGGCCAGTTGTGGTGTTTGCAGCATCCTTGGTAGAATTAGTTCTGATCTCAAGAGAAGCTAATACTCGTAACATACCTCAATATTTCCATTGCCATTATGTCCAATCTCAATAAAATAGCTGCTGCCTTTCGGTAGCTTAGCATTGATTTTTGTTGTCCAAGTAACATGTTGAGCTAAATCATTGGGAGTGACTTGATAGCTAGTATTGGGAGGGCTGTAAATTTCCGTAATCAAGAACATATCGTCCACTGAGCGAGATTTCCGTTAGAAACGACACTATAACTCTGGGGGGCTTTAATCTTACCCTGAGTATTAAGATTGACTCGGCGATAACCAGCGTATAGACCCCTGGTTGCCCAAGTAATCCAGGCATGGTTGAGGAAATTTGAGGATGCACTCCAGTCAGTTGCAAAGCCTGTGAACCAGACCATCTACTCTCGTTAGATTTATCTGTGTAGGCATTGTTGCAAAATCCCTACCTGTTGTCGTCCACCAATGGTGTTTATCACAGCTGCTGTGGATGATTTAGAAAAGCCCGTAGCTGGGCCGAATTGAGCAATTTCAACGGCCATGGTTGGGTCTGTAATGTTGGCAGGGTAGTGATAAAGCCCAGTCGTGCTTACTCCAGCTCCACTAATGTCTAGTTAGTAGTAGTTACGATAAAGAGTGAAAGGTAAACATACATTTTCAACCCGGACCCTGGGAAAGCGGTGGTGTTAGAGAGACTGATAAGCTGTTCGACACCTGTTCCGCAACATCCTCCAAGTGCGGCAGTACCAAAAGCTGGCCCAGGGTAGACATCCATGCGAACCATTCGCACAGCAAACGAAACTTGGTACTGATATAATTGTGCCCACTGTGCGGCAGTGATAGCACTCTGAAATCCGTTCTTTCCAGTATCGTAGCTAACCTCAGACATGACAACAATTGCCCCAAAGTTTCCAACAGTTGCACTACTGTTGAGCACAGGGAGAGTAATACCAGTTGAAGGGACGAGAACTAGTTGATATGGTATACCATATCCATTGAGGCCAGAAAATGCCGAATACGAAGAAGCAGCATCTCGTGCGAATATCAAGACAGTATTCCCTACACTCGTAACTTTAACACCAGCAGCAGGTTCGTCAAGCTTGACACTAGTCGAGGTATTCAAGTTGACAATGAGATTGTTGATTGTCGCTTTCACTGTGGGTACAATAGGCGCTGCGACTCTAGTAGCTGCAGGTACTCGGATTTTTTCTTTTTCGACTTTTCTTGTTGCCACAGCGAGACCGAATGAGTTGGTTGGAACGACACTGATAGTTGCAGCCTCTGCAGCCTCCACTGGACTCGCTCTAACCGAAGAAAAGGAGAGAGCTAGCACCACCGCATTGTAAAGAAGACTTGTCAACATCTTGATAAGGATCACGAGCGAATCCTTCCCGACTTGATGGGTTTGAGTAAGAAGATGAACAATAAAACAAAGTTCTGGGACCGGCACACAGGTATATTTGAATGAGATTGCCGGGATGGAAAAAGGCTTATGTTGCATCTGGGAACGTGAAGCCCACTCGGCTTGACAAAAGTTTCTCAGCCATGACTATCACTGAGGTTGCAAATGTGACATGGCCTGACTGGTACCAGAGCCTGCCGTGAATATAGTGAAAGGTCCTTTGCGGGAACTATGCATGGTCCACGAGGTGAACGAGAGATTTCAGCAGACTGGCAGAAATCGCTGTGACCATGGGCATGCAATATAGAGTATATTGCATGATCTAGCTGTCGATTAATTGCGGCTGTTAAAGGTTTGCGTAGTGAAGAAATGTTCTGGAAGGTTATTTCTCCCGGCTGTGGTCAGCAGTGGTGACATTAGCAGGCACGAATTGACCTTCCGATGATTTGGTTGTCTCATCGACGCTTAGATTGGTGATAACATCCTTCGGGCCACTCCCTGACCGTTGTTTTTAGAGGGAACCAGGATGAAGAAACAGCATGGAGCGAGTGACAATTAGGATGCAAGTGCCCTCGAATGCTGGATTCAAGAAGGACCAGACAAGATCAAGGTTGCTAGAGAGTAGCATGGTTGCGTCCTCACTTTAGCCAGGTTTTCAGAATTGATGCAGTACAACAATGCAGTAATACGAGAGTGCTTTCTGGCAAGAGATGGATAATGTGATCGAAGGAACGAAGACGCTTGGATTTAACCATAGCCTTTAAGCGACCCGCTGGTCTAACCCTCTTTGGTTAAGGCCGAGCTTCCCGAGGTCTTCTCTTCACCATCTTTATTTTTCAACACTTGAAGCTCCTCCTCCCGTCCTTGCAAGCGCCAGCATCTACCACGTTGCTGCCGGATTCCCGCCCAGCAGTACCCACGCATACCTTTTGGTGACGCGCGGAGTGTAGACGTGTGCCACCTTCGACCAGAGCACAATTAATGAATGCAAAGACATTGCAAGATCCACGAGCACGACCTCTCTGGAGACAGCACGGCAAGTTTCGTCAAGTTGACAGTCATCCAAATATCTATGGCATTTGTTCGGAAGGTAATAATGTAGCTAGCAAAGGAATGCCAGCATCTCCTCTCGGATCGACAAGCTGATCGATGACATTTATGGTGACCAGCAACCGTGTAACATCAAATTACGTCTTTCATCACAGTCGCGACCACTCTCCTCTCAGCAACCTTTAACAAAATGAAAATTAGTGGAGACCGAAAGGAACCTTGGCAGTGGTACAATTGGAGAAGCAGAGACGAGAAAAAATCCGGAGGGGGAAAATGAGGTCTTCTCTGACGGAGTTAAACCATCGTTGTATCATTGCTATCAATGTTTATCTACTGAGTGGCATATTCGTTGCAAATGAATGTGCTCGAATAATCCGTAAACACAACGAACCCAGCCTCACAGATCAGGGCGAGCCAGACCTTGTCTGAACTACAGCACACGCTCCTCATGATACCAATGCACACCTCTCGAAAGCCCTGAGGCTCTGTTGCTAAGGAAACCTGTGGATGAGCCCTACCTCACATTACTTTTCCCAACCCACGTGGAGGTGCTTGGCGACTATGATGGTCCTCTGCTAGACCGAATCAAATTGCACTCACGGAATCGCGTTCAATCTTCGTGTCTTAACTTCTTGTCGACTACCCAGTAGCGATAGAACTACTGCCGCCACACTGGGGCTTCTTACCAACCTCTGGAGTTATTGTCCGTGGCAGAGACCATACAGAGGTGACATCTGTCAATTCTCCACTTTTCTTACCCTCCACTGGCTAGAACGGATTGTAACACAGAGCCACGCTTTCCAATGTTTATTCATACTCTCTGTGGACGACTTATGCACGCTTCTCGCTTTCCATTGTAGCTAGATGTGCATTAAAATTCACTATGCAATAATTCATGGTACATTTCCAATCCAATCATCATTCTCAATAGCTTTGGAGCAATTGAGCTTCATAATCTCAAAAAGATATTAATTAATCACTCTTTCCAAATCCCCCCCAGCATATATTGAGACCCAAATTGAGACCTGCCAAGCGTCTCCAGTGCTTGACCCACAGGTTCACCGCCGTTGACAGCTGTCGCCTGGACCGTGCCCTCGCCAATCAGAGCTTAGCACTAACTTAACATCGACCTCCAACCTCCAATCTTCCACCGCCATATAAGGACCCCTTTTCCTTCACCATCTTTTCTCCTCAACCGCTTCATCTCGAAGAGGGATCTCTTAGGAGATGAACAAGATGCCACGAATACGCCTCGAAGATAGCACGGATCTCCTGCGGGATGTAGGAGATGAGGTTGTGGAAAGGGGCAAGAGGATGTGGGAAGGTTTCACCGACTTTGCCATGCAAGATAATGTTCTGGAAGTTGCTGTTGGTCTCATGTGAGTATTTCAACCCTTCCATATCCCCTCATTATCCACATCGTTGAATAAAGACTCTCTGGGTCCTCACTCAAGTCAGAATTTCATCCTGTTATCTTCAGCCTCACTGACAAGGAGTTAATCACTGATATCACATGACATAGTATCGCAGCAGCATTCACAACAGTTGTTACCTCTTTTGTCTCCGAGATACTATTACCACCTCTATCACTACTGCCATTTGTGCACCGCAACCTCGATGAAAAGTTCGCCGTTCTTAAGAAAGGACCACATTACAACTTCACCGACGGACATGGATACAATACTGTAGACCAAGCAACCGAAGATGGCGCTGTAGTCATGGCCTATGGGTATGCTTTTAACATCTCCTATGTCCTGCCTTCCTTCTTGTCTAAGTGTGGGCATTCATAGAGGCGACCAGGATCTCTGCCCCAAGCCTAAATTATTCTCAATCTCATCTAAAGTGACTACATTTACTAACTCGCCCAACAGAATGTTCATAAATAAATTACTCAATTTTGCTGGTGTTGGATTCGCACTCTATATAGTCGCAGCATTATACGACCGATTTGGGGGAAGTGACCCCATCATAAAACACATGATAAAATGCAAATATTGTCGGAAAAGAATTAGTTCACGGGTATGTTCTCTCACAACTTCTACTTTTTCTTCTATTGGGATCTTCCCTTCAACTGCACAGAAGCTAATTAAGCACACAGGCTAAACGCTGCGTAAACTGTACAAGTTGGCAAGACGGAAGAGAAGAACGAATGCACTGACATTCGATAATACGACGGGACGTTGATGAGAAACGCGACAATGATACCGAGATTGCCAACTCGAATCGTACATATATGGCATTTCGTTTGTCGACAACACACTGCCTAGCATCGGATATCTCTTTTGTCAATCATGTTACATTTTTGCGATACCCAAGCATTGTTTCTTGCTTTACCGCGGATTGCTTTTCCTTTGTCATCGAATTATGGTAGAATCTACAAGTCACATTATACAAATATGCTAGAAATCAAGTTGATCGTTCAAATGTCTGTTGTTGAAATGTCGTGTACTCTCAATTTTGGTTCCAACTCTTGCTCGATTGCGAAATTTACCCCAAGCATTCTAACAATAACATGTTCGTCCCTATTAATTTTACCTCGGATATCATGCCCCTTCCGGCCAAGATATTAAAATGGAGTTTCCCCGCCTTCTCATTTTGCTGTCTCCTTTTCACCGCTTTTCGAAATGAGGCCAAGATTTCCAAGCTACTTGTAGTCCCCCCTGCGAGCTCCAAGCCTCATCTTTATAGATTTCTCCGTCCCTCAATCTCTCCAGCAACTCCTGTAGACAACGTTCACGTGATGCCAAGAAAGATGTGCATCTTTCTCCGCACCCCACAACCCCGCTAATGTGGCTACCCGCATCGGACATCCTCTTCATTAATTCTTCCTTTTCTTAAACACAAAATCGCTCTAATCAGGGTTGCAGAAATCGTGGAGCCGTTTGGCTTCGGCTCTATCATTGGTCGAGCTTCATTCTTTTCTCGTGAACTTAATATGGACTATCTTGGCACCTTCAGCCTCTTCATTCCATTCCAAAATCTGTAGTTGATAAAGCTTACATGACAACGTCATTTATGATGGCCATTTATCCGTGCCGGATTAATTGGTGGAATTTCCAACACAGCACTCTCCGGTCAGGTACGGTCTCTCAGCCTTGGCGCAAGGTTATAGCCTTGCGTCTGAAGTGCCAGAAAAATGTTTTGATCAACACAGGATCGCAATTCTTTTCAATTCCAATTGTGACAGTGAATTCAAGATGCTGTTCAATCTCCCAATAGCAAAGACAGTTGCTCTAGCAATTGCTCTTACTTCCTCAGTTACCTCTGCCAGTAAAGGACATGCATACTCTGGACCTACGTCAGTTGCTGAGTTTAGAAAACAATGTCCATATCACCACCCTCCTGAGGATCACCGACAAAAGGTTTACATCAGATCTTCAAAGAGCGATACAGACGATATCTCAGCAGATTTCTACCAAGGTTTAAAAAAAGCCAACAACGGCGGAACACTCGTGCTGCCGAAAGGTCAAAAGTTCGTGATTGGGAAGAAATTAGATCTCACTTTCCTCAAGAATATCGAGGTGCAGCTTGAGGGAGAGATTCTCGTAAGTACCAAGTGACACTGGTGTGTGAAACAAGTACTAATACATTAAAAGTTCACCAACAACATCACTTACTGGCAAAGCAACTACTTCTACCACCCATTCCAAAAATCAATCTCATTCTGGAAGTGGGGAGGTGAGAACATCAAGATTTTTGGCAACGGAACGCTCAACGGCAATGGGCAAGCGTGGTATGATGGCTTCGCTGGTATGGAAATTCTGGTAAGCCTTCACGTCCCATTATGAGAAACTTTTTGTGACCTCATACAATGCAGGATCCTAGCAATACCTACTATCGTCCGATTCTCTTCTACGCTGAGAATGCCACAAACTTGTATATCGAAGGTATAAGGTTTACTGGCTCCCCATGCTGGACTAACTTCGTCGTGACCTGTAAGAACTCAATATATTTTTTTTAGCGTAATGGCACCCACTAACCAGACATTCAGCCAAGAACGTGGTCTACGATAATGTCATCATCGAGAATCTCTCGACGAACCAGAACCTCCCTAAAAACACTGATGGTTGGGATTCCTACAACGTCGACGGCCTGACTGTTCGTAATGCCTGGGTCAATATCGGTGTAAGTCAATTCTCAGTCCTCTCACGCTAGAAACTCAAGCCTAACGCAACTGGATAAACAGGATGATTGCTTCTCCCCTAAGCCTAATACCTCCAACATCCTTGTCGAAAATATCTACTGCAACGGTACCCACGGAATCAGCATGGGCAGTATCGGGCAATATGCTGGGGTAAAAGATTATATCTACAACGCGCATATTGAAAACGTTACGATGTTGAACGCTCAGGTACACTCATATCTCCAGATTTCACCATTTCCAAGAGTGCTAATTTGACTACCAGAATGGTGCCCGCCTCAAAGGCTGGGCCGGTCCCAATGTAGGATACGGCTACATCAAAAACATAACCTTCAAAAACTTCTATAACTACAACGTTGACTGGCCCATCGTACTCGATGCCTGCTATTTCAACGTCAACGCGACGACATGTGCAGCATACCCTTCCCGTGTTGACATGATCGACATCTCCTTTTCCAATTTCACCGGCTCTTCGTCAGGGAAGAACGGAAGAAAAGTAGGGAAGCTGGTTTGCAGTCCAAACGCAATTTGTAGTAATATTAAACTGGATGATATTGAGTTGACAAGTCCAGCGGGGAACCCGGCCGTTATTATTTGTGATGGCATTCAGGGAGGCATTGGCGTTGACTGTTTGCCGGCTAATAGTACGCTGGCTGCGCGTTAGGTGTAAAGAATGGAGTGGAAACTGGAAAGGCTGTGGGTATGGGAAGGGACCCTAGGGGTGAGAGAGGATGGGCAGGGAAAGGAGTGTTACGAGTACTCTAAAATGATAATCTAATTTTCACGCCATATCATGTGCTCTGTTCGCCACAATTACATGACTTTGTTAAGGACGAAGTTCCAAACTAATTTTGTGCCAGACGACTTGAAGACACCTAAAGCACCTTTTTGCTTACGGGCCATCTAAATAAATATGGCGGAGTATATTTGAAGACACTTAACCTTCCACATTATGGGATTACGGGGAGGCGAAACATGAAATCAGGAGGGAAAAGAACGTGGGGTGGATTTCTACATCCGTTCTCACAAGGAATCCCAAAGCGAATCCTCAAAACAAAAATGGAATCACTAAGTCCTCCTGAACCTCACCCATTCCAACCCACAGATAACCTTATCCTCAAATTTCTTGCTGTTAAGTACAGCTTTTGTTCATTCCTACCTTCGAACCCGAATACTGCACACATTAAACGAATCTCTCCTTATGATTCCGTTCCTGTGAAAAGAACCACCAGACAAGCCCCTACAACAAAACGATATCTCGAGCCAAGCTATAATTAAACTGGGGTGCTGAGTATATATATATGCATTCTCTTAGACAACTGTGATCCCTAGAACCTAGTAAACCAAACCTTTTTTACTCGATTTTATACAGGCTTTCCTAGGAAACGATTTGGGGGGGGGTGGGGAGGGGGGGGCGGATTACGAGGGAGTGCTGAGAAAATCTCAATGGATGATAATCGAACATACAACTACTCACAGCTTCCTTCAGCTTCAGCTCTAGCCCCTACCCAAACTTTTTTCTTAATTTTACCCAAAAAATCATATACAATCCTTCTTCTTCCATGATAATACCTGATATATATAATTTATTACAATCATTTGGATTATGGGGTTGGTCAAGAAGCGATACTATCATCTCGCAGCCCTTCAAGAAGCTTTAGACCTGCGACAGGAAAATTTATAGTTGTGAGATTTAGGTTCGATGGGTTTATGTAAGATAAGAGAGTGCTGGGATCTGCTCCTGGCCGTCCTGTGGTTGTTGCTGTCATCCGAGCATTACGACACCTGCTTGAGACGTGTTGATCCCGCCTTCCAAAGATACTCAAAGCCCCAAGTAGCAAACATCTTGCTGTGGATTTTCGAGCGAAGGACCTATCGTTACGTCCCGTTCCATTATACATAGCCAGAGGTTGTTTACTGAATGGTGTTTTAAAGAGGAACAGCCCTCCCAATTTATCGGCTGTTTGAAAGGTTCAAAGATTGAGAAACAAGTAGTATCTTGACGATTATTTTGGAGCTGACCGTTGAGGTGGCGAGTCCTTGCTTGATCTGTCTTATGATAGCGGTCCCCACGGTCAAGTTTCCTATGGAGCTTACAGAAGTGAGCGAAGCGACTCTGGTGTTTAAAGCATATCGGGAGCTAAATGGCTACTAAGAAAAAGTAAAGTGCATTGGAAGCTCGAAAAATATAGTAGTAGTATTGATCATGACGTAGGCAAACAAGTACGCTAGTTTATTCCTATTCTGGGGGAAATAAGCAGGCCAGGCGCGAAACCGTGTGGTAAGAGATATGGAGGTTGATTCGAAGGCTTTCTCGATGCACAATATGTTCATTGCACTTAAGTACAAATAATTGCACAGGAATCGAACGAGGTATCAAAGCCCTGAACTCCAGTGTACTCCAGCCCTCGCAAAACGCCACGCCATGCACTAACTTCACAATACATAGTTCCTGCTAGTGCCATCCTCCATATCAGATCTTTGTGGATATGCGCAGGATCCACTCCAGGAAAAGTCCTTAAAGCTAGAATCCCTTCACATACTCCTTAGCCTTCCTATCTGTATCTCATATTAACTTCGTTGGAGTAGGTATGCTCTGCAATAGACCATCATTCAAAGACCAAGCATCCGCCTTGTCCCCTCCCTAACCCTCCTCTCATACTCCGGCCTCTGCTCCCTCCACATCTTTGCCGCCTCCACATTCGCCGGGCTCTCATCATTCGGCTCAGCTAGCATACTCATAACACTATACAGTATTTTCTCCACACTCTGAATTGGACTCCATCGCTCACTCGCCTGTTCGTAATGATTCGGATCGTCTCCAGGTGGATGAAGAATACTAATACACACCAGGCCACTTGGGTAAACTATCTCTCATCAGCTATACTCCACTCAATAGTCACCAAATCTACTCCTTCTCCACAATAACTTTGCAGACATACCATTCGGATGCCACACCTCCCCCAAAAACCGCATGCTTGGCGGTGCCAACGGGTAATCCTTTGGAAACTTTAACTCGGCAGGGAATACACCGCCTTCGAAAGGCGTGCCTTCTGGTCCTTGTATCAATGCCTCCCAGTATAAGAGGTCATCCTCAGAAACAGGACCGGCGGTTATGCCTTCGGGTGGGTTTTTGGTGAGGGCTTTGTATTCTTGGAGGAGGCGACGTTGAGCGCCTGCGCTTGCCATTGTATAAGGTTTGTTTGGTATTTCGCGGATGGAGTTATGGTAGGAGATTGGTACTGATCTTGGGTGTATGTTGATTTAGAGTTGGAGGGTGGTGAATGGAAAGTTAGAGAAGTGGGTTTGAATTAAGTTGGGAGACAGATCAGAAGCTCGGAGCTAACCCCGGACTTGGCAAAGTCTTCCGAGATATAGCCGGCACCCCACCTTGTGGTAGACTTCAGGACTCCTTCACAAATGCACCTAAGTTTCATTTTTTGTTTCTCACTGAATATTAGGAGCCCTTCTTACTATCCTCTATATTCCTATTTACCTTGTGCACAGCTTTCATAATAAATCTGCCATCACACATATCCTTTCCAGCAATGGCACAAACCAAACCCCTCAGAATAGGCTTTGTCCCTGAACACTTCTCCACACCCCTCCACTACGCCCAAGCACACTTTGGTCTCACAGCAGAACTCATTCCCTTTCCCTCTGGTACTGGCCACATGATTACATCATTACGAGGCGGGGAAATAGATATAGGTATTGGATTGACAGAGGGATGGGTAGCCGGGCTAGGGAAGGAGGGGTTGGAGGGAGACGGTGGATACAGGATTGTGGGGACGTATGTTGAGACACCCCTATGTAAGCGCTTCTGGAGGGTTTTACCACCTGAAGAGGGCCTATGGAAAGAATATAACAATAGGAAGCAGCAAAAAATGCTAATTGAGAGTGGGGCAGGTTGGGCAGTATCGACCGGCGCAAACAGACCAGACATCTCGTCCATATCCTCCCTAAAAGAACATAACAACTGCGGCGTCTCCCGGATAGGCTCAGGCTCCTATGTAATGTCCTTCGTCCTTGCCGATGCTCAAACACCCTCCTGGCTGTCCACTTCCTCCACACCCTTCAACCACATTCCTCTCCAAACCTTCGAGAAATTACGAAACGCGGTAAATGATAAAACGGCAGATTTCTTCATGTGGGAACACTTTACTTCGAAAAGATATTATGATAACGGCGAAATAAAAAGAGTTGGGGAGATTTATACGCCTTGGCCGAGTTGGCAAATCGTTGCTGCAACATCAATAAAAGAGGATGCAAGATTGGATGAGTTATTTGAGAAGCTGGATAAGGGGATAAAGCATTTTGAAGAGAATGAGGAAGAGAGTGTGAAGTATATTAGTACGAGCTTGGATTATAGTGAGGAAGATGCGAGGGAGTGGTTGAAAACTGTGCGATTTGCGGGGAAGACGAAAGGTGTAGACGTAGGTGTTGTGCAAAAGACAGTAGGGATTTTGAGGAAAGCTGGGGTTTTGGAGGAGGGGAAGGGGATAAGTGCTGAGGCAATGCTAGGCTAGATAGAGGACTGACATAAGTCTAGCAATTAAGTCGAAATTGAACGAGAAAAGCCATTCGTACCAGAAATTGACATAAAGTGGTCATTATGAAACAAGATTATGAATAAGGCATGAGAATTGAAGAAGAAAGTACCACAAATGAAAGGATAGATGAAAATGATTGATCTATTGTTACACCAAAACAAACAGATGCACATCTATAGCTTTACTTATCTATTTACCTTTCACCACCAAACCAAGTATTTTCATTTTAACACTACCCTAAAACTCAACCTTCCAATCCTCCCCAATCATCACCATAGGATTCTTAACTACGGCCCAAGCAGCCTTATTCCCGTTTTCAGCATGGAATTCAATATTTGCTTCACCCTTACTAGTCTTAACTGTTTTCTTTCCCTCCCATGACTTAGGAGCACCAACAACAATAATCCTCTCCACACCAACGTTCTTCATCGTCTTCAGATATTTATCCGTTAACTTTCCTTTGCCTCCCATATCTGTGCTCGAGAGGACACCGTTCTCGAAGGAGAGAGAGCGGTGGATGTAAGCTCCGGATTGGTAGTCGAAGGTCTCTCCATCGTCAATATAGAGTTCGCCCCTCGCGGTGCCTGCTTTATTGAGGACGATAACGAAAGTGTAAGGATCCCACTTCATCAATCCACTGCTTCTCCTTGGGCGGTCTTTGCGAGGAATAATATGGCCACCTTGCATCAAGAGGGGAATCTTTTCGAGAGGTGCAGAGATGGTCTTGCTTCCTCTGCCAGTGTACTTCTCATAGTTGAAGTAATCGTAGTACATTTCTTCATCGGGAAGATATATTTCGACACTATCGGCTCCTTCCTTGACGACTGGCTTGGCCAGGAGACCTGTTGAGCCAACGAAGAATTGGTCATCGACTGCAAAGCCGGCCTCGTCGCCAGGATACTCGAAGTAGTGAGGGCGAATAATTGGTGTTCCATCAACACTAGCCTCATGGAAGGCAGTATACCAGGCAGGAAGGAGGGAATACCGAAGGCGGAGAGCTTGAGTGATGATACCAGTGTATGGTTCACCCGCCAAGTATGGCTCTCGTCGACGAGTATCGATATGAGCATGTCCACGGAAGAATGGGTAGAAGGCTCCTGCTTGATACCAGCGAGTAAGAAGATCCTTCTCAGGGTTCCCGAAGAATCCTCCAACATCGGCGCCAGCAAATGGATAACCCGCAATACCGTTATTGAGAATCATAGGGAAGGCGGCAGCAAGATGATCCCAGCTAGCTTGATTATCACCAGTCCACATTGCACCAAGACGTTGACTACCGGCATAGAAAGAGCGGGTGAGAACGAAAGGACGTCGGAGTTCTCCCTTTTTTCTCTCGAGCAAAGCTTGGTAAGTTGCGTTGTGGAAAGTCATACCGTTGAGGTTGTGCACGTCTCTATGTTCCCATTTGCCGTGATGAAGGTTGTCCTTTGGCATAGTAGTCTCTGGGCCATTGAAAACTGAAGGCTCGTTCATATCATTCCAGATGAAGAGGTTTGGCAAAGATTTGAACTTGTCATACTTGAAAAGGCTGATCCACCATTTGATGGCTGCAGGGTTAAAGCAGTCAATCCAATTAGAAGAACCTGGCCAGCACCACCCTTCGTATATTTGACCATCTTTGTTAAGGACTGCCAAATCTTGCTTCCTGAGTTCCTCCACGATGTGGTATCCGTTATTCTTGATGTGAGGATCAATGATAGCAACCAGCTTTCTCTCGGACTTGTCTAATTGCTGCAACATACCAATTGGATCTGGGAACTGAAGAGGGTCCCAGGTGAAATACTCCTTCTCATGGGTATACTCGATGTCCAACCAAATAACATCATATGGGATTTGGTGCTTGGACATTTTCCGGTCAACATCCTTCACATCCTCATCCGTGTTGTAGTTCCACCGACATTGATGATATGCGATAGAGAACTCTTGTGGAAGTTGAGTGTATCCCGTCAGCTCTCCATAAGCTTTCGTGACATCTTTAGGAGTTGGGCCAAGGAAGACAAAGACATCGATCAATCCACTCTCAGAAAACCAGTGAGTCTTGGTATCGGTCTTGGAGCCAATACCAAGACTCAATGGATTGTGAGATTGCTTCTCCTTGATAATATCAATCCATGTCTCCGCAGCATTCAACCAGAATACGCCGACTGTCGAGTCCTTTCGATGAGCTTGCATGAAAGGAATGGCACCATAAAGGGTCATTGGACTATCCATGATGTACTCGAAAACATCTGCATTATAGAGCCTGTACGGATCACTGTGGTGTCCGTCTCCGCCACGAGTTTGCTTCAGCGATAATGGGCCTGCATGTTCTGGGATACCAAAGACGTGTTCGTATCCTGGGAAGGTAATATCTAAAGAAACACTCTCGGGTCCTCGCGGTTTGGTATCGGTCTGGCCACCAAACGATTCGTCCCACCATGTGCTTTCGTCTTCACCAGCTGGTGCTTCTGGGGCTGGAGTCTCTTCACCTTCTTTCTTCTCCTCTCCCTCTTTCTTTTCGGGTTCTACTTTTTCAACCTTCGGACGCCAGTGTTCCACGTTGATCAATCCTCGATCGTTAAGCTTAATCTCCGTGACTCCATTTCTCTTGAATTCGATTCCAAAGGGAGCGAAAGTCACAACTGCTTCGAATTGGCCCTCAGATCCATATTTGACGGTACTTGTTTTCGCATCTCGAGATTCAGTAGCAGACTTGCTAAGATCGAGACCACCAACAATTGCCCATGACTCTGCTTCATTATAACGTTCTTTCCGTGCAATGCTGTTGTGTCGAAGCTCGACTTCGCCTTTCTGACGTTTCTCTTCATCAACCGTCACTCTCGCGGATCCCGACTCTAGAAACGAAATGGTGATTGGTAACCGGACCGTCTCTCCATCTTTGTTTATTGTTTTCAGAATCGTGCCTTGCAATTGAGCATTCTTCCAGCTCAAAGACTCAGGCGTAAGCTTGAATGGTGCTTCCCATCCAGATACGCTCGCTGAGTCGGCATATGCCCGATTGCGCTTGCAGAAACCTGCCTGATCGCAAGTCTTAAAATTCTCGTATTTCACGGATACTGAGGAAATGTCAGCATGCTCATATACTATGTGGTGTCTAGGGCTTCTGCTTACCGGTAGCAGTAAATAGACAACATAACGCCGTAACAAGGACGAATAATCCTGTCCACTGAGAGGACGGCATAAAGGAACGCATGGCAATACTCTCCCAACTCTGAAAATCGGTCGTAAAAGAACAGCACAACGTAGAACTGTCCAGCAATTGCTGTTGAGCAAATTGGAGGTTAAAGCTATTCCAAGCTGTCCTTACCTCCATCACGGCTCTTGACCCCTGTCCCCCAAACGTAAAACAGCTTGGCACCCTGGATGCCTCATGTCTCAGGTGCCCGCACACAAGCCACAAAAATCAAGCCCCACCACAGAATCAACCCCTCCAAAATTCGATTTCCTTCCTCTCCTAATGAGCGACGAACAACCACGCAAAGATCCTGAAATTTATAAACACCTGAGCCCGAAGACTCAAGGATATCTACGAGCCGCTGCACAACACAGGGAACAGCAAGAAAAATCCCAACACGACAACATGTCTGACGAACAAACGTAAGTTCTTGTGGTCTAGCTAGCTGCCCAACAGTCGATTTTCTGGCGGTGAAGCTAACGATCTTGACAGCTTCATTGCTATCAAGCCTGATGGCGTCCAGGTACGCAGGCATACGAGCGGGTTTTTAATATTAACTATGTACTGATGTTGTCTTCAGCGTGGACTCATTGGTCCTATCATCTCTCGATTTGAGGCTCGTGGGTACGTTATATTACCAGAAGCCCAATCTTTATTATCTATTATCTAACATGTTCATAGCTACAAGCTAGCTGGCATCAAGCTCATGACTGCCTCCAAGGAGCACCTCGAGAAGCACTGTCAGTAGCATGCAATATTTTGGGACTGCGGGGTAGTTGACGAAATAAAACAGACGAGGATCTCTCAAGCAAGCCATTCTTCCCAGGACTCATCAAGTGTACGCCTCATGCTCAACACACAAGATACGTTTCCTAATAAAATATAGACATGGGAAGCGGACCAATCTGCGCTATGGTTTGGGAGGGGCGTGATGCCGTCAAGACTGGACGTGGTGTGTAACAGAGGTACCCCTCCTTTGAAAGACCCCACTAACAAATATTTTTAAGCTCTTCTCGGTGCCACCAACCCTCTTGCTTCCCAGCCAGGTACCAGTAAGTAACATCATATTTATTTGCAGTTGTCTCCATCTGTGCAAGGCTTTGCTCCAGTAATCTTCTTGTCGGCTCAAGTCGTACCGCAAAAACTAATTGCTAATACCTATTTTTTCCCCTAGTCCGTGGCGACTTCGCTATCGATGTTGGCCGCAACGTTTGCCACGGCTCCGACAGCGTCGAGAACGCCAAGAAGGAGATTGCTCTCTGGTTCAAGGAGGGTGAGGTCCAATCCTGGAAGTCCGCTCAACACGACTGGGTCTACGAGAAGTAGGTTTCGTCTCCCTCTTAACAAAAGTACATACTAGCTTTGGCGGGAAAATATGACAATCGTGGAGGGAAAACTCTGCAGACATAGAATGAATGACTTCTTATGAACTGGAGCCCAACCCTCCAACCTGTCTTATTATGGTGTCAAAACGTAGTAGTTGTCGATTTCAAACCACCCCTGCTACTTCTTTCGGTCACTATCCCACCCAATGTTGTCAATATTCGCGCAATGCAGAGTACCTGTGACCTCGCTATGAATTTTGTAGTAGGTTTTCCGGTCTCAGAGCCCTCTCAAGGTTTCGCTCCGATTGCCTTCTCACCAACAGTTGTGACATTACTCTGTGATTTCACACTTCCGACACCCTTTCCCCTCCCCATAAATCCTCCAACCCTCCCTAGCACAACCCTCGCAAACCACGGCGTAGCCCAAACACTCAACACCACCCTAATCGGCAACAAAACTTTCGTAATCGCATAAGCCGTAGCCACTTCAACCAGTATTCTCGTTCCTCTGAAATTCGCATTTGTATTCGAATTCGAATTTTCGATTTGTTGATTCTCGATCGTTTCTGGCTGTATGTGGATTTCTTCGATATCATGTTCTTTGGAAAAGCCGAACCAACCTTTGCGACGGAAGTAGCGCCCAAATTTCTCTACCCCATCCGTAACATATTTAGCTTCGACCCATTTCTGTGGTTCCCACTGTTAGCACACAACCCTTCGATCCTCCGCTACCCACTCCCGTCTAATTTCAAGAGTATCAAATAAAAATTCACCTCAGGCAACCAGCCACCCCAATGAAATGCACTCCCCAAGCCAATCAGAGGAATAATGGCCGTGATCTCATGGAGAATTAGGAAGGAAGCAATGTGTGAGACGGGGGCGTTGAGGAGTCCGCGAGTGTATGGGTGTAGGAAGCTCGGCAGGCGATTGAGCATTCGGGAAAGACGATCGCGGGAGGATTTTGAAGAGGAGGACTGAAATCGTGGGTATGAACGAGTACCGCGGGAAGGGGGAAGGCGGAAGAGGGGGGGACGGCGGAGGAGAGAGCGCATTTTGGTGGTAGAAGGTTTACATTGTCTGGGTGGTCAAGAGGTGACGCGTTGAAGTCGCGACGGGATCCGCGGGAGAGCTAAACGTGAAATTTAAATCCCGACAACAGAGTGACCTAAACCACTCTCCCTTTCCTTCTCTTCAATTCCTCCCTCAATCCGATATTATATCCCTACCAATACTTAATCTCCTACCACTAATAAATCAGGGGTAGCTAGTTCCCTCTCTATCTTCACGTCTCCGGGTTAAGTCGCAAGATTGGTGGATCGTAAGGTATATGCCAGCAACTTCGTTCACTCCTTGTAGCAAACATCTTTAGCGATTCTTCCTATACTTTTGAGCTTATATCAGCTACATCTTCGAACTACGCGCCACTTGAATACATAACGAAGGAAAGGTCGAGTGCTAATGTAGTTAATAGAGAATGAGAAGCATGCTATAAGCGAATTAGGTGCGATAGGAAGACGACAAACAGTTGTGAGTTCTCCACAGAATGTTCTTTCTCTCACAGAACCCCCTCACTTGACGTTTGCCTCTTTTCTCTATCAATTCATACTTTGTCGAGTAATTTCCTTATTTGCACCAACCAGCCCTTCGTGGATGTTTGAATTACACTAGTGTAGGATGTCCTGACAACCCGTTTAAGCTCTCCCTATTGCATCTGTAAGTCCTTTTAAATGTAAATACCCACATGCTCCCAACTTCTTATTCTGATTAATTGCATTTTTTTTTTCTTCCAAAAGGAGAAAAGTATTCATTTCGTCATGAAGACCTCAATTTGTCTCGCTGAGCTAGAGATACTTACCTTGCTTGGCCATTCTCCTTGCCATGGTATCCCTTCACCGACCAAAACGTGCCTCCATTTCATCGTTGATTTGGTTGGGCACGCATCTTCGATAGCCCTCTCTTTCTGTTATTCCCTGCCTTTTTCTTTCACCTTCGCTCATCCTAAGTCTCAAATTTCTTTTGTGATGCGTCTGTTTGGGTTGATTTCGGTTTCATTATGTGCATATGTTCTAGCTGCAAGTCTCTTCTTTTCTATGCCGCGGGGTTTATTTGATTTCTTTATGATTTCAGAATGTTCCTCTTGCATTTCAACCTCGAGGCTTCACCAGCCCCTCATCAGATTCATGACTAGTTTGCACTTGAGGACCAGGGCCTCTAGCACTCGGGCACTTAATTCCATTCTGGAGGATTTTGGCAAAATTCTCGAGGCTCCCTTGTGGATGATGTTCCTTAGCCACATTATCTTATCTTCAATTGATCTTACTTAGTTAGCTGCGTTAATCTTTACCAAGCAGTCAATATAGTAGAGATCATTCCCTTTTGGAACCTTGGCCTTGATTATTTTTCTGGTATGCTACGAACCAAGGATCTCTCATGGTATGTAGTTATTTAGTTCGAATTTGTTTACCAGGTGTGGCCTTGAAACTGCGCAACTTTTGATTTTGATTGCTAGGCCAGCCACAGGATTAGTGTGAATTGCCAGTAATATTTCGATCCCCTGGCCCGAATTTCTGAAACACGAATAGGATTGTCATGCAGTTTTGGTTGTGCCTTAAACGCCTTGGTAGCTTCAGATGCTCTATTGCCTTACTCTTTAGGGGTCCGGGCCAATAACTAGTAAAACCTGATGTTTCAAAAAGTGTGACATACTTGCACATCACCTTTATCATTATGCTAGTGAATCTTACAGTTCTAATAAACAAGTAACAGTTTGAAAAATGTATCTTTAGGTGAGTCAACTACAATATGGGTGAGGAATGGCGCCAGAATGAGTATAATTATGAAGAGCACTTTAATTTATTCTATCTTTCATTCTAGGCGATAACCTTCTCCTTACATTCAATACTAAAAGTTCTGTTAGCATATAAATTTCTAAGAGATTAAAATGAAGAACACATACCCATATTTCTCCTTCAATTCTTTCATCAATGGATTGTTGATCTTGGAGTTCATTGGCGCAAGAATACCCTTGTCGGAGATCGTGCCATTAAGTACTTGTTTGACGGCTGTACGACACAGAATGTTAGCAATCTCTCTATTCAGGAGTGAGTCAGACTCGAGACACTCTTCGAGTCCCTAGGCGGAAAAGATGAGCTTTCAGATAGCATTACACCTTCCCCGCTTGAGAATCATGACTGTGCCTGGAGGAGGTTCCGAAAGCGGAGAGACTTGCCAACTGCGCATGGCACGCCGACGAGTTTTGCCATAGCTGAGTAGCCCCCAGTTCCAGTTGGAGCACCGTACTCGCAGAGGGTAGAAGTTCTAGTTTCTCTTGTACCGTCCTTATTCTCGATCTCAAACTTGTGTTGGAGTATCTTAAACCCTAACCGTTAGCATTATCTTTCAAAGATGTCTTCAGTGTAAGACAGTGCTTACCACTAAGTCACGCTCACCCTCTTCGAACTGCATCTTTTCCTCGAGAGTAGCGCACAGAGTATCCAGTGGATTTCCCTTTGGAATAATCTTTGAATCCGAGAAGATGCCAACTACAGTATATTTTCAGTATTGCTCTTTCAAGGACTGGGGTGCTAAAACGGTGATTGAAGTGTGTATCCGCGGGCAGAAAGTAGCTTTACACCTTAGACGACCCCTGGAACTGCCCGGGGAAGGTGGGGAGTAGAGTTCAAGGGTGTGCAGGGCTGCTTACTCCACGTGAGACCTGCAATCAGTCGGTCCTTCTCATCGTTGTCTTTGAAGGTCGTTTTTGATGAGATTGCCCATAAGAGATCGTTCTCGCTTGATGAAGAAGCACCAAGAATCTTCTGAGTAGCTTCCTTCCAAGTGATTGGCTCCTTCAAGAAGCTCTGCTCTTCGTCACTGAGGAAGCCGATATTAACTAGTACATTGACGAATTCTGGGAATCCTCCATATCTCAAAGTCTGCAACCTTGCAGTATTAGCATTACTCTTAAACGGAAGGGCCCGCTGCTTCCTTCACAGGTTATTGAGGTGCATTTAAAGGGTATCTTACACCGCGAATGATTGTTTCTGCCTCTGGGATGTTATAACGTTCCTTATAGGGGGTTGAATCGCGGTTGGGATATGCGACGAGAGCAAAGCCTGGGTGCTAGTAAGGACCAGGTACCACAATGAGACACGTCGAGCAAATTTACCTGGGTAGATGTGGTAAGGTTTAGCAGTAGCCATTAAGTCTGTTACCATGTGGTGTTAGCATTACTCTTTAGGGGCATTTTTTAGTAAAGAAATGATGCTTGAAATTCAAGATAGGCGCTGCATGCCAGACAACCTATAGTGCGATCCGGATCACTCATGTAGACCAAGACAGAAATTAAAGAGCGCGCGGAGTTGCTTACCTGGACCGGCAACGTTGACAATCTTTCCACCTTGGTAAAAGCTTGCAGCATTTCTTAGAGCCAGTAAAACCCCTCGAGATCTTTGGTCTCGTGTCAGCATTAATTTTCAGCGGAGAAATCATCTTATGTGCCTGTTCACATAGAAATACTCTCTACACTTCAGACAACCCTCAAAGAGGACATAATACATCTGAGGCGGGCTAGAAGAAGGAATATAAAGGTGCACAGGTTACCTACGACCAAGAGAATCTTCACACCTGTAGTATTAGCATAAATCTCTCAGGAATGATTTGGATACTCAAACAGGCTAGGAAGGGGAATCCAAAGGTACGGAGAATTACTTACTTGTAGCCTAACGGATTTCCAGAGTCTGAAAATTAGCTTCAGTAGTCTTATAAGTTATCTTCACCTCCATACCTTCTGGAGCTGGGAGTCCTCCACAATATGACAAGAATGATGTAATTTTTCCTCCTGCCTTATGTACGCTCTCGATTGTGGAAACCGCGTATAAATGGTCAATTCCAGGATCAAGCTATCAATTAGTGTCCTTGTATTTTAAGCGCGCAATTCTCTGTAACTTACACCAATCTCGTTCATTACGGTAATCCCTGCATCCTTCACCTGCTGTTCAAGCTCGAGCATGGCTGGGGAGATATAACTCGTGGTGACAACATTCTTCTTGTTTCGAATCGCAGACTTGATGACAGTGGCGTGAAAAGTGTATGGGATCAAGCTAATAACAAGGTCATGCTGTGCTACCGCAGCGTCAAGAGCTTCATCGTTGGTAACGTCGAGGGAGATTGGTGTCGCAAGCTTAACGCCTTCGGAGAGCTTTTTGGCATTATCAAGAGTTCTGCAGGCTGGAGAGTGTTAGCGAAGGCCTGGCAAATGTCTCTTGCACATGACTCACCAACAGAGACCTCAATGCCAGAGTCACTCAAAATAACCAAAGTCGGTTTGGCAACGAAACCAGAGCCGCTTAGACATTGTCAATCTGCGAATCACCTTTTGGTAGGTAATTTAGTACTTACAGCAACAAAACGCGTTGAGGAGCCATTGTTGTTCTTGTTGTGTGGCAGGTGTGAAGGAGTTACAGTTTAGAAATGTGAAAGAGGTGGGGGTGGGGTAGCATAAAAGTGCGTGTTAGCTTTAAGCGAGCCGAGGATTTACCGGTTTTTCTTTTTTAGTATCGATGGAGTTTACCTATTCTTGAACAACACCAAAAGTACCGTAGAAACTTGAGGTAAGGACTTTTATTTTCTGAGGGGTTTTGCTTTGTGCTTTTCAGACAAATATAATCACTTTTCATCAATTTCGCCTTCAGGGCGCCTTGCCTGCTGGTTTTTAGAACATCTACCCATTTGAATTATTAAGATACTGTGGTAGCATCCATTCTTACCTCCCCTCCCCTGTTAGACTTGTTAAGGGTCCCTTACCAGGGCCAATCTGGTCCAGTTACACGTGGCTAGTGTTATGATTTAATTATCACGTGCATATTAGGGCCTGAGGCTGGAATAGCAGATTGAGGGGGAAGGTTCTATATAAGCGTAGTTAGCTTCTATTAGGTAGGAGCTTATGCTCAACTCAACATTGTATTCTGCAATACACTTTGCTTTTATACTGTACCATGATCACCCTGGCTTATCATTCTCGTGCATACTACACATAACCTAACTTTCACATCTTGCAGAGCATCGGCTATACCATAAATGTTGGATATTTTCAACGATGATCTTATTTCTATAGAGAGAAGTGCTATATATATAGACCTAGAGTCCATAAGGTTGCCTATTGCTGCCTATTATTATGGCTCATAGAAGGCAACAGTTGTCCTTGCCTATCTTAGTTGTCTATATTCAACAATAAATTAAGACTAAGCTCTTAGCCTTAATTTATTAAATATTATTAATTGACTAATTAATTATCTTTACACTAATCTAGCTAAGGAGCGAGAAAACAACTTATAAAATATATTTCCTCGGGAAATCTCTTGTAAGGGGGTTTCTTGTCAGCATCAGTTTCCTCATGGTTATCATAACCAAACATTTTTATCCTAGAATATACCTTTAAGTTTTAGAGTTATAGCTTCAATTACTATTTGCTACTACTAATTTAAGTAGCTAGGTGCTATTAATTGTTATATTACTCGGCTTACTATGCTTGAGGTTCTCGAGGATCTTAGGCTACTTCTGAGATCGGTTTGTAACGAGCTACTATACCCTTAAACAGCAGAGTGGTCAGGAAATAAGTATAGGGGATATTTTTGAGGGCTGCCATTTAAGCACGGATCGGATGTATTTAAAGAATTTCTGCTCACTCCCAACTATATGGTAAGAGTGTGAAAATACCATTATCATGTCATGACCCGTCCTTCCCTCATCTGATGCCCTCTCTATCAGTCTACCTAGATAGGGTAAAATTTTTGACGCGGTTGAGATTCGGATAAAATTGAGAAAGCGCCAGAGGTGTCGTGATAGACGGATACCGTTGTGGAAGGTGATACCATTTTGCAACAAGGGGTTCGGGAGCCGGTGGTGATTCCTCATGGGAAACAATATGTGCAACTTAATGAAGTGAAGCCCTATTTGCAGCCGCAGTCCTGCGCCTGGCTGCTCCGGCATGTTGGATATAGTGCACCACCCCTTGAAAAGGTTTCCACTTCCATGCACGCACAGCCCCGCAGGAACATTAGCCAGCCAAGCAGGCTTGTATCCCAACATCACCTTGACGTGAACTTCGATGTAATATATAATTCAGCTCCTAAAGACACCGTCCTCTTGAAATAATTATACATATATATATAATTGAAAATTTCTTCTTCCTTGCCTATCCCTTTGACTCACATTACCTTCGACCTTTAACACCTGCATCAAATTACAATCATGGACAACTTGAGTTCCTCAGAAAGCAAACTTGCAAGGCAGAAAGGCAGGCTGGAATACTGTCAAAACATTACAAAATACCCAGAGTTTAAAATACTCCAAAAACTCATTCAGGACCCGCATGCCTCCGTCGCCGATGCTGTACAACAAACCCTCAACATAACGACAAATGTGGTAGCCTCAGAAGCTGGCCTGGGCGTACATCCCTGGCACACATTCGTTGCTCTGCTTGAAATTGCTAAACAGACATCCCCGGATGAACATACGAAACTTGTGGAGTATGTTTTTCGGCTTCAGGAGGAGACAGTGATCGATGAAACCACTGGTGAGCCATTAAAGGATTCCGATGGCCTTCTGGTCTGGAAAGAGCTCCCCGCTTTTGGTTACACTGCACACGATGACTGGAATGAGTTTGGTAAGCAGATCTCAACCAACGAATATGATTTTCTGACAGAAGTGGCTTAGATGTTTCCGACACTGAAAATACACCTGAAGAAAGCAAGCGATGGCTGAATATGATCACATTCCTTGCCCAACTCAGTTCTGCTGCCGAGATTGATTACACAAACCTCTCCCCATCCGATGTCGACTTCTCTTTCTGGTCCCTCTGGGCTTTTAACGAGTTAAATCCCAAGGGCGACGGAATATTTCCAACAGATGCGGCTATACGAGCAGCATCCGTGTGGCTTATATATGCAGGGGACAGGTTATGGGCTAACATCAAGAACAGAAAGGTTTTCAATAAAGTAGGAAATGATCCCGGGACAGTAATCACACGTGAGATGTGGCAAACTTGGAAACAAGCTCTTGTATCCATAAAATCTACTTCTATACATGAAGAAGCGAGGAAGCTGGTTGATGAGGCTTTGGATAAGATGTCTCGAGTCTCTGCTGAGTAGCAGGTTGAAGCGCAACAAATCGTAAATCCATCAATAATCAAGGAAATTTTTTAATGGAATACAGTTTTATTTAAATCTGTCCTATTGTAGTAATACAATAAAAATCTTACTTTGAAGAGTTTCATACCTTATTCAAATACCGATTATTTGAAGACGTACCAAAGAGGAGAGATGCTATTAATGCATATATTTCATGTCCCCTGAAATCAAGGACCCCAATTTACTTTTGTTTGTTTGTAGCTATTTAAAGACTTCCAGGTGTACCAACATGTTAGAATATACCCCTTGGAAAAGGATTTCTATTCAATGGACTGTTAAACTTAGGGTAAATCAGGCCTATATACAGGCCGCCATTTTTCACGCATCACCACGGAGACAACAGGTCCCACTTAAATTAATAAGTTGTTGGGCTTTCGCTGATTCTCACACAATTCTGCTTACACCTCCTACTTTGGATTCTCTTCTTCCCTTTATTGAGCACCGGGACTCGGTAGTGTTTCTTTGGGTAGGGATCCTGCACCTGTGGACTGCGCCACCAGAGGAGATCCTTATGCAGTCATGAATCGACATCCCAGCCACAATTGACAAATAAATATCCTCTGCCGGCATTTAGGCGGTAAATATTTCGCGCATATCTAGCAAATACACGCACTGGGACTGGTCATTAGATAGTACCGCAGGTGGATTCTATATCATTCTCCCTTAGCTATGTCTCCAAATCCTATTTCATATAATTTTAAATTAGTAGCTGTGAGAAATAGAAACACAAAAGGAAATCCTACCCACGCAGTAGAAATGTAGTTCCTGGAGGAAGGCTGATACCTAGGTCAGGAATATATCACTTTGAACAAACCAACAATTTTTGACATTGTATGTAAGGTGTTTTTCATTTTATTTCTTACAAAACCCTCAGACAACTTTCCCGCTGTCAAATATCTTCTAATATCTATCCTATGCTATAGTGGAAAATTTCTATCTTAAATCTATATTGTTAACCCTCCCCTTCCGAAGCCACGACCTATTACAGATACTTCGTTTAAAATGCTGAATCTCAAAGGTGCCTTGCTCTTCAGCCTCGTTGCATTCTCTGTTGCTTCACCTACATTCGACCTCCAAACGAGAGCGAACATCCCTGCAACCCTCAAATGCTCGACCACCGATGGCAAGACTTCTAAAGAGTGGACGAAAGACCAGATTGCAAAAGCCAAAAGTCAGGCCAAAACGTTGGGAACTGCAGGTTATGCGTACCCTAAGAAGTTCGGTAATAAGGACGCCAAGGGAAATGATATTTTTGCAGCCCAAGGGCAATTATGGGAGTTTCCTTTAACAGACCCAGTCTGGACTAGTAAGTAAACTCAAAAGTACATGGTTTAACAGAGGAGTATCCTCCTTTTTGAATTTTGGTGATAGTTCTAATTTCCATTGTTCTATAGATGGGAATGTACCAGGAGCCTACCGTGTTATCGTAAAAGATAATTACGACTACGCTGGTGTAACTGCTAAGGATAGCGGAGTTGGTGATACTGTTCACAAATGCTAAATGGCCTAAATTTATATTAGGTGCTATTACTAGCTCAGAGGCGAATTGTTCGCAGGACGTATTCACCATATTTTATATCCTAGACTTGATTTTTGCATTGGTTTCTTTTAAAATTTAGAATGAGATTCTAAATGGAAATTAGTTGGAATGAATAAAGACTAGCTCTTATCATTTTCACCCCTATCTAAATTTTACTCTCTAAGCTTTGCATCAGCATCAAGTACTAAAAACACATGGATTACCTCCTAGTGTGAATAGTATCCAGTCGATCCCCTATCCACAGTGTTAATTTTGGTTCATCTCAGGGCTATTTCAAACTATAATGGTCTCTCGACAGCCACTCGTATTTGCATGATTTAAAATTTTCGTGTATTGGCATCATCATTTTACCCCATACTTGTTCTATTTGAACACAACTGTCACGACCAGCTAAAACCCACGTTTACCTAGGCAATCGAGTACCACTGAGTTCTTCAATATAACGTAGGCCTTTCGCCAGTGAAATAATAGTATTATCATTCGATAAACTAATCGCTAAGGAAGGAAAGAAAGAGCTTGAGTTTGAGTGGGGTGGTGATAACCCCTCCACCATGATAGAATATACAGCGTGACACAGGTTACTCCTATGCTAAACCCTTACAACAACCCTATTCCTCTTGCCATTGAGACTATGTTGGTTATCATGTATTTTTAAGCTATGGAAAGGCTAATGATAGAATTCCACGAAAGTAACTGTCTTGTTTGGGAAATCCAATCAAGAGCGGGAAACATTTCAAATTAAAATGCCCCTCTTTTGATTGGCAATCATTTTATTGCATCTCGTAGCACGGAGACGCCTTACAGTTTCTAAAATGTAGAAGAAAAAACGGTCTAGTTAGGAATAAGTGGTATGAAGCAAATGATAGGGTAAATACAGGAAAGGTAATGTGTGGAAATTTTGTTCCATGAAGTGATCTGGATGCTTATCGCGGTGGGAAAGAAAGCAGAGGTGATTAGACCAAAGAGGACTAAATGTGTAAAGGATAGAACGAGAAGGTGAATTTGGAGGCGTATAGACTTCGTTGATGTCGTAGTTGCAAAATGAGTCACAGTGAGAAAGATATTAGTATTTGTCTGGTGATGCTAAGGCGTCTGCCGCTATTAAAGCCTCTGACCAGTACCTGCAAGTATTCTTTAAACGGGTCAATTGTTCCTTCACTCCTGCATAACAATATCCTCCATCAAATCAACACACAATTTCCCATCCAACCACTGTCCCAAACTCTTCCAACCCCCAAGAATCTGGATCTCAGCTTTCACATTCAGCATTAGCATAACCCTCAGCTCCCTACCCCACTCCTCATCTAAATCTTCCCTTTCCAACATCTTGCCCGCAATCCTCCGATCTCTTGCCGACAGCCTTAATACACCTCTTTCATCCTCAATTCTCTCTGGTAAGACGAAATCTGAGCTTCGGATGCCAAGGTAGGTAAGGGATGGGACAGTCAGGGAGGTTTGGTGTGAGAGGTTGATGGAGCCGTGTTTGTAGGTTGAGGCTATGCCGAGGCCGTCGGGGTCGAAGTCGACAAGGGCGTGGATGGGGAGTTCGGGGTGAGTTACGTAGAGATGATGGAGGAATTTGCGGGTTTGGATGTCGGGGTAGCCTTTTGCCTGTTGAGTATGGTTAATAAAATTATGAATATTTGGGGATGAAGAGGAGAAATTACAGTAACTATTATTCCTTTCCCAGCTTGTGAATCGCGCCAGTGGTGACTTGTAGCAAGAGTCCGAAAGGTGGCCTAAACTATTAGCATTTACATGTTGATAAAATAATGAGAAGATACGCACTTCCTTTTCTACCACCAAGATCCATTTCACATCATACAGTTCGATTTTCTCAATTTCTCTTATGTCTGGTATAAGAATTCCCTACTTTTGTTAATTTATATTCTCATTTTGGAATGAGGATATAACCTCAGATTCTGAAGAGCAGTCGACAATGATTTTATTTTTCCGCATTATTGAGAATGATCCAGCGACCAAACCTTTTGCGGCTGCAACCTACCTGATTTTAGATTCAGAAATGCAAGTAGGAGAAACATAATACAAACTACGTTAAGTGCATCACGATCAACACCAAAAGTACATGCTAGGTCATCCACATATCTATCAACGACAGCTTGCTTCATGAACAGTTCTGGGTCCCTATAGTATATATCTCTACTCAATAGTCAGTTATTTTAATGCCAATATCGAACCGAGGTATATTTAAACGCTTAATAGACGACGATTCACGCATCGAGGTCCTATTGAGCAGAAAAGGCCAAGAATGGAGGAAGCGTGGTTTGATAAAGAAGAGAAGGAATTATGAAATGCTTTACACCTTTTGGTTATGACTGTACCAGTAACAAGAGCATCATGAGATAGCTCAAGAATTCTGAGTAGGGTAGCTAGTAATCCTTAGCCCCATTTCCAGATCTCTGGTTTTAATGAGACCTACCAAATTTCCATGCTTCTCGTGGTGATTTACTGGGAAAACGTATCGTTGTTGCATCCGCTGTAGGCCTTGTTGACGATTTTGTATAATGAACTGTTGATGTTTTCTTTCTGTGTCTGGAATTCAACTGAATTGTAAGTTGCCCCTTCTCTCGAAGAATGCAATCAGTCATTGCTTCGAAGATACTTTCAATCTTTGCAATTACAGGGTTGAGAGAGGCTAAGATTGCAGAGTCCGAAAATACGTTAGAAATTTGCAAGGTGGCAGGATTCCTCTGAAAAGAATCGCTTGTATCATTGTATAAACTTGTGGTTAGTCCACTATGCGGTAAGCCTGATAGCAAATTTCTCGACGTGGCTGGCTCTGGCTCAGCTAAGAGCCCCGAGAGAAGATTAAAATCCATGTTTGGGAATAATAACAACCAAGGGATAGAAAACAGTCGAGTGGAGACTTCTTTTGATAGGGATCCTTTACGCCCTTGATAACAGTTTCATTCGGATGATGCTGACGCTGAGGTTTGGAGGAGGTTCAATCGATTCAAAGGTTGGGGATTTTCGGCTCCGGCTCTCGGGTCAAGCCGCCACTCTAGCCTAAAATAGCTAGTCAGGAACATCCGCTCGGCCCGTATCTGATTCGAGGCCTGCTGTTCCTGCAGCTCTCACCGTGTCACGGATACAAGGTACCTAACATACTCAAGCAGCACTCAACATTGTGTATACCACATTTATTCTTCTGTATAGGAAGTTGAATGCCGTTTGTATGTTGCCATGGCCCGAAAAGATAACCCAATTACCAATGATGCCGCATCAAGTAGCTCCGGAGGCAGCTACGTGAAATTAGGGGAGAAGAGATCGTTCGATTCCGATGGCAACAATTTTGCAACATCCTCTTACAAAAAGCCGAAGCTCTCGGAGACGACTGATCGCACAAAATGGCGATTGCTTTCCGAACGTGGCAGACACGTCTGGCAATACCTTGAAGACGATGAAGATGCTGAAGAATGGCCTCAATCGTACGCAGAAAAGTGGTATTTGGGGCTTCCAAGAGTACGCACGACACCGTCATTAATCGAGACTATGCTAATGCCTAAAGCCATTGCCTGACCTCCCAAAAGCGAAAACTCCTCTAGACTCTGTAAAAAATGGTCTCGACTTTGTGGAACATCTTCAATTACCTGAGGGACACTGGGGTTGTGAATATGGTGGGCCAATGTTTCTCCTGCCTGGGCTTGTTGTGACTTGGGTCGTGACGAACACAGCCATTCCGGATCATGTTGCAACGGAGATTAAGAATTACTTATTTGCGCGGGCACACCCTGAGGATGGAGGTTGGGGTCTACACATTGAAGGAGAGAGCACCGTTTTTGGGACTGCAATGAACTATACTGCGCTGCGTCTAGTTGGAGTCGATGCAGAGCATCCAGTCATGATTAAAGCAAGGGGAACTCTACACAAGATGGGCGGCGCTACGAATGGTCCACATTGGGCAAAGTTCTGGCTCAGCGTGCTCGGGGTATGCCAATGGGATATTGTTAGTCCTGTTCCTCCCGAGTTCTGGCTTCTGCCTGACTGGGTGCCTTTCGCGCCATGGCGCTGGTGGATTCATATGCGTATGGTGTTCCTCCCTATGGGTTATATTTGGTCGAAGCGTTGGTCGTTTGAGCCAATACCAGTTGTGCTTGAACTACGAAAAGAACTGTTCGTCCAAGACTATGCAAGTATCAATTGGGACAAATGCCGAAACACTATCTATGCAAAAGATAACTATCATAAGAAAACCTGGCTGCTTAAAACGGCGAACTGGTTTCTCGTGAATATTTATCCATATTTCAGGACGAAATCTTTGGTGCAAAAAGCAGAGGATTATGCTTTCAAGCAAATACAGATGGAGGACAAAAACACCCTCTTTGCAAACCTCGGACCAGTAAATGGGCCCATGAATCTACTTGCATGCTATATAGCAGAAGGGCCGAAAGCTTATTCCGTGCAACGCCATCGAGAGCGTATGGCTGACTTTACCTGGATGAATGCCGAAGGAATGCTTATGAACGGTACTAACGGTGTTCAATGTTGGGATACTGCGTTCATGATCCAATCGGTCATGGATGCTGGACTAGCAGAAGATGAACGATGGCGCCCCATGCTGACCAAAGCTTTGGAATTCCTTGACGACCAACAGATTCGCGAGAACGTCGATGATCAAGATGTGTGCTATAGACAGACACGCAAAGGAGGTTGGCCATTCAGCACCCAAGACCAAGGATATCCCGTCAGCGACTGCATCTCGGAAGCGCTCAAAGCAGTCTTGCTACTGCAACGAACTCCTGGTTACCCCCAGCTTCTTGATGATCAACGAATTTTCGACGCCATTGATACCCTGCTCACATATCAGAACGCGACTGGTGGATGTGCGTCATATGAGCCGACTAGAGGATCCAAAAAACTTGAGATGCTCAATGCAGCTGAGGTATTCGGCAATATCATGATCGAGTATGATTACCCTGAATGCACGACTGCCGCAGTTACAGCTGTGTCTCTCTTTATGAAATACTATCCAGACTATCGAGCTGCAGACATCAAGAAATTCAAGACTAGGGCTGTAGAGTGGCTCAAAACGGCTCAGTATCCTGACGGAAGTTGGTATGGCAGTTGGGGAATTTGCTTCACATATGCTACTATGTTTGCCATGGAGAGTCTATCGAGCATTGGCGAGAAGTATGGGAACAGTATCCACGCTCGCAAGGGGTGCGAATTCCTCATTTCAAAGCAAATGGAGGATGGTGGGTGGTCCGAGAGCTATAGGGTAAGTTGTTTGGCCTTGTCTTCAGCATATATAGTGCTAATTACATATAGTCTTGCGAGCGACATGTATACACAGAACACCCGACTGGCTCACAAGTTGTCATGACTGCTTGGGCTATTATTGCATTGATTGAGGCTGACTACCCACATCGTGCTCCGATTGAGAGGGGTTTGAAGCTCATTATGAGCAGACAACAGCCGAATGGAGAATGGTTACAAGAGGCCATCGAAGGTGTCTTCAACAAGAGCTGCATGATTTCTTACCCTAACTATAAGTTCATCTTCCCGCTGAAGGCATTGGGCATGTATGCGAAAAAGTATGGAGATGAAGTCTTGGTGTAAAGAATCAGTGATAAAACTCTCTCCATCAGGAAATGCTTGCTTTTTAGTTGATATTGGTAGATAAAATGACCGTAATGATAATATATTAATGCCATGAGAAGGTGAAGAATCATTCTGTACTTGAAATTCAATTCGATGTTGGGTCTTCTGCTGTGAGGATGAAATGCCATTTTCAATACAGTTTTTGCCCAAATTTACCTGCTTAAAATAGGTCTTTGGAATAAAATATCAAGATAAAATTAGTAATTTAGTTTATTACTGGTTCTCTCGTAGGTGTGATACCCCTTAGTGTTTGTGTGTGTAGGGCTGGCGGGGTTGAGAAAAAGGCGGTGAGTAGAGTGGCAGAATTTCCACAAGGCTGCGGTTTCGCAGAGCTTCCATCACTCCTAGCGTGAACCTTTCAAATATTCCCGACACAACAATCCACAATACTAAACAAAATTTTATTGAAGTGCGCCAACTTTGACACGCTTTTGACAGTAAACTACTGGTCGCAGATTATGGCTTCGCATGCTGCTCGTGGTCAAACAGCCCTCGAAAAGAGTGACTACCCCGCCGCCATCACGCATTTCACTACCGCTCTCAAAGAATCGCAATCACCACTCTGGCTCATCCAACGTTCAATTGCCTACCAAAGAGTTAGCAAGCACGAGCTCGCGCTCGTAGATGCTGACAATGCTGTCCTCAAAGCCCAAGCTCGAAACCGTCGCGAGCTGATTGGCACAGCACATTTTCGAAGAGCTGTTGCGCTGAATGGTTTGGGTAGGTTTGGAGATGCTAGGATGTGCTTGAACTGGTGCTCGAAGTTTAATGAGAAGGAAAAGGGGTTGACTATGTGGGTTGGTATTGTCAAGAAGGGCTATGAAGATGCTGGAGGAGAAGGCGCGGAGTGTAATAAGGTTACAGTAAAGGAGACGCCAGAAAAGATCGAGGAGGTCAAGGCTGGTGGAAGTGAGGAGAAGAGTGCTACTCCAGCAAATAACAAAGGCAAAGAACCTGCTGTTGCTGTTGTTCCAGTGACTGCATCACCGCCAACACAGACACCAAAGGAGAAGATTCGGGAGGAGTGGTATCAGTCGAACAATACTGTAACGATTGAGGTATTCGCAAAGGGGGTACCAAAAGATACCACGCAGGTTGAGATTCAAGAAGGAGAGGCAAGAATTTCTAACCTTTTTGACTAACAAGTTACTGACGCCTTCATAGCTCTCCGTCTGTATCCCGATCGGAACCAGCACATACGACTATACCCTTTCACCTCTTTTCAAGCGAGTCAACCCTTCGAAATCCAGCTTCCGAATAACACCTCATAAAATCGAGATCACCCTACACAAGTCGGTCCCAGGCATCAAATGGTCATCACTTGAAGGCACAGAAGAAATTGCGTCCAGCGCTCCCTCGGCAGCAGATGAGGAGGCTGTGAAGTCCGCAGTTCTCAAAGCCCAAGCAGAGAACGAGAAACCACCAGCATATCCAACATCGTCGAAAACCGGGCCGAAGAATTGGGACAAGATCGACGAAGGTGATGAACCAGAAGAAGGGGTGGATGATTTTTTCAAGAAATTGTACGCAGGTTCTGATGAGAATACACGTCGAGCCATGATGAAGAGTTACCAGGAAAGTGGCGGAACCAGCTTGAGTACTAACTGGGATGAGGTTGGGAGCAAAAAGTTTGAGCCCCAGCCGCCTGAGGGAATGGAGGCGAAGAAGTGGGAAAGTTGAGTTAGGGTTCAACTGCCTTGGAGGATACAGCTGCCTTTCTCCGTGGGGCATTTTCGGAGTAGCTAGCGTTGCTTCTCATAAGAGCATGGTGATACTGGTGTACGAGTCTGGCGTTAGGGTGCAAAATTATGACGAGAATTTCGACCACAGGAAGTGGTATTGTTGAGCATACATTTCGGCTCCCATAGAACATAATTGAGTGTTGCTTTTCTCAGCCGTAGGTAGGGTTCCTTCACATTAAATAAGGTTGTAACCGTGGGTTCAATCAAACTCATCAGGTTTCTTCGTGTTATGAGAAAGCACTTTATTTCAGTAAGTCCACAGAACTTCTCTTTAGGTGAGGTCCTCTCTAGCCCTATGATGATCTCCGAACCCACGCCCACAGCACGATTAACCTGCATAGTAGCCGTCCTAATACAGGGTTATGCAGACTTCTATGAGATTTTCACACCCTTACTTCATTCACACAATTCCATTCATGCCAGTTCAACCAGCGGTTAGGCTCAGCCGCACAACCAGTTCCCGTATCATACCAGCTATCTTGGTGCTCTGACTGGCGATCAATCTAATTACAAGCTGGATCATATGTCTAGTGGCGCGGTATAGTCTACGAGTCTCTTTAACAATACTGTCGCTGCTATGGTATTTGATGTCCCTAGGTAAGTGGCGGCGAATCCGAGAGCTTTCGCGTCATTAATGCTGTACCAGAGACTTTGGCAGCGGTTCGCTTGTGCCAAGAAAGAGTTCAGGGATGCCATGCCTAGAGTTTATCTCTCAGGTGCTTGCGGGAGACAGGTTATGTGTTTCATTAGCAAGAAGGGTGTTTGGCTGTGACTGATAAGTGACTTGGAATAAGATTACGTGGGAATGGTCACGCATGGCTCTATTTATCTGCAGGAGGTTAGCATACAAGGCTCGTGAGCTGTTACAAACTTCTCAATCACAAGTCTCAAGTCCTGTGCCGTTTCTATAACTTCCACATCATCGCCATCAACACACTACATCTTCCCCCACCCTTGCCTTCTGTACAACAGGATTAAACGCATCCATAAAAACCCACCAGCTCCTCAATTTTGCCCCACGGCTAGATTCGAAAACACTTTCCAGGTCGCAAATAGTATTGCACTAGTTCTTTCGGACGGTGAGCGTTTATATCAACAGGAAAAGAAACTGTTGAAGTGAGGCCTAGAGGCCTAAAGCATGTACTGGAACCAGCATGTGTGTTTTAGGCACATCTCACTAGTTGCCCTCCATATGTGGCCTGAAGACTTTCGTAGTTTTATTCTAGACAGTATAAGACAAGAATTGACAGCAAGAGACTGTACGCTGTTATCAATAGGCTTGATTTACCCTGATTCAGGCCCTCCCAAACCGCGTTGCGTTGATGACACTTAGTCATCCGATTGGCTGGAGTCGTTAATTCCAACAGAACCTTTAAAGGTGAGATCTCACATGACCCCGTGTGTGACCCGCGTTTTAAGGTTTCGACTTCCCCACCATAACTAACGCTTGATTAATCTCCTCTCGTTACCTTCGAGAACCACGTCATCATTGAAGAAGAATTAAACATGACTGAAAAATGCGCAGCATGCGGTCAGACAGAAGCCAAGCTTCTCAAATGTGCACGCTGCACTAGTCGCTCCTATTGTGGTGATTCCACCTCCAGATATGAGGATTTTGGAGCTCGACTGGCAGTTCTAATCAAACAGGTTAACAATGCCAGAAGGAGGATTGGCCAACACACAGAACCAATTGCAAACGACCGAATTATATCCTAAAGTTGGATTTGCTCCCTCGGTTCATCACCAATCCAAGAATTACTTGGATACTTTCATGCCCTGCTACTGCAACATTTGCTGAATTCCACGAAGCCCTGTTGGTTGCATTTGGCTGGGCAAACACACACCTCTATGATTTCGATGTTTTTAATTATACAGAGCCGTTAGGACGGGAAAATAGATTCGCTGGTGGGGAGCCTCTATTCAAGATCACGAATCTGACGACCGTAGATAAAATGAACTTTGGTATCCCAAATCGAAACAGCTCCAAGGTCACACTTTTCAAAGTTCTTGATGATGCGAAAACTAAAGGCAAAACCATCCACTACAACTATGATTTCGGAGACGGTTGGGAGCACGTTGTAACTTGTACCGGATTTACCACTCCTACCTCGCGATTTGTCTGCGTGGAAGCCAAAGGTCATGGCTGTGCAGAGGATGTCGGGGGTTATTCCGGCTGGCAAGAACTGCTAGAGGCATATGATGCTCCAAATCCCACCATCGAACAGAAAGAAAAGATATCCTGGTTCGAAACATCCGCTAGCAACAAAGTTCCCAAGGGACTTCGGGGAGAGTTGAAGTGGCAGTGGGATAAATAAGCAATCAACCGTGTATTGACAGAACTAAACCGGCTTCCAGCAGCTAACCCACCACATACAACTTCCAAACTATCTATACTACTTCTATCTCTTACAAGCAATCCTTCTTTGACGAAATGTACTCAGAAGTTCTGGCCAAACTCGGTGCTGAGGTTGGCATAGTAGAGGTAACTCACATCACTAGTGCTATGCAACATCTATCGAAGACCCCAAGGAAATAATCGACCGTCATTGTTACTGATGCTAGCGCCATCGAAGACGATTTTGTTACTGTCCAGGAGAAACTAGTGGAATATTCAAAAACAGGTAGAACTGTTATCATAGGCTTCCACTTTAGCAGTTTCATAATACCAACCGAGCTGGCTACATTTTTCAAGAAGACGTGGGGACTCAACTGGAAGTGTGGAGATTACACCCACTGTGATTTCTCCCTCAATTGATGAGCCAATCCTGCTTTCATTAGTTGTCGCCGCCCAAATCTTCCTGAGCAGTATAGCATGAAGGCTCTCCATGTGAAGAACACTCAACCACAAGATCTGATATACATCTCCAGTCCCGGTGCTGTCCAGAGCCCAGCTATGCTTGTCAACTACGGCAAGGGCTATTTGGGCTATGTTGGGGATGTGAACACTGAAGAGGGAACTACAGAGCTCTATCTTCCATGTACGGAGTCTGACTGGCGCGAAGAGACTAGAAATACTCTCATCGTCTAGAGTTGCCGTTTGCCTATTTGCTATGTGGAACAAAAACCTGGATTATGGCAGTGAGAGTCCCGCTACTTAATGTTTGGCCTGCATCTAGGGAGGTACTCGAAGGGATATTCTATATACTCGTACTTACAACATCTCCATTGGCTGGGAAGTAACTATTCATACATACTCTTAAGTTGTTAACAACTTTGGTCCAGTCTTTGCTTATATGCTAGCACATTTTTTCTTGTTCCAGGCACAGTATTAAAGTTGCTCGTACTCGTGCTTTTTCTGTATCCTTCATCAACAGCAACACGCCAAGCTCATCGCGATTCAGAGCTTCGTCAAAGTCGAAGCTCACTTATCTGGCGAACACGAAGAAGTTTACTCTCTCAAACCTACTTGCTAAACTCTTTATGAGCGTTGCTCTATACGAATTTGAGATTCATGTATGGCGGCCGTCTATACTGGTTTGTTGATGATTGGGTCCACGTGGTTGGATTACGTGAGGCATTACCGTAACTCCCCACTGCCAGCTCTTCGTAGCACAGTGAGAATAATTAGATGACCGGTAAAGACCTCGACAATTTCTCCCGGGTATATCAAACACAAAATAGCACTAATCATAAGTTTCCCTCCAATTGTGATATTTAGGGGTGGCTCACGTGTGAACGCTATTTTAAGTTCTTGGCAGAGGAAGTCGTTCTTGCTGACGTCAAAATCCTTCCCCGAAATCCCTCCCTTCCAGCTCACGTCCACAATCACTCACCAATTATTTCCCGCTCATTTCCACAAATTTATTCAGGATCAAAAGCATGAAACAATTACGAGTGTGATGATTTTCATTGGTTCTTACGGTGTTTGCCTTCACCTTCAAAGTCTACTGGTGGTGTTGTGTTGATTGACGTGATCGCGACAACATTGTGAACCGCGATAGTTCTCACCACATCTAATTCTGCACAAATTTACGAATTATGTTTGTGCAACCATCTTGTCATTTGTTTCACTGTTATGAAATTTACAGTTCACATTTCTGAAATTAGAGTCAGTTGTGGTGGCGATGATTTTTTTGGCATTGTTAAGTTTATTGTTATCATGATTCTTGACTTATGCTGAGTGCATCTCCAAGACTGCGGGATTCCCGACCTCAAGGCTCCAGGAGGTCTCCGTTGGGGTTGGTGGGGAAGCTGAGCTCCTAGTATACACTTCACGGCCTTTTGCACGCCCTAGCTTGCTCACCGCAAAAACCTTCAATTTACGCCAGTCACAATTGATTAATGTACGATGGAAGGCACTCGTATTTTCTTTTCCATGATCCTAAAGGCGAATCCATTTAGTTGGGATTTCCCACGGTTCAATCACTTTTCGTCTATTTCTCAGTTCTTGGTGAGATACCCTGCACGAATTAAGCATCAGACGAATCCTTGAGGCCGGTTGCCAAGGACGGTTAAATCCATCAATTTCGCTACCTAGCATTGGCTGACTTGAGTTGACTACGCTGCTCCTGCAGTGCTTTGTAGGCTGTGCTACAACTTTTTGGCGATGCCTATCAACGTTCTCTCTCGTGTAGAGCTGTACGAAGGAACTCGGTGGGAGGGCAAACAGTCGTAGGGCTGTGATCATGGATTTGGAAATTTATCTTGGCGGGTTGATAATATAAGTTTCATAGAACTCCACAGTTGAGAACTCTATATCCACTTTCATCACTTTCATACTCTCTCATTTCCTTCATACTCTCTCATTTCCTTCATACTCTCTCATTTCCTTCATACTCTCTTTTTCGTACTCTCTCTTATTTCCTATCTCCTATCTATCGGCATCATGTTGTTTCCTTCGGCATCTTCCCTTGGTTTGGCGGTAATTGTTAGCACTTGCATTGATGTTGTCGTTTGTAAGGTAGCGATTACTGGTAAGTGACCCCATTTCGTTTGGGCGGATACATACTAATATAATGACAGGCGTTAAGACTGGCATTGATGCAAAGACTGGTGCGAGGCCAGCCAGACGCAATATTTATGACTTATACAAAGATGAAAAACAATTGTCCGTCATCTCGACCCTCTCTGGAATTTCTCGCTAACATCCCACAGCGCTCTTTATATTCAGGCCATGAACACATTGATGAAGACAGATGAGAAGACCCTCACTTCATGGTTTAGCATTGCAGGTATTCACGGTCGACCATACACAACATGGGATGGTGTGGACGCGAAGAGTGGATTGGGTGGCGGTTACTGCCCCCACGGGAACTCACTCTTCCCAACCTGGCATCGTCCTTACCTTGCCTTAATTGAGGTTAGTCTGTAGACTCTATTTGTTCCCAAGCTTTGACTAACCTATCTAGCAAATTATGGCCGGTCATGCGCAAGAAATTGCTAAGACATACAAGTCAAAGGACTACGAGACCGCAGCAGACAACCTCCGTATTCCGTACTGGGATTGGGCAGCAACACCATACGGTATTCCGGATATGATGACTTGGCCAACAATTAAGATCAACACAGCTACAGGAGCGAAAAATGTCACTAACCCAATGTACCGCTACGAGTTTACCAGATCTCCAGAGCCAGCTGATGTTTTCCCCAACAAGCCCGGACCAGATGCGGATGCTGAAGATGTGTTCCTCGGCGCACAGAAGACTACCGTTAGACGCCCAGACAAAAGTGGTAACTCTCAGATGGTGAAGATCAACTCTGAGGGTTTTAAGGCGAACAATAAGTCGCAAAGTTTGAGGGATGCAGTTGTGGGTTTCTCTTGCACCAATATATATTTGATCATGAACAGACAGCTGATTGTGAATTTAGTATATGACTTTCGCTAAAACTAAGGACTACAATACGATGGCAACACAAAACACCAAGGGCGCTTCTTTCGAAATTCCCCATGGAGATGTTCACGTCACCATTGGTGGGGGAGGTTCTGATGTTACCACGGTTGGCCACATGACCTCGCTTGCCTTCTCGGCATTTGATCCCTCTTTGTAGGTTCTCTCGCTTTCCCCACTGATACTCTTGACTGATTTGCCCTAGCTGGATTCATCATGCTAACGTTGACCGCCTCGTCGCCATGTGGCAGGCCGCTTACCCTGATGCCTGGCTTAAAGAGGAAGTAAACGATGCCCCAACCTTCACGATGCGCCCGGGAGAAAAGCTCAACGAGAAGACTCCCCTCCATCCTTTCACTCAGGCCGATGGCAAGACTCCCCACACATCAGAGTCTTCCCGGTACATCAAGAACTTTGGATACTCATACCCTGACATTGAAGACTGGAAATTCACCAACGCAAAGGATCTTTCCAAAGCTGTCACTCAACGTGTTAACATCCTCTACAACAAAGACTGGCGCTTGATTTCGACCCCCAAGCCTACTACCACACCTAAAGTCAAGGGTGTCACAGCTACAAGCAAACCCACAGCAACTCCCACTCCTAAGTCGACTTACAAGATCCGCGGCATGGCCCTCAACGAGCGCCAGGCAGCTCCAAAAGTCCCCCGCGAATGGTCCGTTGCCCTCTCCGCCCCTAATAACGCTCTCAGCGAGCCCTTCTACGTCAAATGCACAGCAAACAACGTTGTCGTCGGCAAGATGGTCATTTCTGCAGTTCCCAACCAAGACGAAATCGCTGCCGGCGCCAACAGAACCACACATGCTGAATTCACCCTCAAGAACACACTTAAGACTACTGATACTGGGGATGTGCCGGCTTGTATTAAGTATCTACAGGAGCAGTTGAAGTGTGAGGCTTTTAAGACGAAGAGTGATTCAAAGGTTGAGAAAAAGGATATTAAGGATCTTGTAATTGAGGTAGCAGATGAGGTCGTGAATCTGGCGAAGGATGAGACAGAGTTTCCTACTTTTGGGGAGAGGAGTGTTCATAAGGAGATCTCTCCTTAGATTTCTATTCTCTCTTCTTCTTCTTCTTCTTCTTCTTCGTTCTATTCTTAGTGGCGGGTTGGATTTCCTTGGGGTAAATTTATGATGCATTGCGTGGCGTTGGAGGTAAAGGATGAAAAGGTGCTGGTGCACTGACTAGGATAGTTGGGACTAGTGACATTTGCATTCTATGGTGCTTTGAATTTTAGCTAGGGATAGATTCTCTGCTATGAATCCCAAATCCTATTTGATTTCAAGGATCTTTTTTGCTTGAAAAGTCGAGTTCCCCGTTCTTGTCTTGACTCATCTATTTTCAATTGTACTTGAGTGTTAAAAGAGTCAGCGAGCCAAGTCAAGTCAAAACCTAAAGCTATCCCGAACCTTTCACAAATAGTTTGTCTAAAACTATCACATTATACGAAAGAAACCAAAAGCTTCTTTTCATATTTGACACCGTTCTTTTTATGCTGGATTTGATGAACTTTGTAGCCAGGTCCCTCAAACTCCGTGAAGTGAGTGCGACAATTCTCTTTAATGGGGTGCGGCATAAACATCACTAAACCCAATCCGTAACCACAACACCATCACAAACCGGTTCTGTACATCCTTTTGAATTACGTATTGCTTTAAACTTGACCTATAGCGGTAGCGTAATTATATGTGGTTCTTTGTCATTTCAGATCTCTCAGGAATAAGTGCTAATGTCACGTTTACAAGCTGGATGGTGGTCAATAATCATGATATCTTTGACAAACATCAAATCAAATCATCAAATGTGATAACTTGGCATCAGATATTAGCATCAAAGTCTTCTACTAATTAGAAGACCCAGAATCAATGCTTCATCAGAATTTGCTATTACACTCCCCCATAGGATATCATCAACCTCAACTCCCCCTCTGCCTCAACCCTGGAAAACCCGTGCTCTACTCCTTACCCAGGCTCACAGCACATCCAGGGTAGAAAAAAGCTCGGCCAGGGTAGACGGGTAAAATCCGGCACAAAGCTTAGACAGAGTAGAGATTTATGCCGCCAAAGCTCGACTAGGGTAGAGATTATGTCAAGCATACGCCAGTCGCGTAGTTTATCACCCTAGCTCGAACTGACGCGTTATGGGAACATCAAACGCTCTAACATTGCATTATTTACTCGATTTTTATAATGTCTAAATTTATTTAGGATTCCCCTCTTACTATATAAAGCCTATAATATCTATAGTTTTACCCAAGCCTTTATAAAACCTGATATCTAAATAGGATTAGGTTAGCATACAAATGCGCTAAGCAATCCCCAGCGTATACAAATAATATACAAAATCTATACTACACCCGGAATGGTTAAAAAGCTGACCCAGGGTTGCTTATACACAACCCCTTAATTTTTGAACATGTTGTTAAAGTAGCATCCGAGATATCCCATCAACCGCACAAAGAGTAAGCACACTATGAAATGTAAAGTGAAACTAGAACAGAATTTGTGTTGAATGTAAAGGCATGAATGGGAAGCGGTTTGTTGGGGTGGAGAAGGAGTTGACATTGAGGGCAACAGCGACGATTAGGGGAAATTTAGTGTTGATAGCGATAAACCGGTGGGATGGTTGAAGTGATAGGTGGTGTGGTAATATTTAAGGAGTTCAAAGTTGGCAATTATGATAGATATACCTCCATGTTTTCATTTGCGCTAGAAATGCGTACATCTTTTTCTCAATGCTCAATTCTTAATTTCTCATTGACACTTCATTTTCTCTTATTTCAAGCTACACTCTTCTGTGAGATCCAACAGAGAATTTCAACCTCTCTCTAGCCTCTTCTGATCTTAGTCCCCTACACATAAAGGGAGCCGACACGCCCATAGAAAATCAAGTTATAAACTCCATCCTCGACAGAGTCCCTGCAAACCTGAGATATAAAGAAGAAATAGGTGTCTCTCAAAATGGTAAGGAATTTGTTGATATTTATTCGTGCATCACTTTTGTGGAACAATCAAGCCCATGAGGGAGACTAGTAATCCACAGGCTTCTACCTTATTCCCTCCATCACCTGCGTGTCTAACTCGCTACCCACCACTTCTGGCGCTGGTAACTCAGAGATAGTTCTTTCCTCGCGAGTTTGATCACAACTCAGCTCAGGCCGTCCCATACTCTCTCCATGTAGCTGTGCCTTGCCTCGCCATTCTCCATCCCTTTTTTCAGCTGCTCCAATTTTCTGGTCTCCTAACAGTATTCTTTTCCGTCGCCAAATATAATAAGCAGCAAAAAATATGGCTGCTAAAAGCAGTAGTGGTGCAATTACCGCTCCAGCTATCCATGCTTTGCTAACAGATCGCGGGGGCACTGTGGGGAGTTGGGTCTGCTGAGGCGCTGTAAAAGTTTAGCTTTTATTTTAATATTTGAAACCGACTTTAGTAAGCTCATACTTGAAGTTTGTGCTGGGGAAATATTGCTATCTAGTGTATGAGTCACAGACACAACTTGTGTAATAGTAGTCGGTAACGGGGCTCCTCCTGATGAGCCTGTTTCTGTTCCTATCGCGGACCCAGAAGTTGTTGCTGGCGCTGTTGTAGTAGACTCGAATGAAGTAGCTGAGGTTGTCTTGGAACCATCGATTATGGTCAAGACCCCTCCTGTGGGAACAGAGGGAGCAGAAACTGCGGCGGCTTTTGCTGCTTCGGCCTTGTATTCGGTTGAGGATTTGCCAGCTGGACCATTGACTACACCGACCATGCCATTTATGCAATGTTTCCCTACTGCGCAATAAAAGTAAATCGGGTCGGTGCTAGTAACATTGACTAAAAAGGTCGTGTCCTAGTATTATTAGTCTCGGCTGAAAAATTATTTTTCGACTAGATAAACATACACCTTTGGCATCTCCAGCTTGTGTACCAGAGAAGAATGGGGCTGTACCTGGAGTGCAGGGGCTCTCGAAAGTACCAGAGACAACATTGTGCGATTGAGAACTGCTATAAAAGTGAAACTGTAGACTTGAGACCAGTCAGCCCTGCCTAAAACAGTACACAATTCACTAACATATCGCCCACTGCTGCTTTCACATCACTTGGACTAAATGTCAAACCACCGTTTCCGACTGCAATCGATATGGCTGCTGCATTTACGGCAGCCGCCAGGCTAGCAACAAAAAGAAGAGATTGACACATTACGACGGTTATGGCTATATATGCTTCAACGACAATTAAGGAACTTAGTTCGAAATAATTAAGCAGATTGTTCGTTAGCCTGGGTAAAGCAAGGATAAATGAATAGTTTTCACCAACGCTTTAGATGAGATGTACTTATATCACGCCTTTCGCTCGGAACAGCGTGTCTCACTATCTCGCCACATATTTGCCTTGACAAGCGCCTCGAACAATGCACACCCAATCGTGATCAGCAATTGACGCCAAAGGGGCTCAGGCACTTGCACATTTTGGGTTCACTTGACCTGACCATGAACAGATTCGGAGACAATACTCGAAACTGAGAATTCCTTCCAATTGCTCAATCAGTAACAAGCTTCGCATACGAAGGGTGATTGCCTCGGCCTCATAGGCTTCATATATGACTATACCCATTTCATATCCTCTCCCTTCCCCTCAACTGGAGCTACACATAACGCTCCCTTACCACTAGAAGCGAAGGATAGCAACCACAATATATGACTCGGTTCCTCGCCAGGGACAGCACCCAATCTCTAGAATGTAGTAGTAAAAGATCCGGTCGACCTTTCAAGATCAGCTATGTAAAACAATTTGTTATCGTCGTTACTTGCTTTTTTGCAGCCTCTAACGTGGTGGTATCTATCGAATTATCTAACTTGGAATCTCTGTATATAGAATAATTGATGCCATCTCGTGATTTAAACATAGTTTGATTGCGACTGCCCTGAGTAAACTGCTACTGCCATAATTCAGGTAACTCGACTTTCGAGACAGTAGATAGGTGATTAGAAAATAATATATATTTCTGGCGGATTAGCATATGAATAACAAATTACTTGTAGAGAAAGCAAAGCTTGAATTGATCATATAAAGTACAGTAGATGAAAATTAATAACTGACGGGAAGATAACTGCAGGCCTTTTGATTAAATTATTTGCTGTGAGGAAAAAATCTTAATTAATGGAAGAACCAGGAGACAAGGTAATTTAATTGAACTTATCATCTTTCAATACGGAATAGCCATGTTCCTAATCATCCAATACACTTTTTAATTTCCTGAGGCAACTGAATTCCATAACACCGGATTTTCATATTGGCCTCACTAATTGGTTGTTTTGTCTTTCAAATTATACTTTCACAAAATAAACTGCTTAACCACAATAAAAAATTACCCCAAAAATTAAGGAACTGAGGATGTCACTTACAGACTTTACCACCCCCATAAAAGACCACTTGATCACGTCATGCAAATTAGAAAAGAGGGGTGACATTAAATATGGAAAAGCGAAACAGCGTCTTCTTTTTTAGTGGTTCCTTAGGAGCCTGCGAAGGAGTCATTCGAACGGAACCAAGAATACCCACAGGGTTGAAATCTAAGAAAGAAAACCTCCAAAAATTTTTCATGAATGCGACCAAACCTTTTAAAATACATAGGACAGTGCATCAAAAATTTTCTGCAATATTCCTACTAACGAAATACACGACATTGTGATATTTCACTAACGCTTTATCCACCATTTCCAAACCTCCTCTCCTAACCCTAATTTTATACCTAACCTTGGCCCGTCCCGTCGCCAGCACTCGCACTTACGCATCCAACATAACATATCCTCCCTCGAACCTTTCACCCTAAAGGCTTTATCCTAGACATGTACCTTAAATCCAACCTTAACTAGAATGACGAAATCCAAACTCAACACGAAGCAGATGTCTGGTACGATTTGGGTCTAGGATTGGCTGGTGAGAGATGGGGCGAGTAGTGGTGGATAGATTTGCGAGGGAAGAAGCTGAGAGTTTGTCGGTTACGTCTCAAGCAGAAGGTTCCTACAATTCAGGAATTGCTGCCAACGGCTTATTCAAGCATGCATATCGGCTTAACTAACTCGGATACCCCTACTCTCGAAATCGAAGAGGAGCGACTTAGGGGGTAGGCTACTAGTTGAAAAGATGAAGGTACTATGGGGATCGGTGGAGCAAATGTCGAGAGATGAATGTGGATCCGGTTGAGGGCGGAGACGAAGATTGAGAGAGAGCAACCTGCGTTGTTGGGGAGATTGAGGAGATTGGAAAGGGGCTGGGTAAGGTTGGGATAGCAATCTTTAGGTAGAATTTGAGTATGGCGTTGATGGAAGGGCTGATTGTCTTTTGCTAAGTGAGGTGACTGAGAGTTTTGGACTAGGAAGAAAGATGACAGCAGAGAAGTGGCATTAGCTGACAAAAATTGGCTGGTCGACAGAGTCTGCAAATAGAGGGATCTCTGAAGAAAATTTACAGAAATATCACATGAAGCAATGATTTTCTAATTGGTCACAAAGCACCAGTGCTAGAACATGGTTGAAAACGAATGACTCCTTGATTATGCTAGGTAGGTGTAAATGCTAAACGCTAAATTACAAGAAGCAATTCTAAAAACGTACATGTATATACAATTCCCACATATACATTCCCCGGGTATCAATTTGACACAAAGAAAGTCATTCCGCCTAACCCGTCACCTCATCACCTCTAAATCTAATGCCCAACCATTCCCCAATCAAAAGTAAAATCGTCACCGAGTGTTGGAGTTTGATCTCCAACTTTCGCTTGGTGGTTCACCCCACGCTGAAGGAGTAATCGTACAATGCCCTCATTCCCACCAGCTACGGCCCGATGGAATGCTGTTCGTCCCTCTGAGTCGCGCTTATCCCGCAATTCGCTGGCAAGATCGAGGCATAGTTCGACCATTTCCGTGCTTCCACTCTCAACTGCCAAGTGGAGAATACTCTCGTTATTGTGCGTCAGCGCCGAAGTGTCAGCGTGCTGAGAAATGAGGAAGTGCGCAACAGGTTGATTCTTGGTAATGATTGCGAGATGAAGAGGTGTTTGGCCAGAGAGATTTGCCGTGTTAAGCTGTGATGGAGAAGATGTTTGGAGGAGAAGACGAATAATAGGTAGGTGACCTTTGAGAGTTGCGAGATGGAGAGCGGTGTTACCATGGCTGGATGCGTCGTGGTTGGATGAAGAGGTGGACATATCGGATACATTCGAGTGGGATCGAGAGCGTGTCGGCTGGGGAAGTGGTGGTGTTGGAAGAAACTCCGAGGAAGTGGGGAAGTGTGGAATCGCTGGTGCTGACGCGGCGCGCTGCATCGGAAATGGGACGGCTAGAAAACGTTAGTTCTGTCGTGTGAGATTTTAAGACTTAAATTACTTACAAGTTGTAGGCGGTGTAAGGTAGAGGCTGTCGGCATTTGTTGTCTGTGGAAGTACATTGATAGTCGACCTCGTAGTTGATGGCTCATCATCTTGTAAGCTCGGGTCCAGACAGAATCTATCCGAGCTAGGTCCCATCAAACCCGGCATAGCACTGAGCGAGTCTAGATCTTGTCCGAGAAGTGCCATATCATCATTGTCAAATGTCGAAAGCCATGAAGGATCCCAATCTACAGAAGCAGTTGCACCCATATCTTGAGATGTTCGTGGTGGCGTAGGCAGTTGCTGTGTTGATTGTTTCCCAGCCATAAACTCTTGCAACTGACTCTGTGCTTGTTCGAGCTGAGTCATGAGTGCTTTAGTATCAGTCGTTGACATTGTGTCAAGGAAAATGAGAGGTCGATTCGAGTTGCTTCCATTTTGTGACAGGTACGGTGTATCGATGACAAATTTTGGTCCATTTTGCTCTGATTGTGGTGGAAGGTCTGGGCTTTTGCTTCCACCGATAGAACCTCCTCTTGAGTGTGACCCTGGCTCGGGTGTCTTGGATCTATCTCTTGACTCCTTGAGCTTCTTGCCTATGTAGAATGTTAGTATAAGTTTTTGGCAAGTGATGAACCCATTGACGGGAAAGACAGAGACATACGTCGATTTCGTTGCGCAATTCGATTTTGTATTCTCCTCCGGGAACTTATATCTGTCAATTTGGTCCAGTCCTCATCATCTGATTGCCTTTGAGCTGAGCTATCTTTCCTCTTTGTCTCCGTCGTTGAAGGTGTCTTTCCATTATCGATTGCTGCCATTGTGACGATTGTAGGTCTGTTATGTTAACTACTTGTTCATTCCAAACTAGTATGTCGTTGTGATTGCTTCAAATACAATTATCGTACGTTCGAGCAGAGTATATGAATTCCCTTGACGAGATTTGGAGGATTAGGCCACTGCCACGATGACTTCCCCTCGAAGTCCTAGTGATGACATTACAACTAAGAATCTGTCAGACCCACGGGAACCCTACAACTTTTGGGAGGAAGAATGCGAAACAAGGCCTTCCGGGGGCCCGTTCTTCTTTTGGAGGATCTGGCGGCCGCCTAGGGTCCTAATGGGTGGACGTACCCCGATTATTTCCAGGTAAACAGAAGAGAAGCATTGCGGCTCTGTGAGACCCCACTGGTAGCTGTGCCATGGGCAAGAAGGATCAAGCCACCAAGTAAACAGATTTCCCGCGCGCTGATAGGGACAATCGCTTCAGCCCTTAATAGGCATGATCTCAGCAATTGATGTTGATACGATGCTGAGTCCCTGTTGAGTGGGCTCTCGTCTCCACTCGCAGATAGACCTCCAGGGTAGAGGAGCCTCCTAAACGTGTCAGATCGCTGTCATTCTGACCCATCCTGCGATGTAACTGGAACTTGGATACCTGTATTCCTCTCCAGGTGCATGAAACGAATCCTTTTGCGGCATCGTGATCCCGTAGCTCCACGTGCTAAACGTAGCTACCACTGCCACAACATCTCCACTAGCCATTTGGAGGGAGGTGAAGCAATGATCTCCCTGCCAGGGATATGGAAGAGAGCCTTCAGACCCTGATCAGCCCTATCTGACTTGAGGTTCTAATGTTGATTCCTGGGCTAAAATTCAAGCATTTGCAAGAACAGCTTAGATGTCTCTCCGCAGTCATGGGATGTCTAACCTATTTTGGTATGAAGTCTCGACTTTGAAGCCAAAACGCACGGAAGATGCTATTTTTGCACTTTTATGTAAGCCGTACATACGCTTGAGGGCCCATTCGAAAACGGATGTCCCGTCCCTGCGCAATCTGGAGACAGGGCTTGCTTTTGGTAACTGATCAACCATGCTCACAGTGTTTTTCTTCCGTCCAGATTTTCAGATATGCCAGCCAAAGGAACCATGCCGCCATGTGTATTACTCTTTGGATTTGACATGCAATCTAGTTGAATGCTACCTTTTTTTTATTTTACTTAATAGGAAATCCTGTTGGCTTGATCTTTTTAAGTGATGACTGCCTATGCGGATCCTGAACTTTGGGGGAACAAGCAGGACGGTGATCCTGAACTCTGAAGGATTTAAGCAGTGGTACAACCTTAACATCGGCGATTCATCTAGATTCGTGTCACATTAACCTTGCCACTCCGTAGCTCACGGTCACTGAACGGTTTAGAATCATTCTGCACTTTGACGCTTTTGTACTCTAGTAATAATTAAGATTTTAGCATAATACTGTGCCGCCGGAGTTCGCTGAGCTTGTTGAATTTTAGGCGGCTTGTTCACTAATTTTCAAGGCGGTTGTTGTGTTCCACCACTAAAGCGACACTTAAAGTTCGTAATTGGAATTAAAAGTCGTAAAATCTTACAACAGTTAGCACATCCTGATCGTTCAGTTCGTTTTTCTGGCCAGTGACTGATTTCTGTGTTTATTGGCCAAATAACTGCGAGGTTCACAATAACCTCCGTGATCACCATTCCATTACAACATAATAATTCAACCGCTGGTGCCTTTCGGGCCCAACTTCCCAGTCCAGCGATATACCGTGCTTGACGTCTTCACGTCAAATCGTTCACCTAATTGATCCTGCGCCGCCATGAGGTTATCTCGATTTCCACATTAATCGAGCACCTTCCATGTCCAATCTGATTACAGGGGATTTGCCAGCGCGGGGAGTCGGAGAGATTGCCAGCCACTGCCGCACGTCTTTTCAGAACCAACATGGGATTCTCCTAAACATGGAATCCTGAACGTTATCTCGCACCCTTGTTTACCGTGCCTTGAGCGTGCTGCAATTGCTGACTTTGTTCAGGGGTTTTCCCCACCAAATAGAGGCTGAGCTTGAAGGAGTGGTTGGAAACAGGCAAGTGGATTAGTAACTGCTGGAAGGGGTTATCAGTGATGTTTAGCGGGTTGAGATTTGCGTTTGCCTTTGGGACTATCTTATTGTGAGCGAAAAGGATTGTTGTGTCTGTTGCCTTCGTGTGTGTGAATAGTTTCATGATTAGGTGCATGTGCTGAAAAACACTGCGGCTCGCCGATCCTGCCCCTTTTCTCTATTTGGTTTAACACAGCGACAATCATAGTCAGCCTTTCACACTGTTGAATCAAGCAAATCCAAGACAAAGCCACCGCGCTTCAAGATTTCTCGGCATCACCTGCCAATTGTTGCCGCAAAGCTTGTCGCTATTCCAAGATACGACTGCTAAGCTTTGATGGGTTCTGCGGCGTGCTTACTGACTGCCTTCGAGTTGGGGTTCAGTAGGCGGTGGCACAGGATGTGCTGTAATTGGAGCGGGACGTAAGCTTCCAGAACAAAGTGAACTCCTATCATCCCAAAATTAAATATACTTGAAACCTGAAACAACACGTAAAAGCCTGGCCTTAGAGGGTTGGGGCGAGGCGCGGATATTATTTTGGCCGAGTCCTAGATATGGTTATCGTTCCTTTGGATCTAAGATGAGGTAAGTTGGTTTGAGGCGCAGATGTGACAATCCACAGGAATGCGATTGCTCTTTTTGGACGGGCTCCGTTTGTGGGTTTGGAAATTTAGACCTAATTTGAGGGGGTTGGATGAGAACCCTGTTTCTTTCACATTATTTTACATGTGGGTTGTCGATCATTAGGCTCAACCTTCGAAATTTGAACAGCTCCACGTGCACTGATCCTTCGTCGGCTATAGTAGATTAAGGCTACAAAGCTGAATTGAGTTGGTGATGAGTGACGGCATATCTTGGGCTGTGCTTGAGGCAGGGAATTCCGGAAAGTGGTAGGTTGACGAGATTGCAGCCTGGAAGGAATAGAACTCTCTATCCTGGATGATTTGAAGTTTTGAAACAGGTAGGAAACCAAGAGGACTGTATTTCCACATAGATGAATCTGAACAACCATAATGAATTTCATATTGAAATAGGAAGTGACGACTGATGTAGATGAAGCCATGAACTTGGACATTTCATAGCTAGAGATATAGAGCATAGAATACTGACTAGGAGGGCGAAATCTGTAACACATGTAGTTTCATGACTGTATAGAATTTTTGATGAGTTGTATAAAGCAATCACAGGTACATGAAGCAGGCAGATGAAACTAATCTCATGGTATAAATTGCGCAAATATCATTTTTGCTAATGAAAAAAAACCAGTCTAGTGTATACAACGCCTGAATACCACCCGTAATGCTCCAAGAAACAAAGAGAAATACATGTATGCTTAAAAGAAATTACAAAGTTTTATACACAAGCTTCTCCGCGCTGATCTCCTTCCTTCTTAGCATACCTACCCCTTCAATCACAGCCTCTAGACCACCATTGCTCACTCTTGCAGGGTGGGTCTTGATTTTCCTCTCAGCAACAAGTTTCTCCATTGAGTTGTAAAATGGCAAAACGGACTTGAAGAGCTCTGGGTCAGCATCGCTGGTGAAGGGAGCTGGCCAGTTGCAAGGCATGCCAGTGATTCTGAATGCGACAACCCAATCGGATTTGACAACCTTTCGAGAAGCTGCAATCGCGGGAGAATATGGGTCCATGCCAACCCATCGTCCACCTGCTCGACCGATTGCTTCGTAGCAGATTTTCATGGTGGAGTCGTCCGTAATACAATCAATACAGTAAGCAAGACCGTTTTTAGTGTATTTCTTGATGTCGGCCGCGCAAGTTGGAGAGCGGTAATCGAAAGCTTCCTCAGCGCCGTAAGACTTAACGAAGTCAAAGTTTTTGGGGGAGCATGTTGTGATCGGCCTGAGCCCGCAGCGTTTGAGGACTTGGATTGCCATAGTGCCGACTGAAGTGCTTCCGCCATATACCAGAACGGGGAAGGACTTCTCGGCTGGTGTGTCAATCAAAGACATAGGAATTTTCATTGACCAGAAAAGTGCGAGTACAGTAGTGTTGATGGCAGTTGGTAGTGTTGCCGCATCCTCATAGGACATGTCCTCTGGAATTCTGAGAGCCATGTCACCTGGAAGAGCTGTGTATTCGCAGAATGCTCCACCAGATGGTCGCACAGGATCCATGCCACAAGCACTTCCACAAACCCGATCACCAATTTGCCATTTCTTAGTGACCTCAGATCCAATAGCCATAACTGTTCCCGCGCAGTCAAAACCCCATATTGCGCCAGGTGTGACGAAATCTCCGCTCAATTTAGTGTCAACCGGGTTGAGTGCGACAGCGTGAACTTTGACAATGATTGCATTTGGCTCAAGAGGAATCACAGGCTGCTCATGAACCAGTGTAAAGCTCTTGTCTTGGCCTGCAACCAAGGCCTTTTGAGTTTTAGGAATGGTAGACTCAATTGGTGCCATATTGAAATAAATGTAAAGGATGTATGTGCTTGATGGTTTGAATGATGAAGAAAATGGAGCAACAAAAGATTGATTAGATACTTGTTGTGTTTTTGAGTATTCCGTGGATGTATACGGCAGCAGGATTGTGATTGATAATTAAGATATCTCTAAGACCATACTTATGGGTGTGCAACATCTTGGTTGTTTGCTCGACGCAGATCAGACTGACATGCCGTAAAGCACGTGAAGGAATCAGATAATTGGGATGAAAATGGGGCTGAAATCAAGCTCATTTCCAAGAGGCTGAGACTTCGGGAAGGATTCTGTAGAAATGCTGACTTCTTGACTTGAGAATGACAAGGCTTAGACATTAAGCGCCCGACCTCCCTTTTACATACAGAAGTGTGGGGGAAAGGCTTAGACGTGAAGCCTGTAAAGCTTGAGTTGGGACGAATTGAGATCTAATCTTGGGGTGTGGAGCACAACGCTAGATCTTTGTCTAGCGAGCCATACAATAAACGTACAGACTAGGTTTTGTAATCCTTCGCTCGAACAGCAAATCACAGGCAACCGCCGCACCTACGCCACATAATCCTACTAGGTTTAGGTCTTTTAGCTTGTTTCGTAGTGGGCCCTGTATTTCCCTGGAGCTCTGAGCGGTCAGCTCTAACTTCTTTCACTCAACAACCTCAAAAAATGTCAGACTGGTCAGACCCAGGTGCACCGACAGAGGAATGCGCAGCCATCCAATCATGGATTTCTCTATTTTCGATCCTGCAATGGTATCTAGTGTACCCGCAGGAGGCTGCGAAAGAGTGCTAACCGGAATTTGCCAATCCTCCTGGACTATCATGAAGCATCCATATGGATGAGAAAGAATATAATGGGGACAAGATCCCATCAGAATCTTCATTCAAACCATTCATCTCATCTCATCAACAGCAACAACAACAGCAACTCAGCAATCAATAACACCTCATCTCTCATCTCCATCTACTTTACTCTTGATACCCATCACTCAACACTGATCTATTCATTCATCTCTTTTGATACCCAAGTCTCTGCCGAATCATTTGATACCCATCCAAAAGATCATCATCCTCAACCAAGAGTCCAACCAGACATCCCCAACTTTCAAAATCATCGAAACTGTTTAGAAATTTACACTTATCGATATCAACATAATCACCGTGACAAGTGATTAATTATCCGAACTCAACAACTCATTGACTATACAACACACTTATACATCACCACATCACTACATTAACAAGTCATAATGTCTGGATACAAGAACGAACCAATTGCTGTTGTTGGCAGCTCCTGCCGATTTGCTGGCCCTGCCACCTCTCCCTCTAAACTTTGGGAACTGCTCAAAGAACCCCGCGATGTCCTGACTAAGATCGATCGCTTTGATGCAGACCACTTCTACCATGCTGATGGCCATCACCACGGTACAACAAACGTGGTTGACGCCTACATGATGGCTGAGGACCCAAAGGCGTTCGACGCACAATTCTTCAACATCCAAGCTGGTGAGGCCGAATCTATCGACCCTCAGCAGCGTCTCCTCCTCGAGACCATCTACGAGGGCATTGAGTCTGCTGGCCTTACACTCGAGGGGATGCAAGGCTCGCAGACTTCAGTGTACATTGGAGTCATGTGCGAAGATTATGCTGGTATTGCTTTCCATGACAATGAAGCAATTCCCAAATATGTAGGTGGTCCCAGCCGAATATGATTGGGTATTTGACTAATGGAATTTATAGGCAAGCACAGGTACTGCTCGAAGTATCCAAGCTAACAGAATCTCCTACTTCTTCAATTGGTGTGGTCCTTCTATGACCATAGACACTGCCTGCTCTTCATCTCTTGTCGCTGTTCATCAAGCAGTCCAATCACTAAGAGCCGGAGAATCGAGTGTTGCGGTAGCCGCTGGAACAAATCTGATCCTCGGACCAAGAAACTTCATCGCCGAAAGTACCTTGAACATGTTGTCCGCTACAGGTCGCTCATACATGTGGGATGCTCGTGCAAACGGATACGCTCGCGGTGAAGGTATCGCGTCAGTCATTCTAAAGACCTTGAGCCAAGCTATCGCAGATGGTGACTCTATAGAGTGTATCATTCGTGAGACTGGTGTCAACCAGGATGGTCGTACCCCAGGTATCACCATGCCCAGCTCGACCGCGCAAGCTGCCTTGATCAAGTCTACTTATGCCAAGGCTGGCCTCGATCTCAAGAAGAAGGCAGACCGATGCCAGTACTTTGAGGCCCACGGCACTGGAACTAAGGCCGGTGATCCACAAGAAGCTGGTGCCATTTACAATGCCTTCTTCGCCGAGACTGGCATTACAGACCCTGAGGATATTCTCCATGTTGGCTCCATCAAAACCATCATAGGACATACCGAAGGTACTGCTGGTATTGCTGGTCTCTTGAAGGCTTCATTGGCGATTCGGAATGGTACGATCCCACCGAATATGCTTTTTGAGACTCTCAACCCCGACTTGGAGAAATACTGGGACCATCTCAAGGTTCCTACTCAAGCTCTCCCATGGCCAGAACTTCCCGAAGGCACACCACGAAGAGCCAGTGTAAACAGCTTCGGTTTTGGTGGAACTAATGCGCACGCTATTATTGAAGGATACGAGCCTGCGAACGAGCTTACCGTTCAACCACGTACTGCCAATCAGAAGGTCGCTATCCCTTTCACATTCTCAGCACCATCGGAGAAGGCTCTTGGAACGCAAATGCGAGCCTTGATCTCATTCCTCGGTGATAACAAGGATATCGACTTAGCGAGAATGGCATGGACTATGTCTCAGCGATCGAACTTCACGATCCGAACTGCTCTTTCTGCACTCTCCACCGAATCGCTTGTGGAGAAACTCGAGGCTAAACTCGAGGCCAAGAAGTCTAACAACACTCCAGTTGGCGTTCGTGCAGCTAAGGACAGCCGCGCCATTCTCGGTGTTTTTACTGGCCAAGGCGCTCAATGGGCTGCTATGGCTCGTGAGCTGATCCTCGCTTCTTCATTTGTCGAGAAGATTGTCGACGACCTTGAGCAGTCACTTGCTGAGCTTCCAGAATCCGATCGCCCCACGTGGTCACTCAAGAAGGAGATGTTGGCCCAGGGCAAAGAATCTCGCATTAGTGAAGGCCTACTCTCACAGCCACTTTGCACCGCTGTTCAGGTCATTCTTGTAAACCTTCTCCATGTAGCTGGCGTTTCTTTCGAATCTGTTGTTGGCCATTCCAGTGGTGAAATTGGTGCTGCTTATGCTGCTGGTTTCTTAACGGCTCGTGATGCTATCCGAATTGCCTACTACAGAGGATTCTACGCCAAACTTGCTAAGGGTGCCAATGGTGAGAAGGGTTCTATGCTTGCAGCCGGTACATCCATGGATGATGCCAATGAGCTCTGCAGCCTGCCTGCATTTGAGGGTAAGATGCAAGTTGCTGCTAGCAACTCGTCTTCTAGTGTCACACTCTCAGGTGACGAGGATGCTATTGTCGAGGCCCTCGAGATTCTCAAGGATGAAGGCAAATTCGCTAGACAGCTTAAGGTTGACACCGCCTACCACTCGCATCACATGGAGCCTTGCTCTGAACACTACCTCAGATCTCTCGAAGAGTGCAAGATTCAGATCTTGACTCCACCAGAAAACGCCCCAATCTGGTACTCTTCGGTTCACGGAGGAGAGCCCATGGCTGAGGACAGCGAAGGCTTGACTGGCAGCTACTGGATGAAGAACATGCTTCAGCCTGTGCTCTTCTCTCAGGCATTAACTGCTGCCCTTGATGAGGCTGGAGCACCAGCAATTGCTTTGGAAGTTGGTCCTCATCCAGCTCTAAAAGGCCCCGCCACATCCACAATTGAGGAGGTCCTTGGCACTAGTGTTCCATATGGTGGCACACTTGCACGAGGTGGCAATGATGTTGAAGCGCTTGCTGATGGACTGGGCTTTATCTGGACATTTTTGGGCCCTGCTATTCCAAGCTTTTCCGCTTTCATGGATCTCTTTGGCGCGACCGAGAAGTATCTCCTCAAGGATCTCCCGCAGTATGCCTGGGACCACGACCGCACCTATTGGTACGAGTCTCGTATGTCTCGATGCCACCGTACTGCTCGCCCACAAGCCATGCACGAGCTTCTCGGTATTCGTATGGATGACGAAGGTGAGGGAGAGCTCAGATGGCACAACTTCCTCAAGCCAGCTGAGATCCCATGGCTCCGGGGGCACACCATCCAGGGCCAGATCCTTTTCCCAGCCGCAGGTTTTGTGGCTCTGGCTGTCGAGGCATCGAAGACGCTCGCTACAGCTGATCGAGTCGCTTTGATTGAGCTACAGGATTTTAGCATCCACAATGCTTTGACATTCCCGGACGAAGTTAATGGTGCAGAAATTATCTTCTCTCTTCAGAGCATCACAAAATCCGAGGATCTAATCACTGCAAACTTCAACTGCGATGCTTGCACGAACAGAGATACCGGTAGTCTGACATCTATGTCTACTGGAAAATTGGTCCTGCGTCTGGGAGAGCCATCTCTGACTGCTCTTCAAAGTAGGCCAATGCCAGAGTACCAGCTCCGAAAAGTCAACATCGAGAACCAATATGCTAGTTTCTCTGAGCTTGGATACAATTACAATGGACTTTTCAAGGCCATCACCTCCCTGAACAGAACCACCGATCTCGCCAAGGGCAAGATCCTTGTCCCCGCTGATGAAGAGCCCCTTGTCGGAGCAGAGCCGTTTACTGTTCACCCTGCAGTCCTTGATGTTGGCTTCCAGGTCACTCTGTGCGCAATTGGAGCTCCAGGTGACAGCCGCCTCTGGACACTCCACGTTCCAACTATCATCAACAAGATCAAGATCAACCCAATGGTTGCTCCAGCTGCCGGAGGTCGCGGATCAGAGCTTCCAGCTAACTCTATGCTCGCTAAGCAAGCAGAAGACATTCACGGGTTTACTGGAGATCTCTCGATCTACGATGAGAGCGGAGAGCACTGCTTCATTCAATGCGAAGGTGTTCGTGTTGAGGCACTGGCACGACCAACCAAGGCTAGCGACCGCCATCTCTTTGGTGAGTCGACCTGGTCAGTGGCTGAGCCTGACACTTCACTCTGCTTCAAGGAGACCATCGAGACCGAGGCCGAACGTGAGCTTGGCGTTCTCATTGAGCGTGCTTGCTTCTTCTACCTTAAGAGAGTCTATCAATCAATTACACCTGAGGAGCGCGAAAAGTGTGATGAACACCAAAGTGCTGTCGTGAACTGGGCCGAGCACCTCGTATCTCTCACATCTAAGGGTGAACATCCTCATTTGAAACAGGAATGGATGGCCGACACCAACGAATCCCTCAAGCCACTACTTTTGGAGGCTGCGAAGAGCTACGAGGATATGCACAAGGTCATCTTCACTGGCGAGACTCTTCTTCCTTTCGTCCGTGGTGAGGCTAGCATGCTCGAAGAGTTCAAGAACCATGGATTGCTGGATTGGTTCTACAAGGCATCTGCTGGTATTGCTCAGTATAACGCCGCCCTAGGTGCTGTTGTCAAGCAAATGGCTCAACGGTACCCATACATGAATATCCTCGAGATCGGAGCTGGAACGGGAAGTGCCACAGAGGCAGTTGTCAAGGAGATTGGTCAGAGCTACTCCTCTTACACCTATACTGATATTTCTGCTGGCTTCTTCCAAGAAGCTCAAGCCCTTTTCAAGGAGCATGGCAATGGGTTTGTGTACAAAGTTCTTGACGCTGAGAAGGATGTTGTTGAACAAGGCTTTGCCGAGGGTGGCTACGATTGCATCGTTGCCAGCAACGTTCTCCATGCTACCAAATTCCTTGACCAAACACTCGCCAATGCTCGCAGATTGTTGAAGCCTGGTGGATACTTGATCCTCCTTGAAATCACTCAAGTTGACTGGCTCCGTACTGGGTTCTTCTTCGCTGGTATTCCTGGCTGGTGGGCAGGTGCTGAGGATGGACGTCCATATACTCCTCTTGTAACCGAGAGCACTTGGGACGCTGTCTTCAGACGTACTGGCTTCTCTGGCATCGATACCGCAACACCCACCCCTAAGTCCTTTATGGCACCATACTCTGTCATGGTCACTCAAGCGGTTGACAACCAGATCAACTTGATCAGACAACCCTTGGCCGCAGCCGAGGAGAAGCCTGCTATTGAGAAGTTGCTAATCGTCGGTGGACAGACTGGAACTACAAAGTCGTTGATCGAGGAAGTGAAGAGTATTGTTGCACCATTCTGCGACGCAGTCTCTGTTGTCGAAAAGCTCGAGGACGTCAATGAGAATACCTTCTCTGCTAAGCACACAGTTCTTTCTTTGACTGAGCTCGACCAAGCCGTCTTTGAAAATCTCACCGAGGAGAAATTCAAGGCATTGCAATTCATGATGGATCAAGCCAAGAACGTTCTCTGGGTTGTCCAGGGATCTCAGGGTCAAAACCCATACTCTCGAATGATGATGGCTGTCGGTCGTTGCTTGGCTGGTGAGCGACGAGATGCTCTGTATATGCAAACCATCGACTCGGACATCGACGAGCTTCCAAGCGCTAAGCTCCTCACCGAAACTTTGCTGCGGCTCCACATCTCCGAGCAATGGAAGAATGCCTCCTACGAGCCACTCTGGACTTTGGAGCGTGAGTTGTACCTTTCCAAGGGCACTCTCCAGATCGAACGTTTTGCTCCCAGCTCCACTCTAGACAATCGTTACAACTCTGACAGACGTGAGATTAAGAATGAACTTCCCGTCGGCTCTACGATTGTTGAACTTGCCAAAGCTGGCTCAGCATACCAACTCAAGGAGCAATTCGAGATGCAGCTTCAGAAGGAGGCAAACAAGAGTGCCGGCCTCATAACTCTCAAGGTCAGACGCTCAGTTCTCACTGCCATCAAAATCAAGTCAGTCGGTTCCCTCTACCTGGTTTCAGCTGAAGTGGTTGGCACTGGTAAGAAGGTCCTTGCATTCTGCGAGTCATTGCGATCATTGATCTCGGTTCCACAAACCTGGACTGTTGACTGCGATATTTCGGACAAGGACGAGAGCAGTCTCCTGTTCGCGGCTGCTCATATCTTCGCCGCCGTCGCAATTCTTGGCAAGGCAACTTCCTCTAGCTCTTTCCTTGTTCACGAGGCCTCACCAATGCTTGCACAGACATTAGCTACTGCAGCAGCCGAGAAGAAGGTTCCCATCGCCTTTACCTCGGCCAAGTCAACAGATGCCATTTTCCAACGCATCCACCCATCTACTGCACAAGCTTTAATTGCTTCTTACATCCCAAAGAACATTTCGGTCTTTGTCGATCTCTCAGGCCCATCGACCGATGGTATTGCGACCTCAATTGAGCAAGAGCTCCCTGCCCGTTGCAAGGTTCGAGATGCGGCCACATTCTTCAGCCTCGAAGGCTTTACCCAACCGGCAGCTTCTGACCTTGCTGCTACGGAGCCCCTCCGACAGATTCTTGCACGCTCTAGCAAAGAGTTTTCCTCATTCGGCGAGGTCACCAGCATTGCTTTGAAGGACCTGGCAGATGCACCAACTGAGCACGGTAGCCTCCAAGTTGTCGACTGGATTGCCACTTCTACAGTTCCAGTATCTGCATCCCTTGTCAACAAACAACTCAAATTCCGATCAGATGCCACTTATTGGATGATTGGTTCTACTGGTGACCTTGGTCTCTCCACCTGCCAATGGATGATCAACCGTGGTGCACGATTCTTTGTGCTCACCAGCAGAAACCCTAAGGTTGACCCGAAGTGGTTGGAGGCCATGGAGGCCAAGGGTGCTACTATCAAACTGATGTCCATGTAAGTATTTCCACCCTCACTCCTTTCACATATACTAATTATTACCAGGGATGTTACCAACAGAGAATCTATGAGATCAGTCCACGAAACCATCTGCAAGACTCTTCCACCCATTGCTGGTGTTACCAACGCCGCCATGGTGCTCAAGGATAGCTTGCTTGCAAACATGGATTACGAAACCTTCGCCATGACCCTCAAGCCGAAGGTCGATGGTACCAAGTACTTGGATGAACTCTTCCCGGAGAACACCCTTGACTTCTTCATCGTGTACTCATCCCTTGCCTACGTCGCCGGTAACCTCGGACAATCACCATACGCCGCAGCAAATGGTTTCATGGTTGCGCTTGCTGAGCAACGTCGTAAGCGCGGTCTCGCCGGATCGGTCATGTCTTTCGGTGCCATTTCTGGTGTCGGCTATGTTGAGCGCAGGGCAGCAGACATTAATCTGTCTGCCAAGATGAGCTCTCTTGGGTACGCTCCCATCTCAGAATGGGATTACCATCAGTTCTTCGCTGAAGCTGTCCTCGCCTCTCCTTGCGACTCCGGCCGTAACTTTGAGATCAGTAACGGCTGCAAAGTCTTCGATGCTATCAAGGAGCCAAACTTGCCATACTGGCTTGATCTCCCCAAGTTCGCATATTACAAGGAGTACAAGGCCAATACTCTCGCTGAGGCTGGTGACAAACGCCAGGTCTCGGTGCGGGTCCAGCTTAAGGAGACTAAGTCCGAGGATGACATCAAGAAGGTTCTCACTGATCGATTCATCTCCGGTCTTTGCCGCATGCTTCACATGGCTCCAGAAGACAACATCATCACACCTGAATCCGGTCTTGTCGAACTTGGCATCGACTCTCTAGTCGCTGTTGATATCCGATCTTGGTTCCAGAGTGAGATGGACTTGGATATGCCGGTTCTCAAGATTCTCTCTGGTGCGAGCATTGAGAACATGGTCGAGGATGCTTTCAGCAGATTATCTCCTGACTTAACTCCAAATGTCAAGAGGGAAGTGGTTGCACAGGAGGGTGCTAAGCCTGAGGGATCCACAAGTGGCGACTCTGCTGCTACTGTCTCGACTGAAGGACCTGTGGAAAGTGAAGGTAGTGATGTTGGAGGATCATAAAAAGTTAAATTTTGGATTATTCCTGTTTATAGATTTCCTTTGTCATCTTGTCCATACTTTGGCTTTATCTTATACTTTAGCGAGCGGGTTTGATTTTTGGGATTGTCGTGTTCAATTAGCGTTTCCTTGATCAGTATATAGACTTTGAATCAAGCATTTCAAATACACTTTTATCTACGTCCACCTCGTGATCTCTTCTCATTTTATGGATTTGAATGTCACTTCTACCCCTGAGTAGGAGGCTTCACTTAAAACGCATCAAGCCATTACGCTCCTATAACCTGTTAGATCTAAAACCCCTCCTTACACCTTACGAGATATATTAGCTTTATTTTTATTTTATTTTATTATAGCCCGTTCCAATGACGATTATACTCTGTTCTTTAGTTTGCAAATCCTTTGCATATGATATGAGCCAAAGCTCCCATCCCCAAATTTGTATGAAAGCAATATTTAATCGTCACTGAAAATCATTTATATAGCTTTTTCTTGTAAACTCATTGTGTCAATCTTTCCGTTATCAATGAGGGATTACTGAGCTTCCCTAGGTACAGATATGGTCATGTCACATGCCATATATGACTTCTTGAATGATTCAAAGATTAAACAAACAAGCATCAAGTGATTTCCTTGGAATGATTCGAATACTTATTTCACTATCTGGCTTGCTCGCGCCTTCGTTTTCTTTATCGGGGCAGGATCAGTCACGGTCCACCTTGAAAAATTAGATAAGAAAGCATTGGTGTTTGACCATTTCACCACTCACGAAGCAGGGAGCTCTCAGCATTAGAGGCGTATGTAAGACATGTAGCGAGTGTGAATTTTTATCACTTCTTTCTCTTGTAATGGTAGAATCAACGAAAACGTAGAAGTGTTTCCACTCAAAGAACGTCACGGGTTTACGCATCACGTGGATAGTAGTGAATCACTTCAACATACTTGCACATTGCATTGTAGGCAGCAGAAGGCACTACATGTATTCAAATAAGAAAATAAATCTCAACTTTTCTGGTTTTGAAGATAAGCTGCAGCCTGCGTCAGGAAATCGCCGACCTAGATTTATATGAGCATCAGGCCTTTAATATTCTTCAAATAGCGTTCTGGGACTGACCTTGTGGAAACATGTCGTATTTGTCTTCGCATCACGTACTGATTCTCCGATAGTGTAATCATAAGGTTGTTGACTGAATTTGTCCTTTCCTGGGATTTTTAACGAATTGATAGTGTCTTGCTCTGTCTTTGGAAGCGTAACGACATATGCTAGGAATTCCTCAACCGCATCTCGACAATTCCTAGCATCTAGGCTTTGGTCAGCCAACATGATTTCCCCCAATTGAGCAACTCGCTTAATTGTCCGGGACCGAATCCCTTTTCTCAACTCTGATTGTGCTACTTGGATTGGTTTCAGTCTTTGACCAGATGGATGTGCCAAGATCTTCCGGATATCAGACTCTGAGAACATCTGCCTGCTCAAAGGATTGCGCATTACAGCATTGTTCGACTCTAAGGCTTGGGCTAACTCATCCATATCCCACGCATAGTTGTCCTCACTCATGAAAAAGTTCTCCTTTGGAATATTTTCGATTGGGTCACCAATCATGGTTTCGGTATTCATGTACTTTTTATGTAGGTGTTCCCTTTCAACCAGAGTTAGAGCTGTAGCTGGCAAATCGTGCAATGACTCTGGTATCATAGCCTCCATGAGCACTTTTCTTTTCACAAGCCTTTCCCGTATAGAGTCAGAATCTAACGGTGGATTCTGGTTTGTAGCCCACGTGATCATAGTCTCGAAATCCTCGACAATCGCTTGTTGAGCTTTTGGAGGCTGGTAATCCATAACTACACGTATAAACTCACGTACTGAAACAGGATGGGTCATTGAAATGACAGTATTGACTCGGCCTTCACTGATGTTATGAAGGTCAGAAATAGTCTGTTCAGTATCTGTCACGTGACCAACAAATGACTGCATTGCACCAATTTCCTCACGAAGTAGCTTGGCCTCTTTCTTCAAAGTTGCATACCCTTCCTCGAGCTCTTTCTCAACACTAGTCCATGACCTGTCAGGTAGTGGAAGCTTTTGGATTGGTTCGTTCCGTTGCAGCGAGCCTCGTTCTGACCCTGAGTTTCCATTCTTTTGTGTATATCGCTTAGCGGCTTTATTTGTCGAATCGATAAGCAAGATTTCAGACACAATTCCGCGCACCATGACTTTCAGAGAGTGTCAGCCGCCATAGGTATTCTTTGGATCAGAAGGCGTCGTGGGGGCATGTCAGGAAATGTCAGGAGTGTCTACCTTCATCGCCCCGATCGGCCCACACTTCAAGCAATATTTCCAACACGTGAATATTCTTCGGCTCTCTATCCAACGAGGCGTACAAATCGGTGAGTAAATCGTGCTCGATCACGCTGTTTGAAACAGTCGAAAACCATTGTCTTGCTTTCCTTTTCTGCATGGTGGCGTAAATAAGAGCCTGCAATTATACGATTGTTTTCTGAAGTAACTAGAGCATATTTGTATAATACCTAACCAGAGGCTTGGAAAGATATATACGAGCACTGGAGAACTCCGCGTCACTTTATGCATGCAAGAGTTCGCTGTCAACATCTCCTGTCTCAGACAAAAGCGAGGCTTGCATTGCAGGGGCTAGAATACTACTGTGGCCTCGTGCATGTCTTCAGAAAGCCTTGTCTACCCGTAATTCCATAGAAAGAGAAACCAGCAAGATAGCAGAGCCTCGACTTGTTCCAAGCGCTGAGCAAGCTCTCCCACATTTTGTAGAATAGCAAGGCTAGCGTTGAGTTTCCATGATGTTCAGGTCAAGAGATGCGCCGGTTCACATCACGCCTCAAAGCACCAATTAAGGGGGCATGGTCATCAGCGAGTGTCCAAAGAACTCGAAATCTAGAGGTACAAAAAACTGGAGAAACACAGGCTTCGGAGAGAGTGGAAGAATGTTCAACAACAGAGATCGTGTGTCGGAGACAGTGGCGTTCTGATGTCAACTGCTCTCAAGATGTGTTGAAATATCTGGTAACGGGCTATCCCCCTCTGGAGTCGCTCCAACTTGCGTTACTCGACAGCGCTACTGCTGGATATCTGTCGCGGAGAGGTCAAAATTACGGTTTACAGGACAGAGCGCTGGAAGGGTTAATAAATGATTGTGGAGATGAGTTCATTCCGAGGGACATGGCCATAGTTGCCTGTATTTCTTCACTCTCCACTCATGCAGCAAGAACGCACATTTTATCCCTAATGGTATTCAATCCGGAAAGATACCTACGATGTATTCTTCTTGTCGGTCGAATCGAGCCTCGCATTACCTACAACGAAGAGCTGCAAATTGCATCCTTTCTACTACAATTATTGTCGGGTGGGGTGGAAGCGCTTCAATCATTCAAAGGCCTCTGTGAAACCCTCGCACTCGGTATAGTTTGCTCTCTGGTTCCCCTATCCTGGATTCACGAAGCGTTGGCAAAATCTAATACTCCCACACTTCTTCAAACGCAGCTGGACTCCCTTCTAATTCAAAAAAGATACAAGAGCGCATTCGCACAAATATCTTGGCTACAAAGAATCCCAGATCTTCTAGAAAAGCTCGAGTTGGTCAAGCTATTAGATCTTTGTTTCCCGCCTTGGTCCTCCATGTTATCATGGAAACCCAATCCAGATCGGATCAACCAATGGGAGAGTGGGATATTTACACAAACGCAAAAACTCAAACTATCAAACCTGATTCAATTGGATGGTCCGGATACTTCTGGACGTCAAAAAAACACCTTGAAACTATCGGAGCCGAAATGTTATCAACATGTACAAGTTCTACCGGAAACTACTGAGAACTTAGAGCTGCTTCTCAATGCCCTATCCAGAGCCGAAACGATTGGGCAAGAAACAGTGGATGTATTTATTCATATCTGTATTGACAAGGTGGCAAATGTTATCTCACTATCGCATATGAATGAAATCCTCAGCATAGGTGATGATTCATACTGCAAAGTTTTCCGCATACTACTTCGTCTGCAAAGCCCTGATGCTGGTTTATGGGAGCGAATGAATCATTTAACGAAAGCAATACCAATTCTGGACAATGAAAGATTTTGGCAAGATACTCACTTCAATAAGGATCACTTTGTCGATATTCTGACAGATACGTTGACAGCCTGTCAGGCTGAATTTGTTGTCCAGCTGGAGAAATATAGTTGTGAAAGGAAGGGGCTAAGGATACAAGAACTGGGACATGCAATAGTTCAGGCACCCTGGATTCATCCACTACTCTCTCGGGAACTTCTTTCTCAAGTGAAGAAATTTCCCGAAGTGAACATACTTCGAGCAATAACCAATCAACTTCAAGACCAATCAGATACGTCAAGTATGACGGTGAGACGCTTTAAGTCATATCTCAAGTACTCGATTGGTGGGGAAATGGCAAGTGACGACACGGAGTCCATCGCCTTGCCTGAAATTCAGGATGAAGTTCGTTTTTGGCAACGAGCACCTGACAGTGCGAGAAAGGATCTTGCAAGATTGCTTGGAAAAATTGAAAAGCTAGAGTATCCGCTTTATATATCATGTCTTCAAGCAATGCTTAATGAGGATAAATTGATTATCCAAGAGCTTAATATTGTGTTGCAAGCACGGGGTGAAGAATTGTGTCTGAATTTTGCAGGAACTCTCACTCGTCGCCGTAGACTCAATCAGCTGCGAAATGAGTGTTGGATCTTGCTCCTCATAACAATGCTGGATTTACAAGGGCCTAAATTTCTTCAAACAATGGCTATAAGTAGGCCACTAAATCAGTGTTTGGAACTGGTTGACATCCTTACACGCCTGGTTGGCCCTCTTCAATCATCATTGTCATTAAATAGTGGCCTATCAAATCGAGATCGAATTCAGCAGTGGGACCAATTAATGACGAATCTAATCAAATCTATCCAATTCTTGCTTCGAGGAGCGAATGGAGAAAGCATTTCTGCAATCTGGCAGGGAGAGCAACAGATCAATCTTTCAGATTTAACTCGACAATGGAAGCGGATAACACCTCATGATCGCCAGATTATCTCATTGATTTCCAACACTGGCGACAACATTACACTCGTATGCGAATGCATTCGATCTGTAAGACAAAATACCACTTTAGGTCTTTCAATATGCGAGCGGATACTGGGTCGGGCAAGCGGAATAAAGAAATGGCCTTTGGATCAAATTGCAATTATAACTGAAGGTTGGCTTCGAAGCAGGATCTTAAGTGCCACAGATGAAGCAAGCTTGAGATTGATCCAACAGCTCCTCAAGCTGCCTTCAAGAACCCAACTCCGTTCAGCAAACCTTCAATTTACCACCAGGCATCTGGAAGAAAACTACCATGCCCTTCTGAAGCAAGCCAGAGATTTGGAGTTTCTTCGGTTTCGTTTCCGTCGCCATTACCCTCGTGAAATGTCCTCTTTATCTCAGATGCTTGGTCTCAAGGACACCTCTATCAGTAGATGGGATATTGGGAACATTCCTAGTGAGCTTTACAGTGATATAGAGATGGTTGAATCTGACACATATGAGATGTCTTTCGCTCTTACTGGGCTTAGCAACCTCCAGCGCTGGGCGCGTGGAATTGCGAAAAATCATCGAGTACTAATCATTCGTATCATGCTGAAGCACAACGATCCCGGATTCTGCATTCACTTCTTGAACGATGATAGAGGCGAAAAAACACACGATTACTGGAAACCGCTACAATATTCAGACCCAAATGAGGGTACTTGCACCACGAAATACAACCTTTTCACCTATTACTTAGCTAGGAACTTACATTTAATTTTACAAAATGGCAACCTATCCCTTGGGAAAATCCACTCAATCGTTCAGAAGTTAATTAACACTGCCCCATCGACTTGCCTTATGTGCGCTGGAAATATGCAGACACGTCTATGGAAACCATCAACATGCTCAAAGAGATGTACCATTCAACTTAGGGAATCTCCTTTGGGAGTTCGGCTTCATAATCTACTTATTGAACCGGCTGCAATAGACCTAATGTTGACAAGCATCTATGCCGCTGCTTCTGAACACAAAGACCTTTTGCTGGGCTGTCCGGTTGAAAGAAGTCGGCTAATCGCCGTGATCGACTCATTTCCACCTCTGGAAATGCTTCAATTCTCCGACAATCTTCAAAGGACGATTTGGGGAAGAGATGGCATGGGCTCTGAGCGAGAAAAATTACTCTCCTGGCTCTGTCTCACATTCAGAGGGATCATCATAAAGGCACCAGATGAATTTCGCGTTCCTAGTATGCCCAAAACACAACAGTTTGTAATGCTCAATACGGATCACGAGCAAGAAATCAATTTTAAGGCATGTCTTGGCTCTAATACTACAGGCGTAGTATTCCACGGTACTCTAATGTCGCATCTATTCAAAATTCTCGTCGAAGGTCTTAAGGTTATGTATGGCGCCGATATATTACATGGTGCAGCGTCAGGTAATGGAATTTACTGTGGAAATGATCCGTCTACCTCCCTTGGTTATGCAGGCAGCACTGGTAAAAGTTGGCGCAATAGTAAGATGGGAAATATGAGGGTTATGTTGGGTTGTGAGCTTGCTGGATACACACCCACCAACAGGGCACATGTCGTTGACAACGAAAATAGAGTTCTCATTAGATACGTCTTCTTACTGCCGCCAGACTTTCAAGCACCAGAAAAGCGCCATGTGGAACCAAAGATGATGGCCGCTTATGCGCAAATGAGGTCTGGGGTAGCGATGTAGTCTTCAATAATGACAAGAAACAACTGATTTCGTACTTATCATGATATCCCTCTTTAATACACCCTAAATTTCACGGGGTTAGTTTTCAATTTTCAGCACTCCTTTTTAAAAAATTTATGATTTGGCTCTATCCCTTTATAGTTTTCATTTCCCTTCTACTCTAAGGTTGAAAATCTGTAGATCGGCTTCCAATCCTTGTAGTATTCTCTCATCTTCGAAATTTCCTCTTTCTTGGCCTCAAAAGCCCCCAGTGGATCTGCTGAGTCGTCAGGGGCTCCCAACTCCTTTTCTAGGGTACACAGTAGCTCTGAAATTGGAGGGCTTGAACTATTCCTATCCTCGATCCTTCCCAACAATTTCTCCATTACCCAATCTCGGACCTCTACTCTTGCATTCTCTTGCGCCTGGCTCCTCTCTAGATTGTTCACGTTTCTTGCATCCTCAAGGGGGTCAGAACTACCCTTGAATGGAATTGCAAAAATTACGGAGACAACAAAAACACTACTGAACAAGCCATATGTTGTATTTCTTGCGTCTAAAATTTCAGGGAGGTTGGTAGGAGAGCGATCAAGCTGCCCGACGATGATAATTTCGCAGAATGATCGAATAATCAAACAAGTGAGGGCGACCAAGAACGCAACAGCAGACTAGATACAAACGTTAGTAATTTTATAGTCTGGACTAGGAATGTTAGTAAATATGAGCCTACTTCTCCGTAAATTTGGTTCTTCCAATTAAAATCACATTTATTAAGAAAGGCTAAGGGAATAGGCCCTAGTACGGCCAAAAAATACAATGTTGCAAAAATAACCTCGAATGCACTGCGAACCCGGGCGATCCTATCAATGACAGATAGGTCCGAGAATGAGAGCCACGCGAAAGCCAGTGAGTGAAGTAAGCAGACGTGCAACAATCCAAAAATCCACAGAGGGAGTATTCCCGATATCATTGCCTGCCAATGCCATTCTGGGGGCTCGATTGCTGTATAACGGTAGTGAAGGTGGAACATGCCCCAGATGGTGTAGATATCCGCGGCGACGCGAATAGATGTGAACAAGTTGGTGACCATAATGTAGCCATAGGTCTGAGGCACATGTGCGTATCTGAATATGACATCTAAAAAGTGAAGAAAATAATAACTTGACACCCCAAGGTTACTCCAGGTCTAATAACTTGGAAAGGAGTTTTGGGAGGGTGCGAACTAGCATACATTGAAAGAAGAACCAATCCGGTCTGCAAAAGCTTCCCAGCTTTCCAATATTTTGATCTATAAATAATAGAGTAAGTTGTCGAGATAACAATCACTAGCATCCATAATAATTCTCCGACTAGGTATCTAGCGGGGAGGCGTGAAGATGTAGCCGGGACATTCCAGAGTCCTCTCATTGTGTTCGGTCGTTGCTATGTGGAGCTCTACCTCGAGATCAATATATTTTATTTTTAGACTTAATAAAATAGACATGAGTTGCGTCTATAAACAAGGAGGGAATGCGAAAACTCAGTTGAGCTTGAGGTGCAAGTATGCAAGTTCGGCCTGCCACAATTCTCAGCCTCGCCCTAATATATGCCCACCTATGGATAGTCCGTCTAGAGCGATGAACCGTGTAACAGACTATCGGACCATCTTTGATATTGGCTTTATCAAGTGAGTCCTGCAGAATTGTTTCTTTGAGGCTTTTGAAACACTGCACGCACATCACTGCATTCAGTGGAACAGTGGAGGCTGAGCAATTCTCGGCAAGATTGAAGAGTGGGCTTTGAGACCATGGCCTAGAATCGCTCCACCTCTCAGGGCATTATGTTATGTTATTGACGTGTCATAAAATATATGTGGGTGAGTGGGAGGTTCAGCAGCAGGTTCAATGGCGTCAAGACAGACGAGAGGTTCAGTGGAACGAGGCAGACCCGTCCATTTTCGCCGCCTTTAGTGAGCGTGATGTTATCCCCTTGAATTTTTCAGATAATTTCCGCTCGGCAAATATCATAGTTTGTAGCCTCATTCCGCTGATAGTTGAAGTTTAATGAAGAAGTGTTAAAACTCATTCTTGTGCAGTACAAAGGTTTACGTACCATCATAACTAGGACTAAAAATTCATGTTACTTCAATTGCGATTGCTCTTGTGCTCCAATAAAAAGCGCTCTATTCATATGTATATCTGGCTCCAATTTAATGATATTTTTTCAATTTTTTAAATATTGCCAAGCACCCCTGTTAGAGATACAGACGAGCTTTGAGCCATAGGATATATTTCACAAGGAATGATAACTCTCTTTGAACCTTTTTCTGAACTCTTAGCACTAATTTTCTGAATGCCAGGAAGAGTAACCAAGTCCACCACGAAACTGTGACCCTTCTTTGAGGCGGCATTCGACGTTTCGTGAAACTCTGCTCCTATTTCAATTGATTCCCCATGTTCGGGAATCGGAAGCAAAAGCTGAGCAGGATTTATTCCGAATTGAAGAGCAATTTTCAATGCTAAATTTGATATTTCTTGGATTTCTTCTTCCATCTGACTGAGCAGAGAATCATCGGGTAGCGGTGAAATTCCACGAACAACATTTTTGATTGCATCGATAGTTTTCTTTCCATTTTCAACCCTAAAGTGTCCTATGGGGGAATCATTTGTTGCACCTAGCTGCTCAATTCCTGAGAGCTCAGCGCTGATGCATTGGAAGGTGACAGACCGCCACTTATTCGCATATTCGTCGTGTTGGAAAATTGCCAAAGATTCTGGGCCTACCAATGATGATTCTAACTACATCAGTCCTTGACCTCATCCACGCATAGAAGGAATGATACAATAAATATACATACCTTTGTTGCTGTGGTCCTTAAAAATTTTCCTCCAGGTAGTATATACAACCATGAGTGCTTGGTAACCTTGGCCTGATCCAAGCGCGCCAAATCCATAGGGGACAGAAAAGAACTGATCTTTTAAAATTTTCCAAATTATGCTTTTAAGAAGAAATCGAGCCTTCCCATTTCCAGCTCTTTCAATAAAATCTGTTGGATCTAAATGTTGACCAAAATGCTGATTTTTCTGAGTGAGAGCTTTCCTCACTACTGAGTCTACCAGCGTTTGCAGCTGTTGAAAGTGAAACTTGAGTTTGTCATCTGGCCATGCGAGGTTTGCGTCTTGGTTGATTAAAAGCTGTTGTACGAGTTTCTTATTCTCGTTCTCCTTCACCCAGATTTTATCTTTGTGATCTATCTCTTTATACTTTATCTCTTGATGTAGCTTTTGGAGATCTAGAATGTGGCTGTCCTTCATTTTAGTGGTCTCAATAGCATGACTTTCCGTCATTTCATTAATCTGATTGTCGTGGTTTCTCTCTTTTTCGTCTAGTTCTCTGGTGTAATCAATGGTGAGGTTCGCGACTTTTTCATTGTATCGTGTCTCCCATTCTGCATTTGCCTTTGACAGTTGTTTGAGCTGTTCAACCGCTGTAGCATGCTTATTCTCCAATTCACCTAGAATTGCTTCGATCCTTTCTTTTTCCGCTTTCTGATCAGCATACATAGAATCTAGTTTCTGCTTTTCATCTACAATCTTCCGTCCCCATGTAAAAAGATTATCCAAAGCATTTTCTCGGCTTCGGAAGATAGCGTAAGAATCTACCTGATTAAGGAAATTGTTGATCCGTGACGAATATCTATTCCTAACATCTGAAGCACTTTCTTTGGTCTTGTTGGAATTTGAGCTGGGGAATAAGAATACCATAGTTGCAATTTTGAATAGGTGGTTGCTTCCTGGCTAAATATCAAAGTGATGGAGAATAAATGATGTCTAATTGGGGAGGCAAAATTTGCAAGAAGTTGATCAATTCTTGTTTTTCTCTGGTTTACCTCACAGACCTGTTCAATTGTCACACAAGCTGGGCCACACATAGGCTGTGGATTTGTTAGCCCAAGCTGTCAAAATAAAGCGGCGAGGACTTTGTCTCAGACACAACACACGAAAAGCCTGTAGCTGCACAGTGCATACAAGGCTTCGGTCGCATATTAACTTCCACCTGAGGGAACTGAGCCTGTTGTGTATTTCTAAAGCCAAGGAATTATACCTCGTAAATGGTAGATCCACTAAATTTGAGTGAAATAAACTCAAGCGGGGCCTAGTGTGATTTTGCTGCATTGATTAACCTTGTCATCAACCTTCAAGCCTTTAAAGGCGAGTTCATAAAATGCGAGAAATCATTGTGCTCCAACATCTTTGATTGATGCGATAGGCTGAAGGACAAAATTTCAGCATTCAACAGAATTCCTAGCGAAAGAAAGGTTTTTCTAGGCCGTTTAAAATTATTGACTAGGAGATTAGAGTTCATTTTTACTTTTGCAACTAATACCTGGATCTGAGATGGCCGAGGCAATCCCACAGATACCTTCGGGGCCGCGGATTGTTCTTGCGATTGACTATGGAACTACTTATACAGGTATGAATATTACGAACAAACATCTTCAAGGACTTGTAGCTAAATTTCAAGGACTGGCATGGATGGTAACAAAAGAGGATGAAGATATCCCCGCCCTGAAGGATATAAAAATATTTAACAACTGGCCAGAAAAAACCAGCGTCAAAGTCCCATCTACGATTTCATACAGCGCGAGCTCTCCACAAGCAAACAAGAGACAATGGGGCCACTCAATTGATGATGATTCTAGAGTGCTACGCTGGACTAAACTTGAGCTTGAACCGCGTGAAACGTTGAAAGAATTGGAGGACCTCCAAGAATTAGCCAAAGGGCTAGATCTTGTCAAACAACTCAAAGAAAATAGTGAGGTTGGAGTGGCGAAGGATATACCGAAACACTTATCAAAGAATGCAGAAGATATTGTAAGGGATTATCTCTACAAAGTTGCAAGAGAGTGGCGACATGAATTTGCGATGCAAAGCCAGGCCAGTCTGAATGCCGTTCCTGTCGATATTGTTATCACCCATCCGGCTGTAAGCTAAGCAATTTTTGTCCTCACAGCTTCCAAGATAACCAACAGTCTTATTATTAGTCTTGGGAATACGAGAGCTTAAATAAAACGTACCAAGTTGTTTTGGGGGCATTCAATCATCACCTTTTCCCAAGACGACGTCACATCTATCTTGTCTCCGAGCCAGAAGCTTGCGCTTTGTACATACTTCAAGACTCAATCGCAAAGGGTAAAAATACGTTGATCTCAGTAAGCATGCAGATAAGAAAACCCCATTGAACAATCGCTAATAGGTTTTAGGGCGACTGTTTCGTACTCTGTGATGCTGGTGGCGGTACTGTTGTAAGTCAAGAGTATTTAGAAACATTGAGAGTTAATTAATCATGCATAAAGGACTTGGTTTCCTGTCGTGTAGAAAGTGTCGAACCCCTGAGATATAAAAATGTGGGCATGATTTCAGGTAAGGCCATCGCGGAGAAATTCATTCAGATTCTGACATTATATAGGTGGCAAATTTGGTGCAACTTTGATTGATAAATCGTTCCTAGAGTATTTAGACGGCAAAATCCTGAACGTGAATAACACCCCAACTGATTGTGGCTCTGGTGGCCATTTTATATCAACACCATTAGACCGAATTTTTCTCGATAAATTTCAGATTGTGAAGCATTCTTTTAAGGGGACAAATGATTTCACAATCGAAATTCCAGATGATGCAGAATTAGCACCAGATTCACCTGATATTGTCCAAGGGGGCGAATTGCCCCTCACATCGTGAGTCATTGTTCGCTTGGAGCATCAGGAAGGAAAATCAATCTAAATGATACTAGAAAAGATCTTCTGGCAATGTTCAAACCTAGTGTTGATGGGATCCTTGGCCTTATACAGAAGCAAATCAGTTTCGTTCAGACAAAAAAGCCGGACCCTCTCCCTTATCACGTTCAAGTACGTCTCCACAGTTCAAGCAAGAATCCTCCTTTGGGCGGAGGGGGATATAAAATGGCACAGGCTAACTATATCTTCAAAGACCCTGTTTCTAGCGGGGGGGTTTTCTGAAAATAAGCATCTCTTCAATGAGGTGCAAAAGCTCGCGACATCGGAAAATATTGATCTTATAACAGCTACAATACGGTTTGTGAGCCTCTATTGCCAATCTGGACCATTATAACGATTAATTAGCTCGGGTATTACGGATGATGAAATTCCTGATAGTTGGGGTGGTGTTGTGAAAGGCGCCGTTCTTTTCGGCATGGGAATTGGGGTAGCACCGCCCGTCGCTGTCAAAAGCTGCCCCAGACACATTGGAATCTGCGTTGCCCAGACATACACCGAATGGAGACACAGGAGCCAAAATGCTGTCCAAGATGAATTTTACGGAGGAAAGATGGTCTCTAACCAACTGCTGTGGCTACTGAAGAAAGGTGCCTTAATGCGTCGGGGCGACAAACCACTAGCAAGATGCACTATTCTGTGCCCATTCAAACAGGATCAGGTCATAAGGGTGGTGGTCGTGGCCACTGAGCTTGAAAATCCACCTTCAACACGAGAGGAGTTACCCGAGTGTATGAATACCTTTCTTTTATGCTTTTCACGGATTCTCTCACTGACGTCTTTTATGTCTAATAGCATCAAATCAATTCGTCTACCTTGACATACCCACCAATTCAATCCCGAAATCTTTTTGCAGGGACAGAATCGGATTTACAGATAGATTACCATATTGTGAGGCGAGTCTAGATTGTGAGCTCGTTATGAATGACGAAATGGTGGTAAATTTTAAATGTGGTGAAAGGATCATCCACACCAGCAGAGTATTCTCTTAATAAAATGCGATTAATCGAGGCCTGAAAATACCAAATAAATCCGTATATCCCCAAGGAAAGTTTGAAGGTATCAGTAATTAGTGCATGTCTGCCTTTTTCTAGAACAACATATAATTAGTTCTTATTGCCAAGGGTTGCTGTCTCTAGTGTCGCCTGATCTCCGTAAATTTCTTTTGCCTCGTAGTTCGAAATTTTATAGTTTACAGCTCCTTTGTTTTCCCGCAAATGTTCCACCGGTCAAAGCTGCCTTGTGAATGTAGTAAATCTCTGGAGCGCCACAATAGCGGTCAGGTGTTCCGTCGACAGCCTTGTGGTAAGAACCCCCGCTTTCAGCTCCCCGCCTAGTTACTGAAACACGGGATTCACAGTTCCTGTATAGTCCTCTTGCTTCCTGCATTCGTGCTGAGACAGGTGAAGGTGCAGCAATATCTGCAGGCCACGTGTTCAAAAGCACCTCTCTCTGTAATAACCAGCTTAATTGCCATTATTTTATCTTTTTAACTTATCGAAGGGCCCCGACGATAGGATCTCTAGGATATGGAGGCCTGGAAGTTCATTAATTATTCTGACATCTCTCCTGTTGAAGCCTTGAGCCTCACCACTGAGCGATGGGGGCTAGAACCGTTTCCAAATAACCTTTTCGCAAGCCAACAGTACCTTAAATCTCAGACTGGAGTGAACAAATCAACTACCATAGATATTTGGGGAATGCCAAATGCATCCTTGAATGGAGATTCACGTGTTAATAACACCATTTGCTCGAAAGCTCAGCGTTCTCCATCATCAGGCTGTGTACTTGTCGTTGAGGGCATTTTGAAAACCAGAGTCGGACCCGCTCACTCGAGCATCTATCCACTAGCAGTCGGCATATCTTTCCTCTTAGCTATTATAATATCAATAGCCATCGTTATGGGGTCGTCTAAATCCAAACCCTCTTTCGAAGACCGGGCAAGGCGGCTTGTTTCCACAATTGGTCAGCCCCACAAATTCGAACCTTTTCCCGAAGAAACAGTGAGGAGCCTCTACAACCCTCCTCCACTACCGGAGAAGGACACTGTCCGGATCATAGAAGAAACAGACATGGCACGAGAAATAGCACAATGCTCAGCTTTGCTACGCCAACTATACACGCTGGATATTGAAATTTGGAGTTCAGATGGCTCGGTTGGACTCGAATCAGAGGTGCTCGAGAAGAAGCACAAGGCAAATGTACTTTTCGACAAGATAGATAGAATGGTTCACTCATGGAAGTACAGTTCAAATATCAGTTGGACGGCTGAACAAAAGAGTAGAATTGTAGAGATATGTCAGGTATTGGAGGCACATAGCTTAAGCAAGAAATACCCAGTATAGTTCGGCATTGAGCATCATGGCTTCTTATTATTAAAGAATCCATCAAAATCGAACACCTGCTCAACCACCAAATTCCAAATGCTATTTGATGAAACGGAAGCTTGTTGAAAGTAGTGGGCTGAAGTGTATTCAAATTGAAGTGTGTTGATGAGTTACATAAGCACACTTAAGAAAGCGGTAAGTTATTTCAATAACTTACTAGCTAAGGTATTAATGAAGGTCCTTAGTATAAAACACTTGCAGCCTATCATATAAAAAACTCTGGGTTTCTTAAAGAGTTTAAACGCACAGCAAGATTGAGGTACTGTAGGTGCCTTTCACGTGATCCAAGGAGAGCGGGCTCTATGGCAAACAACAACAGATAGTAGAGTAGTGGCATATGAAGCAAATAATACCTGAAGGTATAAACTTCAACAAACAAACGTGAAATTAGACCTACACAAACGGATTTCTAACCTCTCAACTTGATCAAAGCATCCCTTGATGTCTGGTGATTATATGCAATGATGATTTTTGACGAAACTTCAAGTTCGAGACTTTTTAAGAAAACAAGAAGACATTGTAATCAAATTGTATAAAAACAACTACTATCACATATGACTTTGTAATTCGCTACTAAGTTTTAGTTCGTCGAAGAAGAAGAAGACTTTTAATCACTAAACGTTAGACTTTTGCCACTGTAAACATTGCATTCAGTGCCTTAAGCAGAGGAATAGATAAACGGAAGACGATGGAACTGACGGGGGACGAAATTCATATAGGAGGTCGCCACGACTTCGTGCTATTTTCATGAAGTGTTCCTTTTTTTCTCAATCCTGCCCCCTTCGCTTAGCCCTGCCGTCACTTCTCAAACAGGCGGCGACTCCCTCGTTTATGACAAAGGATCACTTCCAAAGTTAAAAAACGATGTTGTATCGTCTACTACTCTCCCAAGAGCATATATACAACCCAATCCCGAAGACCCTCACCCTCCACCATACCTCAAAAACCTCAACCTCGCCCCTACATCCACCTCCCCCCTCCCAACAACACCATAAACAACCCCCTCCCCACTAACCTCTTTCACAAAATCACCCCGAACCCCACTCGCTCCCCTCATTAAGGGCGCATCAAAGGCATCCGCAACAATAATCGGATTAAAGCTCTTCGCTCCATCCCTAGGCAACTCCCACCACCCCCAATACAACGGGGCACATGCCACAACACCCAACAAGCTCACCACAGTAGCAAATGCAGCAAACGTCCAATTCGTGCGGTATACAACTCGCGTCTCAGTCCCGACATAGTGGACAGTTTGAGTCCAATTCCCAGCAGTTGAATAGTTTCCGTGCGGGCTTAAATCCGAATCAGTCGGAACCATCCACCAAGTTTGAAGCTCTGACATAGCCGCCCAGAAGTCTGTTAAATTAGATTTCGGCATTTCCACGGCACTGCGAAACATTATCTCCCTTAAAGAATCAAGGACGTCCTGCATAGGATCATTCCACGTAACGTTACAATTTGCTGCGTCTGCGCCGGAGGACTCGAACTGGGCACGGTTGGACTGGATGTGGTTTTTGACGAAAGGGAGGGTGGTCATGGGGTTTACATCACGGCTGAAGAAGTAGGTGGGGTCGGGCCAGAGGTGGTCGGAGGTGGAGTATGTCAGATTGTAGGATTGGGTGTAGAGGCTGTTGACGAGGTCGATTAGAACGGATATTGTGCCGGAGACGGAGGAGGTGAGGATATTATCCCATGTATCATCACTAATCATGTTAGGATATTTGCATGACTGTAGGATATACGCAAATAAGGCTTACAAGTCTAAACGGGTGTCATTTTGCCAGTGGGGGTATTTCAGAGTGAGAGTGCCATTGTTAAAGACGACATCAAAGTTCATTGGCGAAAACGATATGTTGCACACTGTATTGCTGATGACACCATGGCAAGCAGGTGCCTGTTTGAAAGTGGTTGCAACAGTCACAGGCTGCATCAATTTCACATCAGTGGTGAGGAAGTTAGTATCGTTTCTTTGGGTAAGACTCATATTAACGCCAAAGACCGGAATAGAAAACTTATTTTCAGAGGTGGTGTACTCCCACATATATGGAGTTGAGATGTTAGAAGTTCCATTCTCGACATAATTGATAGCCCCTTCCTCGAGTAAGAAGTCGAAAGAGGAAGTTGTGCAGGTTGGAAAGATGCCAAAGGACTTAGTCAGGTGTTAGCTTTGTTTGGTGGGGACTCGGCATCAATATCTACCTTGACCTTTCCTTCGCATATTCCTCGACACGGTAAATGACTTGAGTTCAATGGCCTTCGCATTGTGAACCCTTCAAGAACGTCTTGAAATTCTGGCTTGAAACCCCTGACTGCTGTCTCTTCGAAAAAGCCCATCGGAAATGATTGCGCAATTAACATGTCTCCGATCCCAGATGTATGTCGAATTGCGCCGCCTTGAACAGTCGACGCTCTCTGGAAAAGTGGTCCTCTCAACGTAGAGATCGCATTTACCAAACAAGCAAAGACAACAATGTTGAATGACCCAGTAAACAATCTTTTCAGTGAAGTTAGAACAAAACCAGATTCATAAATCTCGTGTAGCTCCCCCAGACTTGTTCCACGTGATGAGTGCCGCCAAAATTTCAACATAGTTCCCTCTGCCAATCCAAATACAAGCATTACATCCATCAGCGTTGTGAGAACTGAAAGCCAAACCTGTGGTTGGACCTGAGACCCCAAAACCTGCCAGTCGCTCAGCGGACTTCCATCGCTGGCGGCAAGAATTGCTGTAGCAGTTGCTGTGAGGAGGACTACAAAGACAAGTGAGGCTATTCCCGCTAGGGGAAGTTGACCTTTCCGTGAAACATCCTGAGTGTTTGCTTTGCTGCGCTCTACTTGGCTATGTGCGATATTCTTCCCTGGTGGAGTATCCGATGACGAGTCATCAGACAAATGGACTTCTCGAGAAGCAATAATGGATGATGTCTTGCATTGTGTTAAGAATATCGAATTTTCGTTTTTGAGAGGTGGATCCATTATCACAGGGGTCTCTATCGACTCTGTAAGGTTGTTGCTCACGGCACAGTAATCGTGAGATCTCATGCTAGTATCCGCATTTCAATCACTGTCGCTTGAATATTGAAGTTGTCTCCTGAAGACACTCTCCATTGTCCCCTCATGAAGACAACAGGGATGAACGGTGTTTTACTCAAGTACGATGCATCGCCCTGTGCAATCTCGATGTCTCCTTGATTCTGCTACACTGCGGCACAGTCCAAATCTCTGAGCACTAGTTCAAGATGGCATTATTATTTCTTGGCAGCTTGTTCAGGTCTTAACCGGAGTTCATCTGAATATCACGGCAATATTGAAATCATAGATACTTCATGACTATTTTGATACCGATTGCTTTGCAGCTATATCGGGACGGAAAAACAAATCGAAACTCCTAGTAGCAAAGGGAAAGCTACAACCTTCTCCTTCCCCTTTTCGAAAATCCAGAGTCATTTAACGCCTCACCCTACTAGGATTAGTGTCATGCAGAGTTCCACAAGATGATTGGTTACACAGGCCATCCTCGTTTGCGCTGCCACGTTTCAAGTCTCAGCCTCCAATTAAGGTTATTTTTAACGGAAGGAAGGAAGTAGTGGGGGCTGAAAGTGGGGGAAACCCTTAGGTCTGACATCTGACAACATCCATCGCTCCTTCCATCCCTCAAAGCTCTACAACTCTAATTAATGGTGGAAATCAACACACGGCAGGAATACAAGCGCCCCGTACACTTGGTACTGGAAAGCGTAAGTGCGAGTGCTTTTGATTTCCACCACTCAGCCTCTCGGCTACCGTTTTCGATAATCTGACGCGCAAGTCAACCCGATGCCGACCAAAATCTGACAGCCACGATTCCCAATGCGGAATCCAGCGCGCATCATCCCCAATATGAATATCGAGCATCTTTCGACTTTTACAACTCTTTCCATAGCATGACATTGTCAGATCTGAAGCATTATTCGAATATAAGACCAACTTCTTGTTCATTCACGACTTCGTTCAAAATGATCTCACCATTCCATATCTGCCTCTTCGAGATTGTCATCTTCTCATTTGTCTATATCCTACAAGCAATCCCTTCCAATATATCTATTCGAGGCTAAAATGCCAGGTCGCATTGAGAAGAAATGGTCACCATGGCCACAGTTGATGTTCCATCCCCAGATGTTGGAGAAGAGAGGGGAGGGTGAGGTTTACGAGAAAATGATCTTGGAGCAGTATGGAGCAGAGGCGCTGAAGAAGAGCTGGATTGAGACCTGCAAGGCGTTGGAGCAAGTTACGGACGAGATTTCGGAGAAGGGCACTTCAATTATCCCAATCATGAATTTGGAGGAGTTCATGGCAGCGAGCACAAGCCGGAAAGAGGAGTTGAAGGACAGAGGATGCTTCGTGGTTCGAGGGGTAGTTCCAAAGGATGAGGCAACGAGATGGTACCACGATCTCAAGGACTATGTCACCGACAACAAAGACTCTATCACCGGAATGCCCGCTGAGACACCTTTCATGTTCAATGTCTACCACTCTCCAACTCAACAAGCCGCTCGCTCCCATCCCAACAGTCTCGCTCTTCAACGCGCCATCAACACTCTCTGGCACGATACCACCACCACTACATCACCCGAGCCCCTTTCCTACGCCGACGGGTGCCGCATCCGACCCGAGAACACAAAGTTCAATAGTCTTCCCCCCCACATCGACGGCGGCAGTCTTTCACGCTGGGCCGACCCCGCATATCGCAACGTCTACCACTCTATCTTTTCGGGCTCACCCCTCGAGCACGACCCATACGACCTCAGCATCCGCGCTCCAGCGAAGTCTGGGCTCTTCCCCGGAACATCGTCCCAAGTCCTGCGCGCATTTCAAGGCTGGACAGCTCTCACATCTGCTGGTCCAGGCGAGGGTTCCCTCCTCCTCTATCCAAACATCAAACTCGCGATCGCATACGTGATGCTCCGTCCATTCTTCCAAGAGCCGGAGAACCCAGCGGAGTATATGGACGCTACCAAATGGACACTAAACGTCGAACGAGGATGGTATCCTGGCACGTGGAAGAAGCTTCCTCAAATTGTTAGCCCGATGAGCCATCCACATTTACGTTTGGAGGAGTGTTTAGTCAACATTCCGAGAGTTGAGGAAGGGGATACCGTTTGGTGGCACGCAGATATGATTCATGGTGTCGACTCTGAACACAACGGCACTCATGATTCCTCGGTGTTGTATATTGCTGCTGTCCCTACGACTCCGGATAATGTGGCGTATATGAAGGGCCAGGTCGCAGATTTCAGGGCTGGTGTTCCACCGGAGGATTTCAGGGGAAATGGCACAGACGAGACAAAGTTTAAGGGGTATCTTGGTGAGAAGGGGATCTTGAGTGAGGAAGGAAGGAAGGCTGCTGGTTTTGAGCTTTAAGGTTATCGGTTTTGATAGGCATTTAGCGGGTTGGGTTGAGCGTGCATTGGGTTGGGGAGTTTGGTTGTGCTCGTATATACGGTTTTGGATATGGGTAACGAGTTTCTCAAATTAGACCGTCTCTAGAAATCATCTGCTCTGTATTCTCTCACAGTGAAGAATTAAGCTGCATCGTTGATGCTTTCCCTCGTGGTTTCTATAAAATATTTATCACCGTGCATTACATTGGTATTCTAGGTGAAAGGCTGGAAAGCTAGAAGTTATTGTGCATCAATGTTTCCAGGAATACTAGCACCCATTTATATTTATTTTAGGAAGTTCCTTTATGGGAAACGTAGAGTGGTGGGTAACCAGAGTGCGAGATTAGCGACTATTCTACTACCTCAGCCTTTAATAAATTAGATCCCCTTCCTACCTTTAACTTGGTATAGAGACTTATTTAAGCACAAAATTACGACACCGGTCGTGGCTCGGTAGTAAAATTTAATCCTGAATCAAGCTTCATGCCACGGCTAACTAGTCCGAAGAATGCCGCATTAAATACCAAGAGTAGCCACCTAGGCGCAGTTAACAGTTCATCGTACCTAGATTAATAGGACAAACATGGACATGTTGAATTTCTTGCTCGCGAAAGCTTTGGAATTTATTATTTTATGAAAATGAAGTTATCCGCTTATTTCAGGATCCTGGCGTCGAGATGTTTCTAATAAGTATACGCTTAGTGTACAGGATGGTATTGAAGTCGCTAATAGGACACCAATATATACTTTGAACATGCGATATGCGATGTGCAATAAATGTTCCCCAGAGTGGTACCAACATTTTCTAATTACTATGAGAATAGAAGGCATCCAACGCAACTTGCAGGCGTATTCGTTCATCAACCTTCCTATGTTCAAAACATCCGTCTAACTAGAGTCCACTTCACTCAAGACTACTTGATAATTGACCAACGGGTGGCTCCTTCCACAGGATCTCACGAGCAACTTTCATTGGTCGGAGAATTAAAGGTCCGCTCCGCCACGCCGAATGAAGCTTCTTAGCGTGAGGCTTGGCATGTCGTGTCTGACTTCCATCTGACTTGAGCACTTCACGCATCTGTCACTTTTGCATACCTCTCACAGTTTGCACATAGAAAACATGAAGGGGTAGCAACCTACGCAAATATGAGTCCTAGTGCGAGGAACGAAGGAGCCTCTATGGGGCCTTCGGATATTCGGCCGCTCCCCTTCCATATATCTTTCAATTTCATTTTGTCTGAGCTGACTTTGTGATGTACCACAATGTTGAAGCCTTCGAAAATGCTGACCAGTGACACTGGAACTTGGCGAAGGTTGTATGATTTCCACGGTTGACGAAAGATTGCGAGTGTCTGATTTTGAATGGTTGGTATATATATTCTCATCGTACATCTTTTCGTAAAGCCATCTTGGCATCTCACTCAACACTCTCTTCGAATTCCCTTTTCACCATCATTATGCGCTTTACTGCCACCCTCGCTCTGTTTTCCGAAGTCGCATTTGCTGCACAATTCGCAAACCCGTTAAAGTCTTCATATGATTTTATTATTGTTGGCGGTAAGTCGCGACCCTTCCTGTGGGCAAAGGTCAAGGTCTGATAGAGAGAACAACAGGTGGCGCCGCAGGTCTCGCGGTTGCAAGCCGCATATCAGAGTGCCCAAACACAACCGTCCTCGTCCTTGAAGCAGGGTCCGCACCAGACCTATTCAAATATTATGATGTGCCAGCGCTGGCACCAAACTTGTTGGGATCCCAGCTCGATTGGGGATTTGTAACTCCTGCACAGAAGTCCTTGAATGGGAGGTCGCTCACGTATCATCGTGGGCGGGCGCTAGGCGGAAGTACTGCTATCAATCCGTTAGCTTATGGTCGCGGATCGGCGAGTGTTTTTGATTTATGGGAGAAGATGGGGAATCCTGGGTGGGGATGGAATAGTGTGTCTCCTTATTTCAAGAAGGTATGTCATATTGAAAAGCATTCCCTAGAAAAATTACTAACTTGTCAAAGAGCTCAACCTTTCTTCCATCAAAAACCAATGGAAGTTTCGAGACTTATGATCCTACTGCGTACTCGAATGGCCCCCTGCAATTATCATACGCAAACTACGTCACTCCCGCCTCAAATAACTTCATCAAAGCCATCGACGACCTTGGAATTGCTCCCGTTTCCCAAGATCTCAACTCGGGCAACAACATTGGTGCAAAACGTCAATCTCTGACGATGGACAAAATTCAAAGACGAGCATCAAGCTATGACAGCTATTACCTTCCGATCGCCAACCGCACCAACCTTCAAGTCCTACCCTACTCCATAGCTACATCAATTATCACAACCGGCAACGGGACCGATCTGACCGCCCGCGGTGTAACCGTCTCCCTCCTCGAAGCTGGCCTCAATGGCGCTGCTCTTGCCACAAAAGAAGTCATCATCACCGCCGGTGCTCTCCAAACCCCCCAACTGCTCATGCTCTCTGGCATTGGCCCAGCCCCCACCCTCACCAAATTTGGTATCCCCGTCAAAGTTAACAATCCATCTGTTGGCCAACAATTACAGGACCATCCCACCTTCAGCATAACTGTCCGCGCCAATGCCTCCGCTTCCACCGACGGCCTGTTCGGATTCTTCTCAAATGCTACCCAAATATCTGCCAGCTTGAATGAATACGGCTTTAACCGCACCGGTTTCTTTACTTCGCCTGGCGGAACAACATACGGATTTCAGAAAATCTCGCAAGCGGACTTGGAAGCGATGGGTGCTGACGAGCTGCTGAACAATCGCACGGATCAGGCGCATATCGAGTATAGATTTGAGCCAACGTATTTCCCAAGTCAGGTTAGCCCTGTAGGAACACAATCGCCACCAAATGAAGGAGAGACGTTCTTTAGTGTTACAGCGAGCTTGGTTGCACCAATTAGCAGGGGGAGTGTTGGATTGCAGAGTCGGACTGCTACTGATCAACCGGTTGTTAACCTCAACTATCTTTCCACCCCAACCGACCAGAAGCTAGCAATCTACGCTTTCAAAAACCTCCGAAAGATTCTTGCCCACCCCTCCATGGCAAGCTGGGGCATCGGTCCCGCAAACGGTGAAGTCGTTCCTGGTCCCGCAGTCCAGTCCGACGCCGATATCCTCCAGCATATCCTCAACACTGTCGTTCCAAGCTATGATGCTGCGGGCACGGCGGCAATGGGAAGTGTAGTGGACAGTGAATTGAAAGTAAAAGGGGTAAAGAGTCTGAGGGTTTGCGATGCTAGTGTTTTTCCTGTGTTACCAGATAATCATGCTATGGGCGCAGTTTATATGGTTGCTGAGAAGGGTGCAGATTTGATTAAAGGTGCATGGGGGGTTGGAAATTAAGTTTGGGTGTTTTGATAGATAGGTCATTGCATTGTGTCGGCGTTGGGATGGTTGTTTGTTCTAAAAGATACCATTTATAGTCTCTTGGATATTTGTACAACTAGAAGCATTTAAGGTATAATAATAAACTTTTTGAAATTTAGCTGTCTTGTTTCACCTTAATTCCCTTCCTTTCTCATTTTTTTTCATTGGCACAATAGGACTATTATATACTTCCTCCAGGGGATTGGCCCTCGTCGTCTTGATTATGCCCTCAACGGATTAACCGGCATAATCTCATTTTGCGGTTTCCAACACTGTGGATTCTGCTCGATATATCATTTACAGCTTGTTGAACCAAGCCAGACATGAAACTCGAACCCCCATACCTTATCGTGGCCTATTTAGTTGAGCTCTAGAATATAGGCTTAGCCCAAGGATCTTGACAGTATTAAACTTATACGAAGCTCTTTCCTAGCCGTAAGAAACATATTACTCCCTATTCTGATCTTGATCAATAAAACCAAAGTAGAAACAACTACCACCTTGAAATTTCGCTTCATTATTTGCACCAGGAGGATAAGTATAGGCCCTTATAAATTGATGCTACCTATATCAATCATACAAAGGATACAGTAGAAGAGCGAAATGGCTAGGTGTAAAAGATGCAAGTGATCTACGAAAAGCCCAGAGAGCTATTGCTTAGCTAGGCCTTACGGTATAGGGAAATAGATTGATCCAAAATCTCATGAAAGACTTGAAATCACATAGGATAATTCGAAGGATCACTAAAAAGCATTACAAAATCGCCAAGGTGGAAAGCACTCTTCGAGTTATGCAGAAGGGGTTGTTGGTTTGGATTACGCACTGTTCAGAAGATGGCTTACGCGTATCTAGTCACTCTCAGATTTTGAAATTATCAAATCGACTAGGGGGGCATGGACTGAATAAGCAGAAGGTTCAGGTATGACTTAAGGACACCTTCACTGCTACTTGAGATGCTGAATGCTAGAATACACAGAGTTGGTGTTGTGCATAGTGTTCAGGCATGAGCATAAAACAGTATTTTATGCTAGGATAAAACTATATAGAGATATCGCTTAGCGACCTCTGGCAGGCCTTATTACGAGTGATTAATCTCATCACAGCCTTGCCGCTATTTATCGAGCACAGAGCAGTGGAGGTGGAGTCCCCACAGATAAAATGAGAAAATCTCTTTTTACGAATCTGGGGTAAGTAAGGGGATTAGGGCCTTGGCAAAGCCTAGCTCGTTCCTCCCCACAAATAAGCGAAAATGGAGAACCGTACGATTGCTTTTGACACGTAAACCTCTGCAATTGTAACGAAGGAGGTTTTGAAACTCTCGTTTCGATTTGGGTTGAAAATGGTTTGTTAATTTCGTATAGGGGGTTAGATCTAGCTCAAACCTATGTGTAGCTAGGCAATCAATATCACTAAACATGCTGGTGTATCGTAGGCCATTCACCAGAGAAGTATGTGTAGTATTATATCAATAATCTGATCGCAAAAGGAAAGAGAGACCTAAGTGAGGTGATAGCGACCCTACCAGCGGGATAGAAAATACAGCGTGATGCAGGCTTCACTAGTATAGGAACCACACACAGGGCGCCTTTTGAAGATCAGTCGTGGGGGGCTGGGATCACGTAAACATGGAGGAGGTATTTAGCCGTACCCCGTACCCCGTACCCCAATTTTTCACCTCCTTCTTTACCTTTCAACATAAACATTAATTTCCAAAACTCTACTCCCCATCATCAATTCCATCACCAATTCCATCAGCAATCACCATGAACTCCATCGCCCAGCTCGCCACTCGCTCTGCACGCCTCAATGGCGCATCAGCATTGCGACAAGCAAACCTACCCGTTCGTCGAGCTTTCACAAATGGTACGTTAATAGCTTTACACCTCCGTAAGGCGATTCCTAACAATTCCTCAACAGGTCCAACAACCTCAATCTCTCGATTCCAGCCTGCCACCCGCAACTCTGGCCTCCTCATGAGCCGCGCTATGCTCCGCAACACAACTTCCAACATCGCACGCGGTCAATCGCGTGGTGTTGTCACCGAGACCATCACTGTTGGAGCTGCCATCCTTGGTGCTGGTAAGCTCATCGGAGCCGGTGCTGCTGCTTCAGGACTCATTGGTGCTGGAGCTGGTATTGGCACGGTCTTTGGGGCCCTGATCAATGGTGTCGCCAGAAACCCCGCACTCAGAGGACAATTGTTCAGTTACGCCATTCTGGGGTTTGCCTTTGCTGAGGCCACTGGATTGTTTGCGTTGATGGTTTCGTTCTTGATTCTGTTCACGATGTAAATAACCTTCTCCATGGGAGATTGAGAGCTAGGAAAGACACACCTAGTGATGGAATATCATCGGATGGGAATGAGGGAGGATAGATTATGTAGAAAAAGCCCTTCTCACTGTACATTATGTAGAATTCGCGAAGCAGTAGACTCAATTCTAGTATTGTACTCGTACCTAGCTCATCGCGATTATTCACATCAATGATCTCGCATAGAAATAAAATGCGAATGAAAAGTCTCGAGTACAATTGCTGGCATAATATGAGATCGGGAGGATCCCACAGGCGGATCACTTCCAATGCATACCAATTACTCGAAACAAAGCTGAATGAAGCTCTGGCTTACGTCTAGCTATTTAGAATAGTTGCGCATGATGCCTCCTGGTGTGTAAGAACAGATGGTCCAATATTTTTGAAATCTGAAACAAAGCTACGCAATTGACCAGTAATTACAAAGCGCAAGACGAGAGTGGATACCTGGCACACGTGCCACATTGCCATTCAGAAAACATTGACAATTAGCTAAGTATCTGGCTAAAATCACAGATGTGCGGTACGACCTCTCCCCAGCTTCCTCCACCATCAGCGCATTCATACAAGTTGACCGGATCATCTCACGGTCAGCGCAAGCCATGCCCAGTTAGCATCTTTCTGGTCCAATCTCAGAGTTACTGCTAGATATCAATGTAAGTGTGAGATGCTGACCCGGAACTTTCACGTTGGTCAATTCTTCTGCGAGGGTACAAGCAGCATTATCTCATAAATCAGGCGCTTCTTCAGAAACCTTACCCCGTAAAAATTTTAGGTGAGCGCTCTGATTGGCCTACAATTTTAAGTGGGTCGTAAAACAGATCACGAGGTCGCCACGGGGTTAGGATTCTTTGCGAAGCGTCTGAGAGCAACCGGTCGCAGTTTGTATGTAAAACTACTCCAGAATTAGACAAGATTTTTTTTTCTATTTATCATAGCTCCAATATCAATACCTTGATTATTGGTTTGGTCGATGTAGTCGATTCTTAAAGGTCTATTTTATATAGTTTAATATTTTTAAATATAAAATAATATTAATTAATAGTACAAGTACAGCGTCCAAAACATAGTATCATGTTTTAAAAACTACTCGTCGATTTTTGTCTCTTTCTGCTTAATAAGCAATTTTAGAGCTTTTAATTGGCTATTTAATAAAAATTAAGAAAAACTCTCTATCTTAAAAATATAATAATAAATTTAATATATATTTATTTAATAAAATGTTCAATGCAGATAAAAGAGAAGAACTAAGTCTTTAATTTAGCTTTACTAGTGTAAATTTAAAATAAATTTAAAAGATACAAGTACAGGCTTGAATCTCTCTCATACAAATTAAAATTATCCTCACCAAAAATGCGACCGGTTGCTCTCAGACCCTCTACGAGGAATTCACCACCACCTGACCTAGACGCTAATTACCTGAAAATCACGCTAAATTAGGTAAAAACTCACTAGCGAGTAGAGGGTCTGATTTATGAGATAACAAGCAGCATCCTGTCAAGATTTCATTATCACGTGCGATCCTGGTCTGAGAAAACAAAATCACGTTTTATAAATATCACGTGATGCGGCGAAAGTAGAAGTCCGAACTTTAGGATCTTGTCTCTCGCTCTTTGACCTTCTTAAACTAGGACAGGAAGGTCCTGTATAATTCTATTATCGTGCAAAATGTGACGCTACACCTCAAACGATATTATATGGGTATATATTATACGTGACATCTAGATATTTCCTCAAGCAGAATCTTTGTGCTCCACTTAGCTCATTATTTCAATGTAAGGTTACTCTTTACTAACAAGTAAAGAGTTTACCTCCGAGTAACTGTTAACAAGTAATAACAAGCTAGCACTACCCTGCTTACAGGAGCTCGGGTAAACATTAGTGTGTTGTGGTTATGTAGAAGTGTATTGGTTGCAATGTTATTCACTCGGAGGCGAACTTGTTATTGGTTATTAGAGAATACACTTATATTGCAGATCATAAACTAGGCTGAGCACAAAACTCTGATCTAAGCTTAAAAAAAAATCTTATATAGCCTCATGCTAGAAGTTCATTCCTAGTGCTTCCAAGTTATCATTGAGAGTTGAGTTACGCTATTCGCTCCCTCATTTCCAGGGCCCTTTCACTGACCTATGAAATGATACTTTATTGTTATGAGATCTTGGGACCACGAATCCCCCTAAGAGTCTTTGCTCTCCTATACCCAAGGCTTCTGGGAGCCGTTCGTAGCAGATTTAATTTACACCATGTACATGAACAAATGCCAATATTAGTATCTATTATCATCATAGAACTGGACGGAGCGAACAGAAAGATCAGGGGAGATCATAGTATTAGTTGTAGGAGAAGTACACCAATTGATGCTTGTTAGTACGGGAAAGTTCTTTGTTTCAGGGGGGAGTATTAACACAGGCTCTTGTATAAAAGCACTCAGGCGTTCGGCGCCTTACATCAGAAATATTGCGTATAGTGCAGTAAGGGATTTAAGAGGCTATATTATCTTATACAGCATGATAACTTATTCTATAACGAGATGTATATATTAGGAGTCTATAAGTTTGCCTCTTATCCTGTTGGGTTCGTAGAGCACCTACGCTGCCTAGCACTTCTTAAATGCACCTGCGTATTGGTCTAAGTAGGAGCCTCATATCGACTGACTCTTCCTCTAGCCGTACTCTCTAACTTACTCTAAAATGCTACCTCCTCTCTAAGCCATCTAACTACTGCCCCCCCGCCCCCAATCCGCTGTCAGGACTTCGTGTCCAAGGACAGCCTTTCTTGGATTCCAGCTGGAACCCACACATTCGTCATTCAGTGACACCTAACTTGTGTGGGTTCCACTCGTAGACCTAGTAAATGCATAGCTTATCCCCCTCACTTCGTGTATCACCACACTTTGCAACACCTCGACTTCTTAGCGCCGAATTTCCTATCTCTTTGTCAACAGTCTATGAGACTTCTGGTTGGTGAGATACTTATGGACCACCGCTTGGTGTGACTCAAGATCACGCACTAGTGTCTGCAACACTAGTGAGGCTGAAGGACGGCTGGTGTTAATAATTCGAAAATCTAAGAAAAGGTATGGGGGCGGGAAGAACGGGAGGAGCGGGAAGTCCCTCATCAGCATAGAAACGCTCTGTTATTGGGCTTTACATACTGCAAGTGGAAGTATTTAGAGAACTTGGTCATGCACTGACTGGGATTCCACCCGAATTTCCTGTGACTTATAAGCCTCTTCCTTGATAGCCAAGAACGCCCAGCCTTACGTCTTGCTCTACACATACTTTAAAAGCCTCCACACCCGCATTACCACGTTTCAGAACTGGAATCAATCTTCTTCTCTTGCAATTATCGCCGTAGGTATTCAGAATTTTAAATAGCAGCACAATGGAACTAGCAGCTCAAGTCGTTGCAGCCCCTGAACTGACGAAGCAACGCCGCCACTGGCATGAACAAGAGTGCGGGCTGCATCTCATCTGGGAGCCTGATGAAGAGAATATAAAACCGGAAAACCAAGTAGAGTGTGTGATTCTTAATGTTTGTATGCAAGGTATATGTTCTAATTGCAAAATTTATAGAATAATTGCCATCCATGCACCAAGGCAGGATTGGCGACAAAATTGGACATCCACGAAGAACTCGTACTGCTGGCTACAAGAAGCAGTGCCGAAAAACATCCCAACAGCCCGTGTATTTGGGTTTTGTTACATCGAGGGACCGGAGTCGGCGGCGAATTCTCTACTTAGTGAACTCTTTCAAGAACGGCAGAAATCGCCGGAGGTGAGCTAAACATCATGTCAGGCTGTTTACTGTAGCTAAAGCTCCGATCAGAGATCCCAGAATCCCATTATCATCATTGGCCACAGTATGGGTGGCATTCTGGCAAAAAAGGTACGTCCATGTTTATTGGAATAGTTGCAAGTCCACCAAGTTTTTTTTTAAAAAAAAATTTCGGTTTTCGATGACAATAGCCAATGATAATGCTACTGAAGCTAAATGAGGTTCATACAGCTATTCCTAATAACTCACCCTATGTTGAACGAGCGTGATCAGGTGCAGGAGATCCACAAGTGCCTGAAAGGCTTTGTGTTCCTCGGTACTGACCACTACAATTGGCCTAGTACTAAAGGGATCATAGATCAGATATCACGATTAAATAAGGTACTCCCGGCGTCAGAAATGAAGCAAACTCTCGCGGATTTAGATGAATTCCAAAGTCAATCTCCTCGCATTAATCACGACTTCGCATTTCGAGGGGGGGAAAACTTCCCTATGGCATGCTTTTATCAAACATCACCCCTTCCAGCCTACAGCCCATGGGTAAAAAAGGTAAACAACAAATCCTATCTAGCAAACACCATCACCTTGTAAAAATTTTCTAATTCAGATCAAAATGTTTCCGATTTTGCTTATCCTGCAGTTTGAGTATCAAGTTAATCTCACCTCTGATCTAGCCAACACCACAAATATTAGTTGATCAGGATAATGCAACACTTCCCTATGCATGGGTAGAAAATAGGGCATTGCAGAAAGATCATCTCGGGCTTGGAAGATTTGAGAACGAGAAGGAATGCTCGGTTCTTGTTGGCCTCATCCAGTATATTGTCAAACAGATCAAGGATCCAAAGCAGTCGAAGGCCCCAGGACTTCAGCGGATGTCCTTCGACCAAATAATCCGACTACCCCCTACCTCAGCGACACGAAGACTTGAGCGGCGCAGGTCTTCCGAATACGTACCCCGACCACGACCAATGCTTCCCGCCGCTGGAGAAGGCGAGTCGTCCCAAGGCTCACCTAGTGTTTGTTTGCTCTCTTTAGGTAGGTCTTATAATTATCTTTCCGGGAGCATATCCTAACTCGGCTAGATGGCGGTGGCATCAAAGGGATTTTTGCTGTTGTGGTGTTGGAAGCTATTATGGAGAGTGTGCGGCTCCAGGAAAATCCTGAACTTGGCGATCCACCACGACCATGTGATTACTTCGACATCATGGGCGGTACAAGTACAGGCGGGTAAGATAAGAACCTCTATTCCAGTTATTTCAGTGTGCTCAGATGCTACAGCTTGCTTGCAATCATGCTTGGCCGCCTTGTAAGTTGGCGTGGGACTCGGTAAACCTGACCCTGGATGCTAACTTCTAAGTAGCGAATGGATCTCGTCTCGTGTAGAATTGCGTACAAGGCTCTCTCTACGAGCATATTTAAACAAAGCTGGGCCCGGTTGCCTGGCCAGAACTACTACGACAACTGGCGAGGTAACCCAATGTACTCAGGCGAGGCATTGAAGTCCTCGATTCAAGAGGTTGTTTTCAATAGGCTTACCTTGAAAGAAAAAGCGACCCTCCAACAAAACAACATAAAGCCTGCCGAAGCACCGCTAGCGAGTAGAGATGATCCAGGATGCAAAACGTAAGTCTTATAGACCCGATCCTACCCCCCTTCCCCAGCCTCGCTTGACATCATTAGGTTCGTCTGTGCTGTGCGGGAAAGCAAAGAAGACGGGTGCGAGAGGCTACGAACGTATGATTCAAAAAATGGAGTAGCTTCCTCCTGCAAAATCTGGGAAGCTTGCCGCGCAACATCAGCAGCGCCGTTATATTTCCCTCCCATCGACATCAACGGCCATACGTACTACGACGGCGGTATGAACAGCAACAACCCAATAAAAGATGTCTACGAAGAAGCCCAGGCCCAGGGTTTAGAAAATAACGTAGAAGCGATTGTGAGCATTGGGACGGGAAAGCCCCCGCAAATGGCCCCCATTCGAACCGCCTACGAGACATTGTCTTATGCCGTTAAGAGGATGACGGGGACTGAGAGTGACCACTTGAATTTCCAAAAGCGGCCAGAGGTCGCTAACAAGTATTTCCGATTCAACGAAGAAGATGAATTACACAAAATTGACATGGCTGATTGGAGACAGGTAGGGAGAGTGGAAGAGCTAGCTTACGCATATGTGTCAAAACCACATATCAAGGCTATGATTGAGAAGTGTGCAAAGAGGATTGCAAAGCTCCCGAGGGAATCCGTTTGAACCAGTAGTCTGGAGGAAGCGTAATAATTTCGAGTATATGGACGGAACTGTGATTGTCTCGTTGGTTAATTTCCTTAGGTCAACTAGCGATTATTGGTTAGCAAGAAGTTTTCGTATAAGATATGCCCTGTGATCTTCGTTCGGCGTTATTGTTATTTTAGTAAGAAATTTTCGAAATGCTCATTCTTGGCTCATGCAGAGAATCTTTTCGGTGCTTCGGAGCTTACCAAGAGCAAAAAGTTTTCAACATGCACCCCCGCCCTTTTATTCCCCTACACAGCTTACCTCTTCTAACCTGCATGGCAGAATAAGATAGGGGTCTAGTGGCATGCCACATGTTTGACCTTATCAACTCGCAAATTGCTTGGATAGAATCTTTTATAATTCTAACTAGAGATAAAACGAGCTCACGTTTTTTACTCTGATATATCTTTATTATACAAAATCTAAACCAAAGTGACTATCTATTAACAGATAACCGTATTGTGAAGCTGGATCCATATGCAACGGCTTTGTGCGACTCAATTCCTTGTACACTTCCTATTTTTCACACTTTAAAAGCATGGTAATAGTATTTGGTCCTCCTGGAAATATTTAAGAAGATAGCTAAGACAGGTTCGAATATGATAAGAAGGTAAGGAGAGAGGATATAAGGGTAGGACGGAAGCGGCTATTTATTAAGTAGGGGCCCTAGATAAATCACAGAAGACGACGTAAAGCTACCTGAAGTAAGACGTAGAGGAAGGCAATACATATAAAAACACGCATACTAAGTAAATATCTGGAAATTGACGTACTGACGCGCTGAAATTACTTATCTAGGCAATGAAGAAGGTTAGTTACACTATGTATTATGTCGATTTCCACTGTGAACGGAGGCGCACTTGCAGCGGTGGCTGTCGAATTTAGGGATCGAGTAATTAAATTTGATACTTCTATATCTCAACAGAATCCTAGAAATAATACCAAATTCTTCATTAATAACCACATTCCTTCCATCTCTAGTTATGAACCACCCAACCACCCCAACAGCGCCCCATGAAATCTCTCTGGTGCCTGAATATGTGGCGCATGCCCCAAATCCCCAAACTCAATCAGACTCGCCCCCGGAATCATCCCAGCCACTTGTTTCCCCAAAACATCATAGTGCCCCAATTTCTTCTGCACGTCGGGTGGACTCCACGCCTTCCCAATAGCTGTATTGTCTTTATCTCCCACCATCAAAAGAGTTTTAGGTTTCAACAAGGGGAATTCATAAACAACGGGTTGCGTAAGCACCATATCCACAGCTTGTGCTTGATTCCACGTAAACACTTCCCTCTTACTCCCCCAGTAAATCCCCACTAGCATATTAACCCACACATCATAACTTGGATCCCAAGTATTGACATAGTAAGTACTCTGCTCATACGCCCTGATAGTCGAATAATTTGCTGCCTTCTCAGACGTCCAAGTCGTATCTAGACTCGGCCACGGCACACCCAATGACAACCAATCCTCAAGTCCGATTGGATTTACCAGCACCAACTCACTCACATTCTGGGGAAACATGAGGGAGAATCGCGTAGCGAGCATACCACCCATTGAGTGACCTATTACTGTGACATTCTCAACATGGAGCGAAGAGAGCAGACCGAGAGTGTTTGCCGCTAGTTGCTGCAGCGAGAACTGGTATTTTTCCGGTTTGGAACTCTTACAGAATCCAACCTGGTCAGGCAAAATCACTCTATATCCAGCCTGGGCTAGCACGAGAGCCGTCGCGTTCCATGTCGCGCTGCAGAAATTCCGACCATGCAATAGCAGAGCGGTTTTGTTATTTGGCGTAGAGGTCGCTGAGGGTGGGAGATCCTAGAAAATGAGCAACATCTCGAATAAGGGGAAAGGGAACAACGCTACCATGTAGGCCATCTCAAGGGTTTGGCCATGTTGCGATGAGAATCGGTAAAGGTGTACGGGAAATGGATATGTGAAATTTGAGCCATTTAGGTCATCTGGGATTTTCTGTGAGGTGGTGATTGCGTCTGCCAGAATTGGGCAGACCAAGGAGAAGAGTGTGAGGACAGAGATGTGGAACTTCATTTTTGCGGTTGAGAATTGATAACTTCTACCATGAAAAAGTTTTGGTTCCCAAATCCTTGGGAAATTCTCTGTTCCTGCTTTGTCAATTTATTGGAGGGCCTCCGCCAAGATAGGCAGGTGGGTAGGTGAGAGCAATGGTTCTTGATGCTCAGTTTACGAACGTGCTTCAGCATCAATTCTCTGATAGATTGCTTTGCAATCAGTAAATCGGAGCGTGTAAAAATTTCTCCGAAATCACTCATCTACTTCAAGAGTTCAAAATGATAAGGACAATCAAAATCGTGCTGCTTAATCAATGCTGGAGATATTCTATTCTTGGCATTGCGGGGTTGCATGGGTATTACTCCTCCAAGACTTCCATGCATTTATTGATGCAAGTTGCCTGGGAATCTTTTGCCAAGACAACTCATTAAATTTAAACTTCGTGATTTGGACAATCAAAAATAATAGACAGTTACTGTGAAAAAATCGCTTCATGTAATTTGAGATATTCTAATTGAAATCTTGTCCAAAACCTTGGGACGTCGAATGTTGTTTTCTTCAGTTACCCTGAGATATTTGAAGACGGGATTATGGGGAAATATTTTAAAGAGTTCACTTGAAAGAGAAGCGGAATCTTGCGAGATTTGGATTGATTGAATGTGGTATTTAATACGCATCGCAATATTATGCAAAAGAATTTAACATGCTAATCAGCTCCCACCCAGAGGTTGACCCTGAGGCCCAGCTATCTCCTCAGCTGTGGGCAGGTTAACAACCATGAGATAAAGAACGTTCTGCCAAGTTGGTTAGTTGTTTACTTTATAGCCCGGAACAAGAATAGACTAACCTGCTTCACAAGCTTCTTATAAGCACCCACGGGCGTCGAAATAATCCCAACCTTATTTTCCCGCCTTCCACGACCTCTATAACCACGACCATATCTGTTGTATCGTGGGTCGTAATATGGATCTTGCATGGCTGGATTCTTATTAACACGATCCCATCCGGATCCCTGTTTCTCTCCTCGGACAGCTTGTGCAGTGACGTTGATGATGCCTCCAATCAGACCTCGGGATTCTGGGTTGGGAACCAGTTTTCCACCAGTAACGAAGGAGATGAGTGAGCCTCTCGAGGCAGCATGATTGGGATCGGCATAACGAGATTTGAAGCCTTCCTGTGGTACTTGGGCAAGAACACTGTCTGGATTTTGACCAGCCTGTGGGAGGATGTGTTAGTGACGGTTCCGAAGCAGCAAGTCATGGGAAGGGCATACATATGCAGCAGTAGCTCGCTTATCCCAATATTTGGCAACATAGCCCATTCGGTCTGCCATCTTGCTCTGCTTCTTGGCTTCGTCGCCCCCAGACTGAGCAGCGATTTCATCAAGCCCTGGGAAGATCAACGGAGCCACCTCAGGAAACTGCCATTCACCATATGTTTTACCGTCTGACGACCGTAATTTTGCTGCTGCTCCGAGGACTCCTCCATTTGGGTTGGCTCGAGAAGCAATGGTGGCGTTGATGTCGACTTGTTCGGTACGGTGAGGATTTGCTGGATTCCATGTCATGACAAGACAGAAGAGGCCACGAGGTTTGAAGAAGTTCTCATTGATCTTTTGGAGAAAGCCTGCAGTTCTGAGGATATGTTAGCATTTGCGGATGATTTTTCTAAATGTTTCTTACCTCTCTCGAGCTTGGATCTCCGTAGCGACCTTGACCGCCTGTCCAATAGCATATCCTACTGCGATACCTACTCCAGGAACTGGAATTGCCAATGTTGCAAACTGTGCAAAATTGACCGCCTGTATCCAAGGACTAGCAGCACTTTGTCTTTGGAAAGCATCCAGAAACTCTAGCCATGTTGCTTGGTCGATTCCAACTTCCTCAAGCATAGGGGCATATGCTCTGATGAATCCTCGAGACCGATCCTTGGGTCTTCTCTGTGGAAGAACAACTGGAAGGGAAAGTCGTCCAGCAGGTGCATGAGGGGTATATTGTGGAGGTGGGTGATGTCGAAGGAATTCGTCCTCGATGGCACCTGGTGCCGTAGGGTCGATTTCTGGACCAGAGCGTATTATATCATCTTGAGCGTCATCTAAGTCCCACTCATCCTCAAGATTGTCTTCTTCACCTTCTTGATGTTTCTCGCTGCGATGCCCGGCCTTCTCATTTGGATATCCCCCATGTCCTGCAGCCGCTGAAGAGCTAGATTCGCCTGCAGAATAGCTTGGTGGTGGCCCTTCCGGGTGCTTAACATCGCGAGAGCTTTGGCCTTGTTCTGAGGTGGTTCGAGAATTTGTGGGAGTAGTTCTCTCGTTGTCACTCTCGGACTTTGCCTTCTCTTTGCCTTCTTTGCGCTCCTTGAGACTTTCAGAAACGAGACCAACACCTCCAGCCAAACTTCGAATGCCAGACCTTACAAGACCACCCTGTTTAGGGCCTCTATCACGGCGACCGTACATACTGAGAGAGGTGACGGGAAAAATGAAGGGGGCTGTAGAAGGTAATTGCCTGCGTTTGGGCAGCTTCCACCTCTGAAATTGCGAGAAAGCTTGTAGGCGGGGTAGTTGGTGGGACAGGAAGGTGCTCAGCGGGGTGCTCAAAGGGAGATTGATATGCTGATGTCGGTGGCGCTCCCTGAAGACTCACTAGGATCTTGCTGATTGAACGTTGATGATATCAAAATCTCGATGTTGAGAGAGGGGAAAGCTTCAATTTATTATCTTTAGCAAACGCAATGCAGTCTGAAGTAAAATTAGCGGCTGCAACAACGTGGAGAGCTTGTTTCCAGGATTCCCTCCCGATCGCCCAGCAATGCCACTTGCAGCCACCAGAAAGCTTGATGACCGGCCGTAAGCGCTACGAACCCTGCGAATATTAGCGGCAATGCAACAATGATTGGCTCTCTCGTCGTAGCTGTACAACACTATTGATCCATGCGACTGTTAGCGGAAGGCTGCGCCCTGAAGTTAGCTTGTTTCAGTGCTATCTTGCTGATGTGCTAGCAGGGGGAGGTCTCCCTCGACATCCTACGTCCGTACAGCCCTACAGAAAGACAGATCTCCTCCAACAAACTCATCTTAACTTTTCACTGTAATATATTCAACAAAGCTTATCGTGTTTCATCACTTTTGAACTAGATTGATCTCATTTACTAGAGCCTTCAGCTCAGACGAACTTTGAAGATCTAAACTCAATGATGAGCCCCACCTAGCTTGCCAAGTGTCGTCCGTCACTTAGACCGTAACACCCCATTTAAACAACACGACCCGGGAATCAGCCATCCGTAAAATATCGAGAAACAAAAGCAAAAACCCCAAACTCCTTGCAAAAGGCGATGAACAGTGCTTAAATACAAAAAGGGTGGAAGAGAAGTGAAATTACCACCACCCGAGACATCTGACATGCATGACGAAAAACTCTGACACGGCAGGGCAATCAGCATCAACAACCTCAAACTGATTTTGGTGACTTCTGCCGGCGCGAGTATCGGTCCTCATCAGGACTCCACCCGGCAACACGACGACGCTTCAGCGGGCTTTCAGCGGAAAACGTGACTGGTGTGGAAGGTTGCATGTGGGGTATACCACCTTCAGATATCGCAAGAGCCTTCAGTTGGGAGCCGGAGTACGGAGGGCTTGGAGGGGATCGCTAAATTTTGTTAGTACATCACTTCAATTGGGGTGAAATTTGTGGAAGACTTCAGAGAGGACTTACCGAGATTGTTCGGGGTTGCAGGCTTGCGGTATAGTTTGTGTCGATTCTTTCGAGAATATCTTTCAGAGACGGCAAGTTGACGAGATCACTCGTTTTCTCCTCAAACTTTTCTATCGACGGAATCACATGTTCTTCCGTTGTCGTTGTTAAGACACTTCCAGAACTCATGGAATCTGTGCGAGCAGTCAGAGTTGGGCTCACTCCTTTCATGGCCCTTAATTCTTCTTGTGCGACCATCAAATCCCTCTCCAGTTGTCCGTATTTCTTTCGTAAAGCGTTGATAACTTGTTTCTGTCTTGAGATGATTTGATGTTTGGATGCAACGACAGCACTAAGCTCCTCTATCCTGCGGCGATTTGCGACCTCTTTCTGTTCAGTCACTTTTAGCAATCCGATTGCAGAATGTGAGAGTTGGCCGAGGGAATCCGCGAAATGTCTCATTTCTATAGATGCCATAGTATGATGATTGTCGTTGGATGAAAGACTAGTTACGTAGAAGGTGTGAGTGAAGTTGAGTGTCGACAAGGGAGCCTGAGTATCAAAATGTGCAAATCAATGCACTCCGAGGATCGTAGATTTGGATGTTTGAAAAGAGATGCGAAGAGGTGGAATGTTACCAGTATATTTGGTGTGATGGAGGGGGGGCGAAGAGAGCTACTGCAAATTTGGAATTCCGGTGGAGATGCTTCTGTGTTGTGCGGGGCAGGAAATTTCCTTTATTAATGTGCCCTTGGCTTTATCAATACGCATAGGAGTACACTCGATAAGCTGTCAGTGGAAGAATCCGGGCGTAATGCTGCTGCTTACGGTCTTCATTGGATGCGAACGAGACCGTGTCGCTTGTCACCATGTGACTTCAATGAAGCATTGAAGTTCAGTCACAATTGTGCACATCAAGTTCATGCAAATTTGATGACTTTTAGGACACATGAGACCAAGACCACGGCCGAAGAATTCCTTCAGTCATGCAATGGGTGGTCATTTTGGTGGTGTTAACTGCCTAGCGAGTAGAGGGAGCCTCATTCGCTTAAGGCTGACAAGCCTGATGGTTGATGACATTCCTCCAGTAGTGACAAAAAACGTGACTTGGTCACCAATCACTGACTTCAGCTACACCAACATGAACCTCAGACCTCCGACTAGAGTGGTCATCAAAGGAACTTGTCACCTCTTGTTACGATGCTCTATGGAGGTCAGGCCTGTCGGAGAGCAACATGTGGAATGTTCAATCCCCCTCTGGTCAGCACAGCTATCCCATATACTTCAGCTCCCCGGACTTGGCTTTTCTCGGCGCTGAAGTCAAGATCTCTGGGCAATGAAGTCAGTGTGACGGGCTCATCAATATAAGCCTATGATCCACCCAGAAAAGTGGTACGATCAGGTTCAAAGCAAAGTCAGTACAGCCGACCAACTTACGAAGTCAAGTCTGCTCTTCTGAATCTTCACAACACTTCCCTTGCAATACCTTTCAAGCAAACTAAATCCTTTTTACGAGGTTGTTTCTGATCTTGAACACCAACTTCAATCATTCTTCAAATACACCACACTCTTCTATCTACTTGCATCAACTCTCACAGCCATGCCTCACGCAACTTCAACAGGAGGCTCTGGTCTTCCCATAATTCTCTGCCTCCATGGCATGGGAACATCAGCGGCTATCTTCAGCGCCCAAACCCGTAACCTCCGACTCGCCCTAAAGCAACACTTCCGATTCATCTTCATCGACGCACCACATGAATCCCTCCCAGGCCCGGGCGTCGAACCAACGTACGTCGACTCCGGCCCCTTCTATAGCTGGTTCTCAGATAGTATGGGAAGCACCGCCCTCGCTACAGCTCACGAATTCTGTACGCTGTCTGCGTATATTAACGCGAGTGTGGAGAAGCAGGGCATTAAGACGAGTGAGATTGTTAGTGTTATGGGTTTTAGTCAGGGGACCATCGTCGCGAGCATGTTGCTTTACCAGGCCGAAACGCCTCTCCAAAACCTTTCACTAAACCTCTCAGCTTTCCAGAACTCTGAAGCAGAAAATTCCTGGCCCTCTCTGCGATTCGGTATCCTCCTTTCAGGCTCCTGCAACGACCACATCGTCACAGCATTCATGGGCCGCAAACTCCAACTCCCAAGCGTACACTTGTACGGGTTGCAAGATCCATATCTTAAGAATGCGAGAATGCTTTATGAGCAGATTTACCATGAGAAGATGGCGGACCTCGTCGAATTTGACGGTGGCCACAATATCCCTGGCAACAAAGCCGATCTTGATAAACTTACAGCGCGCATATTACGACTCAACCGAAGAACCAAAGGCAAGCTACCAATGAGGGCTAGGTGAACGCTTTATGGTTGGAGATGGGTTTCATTTGTTGTCACGTGTGGATATTGTGCATAGGGAATTTGCTGAATTGTATATTATCTACTGCATTGCGCTATTGGTTGGGGGAGTCATTTTGGATAGATTGGGTGGGATAGGAAAGGGGATTTCTTTAGATTCATTTTCATACAGGATATTAGCGTTGATACCGAAATGACACTTTATTAAAATTAAAAGTTTATTGCGGCTCTGTGAACATGATTTGATGCTAACTCATTTGCTCTGGCGATTTTGGGGATGCTGGTGTTGGGGGCTGTCAGCGCTGACGTGGCTTAGTCAAATGGAGCAGTCGTATCTGGATCCGGCCCTGAGAGGGGGTGGGGCTATATGGTGCATCAAATCATTTCGCTACCCCCTCTTTAAACTCTGGATTAAAAGCTTAAACATGATGCGTAGATGATAGCTCACAAGCGCTGGCGTTCCACCCTCTTTTCTCGCTTAGATTGATGGTGCCCGTATGTCTACCGGGGGAGGTGGGTTGACGATGAGGGAGTCACAACACTGCTTCGATGTAAATCTAGACATATTTATCTCATTCTGCAGAACTTAAGACTCCGATCTTTCTAGCCGCTCCTCATCGATACGCACATTTCCATCCAATGTACAGGCCAGCTCGGTTAAGTTCGTTTGCCAACTTGGAAGAGCAAATAGAAATTCGCAAACCAGTTGAAATAAAATATTCCATATTTCCAAATTACCCTCGACCAATTGACAAGGGGGAATACATATTATCTAAGATCCCATTCCTTTAACATGGTTTGAGCCATCGTTGGCCTTCCAATAAAATGAAAAGAGTGAGGAGTGCTCTTGTTTTAATAACCGCTTTAAGGTGGATATCATGTGAGCATCAATTTAGTGAGGTGCTTGTAATGAAGTCGAGTTATTCAGCTCTTGTGAAACCTTTATCAAAAATCTTGCTAGAATTGTTTCAAGGATTATCCAGTCACGTGATTGTATCGTGATAATAAGTTAAATTGAACTTGCTTTCTAGCACTTAGACTTGATACCTGATAGATCAGTATCTTCCAGGCTCCATATCATCTCCGCATCCTGACAAGAGATCTGGATCTGTACAACTATCTAGTGCTGACCAGATTGTGGCGCATCAAGAGGGTTGGATGCCTGTAGCCAATCACAGCACTAGTCAGACATGTCAGATCCTCCTCCGCTGTGAGCGAACCAACACCTCGAAACTGTAGCATCCTGCAGGACCGTCACCTCCCACAACATCTATTGAAACACCCTAAAGCTGGCTGCGGTTGCAAGTGTACACGCTGAAGCTAGTAGCATGACCGCAGTCACTAATTGTGCGCACTGTCTCAGCAGTGGACACTCCTTCTGTGCGTACTTGCTGGCGCTCGCGTCGTGAAAGCTTGTCCGCCAAACGCTGACAAGTGTGTCACAATTCTTGCTGTGTACCTCAGCCTCCTACTAGAATTCGAGGTTGTGTGCTTCTACGTCCGAAAGTAGCGCCACTGGCGCCAAAGTAGTGTGAAGTCCACATCGAGCCTCATATCCTCATAAGAGTTATTTGCCCAGACTTTTGATTACTTCCTGCATCAAGCATCACTTCACTCTCTCATTCGTCTGCAATTTCATCACCTATCTCCAATACCCTCATCACTATTTCCCTCTTCAGTAGTTTCGACCATTCAAACACAACCCTTCGAAACCGAATCATGTCAAACTCTACCACCATCCACTTGCCTACTACAGCAACTTCAGTCTTCCCAGAAAGCTTCTACATCATAACAATCACCATCTTTGCTGTCCTGCTCCTCCCAACCTTCTACATCTGGCGCTGCCACGGCCGCCCTGGTATCCTCCCTTACAGCAATGTCTATGCTATTTGCGCCGTCCATATCGCAGGTGGTGCTCTCTCCATCGCCGCTGTTAACAACTCCGGCCTCGAAATTGGCGCAGCAGTCTTGAACAGCATGGCCATTTCCCCACTTCTCCTCGCTGCTCTTGGCGTCCTCCATGAAGCTCGCAAGGCGAGAAATCTTACGCTAAATAATACAAGAGAGTGGAGAATGGTGGCAGGATATCATGCTCTTGTCCTTGTTGCGATTATTTTGTTCATTATTGGAATTGTGGATGTCATGAACGGAAAGACCACGGCGCAGAAGTCGGGGTTGATTAAGGGTGGTTTGGCTTTGTTGGTTATCTCTTACTTTATACTCATGGTCTGGGCTTTATCCTCGATCAAAACCCCTGGTCGACCAGCTGTTTCGACATTCCAAGAAGGGACCAAGGTTCGTATCTATCCCTTCACCTAAAAGATACGCTTGCTAACACTGATACCTAGCTCTTATACGCAGCAGTTCTCGCAATGCCCTTCATCGGCGTTCGCCTCATCTATGGCATTCTCTCATTTCTGCTCACCAATCCTCACTTCTCCCGTTCGCTGCTCGTAAAAGTCACACTAAGCTTAATCCCTGAAGTTGTGGCTACTGCTTTGTTCGTTGTTGCTGGGTTTGCGACGAAGGATATGTGGAAGGGGCTCAAGGCACCAAAGAATGTTGAGGCTGGGTACTCATTTGAAATGCGTGCTTAAACTGTATATACCATTTTCCTTTTTGATACCAATGTTTCTTGTTTGATACCATAGACAATTTCATTCTGCGTTGTGCATATACATTAAAGGGTTCATTTAAATCTGCAAATAAGCCTGAGGGATCAAAGTGAGCATGGAGAAAAAATAACTTTAAGGACCTAGATTTGCACATCTGCTCTTCTCCCTTTTCCCGACCTTCTTATCCACCCAAGTTGTCATTTTCGGTCATCACTTTGGATGATTATTTAACTATGGAAATGGCAACATGTCAAGCACACTCTCCTACTCCCCATCAGAATCAGACGTCGGCGATGGCTCTGATCTAATCGTAGCAGTCGTCGAAGCAATCACATTCGACGGAGATGCCCCCGGTTGTGGCTTCGAATGAGTTGACTTCGGCTTGGCCACCTTATTCTTCACTCGATTTGGATCGTACTCCTCGGTCTGAATCGGCAGCCAAACCGGCTGCGAGTAAGGTGTCCTATCATCGCTAACAAACTTATCACAAATTGCCCACGCGGGATCCGCACTCTTGATCCCCACCGGCGGAAACGTCAGATAAGGCGTATACTGATCCTGGTATATCGTTTTATTTCCTTCTCTTCGCCGATCTTCAAGGTCATTGAAATAAGGAACTGCTTTTGCGGTTTGAAGATTTGCCAGGTCGAGGGCTTCGGTTCTGTAGGCGCACCACCTATGTCCATGACGAGGGTAGTAACATTTGGTTGCGATGATGCTGGAGACGAGGTCTTGGGGTTCGGAGAATGTAGCGGTTTCCAGGGGGGTTCCGTAATCCAGCCAGACGTCTCCGCCTGCTGACCTTCCCTTGAGGGTTTTGAGTTGGACATTCTCCATGTAGTAGCTAGGGGCTATGTCAGCATCACTACAAGGAAAATTTCATTCTAATAAAGGTTATATCCGAAAGGGATACTTACTATATACTTCCGGATGTCATCTCCATCTCATCAACATCTGCCGTATTTGGGCGACCAGCAATAGTAGCCGCCGGTTGAATTGTTGAAATACTCCCATTCGCACACAGTCCTCCCACAGTTGATACAGGCCAGTAATAAGCTTTGAAATTCGATACCCCATCGTTTGGAACGCTGCAGGTGACTATAGATGACGCTGTGGCATAGTTTTCCAATGTTCGACAAGGCGGTGACAATACCGTTGTAATGTATTGGAGATCGTCTCTCGGCCAAACAGTAGTCACGTTCCAGTCTTTCACCTTGGAGATAACGTCCGTTAATGTGCTGAAAATCCTATCACAAACCGTGCCGAAACTATCAATCGTGCATGTTGGGGTTGGAGGCAGATACGTGGTGGCTGTTGTCACGTTGTAATGGGTATATATTGATCTTGAGGAATTGTAGCTGCGGGTACCCACTGCCCGAGCATATCCATCACACAGGGTGGTGTATGGTGGGTAAGAGGTGCTGGTGTACCAGTAACCTGTTTCATAGGATGTTGGAATAACCCATGTTCTCTTTCCTTCTGTGAATTCTGGCTCGGTCTCCTTCCTGTAGGCGATATCTGTGGAAATGCTGCTCCATCTGATGTATGATGACCAACATCTAAGGTCATCGTCATCGATACCGGAATAGTGTCTAGATAGAATTGGCGGAGGTGTCATTTCCGGTGCAGGTGTGGTGATTTGGCTAGTTGTAGCCGCCTGCACAGAGGAGGGTGCCACTGAGTCTCTCGGAACTATACTAGAACTGAGCTTTGGATTTCGGATTAGGCTTTGGTTCGAAACTTACAGTGTTGTGAGGCCTGACATGTTGCGATGAGCGCCAGGCCAAAGGTCATAAACAAGGAAGTCATTGTAGTGGCAGCTGTAAACACTGACCACTATTGTAGTTGAAGTCTAGATTTGATAACAAAATGGAAGTAATAGTGATGCCATTATTAAACTTCTTATATAGAGAGTTCCTCCTCGTAGTACGTAGTTTCAGCTGCGCCTGAATTTAGCCCGAACGACTCGATCATTCCTCCAATTTAAAAGCTTCTAGAAAGTATATTAACCACAAGTTTGTGAGTTGCAGGCGAGGTTTTCCGAATTATTGAAAAGTTATAACAAATTTGCCTTTCAATAGTATTGTTGCCCATTGTGAGGCTATTCACGCAAAGCATGACTTTTACCTGTAAAGTGTGGGGTTGAGTACTTACCCGGCGAGATTATATACATTAAGACAAGCATAATACACAACGTTACATTAGGTTTAGCTTCAGATGGCGCGTTTGATCGGCAATGAACTTGGGGAGACAGACGGATTGGGAATAGACGGTGTTGCTGTACCCAGAGTTGTGTGGTGTATTTTCAGTTAATTAGATGGGGGCAAGTTTTTAGGTCAGACCCATACGCAGATTTCAGTATGGAAATTCGAAGAAAGATTTTACATTTAAGTTCTGTCAGACAAAATTTATTCGAACAAAAATTATAATAGGCTCTAATACTTGAGTTGAATGTGAGGCAATCCATAACTTAAAAAGGAAATCCAAATTAGCATTGCAACGCCTTGTATGAGACCAACCCTTGATTGTGTTTATGTTCACATTGGAAATGTTTAGGAAGCTATTTGATGTTTCAAAAGGCTATGGATCCTCGTAACATGGGTTTTCAGCGGAAAACTCTTTCGCTGATCTCCCTCCTCCCATAAAACCTCCGTATGTAGGTAATTATCTTTGTTAACCCACACAACCTTACACACCTTATCATTCCCCATCAACTCAGGCCACTCAGTCATCGCAAAAATTGCATTTTCATCAATTCCTTCCCGAGGCATGAGTACCCAAACAATACCACGCGAAGCCCTTGCCATGGCAGCACTAAGGACCACGAGCTTTTGTCGGTCATATAGTTCCCCTGGAGGGATGGCCTTTTCTGGCCCTTCAAAGAGCCTGCGGAAATCGTAAAAACGTTTCTCGGAAGCAAATTTTGCGGCGTCGTCTTGTTGACCAGATGAGTAGAAGACAGTTGCGTCACGAGGTATGAGATACTTCTGGAAACGGTAATCTGGGATAAGAAAATTTATGGCGTCCGCATATAGATTTTGATACGATGTAGGGAGGAGTTGTACGTCTAGAAGATTATACGGCGGTAGCTGGGCATCTTGAAGATTGAACTTGACCAGACTTGTCGCCCATTCATTGATTTCGTTTCCTAAATAGCTTCCCGCGGCCACATTTTGGATAGCAGGTGATGAAGGAGTTCCTGTGTGATTCGTCAGTAAGATGGTCTCCGAGTCTCTCAAATACTTACCCCTTTTTTCATCTCTCAAGCCTACGACCCCAAGCACTAAAACTCCAAGCACAATGAGAGGCTTCATCGTGATAGACCTCGTTACTTCCAGTAAGTCACGATTCTGAAGTTCGCCCCTGAAAACTCCGTAGCCACCATAAAGGATTGATCACTAGTTAATGGCCAGAATTTTTCAGTGTGCCACTATTGTGCGTTCCCCCCTGCCAGTTAATAATCAGTAAATTTTCTACCTACGTTTTGATTGCCGAGGTAGGCTACTAAATGGAAGAAAACACTTCCTAGGTTTAAGTAACGTTCATGGAACGGACTACGAGCAGTAACGTTGAATGTGAACATAGATCTCAAGCTTTCTCGTGTTGTACGAACTGGTTAGATTTCTCGTACATGCAGCTTACAATATTTATTGGTTATGCAAGCACTTTTGAGCATCATTTTATCCGAATTTTATATCGTATAGAATTTTAGCCTATGAATTAAAGCTCGTGGAAGGGCTGAAGTTAGCGTAGAGTGCACATGAGAGGCCTCTTGTATCACCACTAAAGAAGTGGAGTCCAACTCAAGCAATTACGCGGCAATATATATATATATACGTCGGCTTCTAGAAGTTCACGAATGATGACGCAATGGAACAGTTGATTTTTGCACGATTTATATGATCGGGATTTAATCAAAATACAAGATCGGACCCATTTTACGTCAATATGCCTGTTGAAGCTGTTGACGAGTGGTACAAATAAGCATTCCAAATTCTTAATATGGCTAAGATAAATGAAATGCCTGTTTGGTCTCGGAATATTGTTCTCCCATTTTTTTGCACATCAATCACCATGGAGAATCGCTTAACGATTTTATTAGAAAGGTACACCTCCTATCAATTATTCTCCTGACTCATTGCTGAGCCATTGCAATTGCCATTTACTTTTATGAAAGATTTGTTATTCTTAAAATGCAAGGTATATTATTACTACCTGTTTTGCTATTGTGCAGAACAGTTTTATCTCTCTCGGAAGTATCAACACATACCCTGACTCAACAAACCCGTCAACTATGGCAACCCCAACTCGACACGAAAATTCAAGTCGTTCTCTCTCTCGAGGTCGTCATCAACAAAAATAACCCAGAAATCAGTCCCTCTGTTGAAATCTTCGAAATCGATCTTTTCAGAAATGAAGCGTCAACCATTGATTTATTGCACAAGTTGGGCAAGAAAGTAATTTGTTATTTCAGTGCCGGAACAGTTGAAGAAATGCGGCCAGATTATAACCTGTTCGACCAGAGAGATTTTGGCATGCGGCTTGCAGATTGGCATGGTGAAACATATGTTAATATTTCCAGTCCCAGGGTTTGGAAATTGATGAAGGAGAGAATTAAGCTGGCGAGTGATAAGGGGTGCGATGCCATCGAGCCTGATAATACTGGTGTGTAAGCCATCTTACCCGAGAAATAAAAGTTAATACTGTTTAGATATCTACTCCAATGATGGTGGCGGGCTAGATATAACAGCGCAAGACGCAATAATCTATGTCGAAAAGCTTGCCCAAGAATCCCGCAGTTATAATATGTCCATGGGTCTGAAAAATAGCCAAGAAATTCTCTGGGATGTATCCCACCTTATCGAATTCGCCGTCAATGAAGAGTGCTCGTATTCAATACAAAAGTGGTGCATCCCTTACACCAATTTTACGAACCCGACAACACCAGGAATGATTCCGAGGCCAGTCTACCATGTAGAGTATGTGAATAAAACCGATATACCAACTAATGAATGGCCTGGAGTGCAGATCTCTAATGATGCATATCCACATACTACAGCGCAGGAGCTAATTTCGACGCTTTGTCTATCGCAACCAAGGAAAGAGGGTGGAAGTCTTGCAGAAACGCTGAAACTGAATACAATTATTAAGTCGTTGGATTTGGATGGGTGGATGATGGATTGTAGCGGTGCTGTGACGAACACTGCTACACGGTGAATCGAGTTGGAGATGAACCTACTTTATTAAAATTACATTTATGATCCACATTTAAGTGCCCTCCTTGCGGGAACTCATCAGTCCAGAGACTTGGATGTGAAAAAGGAATTTCGAGATTCTGGCCTTGCTGCTTCCCAAATAGGGGGGGGGGGGGACTGGTAATCAACGCAAAGAATTTAATAGAAAACTTGAGCAACCTTGTGATTTATCGGAACTAATATGCGCTGCATTCTCAAGGCGAGGGGACCGACTTAGGGTCATTTTCTAATAGTATTAGCATTAATCTCCAGTTCATCTATGGGCATATGGGCCTTTGGGATTCATGTCGCCACAAACTAGGAACGTGAGGGTTGAACATAGTATCCACCAGGATGAAACTTGTTGGAGTTTGCAATGTGAGGAAGCAGAACATTAATACTTTTTTAGATTGAGGGTATGAGTGTCTGGGTTAATAAATTTGGAGGGGTGCAGCAAACCTTCATAAATGAAGTTTTAAATACGTCCTCTACAGCTTTATATGCTTGTAATCTTTTCTTTACCCAATCAAAATCAATTGTCTCTTTTTACGCAGAGAGAACTGTGTCGAATTAAGCCACGAGCACAACAGAGATGAGCTAAATATTCTAGCTTTAAGTATTAAATTTGCGGTCCATCCAATAAATTATCTGACCAATTATACACCACGTTTTCTAGTCGGAGAAATTGATTTCGGTAAACTGGTGGTCAGGAACAGAAGTGACAATGAAAGCTGCGCAAGATCATTGAGAAAAGGCATTTCCTGGAAACATGAAAGTACACAGTGAAAAGCGAAGAATCTCCTTGCCAAGAGGAAAGAGACTTCATTACACGAAAATTGGTTGAGTTTTGCTCCATAAAATTTTAAAATACCAAGCGCATGATGTTTCGATGATAAGGTGGGAAGGGGGTGCAGGTCAAGTGGCTTGGGACCTCAGGGGTATCCAATTGATGAACCATGACAAGCGCATGAGTTCACAAGTTGTGTTTGTTCCTAGCCCAAGCAAAGAAACGTGAGAGATTTGGTTCTTGTCCACCGGAAAGAATGGTTCCTTTTTAGGTGCCATCGAAATGATAGAATTTATCCCGAAAAAGAAGCTGACTGGGTACCCAACTTGGGTCCGCCTGACCCAGCTCATGCACAATAAGCTTGGTATCACTCTTGCATCGGAAAGTAATAATACTTGAGATGAAAGTGGTATTCAGGATATATACGCTAATAGACAGATTTACAAAAGAGACTCATCCTTAAGTTCACACAAGCTACGCTGGTGTTAACCCAACCTTTGTTCCCTCTCCACTACAAAGTGTCAAACCCAAGCCCTCCTTCCACGGTCCCTCACCCCTATATTCACAACCTTTAAACATTTGACATAATCTCACAATCGCATATCCAGCCTCAGTTAGCGCATACTGCTGACCGACACAAATCCTCGGACCTCCGTTGAAAGGGATGTAGCCCCAGCCAGGTCTCAGTGGTCCGCCTGGCGCGTCAGCTGACCATCGCTCGGGAACATAGTCATCAGCATTGTCGCCATAGATGTCACGGCGGCGGTGGAGAGCGTAGGTTGGGTACATAACGATGGTTCCGGCTTTGATGTGGACTGGGGATTGGCCGTCTGGGCCGCCGCCTCGTGGGAGGACCGTGGAGCGGGAGGCGAAGCGGGCATTGTTTGGGACGGGTGGGAAAAGACGGAGGGCTGGATAAACCTGTTAGTCCTAAAATTCAAAATTACTGTAAATGAAAGTGACTTACTCTCATTCATGACAGATTTGAGATATTTCATGTTCTTCAAGTCCTCGTAAGTTGGTAGACGACCCTCTAACGTGGAAACTTCGTCCCGTAATTTCTCCCAGACATCAGGATGACGAGCGAGTGCGTGGAAAGTATTTGATAACAAACCAGCAGTTGTGTCTCGGCCAGCCAAAAGAACATTCAACATTTCATCTCTCAGTTGTGTCTTGTCTTTGATCTCGTTTGCAAGCTCATTAAGGACGATATACTGCTTTCTGGTTCCAATTTCCTCTTCTTCCTTCTCTCCGGCCAATCGCTTTTCTCTCGCAGCTAGCGTCTCCGCAACATATTTGTCTGCCCAATCCTTGACAGTTTTGCATGCGGCGTTAAATTCCTTGTCTCTGATAAAGCGGTTCAATGCACCTAATCGGTTTCGACCAGGTAGTTTGTGCTGCGCAAAATCGAAGGCAGTTTGGAACTTTTCTGCCTCGCTACCTTCACCTGCGCCTTGTGCACCAACACTAGATCCAAATAAGAATTCAGTCGCAGAGTCCAAGGTCATGCTAAAAAATAATTTCTGCAAATCCACAGTTATGCCATTGTGTGGTATTTTTGAGACCAAGTGCTGAATGTGTCTCTCGAACATTTCTAAATTAGCGATCTGCTGCTTGTGGAAGTTTGGTCTGAGAAGTGCTCGGCGATGACTCCACTGCTCTCCATCAGATGTGAAAATTCCTTGTCCAACGAGTGGTCCCCAGGCATGAATTCTTCCCCCAAGATCATAATCCTTGAATGAAGTTGCGAGAACCGCCTGAAGATTGAGGGGATCGATTGTGACAATAAACTCCATGCCAGCGATCATATTAGAGTATGTATTGCCATTTTCAGCAAATCTCTTGGCGCCCAGCTCAAGACTGTTCTTGTTCTTGACGGCAATTGCTGACTCCTTCAAGAGCTGAAAGCCAAGAATGCGCTCTGATTGTGGAATGGCTGGCGGTGGAAGACATCCATGCTGCTTCTCAAATCTGGAATGTGCAATGCGAGTTTGGATGTGCTTTAGAAGTTTGTAGACAATGTATAGACCGAATGCGGCGAGGAAAAGTTTTGAGCGGTCCATTGCGGGGTAGTGTGGAGGAGGGCAGTAGGGGCAAGGGCAAGTGGAGTAGAGAATAATTTAGAAAAGATTGAAGAGAGAAGTTGTCTTCTGTTGGCCTTTGAGCTTTGCATATTCGGATTGCTTGAAGATATCCCGATGCAATTTGAGCATATCTATAGTACTTAGATGAACTTTCATCTGACTGACAGTGACTGAAGGAGTGCCCCGTCTTGCACGAGCCTTTGAGGAAATCGCGTGACTATTAGAGATCTGACAACTTGAGCCTCAATATCGCACTAACGACTACTCTTCTGAAGTTGTATATTTGGGGTCCTTTTACGATTGTTATGGAGCGATGCATGGAAAGATCAGATTGCTGATGTTCAGGGCTGAAAGTTTATGAAAGAGAGAGCGTTGGCTGACAGTCAGCGGAGGGGTGAGAATCCGTAGCAGCATTTAGCCTCGCTAAAACGCGCTAAACCTGCCCTGCCCAATAGAGCAGCATCTCTATAATTACTCAGCCGCAGTGGCTAAATTTTGTGGTGTTTCAGGGGATGTCACCCCTGAACACTACTCCTTGTTTTTACGAGCCATTAGATGCAACCCGAGGCAACCACCAACTGAATGCTTCTGATCGTAGACTATTCATGGTCATCTGTGAATAATAACCTAAACCAGGTGATATATGTAAGGTGAATTCAGCACTCGCCTATTATCCAATAAAGGACCTTGTATGAACGGATTTAGGAGTCATCTCCTGTTAATTCAATTGGCTGACAGGGTATCTTATGTTGGATTCCGCCGAGGGGTGGTCATTTTAGGATCACTCCTACCAATCTCAGCCGGTATCTCCGCCTTATTCAGATCAGATATCTACAAAATGACACACTGCAGCCTTGATTTGAAGATCCAAAAGTCTCGGTGATGCACAATGCGATTTCTCAATAACAAACAATAACATTCATTTGGTACAGCTTGAACTTAGTCGAGCTCGATATCATCTTACCAAAACCACACAATTTAGAGGCTACTTCTTCCACTTTGCAAAGATGGATTCACTTTCTTTAATGTTGCATACCTGGGAAGAGACCGACGAGTTAGTCTTCCCAGACTACGAAAGCACACCCAACACAAAAAACACATCTAATTTCCTTATCAAAACATCCACCGAGGCACCGTTGTTTACAAATTCCACGTTCGATGCCCTCGAATATGAGTCTGATCTCTTTTCAGACTTCAGCTCAGACTTCAGCTCCGACGTTACAGAGTCCGATACAAACTCTTCTTTCACCGTCTCTATCGACTCAGAGCAACATATCTTTCCACAACCGAAGGACGATTTTTACCTAGCCGCGGCAGCAACACATCAAGTCGACTATCTTACTCATGTTTGGGAGTTGGAGGATTACGCTGCCAGTTGCAAGGCTATGAAGAGAGATGTAGTGGAGAAGAGGGAGAGGCTGGAGAATGCACTTGCGAGAAGCTGGGTAAAAGCAAGATATTCTCTGGGAACATGTACACCACAAAGCATCAACTGGGAGAAGGACTGGGACTGCCCTTGGCTCTATGGACCATTTTATTCCGGATCAAACAAGTCTTTCGATTTAAGTGCACGACAAAGGACAGCTAAGACTCGACCAGCGCTGAAGAAGAGAAGTACGAGGGAGTTATTACTAGGTGCCACACTACGACCGGTCCATGCTCGGAAGACTGTGAGCTTTGCTTGAAGCTGTATCTTGGAAACTGGAAATGTACATATGGGATATCTTCTTTCTCGGAGTGCATAGCGATTGGGGTAACATTCAGGCATCAATTGGCGTTCTATACCACATTTTAGCAGGAGCAGTAAACCTCCTGATTTTGCATGCAGATGATAGGCGTTGTAAAAAAAAAAAATGATTAACAAAAAGATCTCACCTTTCCTTTCTTATAACTTGTAATATAAGTGCGTGTGAAAACGGAGTTTTTTCTAGGTTCTCACTCTCCTACATCTCTTAAATTCTGCATGACATCAGCGAAATGGAAATCGAGGGCTAAATGACTTAGATGCTCTAATTATTGAATCTCATTGAGTCAAGCTTACCTTCATTCACTGTCCCCCTAGGTGCTGACCTTTTTCAAGCTTTCATCTTCCAACCGGGGTAACACGTGGGAGTAACATGGGGTCATCGCGGCTCCGCAACTAACCAAGACCCTCCTAGTTATTGTGTGAATTGGCTAGCACATTCGTGTATTTGCTGTTTCCATAGTGAATAATATAATATTTGCATTCTTTGGGCCCGGTATTCAAGATTTTTGTACAATTATTGTGAGGTCGGATTTCTCGGAAGGGAATCTGGTGACGATTGTTTGAATGTGGTGTTGCTCCTCGGCGCCCGAAATTCGCCACACATCTCCGAGAACAGTTGTGCGGAAGAGAAAGGAAAACATCCCACCAAAATTTTTTTTAAAAAAAATTATTATTTTATAATTTCAACTGTGGTCCGTTGTGGTCCTCGGTAAAGAAACGACCTGGCAGTGTAAAGGTGCTGTGAGCAACCTCAATCGAGTCTAGACCCCTACTTACTACTCGGACAAGCTTCAAATATGCTCGCGTCGGAACTCAAATATCAACATTTATAATCAATTTAGTAGTGTAGGATTGTTTATGATGTCATCCTTTGGTCGTATTAGCAATTAGCAAAGCCTATTACGATTACAATATATGTCTAAACATAGCAATTCCAGCTTGGAGGCTTCATTGATATTCATGTAATTGTCCTCTTAAAGCTTGCTAGCAAGGAAAGAGGGACCCAGCATTCTCTGCCACGGGTTTGATACCCAGCTCAATCTGATGTTCAACTTTTAAGGATTCCCATCCAGCAATGCCATGTGGACTCTTCCCTAAACCACCCCCTTTCTCTTCCGTAAATTTCCATTCTATCAATTTGCCCCCTGTGGAATGATCGCCCTCTGCAAAATCGAATATCCTGAAGTCTGCGTTGAAATACTTGCGATAGCTCATGCCGACGCGCAAGAATCCCGAATGACTGACGACAGCGATGACCTTCTCCGGGCGTCGTCGCAGCCATTCTCGGGCAGCAATTCCCCTTTTTATGATTGCGTCCTTACTATATTCGTAAAGCCCAGTCTTAGATGGGTACAGAGGATCAACTTGGGACCAATCGTACTGTGGCCACTCTTTACTTATCTCGCTGATCTGAGTTCCTATATCGCAAGGCTTGTCATAAATTTCTTGGAATTCAGCAAGCAAGATGACGGGCACGCCAAGCTTGACCAACCAGCCGAGTGATTGTTCAACAGTTTGTAATGTTCGAAGCATGGGACTTGCAACAATAATCTCTACCTGGTGCGCTAGGGCGAGATTGCTTTGAAGGTATCTAGAAAGGTCTGCACATTGTGTCGAGCCAAGTTCTGTGAGTCCGGGATCACAAATACCGAAATCCTGTACGAATCGGTCAGTATGAGCTGAAATTTAGGTATACGAAGCCTTATTTGATATTGTATCTGGCTACATTAGCACTAATGACTAACGAAGGTCTGTAGGGGGTACAACTGACTATGTTGAGCTTCAGCATGACGTATAAGAATAAGGGTTGGAGGCATTGCGTCTTTATCTTGAATTGGTGTCCGAAGACACGATGGGAGCCGAGATAAAATTCCACCTGCACAGGAGGCAGGCTATGAGGTTTAACTATATAGAGATCATTGCGATACACAATCGCGACACGACTGTCTCGTTGGGGATCTTAATGTGCTTAATCCCGCACGACAGGATGCAAGCGTAGCTGGAGCTGGATTATGGTGTCACTAGAAAACCAGCGGAACTCTGAAATAGGATTTACTTAATTGTAAAACATGGGGGAAAGAATGAGTATCGCAGATTGAAAACAGAGAGGACTGTGATCCTTTGAGACTGCGAAATTGTGTGAAAGTGGCGAGGAACATTTGCGATAGTCACAAGAACACGCTAATCCAAAAGTATCTAGTGAAAAAATCACGAGGGACTAAAATAGCTGAATAGTATGTCAGGAACTCAATCTTCAAAGCAGGCAACAGAATTAATGAACTATTATTATACGATATTTGGATTGTTCGGCTAATAATTCGAATTTAATAAGCATTTAAATTGTCATGTAAAAGTATAATATGTATTCCTAGTCAAGTTATTATCTTGTTACAAAGACTTGGTATTTGATTCCCCTAACTCGCTCGCTAAAAAGACATGATATAGACCCATCGAAACATAAATCAATGCTCAGTAAGTTTTGTTCAGGATTCCAAAAGCTCAACCATTTTTTCAAAAGCAACCACTCTGCCCTCCCGCTTTCGGAAGGGCTCAGCAAGCATCCTCGCATTTACTACCATACTTGCAGATTCATGACTATCAACCACCCTCACAAGCGCTTTTCCAAGCTCAGAAGCCTCAACTCTTGGGGCAGCAGAGCTATTACCCCAAGCACCAATTCCAAGGTGCTCAACACGAAGAGCAAAATCATAAGTGTCGATCCAAACAGGGAGGACAATTTGTGGGACTCCCGCTTGAATAGCTTCATGGTAGGAGTTGGCTCCTCCATGGTGGACCATGCAGCAGACGTCACCGCTTTCTAAGATGGCAATTGGTTGGGCAGGGAGCCATCCCTCGATTCGCACGCGGCCATCCTTGATTTCTTCAATGATAATTTCCAATGCGCCGCCCGGACCAAACAATTGTTCCTTAGTCTGGCCCTGAGTCTTTAGCTTCCACAAGATCTGGATATCGGGTCTCCGATCAAGGATGACCCGCAAACCAGCTGCAAATTGACTGGCAAATACTGGATCGAAGAGAATATGGGAACCTAAGTTGACCAGAACTGTTGGTCTCTGCTTTAGCCATCTCTGCATATCAGGATGTGTCTTGGCAATCGGCTCGAATGGCCGAAGGATGGGACCACAAGGGGTAGCATGTTGAGGGACCTTGAAATCGTAGTCGATTTCGGGTGTTGATGGTAATAGTATAGGGGCATCGCCAAAGCCCTCGAACATGCAAGGGATTTTACCCGCAATGCCATGCTCTTCGCGATATTTCGCAAGAGCTACCAAGCGAGGATTGACGCGGCGGGCTTTAAGAAAGCGGAAGATAAGGTAGATGTTGGCGGGGACATAGTACCAGGGAAGGGGATATGGAAACCCAGAAGCCATACTGAGAAAGTACATTAATATTTTGAATCATCCTTGCTTTGGAGATTGAGACTTACGCTGGGAATTTTGTCATCGGAGTAGCTCCTGGCTGGTTTTGAAGTACCAATTCTTTCAACGTGTTGGGACTCAGAATCAAGCACTTCTGGCCGAGCGTATTGCAAGCGTCAACCCCTTGGCTAAAAAGTGGGTCGACAGCCACGATGTCTGGTTGAACATCTTTGATGATCCCAATACAGCTTTCCACGCCCTCCATATACTTTGGGCCATCCCAAGGGGCGAAGGTAGCAGGGAGAACATTATCATAGGCATAAAGTGCTCCAGTCATACCGTGTGGGTGCATCTCAAGGAACTCTGTTGCCCTTCCGGCAGCCTCCTTCATAGATTTTCCCGCAATAACTTGGAATGTCGCTGGGTTCTCCAGACCAGCATTTGCTCGAGCTGCATCGCTGTTGAGTTCAGTGACGCAATCCTTGAGTGCTGGGAAGGAAGCTATGTGGACTTTATACTCCGGGCGGATGAGGAATTCGTGAGCGACCGCCAGAATGACGGACGCTTGACCAAGTTCGCTGTTGGTGATGAAGAGGATGTTTTGTTGCTTCTCCATGGTTGCGAGATATTATAGCTGGAAAGAGGTAAAGGGAATGAAGTCGCGCTGTACAAGGAAAACATATGTACAGAAGAACTCTTTGAGAACAAATGGGAATTGACTTGGGAGATGCTGCGTATTGAATGACTGGAGTGAAGAACTTTGACACCGTGGATTGCGATTGTATTCATATCTCGGGTTTCTGAGATGCGGGGAAGCACAGCCATAGCAATCAGCTTCAAAGTACACTTGCACTTCAATGTCAGCCATAGGATAGGGTTTTGGTGTTGTGGTCACCAAATGGAAGAGCATGATGGAGATGACAAGAAAGTAAAAGATGTTGTCAGACTGCAAACCACTTACACAGCCACAGGAGATATGAGGAGGAGTGATTAGGCTTCTTCAGGCTAGCGTACGGCTTGTGGAATGCTAAATGCCACTAAGCGAGTCATCTTGTCAGCGTCTCAAACGACACTCATCCTTCTCCCCTCACGAAACACCAAATCCATGACATCTCAGCGCAGCACCAGCAGTCTGGCCAATCTGGCCAGGATCAGGCTGGCGATCTCTAGCAAGCGACCAAACGATAAGGATCATGGATTTCGATGACCGACGAGAGCCTCAAGCTTTCATGCTGAATTATGCTTGTCCGCTATTGGTCTACTGGGGTATTTCATGCAAGCCAGCATCAAGTGATGAAAGAGCCTCAAATCAATGGCATTTGCCCTTGTGGTTGTTCCGGGTCAGATGTTTAGTATCTGACGAAACACGTCCATTTTGACTGATGTGTAGCTTACCTCCTAGTGCTCAACCTTCAACCCACGATCTCGTAAACTGACACAATTGGCCTCGATCTTAGCGATCAGAACACCGACTTCCATCGCATACTACAATTCCCTGTGTTCTACATGTCCTCATGGCTTCAAAGAGAGCCTGGCCCTCACATGATCCCTTGCCGTGTCGCACGTGTCATCACAACGGACGTATTGTCGAGTGGTGACTCTTGTCATTCTCCTGTTTTCTGCAGAATTTGTGTGAGAGGATCGGGGTTCTCGGTCTGAGACTCAGCGGAGCCTGCTCCATGACATCGTTTCCTATCCATCACCGTGGATACGCTGTTCTCCGCTAATGCTCGGACGTAATCATTCACAACTCCCTGGTCTGCAAACCCTCAGGAGTGTACACTGCGTCATTTGCTTTCAGCATATCTACTCATTATGACAGACCCACAATGCATTTGAGAAGTATATCTCTGCTACTTGGCATCTCTGTTCTACAGTGTCCTCATACCATCTTTCGTACACTACTTCTACACTCAACAATTATTCTCCTAATTTGTCCTTTGGCACCCTCTCAGCACAGACACATTCTTTCTGTCTGTTGAATAGTCCACTATTCTTACCTGCCTCTGCGCAAGCTTTGCCATTGTCCTCAGAAGCCATGGCGGCACCATCGTACCATCGATATTCCGCTTCCATATACTCACAAGATTCAACATATCCTCCAATCTATCCCTATGATTATTCAAGCCATGAAAATTCCAACTCAAGCTACCCTCCATCATTCCCTTACGCAAACTATCCAAACCACACTAACACAACACTACCTGCTTATCAAGAAGAGCCAGATGTCACACGATTGTTAGATGAGAAAGTAGAGAAGGATGTCGACTTACCGATTCTTGAGGGGTGGCCTCTTGCGTTGACAGTATTCTCGTAAGTCAACCTCATTATGTCTTTTAGGAACTGTAACTAACTACTTCACCAGTTTGTGCCTCGCACTGCTACTTGCAACACTGGACACAACTATTATATCGACATCGTTAATTACTATTGCATCTGATCTTGGTCATTTCGATAAGGCGAGTTGGATCGTTGTGGCATATCTTCTAACTTACTCTGGATTCCTCATCATCTTCACTCGACTTAGTGATATCTTTGGACGAAAGCCGGTCCTGCTCTTTGCCGTTACTATGTTTCTGGCATGGTCAATAGGCTGTGGGTTTGCGAAAACGATTGAACAAATGTAAGTGCCTGCTCAGTTCATCAATACCTTTTAATACAATACCTGACCTACATTAGAATCATCTTCCGTGCTCTACAAGGCATCGGTGGTGCTGGTATTTATTCCCTAGCATACGCGTCTATTCTGGACGTTGTTCCTTTCAGACTTGTAAGCGCCGCATCTGGTGCGATCTCAATGAGTACAGCTTGTGCAGGCCTTCTTGGACCCGTCCTTGGTGGATTTATCACGTCAAACACAACCTGGCGAGTGAGTAACCCCCCCCCCCCCCCCTCTTATCTTTTAAATCAATACTGATATTCTGTAGTGGGTTTTCTGGATCAATATTCCCTGTGGAGTCATTGTCACCATCTCAATAATTCTCATTTTCCCGGCCACACCGGGAAGGCAAGAATTGGGTAAGCAATTCAAGCAAATCGACTGGATTGGATCTTTCCTCTCACTTGCAGGGTCATGCCTCCTGATCGTCTCATTGGAAGAGGGAGGTGTCCAATTTGCGTGGAGCAGTGTTGCTATTATCATGATGCTTGTCGGCTCTGCACTCTGCTTCACGGGTTTTGGGATCTGGGAAACAATTCTTACCCCAAGAGAACGACAGTGGAAGATGCTTCCACTATTCCCAACTAGACTTGTCTCACGCCGAGTCATCGCAGCAACACTTGCGTAATTGCTTCTGATTATCCTATTAGAGTCTGTTTGCTGACTCCGATATAGCACGGTCTTCTTCACTGGTTTTCCTTTTGTCGTCACGGTCATTTCACTTCCACAACGCCTTCAGATTGTTAACAATAACACACCAGCAAAGTCAGGCATGCATATGCTACCTCTAATTCTTACAACAGCTTTCGGTGCCATTGTCACAGGAACGGTCACGAGTAAATATAAGATCGCATGGCATTTACTTGTATCGGCAAATGCACTAATGACTCTTGGCTGTGGGCTAATGTCTACCCTACCCGTGACAGAGCGCATTGATCCCTTATCATACTTCTACCAGAGTATATTGGGTGTTGGATTCGGTCTTACAATGGCTAGCTCTATGGTGGTCGCACGCACTGAGGTCGCGCTGAAAGATAACGGTAAGCAATAATTACATTTCCCTTCAACTTTTTACTTACTATGTACAGCCGTTTCACTTGGCGCTATTGCACAGCTCAGACAACTGGGAGGAGTAATTGGGTATGCTGCAACACAAGCCGTTCTTAACGCAGACTTCCGTTCAAAGCTCGTTGGCAAACTTGATCCTAAGCAGCTCTCGGCAGTTCTTCTATCAACCTCGAACATTTCTCGCTTGAGTCCTGCAAATGCTATTATCACGCGCGAAGCTTTCGGAAATGCATCTAACTTGCAGATGAGGGCCGTCATGATCTTCTCTCTTCTCGCCTTCATCGCGAGCATTTTCGCATGGCAAAGCAAGCCACAAGATCTAGCCGAACTAGAAAAGGAGCGAATTGCTAATAAGGAGGGTGTCTCAAGACCAGCTAGTATTATTAGCAGAAATTCCACGCTCAAGAGGAGGAAGACTGGTGTGCCGGGTTCTCTGCGCAGAAGACCAAGTGCAGAATCAACAGACTTCAGTGCTGTTGCCAGCTCGCGCACCCAGACACAACGACAAGAACCGGAGTGGGTTCATCACGCTACCATCGCAAGCTCAAGAATGCCGACGCGACGGCCAAGTGCACAGTCAGAAGGTCAAATGAGCGTTGCTCCATCAGCAGTATCGGCAATGAGCAGGCCGGTTAGTGGGCACAGCTTCTTATCACAACAATCAACCAGCACACTCAGCTCTCTAGGATCGATAATGGTACATCAGATCCCACACTCAGCACTATTCAACCAAGCCGAGTTAGATGCGTGGATGCGTAGATAAAATAATTTATGGATAACACGAGGAATTACTATTTGGCGATCATTGCACAGCATTTTAGCGAGCATTTACGAAATTGATGGGAATTGGATCTCAAAATTGTATATCTATTGAAGGCATATTATTAAATTTACATAAAAACTATTTTAACATACATATCTTGAGTTAAGATCGAATCGACTCTCATAGGATCCACAAGAAAGGGGTAGCCTCATAACCTTCTATCAGGATCGAGTGTTGTGAATCCTAGAGGAGAAACAATGCCAAAACTGATGAAGCACTGCCTGTCTACCATGAATCTGGATCCCTAAAGCCACCCAAGTTTGGTGGAGCAAGCCAAAGTTCTGGGCGACCCAATCCCACCAGCCCGCTGGATACCTGAAAACAAGCCTCAGTGGGCAGTGCAGGCAACAACGCCAGACACTAACACAGCCTATCCTGTGCCACATGGGTGCGTCAAATTAATATATCGTCTTTTACGGGTTCCTCGTCGCAACGACATCCTTCATGTAAAACCTGTGACTCTTATTTTCCCTACTTATTTTCTCTGTCAAAACACATTATTTCTGTACTCACTCTATTGCTTGTATATCCTCTGTGTATTCCGAGTGGTCTTCCTGGACGCTAATCCCCTCTCGTCACATTTCCTACATACCAACTCTACCCCTCAGTCGTGCGAAACACAATACCAACCAATCCCCCCTTTCAAACTCACGATCTGAAAATTCTTCACAACCTTCAAAATGGGTCAAGCACAGAGCCAAGCAACCTCAGCTCCTGCTTCCCGAGAGCCTGTCATCCCCGTTGACCCCGCAGCTGAAGCCGAAAGAATCGCTGAAGTGAGTCTTCCGCTCATGTTCATTATGCCCCGCCCATATTCCTCCCTCCGTCCCTTTAGCCATTACCTTCTTTCCTATAAATTCCACCCATCTCCTCCCTCGCCCTCAAACCATATGTTCCAGGCCCAGGATAAACTACTAACACAACCTCTAAGCAACGAGCACGCGCTGCTGCCGCCGCCGAAGCACGCATGTCCTCCCAGAACAAACAAAAAACCAACATAAGCGCTGCGCAAAAAGCAGTGATTCAGAAAAAGAAAGGGAAGGGAAGCGCGCTTGAGCAGGCTGCGGCGGAGAATCGAGGGTGGAGGGAGGTGGATAAGCAGAGCGAGAATTTGAGGTGGGACTGAGGGGCGTGAGGGGAGGAAATGAACTCGGGTTTTTAAAGAATGGAGGAGTTTGGGATCACTTGGAGGATTACATTGGAGGTCATTCAGGTTTAGTTTCAAAGATCCCAAGATCAAGAGATGAGCGTGGGTTAAAGGAGTGGATAATGCAGCCTTATGTGAATGCAATTCTGATATATAATGATGACAAGCACTTCTTAGGATATATGGAAGGGTTTTCAAACATATGAATTTCTCGTGTCCCTCCTAAGGGCTCAAGCTAATTTGTTTGGGAACGTACACTCTTACCACAACACTGACTTCGTTGCAATCGCACCTCTCATCAGTATTCCTCCACTTGCTCAAGTGAGCTATTCGCGGCACCTGCTTCACGGGCTCTTAGCATACATTTTCGAAGACTTTCTACCCTTTTTTTTAGGCAGCAAGGTCTTGGCTATATCAATGGGCTACATTCTTTTCAATTATTCACATAAATTTTTAGAGCCACAATGAAAATACACACTCATTTTACTTGCAAACTTCTCCCAGAAAAACAGCCTCCCACACACAATTATCACATACTCTATCTCATATCGGTGTTAGGTCAATAGATACCAAGGAGAGCTCGGACGAGAGCTACTAGGACTACTTTTTCCTGGCTCTTTCACAGTTACTAAGATAGACATAGTATTTAGCGGTTATTCGTGCTCTAAATAATTCAGTGGTTTGAGATCTCTACACAATGAAAACTTCCTGGAGCTGTGTTACACACCTGACTGAATATCTCCAAAGTTGATAACGTGATTGAGGTTATATGGGCTCTTAATCGGCCATCGCTAAATCAAAATTATATTCAACAATGGTTTCGTGATCAGGAAGGAGACGGTGAAGGATCTGTCAATCTCAAGAAATGCAGTCGCAACTCCTAGCCTGGGTGTTGTCACATGCAGTTGTAACTAGCAGTCACTAGTTGCCATACTGTGTATCCAGAGAGTAAAATATTGAAAGGGCGGTTGCGAGTATTAGTTTACCCGCAAACATATTACTGATACTGTTAAAGGCCCTGGCACTTCAGTGAAGTGGGGATAAATTGTCGAGAGGCCTCCCCACGCAGATCAATTATCCGGATCCTTGTGGAGCACGTCAGTAGACCCAATTTTGAGAATCACGTCGTCATGAACATTTGCGCTGTGTAATTGGGGGTGGCTGAACGGTGGATAAAATGCGTTGAGGAGGGTATGGTCGACCACTTGGAAGTCTGGGTATGCTATAGAGTGTATGAGTTTCTCCAGTTGGTCCAGAAAGAGCTCTATACTCACCAAGGGCGTACCCGTCGGCTTGCTCGCTCCACTAAGACAACTGGCGCAAATAAAGGGTCAAATGTTTCGCTCAGATCAGACACTTGTCTAACTTCACGATCCTGTAATAGGGCGCTGTTAAAACATATAAATTGAATGTTCGATTCTTGATATTGTCTTCGTTTTCGCTCCCTTCCCATTAGACTTCCCATTCGCTTTCAGATAAGCCTTATGTTTTCCATGTGCACTATCCTGTCTTTTCGAATTTGACATGTTAACTACAATCTTCTCCCGCTGCTCCCTCTCTCCTATTTCTAAGTTTCGTTCCTGAGCTGGGGGAGGCGGGACGTATAAGTCCCAAGCTTAAGATTCATGATGAAACGTAAAGTATTAATTAATGATATTAATTCATGATAGTAAGAAGACATCTACGGGGGTTCCATATAGCAGCAACTCCTGTCTATTTTACCTTGCTGGCCCCTTTCCAACCTTCTTCCCAGTCTGAGGCACAATGCTATTGGTACCTTGCAGTCATGCCACAGTCATGGTGACATCATCAACGTACATCACGACAGATGTAATACCTGTGCCGCATACGACAGACACCGTAACGTCCACATTACCTGTTGTAGCCATGGCAGCAGGTAGGGTGTGTGTAAATGCTGAACCCCAACCAGTCGTGAGAGTTTTAGCCGTTCCGCAAGTTACACTGCCACCGGTAATACCTATACAGATCTTGGCCGTGCAAGACGGGCCAGCAGTAGAACCGCGCTTTGCAAGTGCGGAGAAGGTGGGAATTTTACCGGCACAAATGTTGACAGTCTGAGTAATCGTTGACGTTTGTGTATTAGCAATGGTGAAGGCACTATAATGAAATATTAGCAAGATCTTAAACCTCTCTAGGATAGATCGACATACTATGAGTTAGAACCTGAATTGGACGCTTGTTGGGATATAGCTCCAGAGTTTCCTGCAGCAATTGTCGCTACCCATGGGCTAGCGCTAGTACCACTATTATCAAATAACCCGTTCACAAGCGGGCCACTCGAACAAGTTACACAGACGGCGCTTGTAACGGTTGCTATCTGCGTGACTGTACTAACAACTGTAGCAGAAGCAAATGTAGTAATGACAGCGCCGGTAGTTTGAGTGACCTATAGGATTTTAGTATACGCGCAGTATCAAGCATCCCGAAGGAGCTCTAGAGAGGCAAATATATTTACAGTGACAACTGCTCCAGTAGTCTGGGTAACGGTTATAAGGGCGCCGCTTGTGCTGGTGATGACCGTGGTCACACCATTAGTCTTTGTGACAGTAAGAGTCTGTAAAAATCAAATTAGCACAATCTTAATATTCAATTTTATTTTGAGGGGAGAGGGTGGGAGGACGAGAAAGATGTCAGGGGATAAGAAAGGGCCTGAACGACCCCCCTCCGTTATTGGGAAAGAAGATCCTCAGTGTGGATCTAGAATTAGGGTGTATTACCGCGTCGGATGTATGGGTCGCGAATTGTGTAATAGTCGACACGTAAGTGGCTCCCTTTGTCTCAGTGACAGTAACCTGGGCATTGGCCGTTTGAGTTGACTATCCATAAAAATTAGCACAGCTATCTACCGATAAACGGACTAGGGAATGTCCAAAGTCCACGCTATGAAATCTTGATTGCTTGTAGAAGAATCTCAAGACAATAACTACATACCGTGACGGTTGCAAATGCGGTTGCAGGAAGAGTGGTCGTCAGAGTAAGTTGTGCAGATTGAGTCTGGGTTTCAGTAACTGTAGAGGTATATGTTGCGCCCCTATTGAGTTTATTAGAGTTTTTTCATAGTATAGTAATGGATGTAGGAAGTGAGCTGCCAAATCAAGTTTCTTTCAAGCCACACGAAAGAAAATGTCGGAGTACAGTGGAGAAGGTTTCCATACTTAGTCTCAGTCAAGGTAAGCTGGGCACTCTTGGTCTCTGTCTCCGTGACAGTTGAGAATGCAGTGGCAGGCAGAGTAGTTGTCAATGTCAGGGAGGCAGATTGTGTTTCAGTTTCGGTAATGGTAGAAACATAAGTTGCGCCCCTGTTGAATAATTTAGTAAAGCTTTATCACGCAGGGGGTGGGCATATAAGAGCTCAGGAAATTGAGCACCCGTCAAATAATACTAAGGGAGACGAAATAGGGAGAATGAGGGGCTTGCGTACTTTGTCTCTGTCAAGGTAACCTGAGCACTTTGTGTCTCAGTCTCAGTGATTGTTGAGAACGAGGTAGCGGGAAGGGTTGTAGTGAGAGTAATTGAAGCAGAACCGGTCTCAGTGAGGGTAATTGTGACAACTGGGTTCGATGTCTAACGGCAATTAGCTTAAGTGCATAAATTAAGACGAGGATATACGAACAATGGTGCTAATATAAGTTGGCAGCTCGGTCTAACATAAGTCAGCCACCGTTATTCCGATAGAAAGCGAAGGAAATTAGAGAAATATCTTACCACCGTGGATGTGTATGTCGGGTTGAAAGTCTGAAACATATTAGCCAATATTTCTATGATACAGGAATAGTTAAGCGCTGTGGGCACGGGACGTCGTCGCCCCAGAACACTTTAAAACGGGGTTGAAAATCCAAAGATGTCTTACGATGGTAGAGGTTTCGGTCGGGTTGAAAGTCTAAGAGAAATTAGTTTCTTTATAGTACGAAGGAAACGTCAAGTAAAATGCGTACGATTGTTGACACCTCTGTTGGATTCAGGGTCTTCCAAAAGTTAATGATAATTTTTAGAAACAGGCATAGGAGATATCAAAGACAATTGTCCTATATATTTCTGTATCTTCTTTGATGGAGTGGGGACACTCACGATCGTGCTGATGTAAGTTGGCAGCTCAGTCTAGAATATATTAGTTTTTGAGATCAGGATATACAAGGATTACTCACAACTGTGGAGATATAGACCGGGTTTGATGTGATCGTCGAGATATAACTAGAATCCCATATAATTAGATGATCGTCATTGAAATGCACCAAGTGCGAGCATTATATTAATGAACCAGCAAAGATTGGCAAGCGGGAAAACTAATGCCACAATTTGGAATTCTTGGATTATAGTTTCGATGTAGAAAGAGGGCTTACGTTGGATATTCTGTGATCGTGGAAGTGACACTGAATTATTGAGAACAGGTTAGCAATTTCCGTGCCATATGTCGCAGGAAACTAAGGAGTGGCAGGATATTCTTACGTTGGCATCTCAGTGACAGTGCTGACATAGACCGGGTTGGAAGTAATTGTCGACACATAAGTTGGGTATTCAGTAATAGTCGAGGTATACCTAATTTAGTCCAGAATTATTATATGCTAAGGAATATGAAATCTCGGAGGGCTCTCTTCTGCCTCCCAACAGTTATGAATAGATATTCTTACGTTGCTTGTTGAGTCTCAGTCAAAGTCAGTTGCTCATTGGCGTAGATCGTTGAGATCGATGTGGCTGTTGCAGCAAGCGTTTCGGTCAGAGTCAGCTGCTCATTGTTGTAGATGGTGGAAATAAGCGTGGTTGTTGCAATATAGGTTGCCGGCAATGTTGTCGTAAGTGTCACTTGCTCATTAACATCCTGAATAATAGTTGATGTAACAGTAGCTTGGGCATCCACGGTCTGGGTTAGGGTGACAGTAGCTTGAGCTTGTTCAGTATGAGTTTCCGTGACAGTTGCTTGTGCTTGTTCGGTATGAGTTTCCGTGACAGTTGCTTGTGCTTGTTCGGTATGGGTTTCTGTGACAGTTGCTTGAGCGTTGTTAGTCTGTGTGAGAGTGATGGTAGCTTGAGCTTGTTCGGTATGTGTCTCAGTGACGGTAACCTGTGTATTGACATTCTGGATAACGGTCGATGTTAGGGTGGCATAAGCTTGTGCAGTCTGAGTCGAGGTCACAGTTGCTAGAGCTTGCTCGGTATGGGTCAGGTAGATAGTGGTTGGCTTAACCTTCGCTTCTCTAGTTGTATAGATGACCGAAATAGAGGTTTTGGTGGTATAAAACGTCTTATGTTCCGAGATGGTTGTAGTTGTTGAGCAAACCTTGGGAGGGAGCTTGTTATCTGCCACAGGCGAAGCATTTGAGAAGCTCGCAATTGAGCCGGCAAGCAGTAGCTTGTAAAAGAATGTGTTGATATACATTATGAACGAATGATTAATGTACCAATAATTCCAAGCAGGCGAAGAAAATCAAATGAGTGTATGCTTGCCACTTGACAACCAAAAGAGAAAAAGAGGGTGCCCTCTACGGAGTATAAAGGGAATTCTGTCATGCTGGCTCCTGACTCAGAATCATTACTTGGAATGGTCAATTCGCCAGAGCCGCACTATCAATATCTAAAAGTGTCTCGACCACGCGTTGCCACAAAAAACAATCCAAAGAAAAACCTTCCCGCGGGAAGTACTGTATTGATTTCTTCATAGTTGCTGGTGTGCAAACAAAAGGGGTGATTCATTTAAGAGTTAGAAAAGGCGAGACTGCCGAGAGAAGCTTAAAAGCCTCAAATATCCCAATTCAGCCATGTGGTGTTCTGTAGTGCCAGTAAATTGGAGGCTGTGGTCACTGAAGTGATATGGTTGGCGATGCGCTGGTCAAAGCGGTCCCGCCTCGCAAGGTTTGTCCCAATTAAATGGCTCTCAATTGGATCGTGTGTCCCGTACCTGCGTCTGAGCCACCGAATCACGGGGTAGATTGGGAAGATTAAAATAATCATTTTGACATTGATAAAATATATGTACCCCTTAGCCAAGAAAATGGCCGGCTCACCTTGTTCCTCAAATCATTGAACAACTCTGAAAAAATTCCTTCGAACACTTACAAAGGCCGAGTCTGCTAGGGCAACGGAGTAATTTTTTTCAATCGGAAAGTTCTGAGACTTTTCAAGACTTTTTAGGTGAAGGCGCTGTCGTAATATTAATTGCGTGGTGGTGAACAATTCGTGTGAGACCAGCAAAGAAGCAAACATCCCCTCGCTCTGGAACCTAGCGACTAGGTCAAATCTTTCTATATCGTTTGTGTCTCGCTTTTCAGTGACGCGTATACTAGACTTCTCGATACATTCGATAGCATCAGGTTGTCCATCTCAAAAGTATATCACGCCTAACCGCTAACCATGTTCCCGAAACATCCCACTTTCTGGGACATACTCAATACATTCGATGGCGGTGGCCAAACACGGGAACAAGAGAATTCAAGTTGGGGGCGATACATGTGAGCTGGCATGAGGAGCATAGCGAGCTCTATTTTGGAATTGTTTATAATTGGTGTACCAACCAGAAGCTTTTTGATAACCTCTTTTTTTAGCTTGCATCGTGCCAAAAATTCCGTATCATTTCACTCACGTTTCCTCCTAGAAGTCGCATGCTGATTGTCGCTCTCTTAGCTCATTATCGTGAGCCGAGTCAACGATGAGACAATGATCTGCGATCTATGTCTTGGTATGACGAAGGGTGGGCTTGTCCAGGGTATATATATCGTATCTCAGGTCTTCGAATTTCCATCTGCAATACCCATATCGCCGATCTGCTCTCCCAGCTTTTGGGACATTTCTACATCAACCCCATTTGTATCTTCGCCTATGTCCATCTCATCAATATTTTCCTCGGCACAACCTTCTCCAACATCACCACTAACTCCTTCCTCCAATCCTTCTCCGCCCTCTTTTAGAACCCACTCGACTACCTCTCTCTTGTCATTTAGTTCTGCTTCGTACACAGCATCATGGCCTCTCTGGTTCGTAATTGTTGGGTCAGAACCTTCTTCGAGCAGAACTTTGACAGATTCGAGATGCCCATTTAGCGCAGCCCAGTGTAGCGCCGTGTTCCCTGCAAGGTTCTGTGCGTTCAATACGGCGAGCATAGGAACATTCTGAGGGGATGGGTTCGAAAGGGCTTTACAAAGATCGCGGAGAAGTGCTAAATGATTTATTAGCTTTGATCAGGCTAGTATACTTCCAGAAATCCGCGCCGCAGTTAAGAGCCGTACCTGCATGTCCATTCGCAGCAGCCATATGCAAGATACCATTTCCACTGCTTTCATCTCGTGCGGACTGTAGTAGCTGTAGTATTGTCACACCTTCTCTTTGGCAAAGCTTATCCTTCAAGGTATTAAATTCGACATTTTCTCCAATACGAGCAAAATATAAAAGATCATCGATCTCATCCTCGGAAAACTTCGAAGACATTTTCGCGATACTTTGGTGGTGGTATGTTATTGACTCAAGTCATGTATTTTTTTCACAACCTGCAAATAAAAATTTAAATCTTATCGCAATGGAGGGGCAGAAATCTAAATCCCTAAGTGCCTTGATGCCTAAGGCCTAAAAGCTACTCTACCCTCCGTAATCCCCTCCTCCCTTACCGATGGTTCCCGCGCCCCGCATCATGATTACTAGTCATATATTGTTGGCCACTTTTATTCTTTAGTTAAAGATAATACTTCGTACATGGCCAAAATAATGTAGGTTATTTGTCTGTGCGCTCGGGATTCTTGGCAATGCTATTCCCTAGTATTTTGTATGGCCACCACAAAGAGGTGCACAGACATGAAAACTACGTTATTTTGGCCATGTACGAAGTAGTACTATTCTGCTACGGCACCTCCAATACCAAGTATCCGGGACCCGACAGATCCAGTAGAAATCATGCAGATACTGAGCAGTCAGTTCAATATCCTCACGCAAGCCTTCTTTCAATCTAGCTTCTTTTATACATTCTAACATTCGCGAGCGTTGATTAGTGTTCGTTGAGTTATGTAGCTTTTAAGCTTTGCTTCTGCTTCTATTGGATTGTCTAGGAGGAAGACTGTTGAATGAAAAGGTGCTTCTAGGCGAAAGGGATTATTCAATTCAGGGTGATGCATGCCACTTAGAAAAACTTAGGGTTAGGCAATATTCTGTTAGCCTTCATTAAATATATTGCGGATGACAGACCATGCCACAGTCTGGACATATAATTTGCGTGGGGAAATACACATCAAGGTCTGTGACATTGGAGAATTTAGGGTCCTCGAGCCTTTTCGTCTTGATATTAATTCTGTTTGCCTTGGGCAGAGGACTCCGGTAGGTCGATTTGCTTCCTGTTTCATGTATGAGTTTTCTTCGACGAGTTGGATTTTACTCCTGAATTTTCCCTCTATGAGCTATCCATTGCCCATGCATCATATTTGATTTTGGTACTTATTAGAATCCCCACTCTACCGTGTTCTCAGTATATCTATGAACTCCAGAAGAAATCTGCAAGGAATCATGTGGCAATGCTCACATTAGCCGTCCCAAGAAGTACTACTGGAAGCGTATCTCATGCAACCACAGAGGTGCAAATGGTCACAGATATGGCAACTCCAGTTGCCCATATCAAGTATGTTTCCTTCCATCGGGTTTGTATGAATAGAAGCATGAGGGTATAGGCCTACACTAACGCCAGGGCAACCTGTGTCAAATATAAAATCGATTCGAGCATGTCCGCATTGGCAACATATTCGCCGATGATCTCTGGAAGATGAATGCGAGCTTGACTTACACATTCTCGTTAGGACCAAAACTAGGAAACAAGTGTTAGCGGTAGTCGCTGCTCAATCAGAAGTTTTGAGTATTCGTCTCTAAACGAGACAATGGATGACTTCAATCCTCGTCATGATATTTGCATTCAAGAAAGAATTGGTAGTCACAGGATGGTTCACATTAGCGTAAGGATGCCCTCTTGTTGCTCTCCGCAATGGTTCTTTCCCTTCAGGCCTGCTAATACAATTGTTTTGTAGGAGTTTCCTGATATGGCTGGGGATAATTGTCGTCATAGTAATCAAAAATTTGACATCCTCGATGAAGTACGAGGCTAAACGTACTCGACCCTTTTCCACATACTAATTTCATACACAGACGACTTCCGATAAATGTATTTTTGGATTTTATTTTGTATCTGACTCTTGTAGGACTATCAAATACAGAACTGGCGGACTCATTTCTAGTTATACCAATTATTGTGAACGTTGTGACGTTTGTGTAGATGCACTGGAGGCCAGACGAAATCGAGTCTCGAAGCAATAAGCAATTCTGTCACGGTAGCTGTAGGTCGTACTAGCCCAAGCTTATTGGACGGTAACTTATCATCGTGTTGCTGAGTTAGCACATTCTATGCTAACGTAGATTTCCACTTTGTAGCCGAGAAATTCAGCAAGGGAAATCACGATTTGGCGTTAAAAAAGTCAAATCTAGACTCGTCTGGCAAGAAGCCTAGCCACACCAGTATTAATACCATCACCACTACTCCAAATGTGCTAGACGAAAAGGATCAGAAATGGACTGCTTGTGTTGAGGGAAAGCAACCACTTGGGCTTTTGGACTTTCCCATGGATGTTCTTGAGGAAATTGTGATGGTGGTGAGAAACCATTTGGAGCAAACGCTCAAAAAAAATGTTCAAAGCCTCTAATCATTGGATGTTTTTGCTTTTGACAGATTCTAAGAAAAATCTTACCCTTAGCCATTCTCGTCTCTTGATCCTATTGTCCCTTAGACGATCCTCAATCCAATCCACTACCGAGTGCACCGGAAGGAGAGTATTCGTTATAGTTCCAGACACATCAATTCCTGGCCGGTTCGCTATAGGGAAGGATCGATTGTGGCATACGTCCCCGACTGTGCAATGTCAACTAGAAAATGTATGCTAAGAAGAGCGAGGTTGTTTATTCCATTACTGAGTACAGAAAGGAGACTCGTCATGGCATGACCATCTGGCCATACAATACTGAACCGGGACTAAATTGGATATTACAGGTCATATATATAAACGACCAAGCAACCTTAACGTTGACACACTCTGTTCCTCATAACCTCGCTATTCCCCAATTTAGTCCCGGTTCAGTATTGTATGGCCAGATGGTCATGCCATGACGAGTCTCCTTTCTGTACTCAGTAATGGAATAAACAACCTCGCTCTTCTTAGCATACATTTTCTAGTTGACATTGCACAGTCGGGGACGTATGCCACAATCGATCCTTCCCTATAGCGAACCGGCCAGGAATTGATGTGTCTGGAACTATAACGAATACTCTCCTTCCGGTGCACTCGTTAGTGGATTGGATTGAGGATCGTCTAAGGGACAATAGGATCAAGAGACGAGAATGGCTAAGGGTAAGATTTTTCTTAGAATCTGTCAAAAGCAAAAACAAAAAGACTAATCTTATTCTTTAGGGTCTGGATAAAGCCCACAAACTGTTAGTTAATGAGGCAATTAGCAGATGATCAACTATACCATGAACGTAGGTGGTTTAGATTAGGCGGGCTGATTCCAAAATCAAACCAGATTTGCGGGCGCGATTAGGACTATAATGTTCATTTACTGAGGGCAACGTATGACATACCTACTAACCTGTTGACGGCGTTTGGAATCCTGGGCATAGCGAAGTGTGGGGATATTGGAAGGGGGATGGATCAAACAGCAAACCGTTGGAAACGTATTTTCTAGGATACCGTCACTGAATGTTGACAATATTCGAACATTCCAGCGATATAGCTGACTTTATCTTAGAACAGAATGTGCTCGCATATTATAGAAAACTCGTCCCACATTTGAACCCTGGATGTGGCGGTCCCAAATAATTCTTTCTCAGAGGCTGATATACGAGTACTGATGTGCCAATATACATATATCACTTGAAATATTTACTTTCCTACCGAGGAAAGTATTCAGCTATTGGTAACTGTACTGATGATCGAAATTTGGCAATCTCGACTTTGGAGTTTATACACCTCTTGAGATATTAGTACATGACAGCCATGACATATATTTTACGGTATAAAGCACACTTCATAAAAATTCACGTTATAGTAATTGCTCGAACACTTACTAGAATGAGCTTTTGTGCAATAAGGACCACATCTTTTTCGGAATATTGGAGTGGTCTACATGATTGAGTTCACAATTTGCTCGCGGGGAAGGGCGGGAGATGTAGCTTGAGAAGCACAGGTAATGTCTGAATAGTCAGCTGAAACCCGGACCTAATTTTGCAAGACCACGATATCCCTAGGATAGCTGTCATTGTGTAATTGAGGCGAGTCGAGACTCAATACAGTTCACCTTCACCACTAGCT